>OX438981.1:17871639-19071639 GCA_949316085.1 Hypercompe scribonia | reverse complement strand
CCTTGACTCTCAATGGCTGAAGCCCACCGGTGAGTGAGATACACTAGGAGATCACCAGTCGAGCGACCGCGGCGGAAACTATACTGGCGGTCACTGATCAAATCGTGCTCCTCTAGGTAATTGAGGAGCCGTGTGTTGATTACACACTCCATCACCTTAGAGAGAAGGAAGTTATAGCTATAGGCCTGTAATTCAATGGGTCCGATCTATCACCCTTTTTTGGCACTGGATGCACATGTGCAGTCTTCCACGAAGACGGCACTTGCCTCTTGCGGTAGGAAAGCGCGAAAAGTCTTGTTAGTACAGGGCACAACTCAGGAGCACACTGCTTTAGCACCACTGCAGGTATGCCGTCTGACCCACTCGACTTATGAACGTCTAGACAGTTTAGTTCCCGCCGCACTTCTCTTTGCGAAATGTGTATTTCCGGCAAAGAGTGTTGGCACGGCGGGATAGTAGGCGGTACCGCACTTACATCCTCGTTCATGGTCGAGTTTGAGGCAAAGAGTTCCCCAAGTAGGTCGGCTTTCTCTTTGGCACTGTCGGCCAAGTTACCATCGGCATTTCGCAATGGTGGTAAAGACGACTGGCAAAAGCTTTCCTCGGCCGCCTTAGCAAGAGACCAAAAGGCACGACTCCCAGAGGGGTAGCCCGTAAGTCGCTCACCAATCCCGCCGATGAAATCGAATTTGGCTCTGGCAATTATCTTTTTGCTGGACCTCGAGGCAGCATTTAGTTTACGTCTCACATCAGAGATGTTCGGATCCTTATTAGCACGGGCCGTGGTCCAAGCCCTGTAGGCAGTCTGCTTGACTGGTCTGGCGCATGGGACTACAGTCCGGACGAGGCAGTGGTCGGATGAGCCGAGAGGTGCGTCCACTGTGATAGTGTAGTCGTCCGGACGCGTCGTCAGCAGAAGGTCCAGCAAAGAGTGCGCATGGGTCTCAATATCAGGTATTCTTGTTGGGGAATGTACCAGTTGTGAGAGGCCATGGGCCAGAGCAAATTCATGAGTAGACCTTCCCGCAAAGTCAGTGGATCGAGAATTTAGCCACTAACAGTGGTGGGCATTAAAATCTCCTAAAATCACCAACTCAGCACGAGGGTACTGCTCAAGAACTTTGTCAGTCGTCACTTGCAGGTGCTCAATGAGTGCTCTAGTCTCCCTGTCGCCGCTATGAGACCTGTATAGGCACGCATAGATTCGAGTCTGACCTCCGTAGTCTACGCGCACCCACATTACTGACAGGTCCCTGTCTTCATAAAAATGGAGACGGCGACAGCAGATATCCTCCCGGATGTACATGCATACACCGGCACGTCTCAGGAATTTGTGTTCGAGTTTGTAGCCGGGGTAGTGTAGGTATGATGTATCGGCCGGGCAGGATATCTGTATCTCCGTAAGAAATAAGAGGGTCGGCTGCGCAATCTCCAGATGAAGGTGGACTGCGTTCAGGTTGGAGTGAAGTCCCCTGATATTGCAGAAGTCCATATACGTGGAAGAGGATGCCGCTGTAGATACTCTTTTTCTATTTTTCTTTGTCATTTTTTTTGGGGGGTGCAATTGGTTTGTGAGGATTTACTGTGTTGACAGCTAAAGGGTCAATGGGGCGGTGCCAATCCACACATGGCTGATGCGGGTAGTGCGATATGTCGGCGCGGCGTACGAAAGGGCCTCCGCTCCCCTCCTGTAGCAGCAACCGGGTTCCACTCCGGTCTCCTCCTCCGGCACGACTACTACTGCAGGGATTTCTCGCAGGCTGGCGGTTCAGCCTCCCAGGGTGGAGGTTGTAGTGATCCCTGGGTTCGGGAACCCATCTATCCTGCGGGCGGCCAGCGGACAACCGTTTCAGCGGGTCTTCCTGACCGCCGCGCCTACATCCCGCGCCTACACGAGCCAGTAGCAGTATTATAAGCACCACTGGTCTCCCGTTGTCAAAACAGCGAATCCTCTAGAGCTCTGGATACCTTACTCACCACAGGAACACAGCACTGCCGAAAATCGCTGTGCTATTTGGCTGTGATCTTCTGTAAGGCGGAGGTCCTTCCCCAGTCGGGCTGCTCTAATGTTTGAGCGGAAAATATCGCGCTATGCCCTACCTCTCTTAAATATAGACGCCACACATTGATGTTTACGAATGAAACTATCATCAAAAATGTTTGGAGCAAACCTTATTGTAGCGTACGGATTATATATTACTGTCTAATGCTACTATTTGACGACATTTTTGTAAAGGGAAGTTTAATAAAATATATAAACGTATATTTGGGCGATATTTTCAAAGAAATGCGTGAGGAAAACTTTTCAACTCAACATTTTGCCATAAATATTGTACCTTCGTTGCACGGCGATACTTGTGCACTTGGCTGTAGTGTAATGCATGACTGAATATTATTATTGATGTAGGTATTATCTACGTATAAACTCAAAAAATGAAATGAACGTTTACTGAGGGCTTCTTGCTCCAATTCTATGTTGTAGGACTGACCAGGAGTGAAACTTTGGTGCGTGCATGGTAAGTACGATATGCTCCAGATCGTCAAACAGAAGATCTGGTGTATTTGGTTATCTAGTTTTATGCTTACTACATACATACACGAAAGGATACCTTTGTCTACGAAAGAGCGACGATAATTTTAGTCCCATTTACGTACCTAATAGGGACCTGAATTATAACCGTCAATCGGGTATTTATCTATAATTTTTAATAAACATACTAACTTACTGCTTCTACTTACTTTGATCTTTTTAGAAATAACATTTTCTTTTAGATCTACTTTATAATAAAAGTGAATTTTTGTTGACCTGTGTCTGGTAGTAAAACCAAACAAATTATTCAATGGCAGCAAAAAAAGCGCTTAAGTTTCTTTTCATACGTTTATATAATATAAGTAACTGTCGCATTTATTCTTAAGTCTTCGTCTTAAGAATTCAATCCTTTTACGCGAGACCACCGTGACACAACAGTCGCAACAAAAAGAGAGCACAATGCAACATAAGGACGACAGTTACGACATTATTGTCGCACTGTCGAGTTTACATGACAATTAGTCGTGGATATGCGCATGACTGGAGCAGAACTGAGATATCACGGAAACGGACGTTTTGCACTGACATTATGATTAACATAATACGTTTGACAGGTCACTCGGCGTCCGATGATATTAATTTTAGTATGATATATCTGTATCCTTCCTCGTTTATTTTCTATACAAACTGAACCTTTGTCACACTGAGGGCACACTCCTTTAAAAGTGTAGTAAAATTATCGACATATGTCAACTCAACTACATTATTTTAGGTATTTTATTAGGTGTATTTAGATCACCAATTATTATTGTAAATTTTGTATTTGCATTGAAGGGAAGGTTATTTATTGTACAATACAATCCACACAAAAATGTAAACAGTGCTTAAACTGCTACTAATGAGTCAAACGATCAAGAAGTACTGGCTCCTATCAAGTCGTACCTTACACCCTGCTGTGTGGTCAGCAGTAGGACGGAACTAAGTTCATCAATCTAACCAACACGCTGGCTCCCTGTGTCGGCTATGAATGAGTTGTATTATCCATGTTGGACAAGCGGTGATCGATCTGCTGCGGACAGTGGAAACTTTAACACATTTATAATTTGTTTATTTCCTGTTATCTAGGAATGTGTTGAGCTGCCCGCTTGAAGCACGTGTGCCTTTAAATTATAAATTTTATTTTGAAAAATAACTAGATCCACAAGTTAATAAATAGAAAACTGTGGAATCAATTGTAGCTCTTCCTCTTTCGAGTTTCATAACAATATTATCTTGTTGCTGAACTGGTATGTGTTGTTGTCATGAATTAAAAATTCTTAAAATGTTAAAATTACAAGCCTACGTTACAAACGTAACCGACCGTAAAAGTTTGTCACATAAAGGTTAGTCGAAGGACACGCTTTGTAACTTACAAGTTCCTTAAATGAAATTATCTGGAACAGCAATTTATATCGGATAATTATGCCCAGTAGATCTATGAAGTCAGTTGCAATCTGACTTGTTGAATTCTAGGAGATTAAACTTTTTACTTTTTTTCTTGTGCTGCAAAAAAATATTTTTATACATCTGTTTTGATTTAGGATTCATGTCAGTAGCAACAAGATTACGAACTTCTTTGCAATTCATTTTTCATTCGAACGTTAAATGTTTGCCGCCAACTTTGAATAATTTGAAAATTGTATCCTATATGTTGCACAGTTAACCTAAATTCAAAGTTTCATTCAAATCTGTCCAACTGGTCTACATGAATCTTGCCCAACAGTCATTGTCGTCTATTACATCTACAATGAACCCACACGGTATTTATTAAATTTATTATCCATGTACAACTTGCCCTCTGTGTAACATTTATTTTACTAACATCTACAGATAGTCACAAGTTTTTTTTCTGACGTACAGTGAACTGCCCATACTTATTTTGTTTTTCATAAAAATAAAAAAGTGAATTTATGAAGAGTCACCAGTGAAAGCAATATTAATTCATATGGAATTACGAGTAATGAGACAGACTCGAATATTTGAAGGTGGTAAAAGTTTCATATAGAACTGACAACATGATACTACTGAGGATAAACCATCCTATTTTGTTCAATGATTACGCATGTAAATAAAAAGGTATACAAACTAAAAGATATATCGTGTAGCTAACGTGTGTATCAAATTGTCGCCTGCGTACCCACACCGATAAAAATAGACATCCACGCTTACTAGTACGTATTTGCACAGAGCGCGGCTGGTACTCGCGACCAGCATACCGCGTACAGCTCATTGACGTCAACCTTTTACTTATGTAAAAATTGTGTGTGTACATTTGAAAAATTAGTAACGTAATGCTTATGCATTACGTTACTAATTTTTCAAAGGTTAAAATATTTTTAAATTTCAAGATAAATAACGGGATTTATGTATCACTAACAGAAATATACTACAACAAAAATTGTTAGACAATAAATTAAAAAAATAAGTGTACTAATATAATTGAATGTTATTCACGCGCTGTGGTTCCAACACACTCAGTTGCCCCTACAACGATTTCACTTGTACCTAATGCACACACGTTATATACACAACCCCAACCCGTGCAACTAACGAAGGGTATCGTAGCCATCGATGACGTTACAATCACATTATACATCATAATAAATTACTTGAAAACCACAGATAACCGTGTGCGAAGCCGCATGTGCAGATGCAGTGTTGATTAACGATTGCGACTAGCACATCAACTGCAAATTACGTGCACAGTTCTTGACACACAACTCTTGTACCAAGTATAGCCTAAATTATTTTATTGTTAAATTTATTTCATTTATAACTTTAACATAAGGTTTATGTACTAAAAACATGTTGGTAGTTTTTGAACAAAAACCTACTCTAATCTTTAGTGTTTCAAAATTTAGTATATCAATCATCCAAGAGTTAACACATTGATTAAGTACCTGAATTAAATAAATAAAATAAGTAGGTAGGTTGATGTTAAACTTTTATACTCTAAAACTAAACTTAACAGATGCAAAAAATAAGTTTGAATTACTTTTTCAAAACCAAATAAAATGAGAATCATAAAAATAATATTGTAGATTGTTGTGGCGCCCCCGTGCCCTAAATGTCATTTCTGCCGTCTGCTAAAGTTCAAAGAAGCCGAAACAATAGACCGAAATGGAACAGAGTTGTAGTAAAACACTGATTTATTGTTATACAACATGTAAGTTTCAGATTACGCTAATGTAGGCAAAATGTCTGACAGACACTTTCAAAGAGTACCTAACAATAGCCTAGGGACTGAGGAAGGCATTCTACCTGCTTGCGTCTGAGGGCCGTGACCGAAGAGGTGGTGAGCTGAGGCGGCGTACTTTTGGCAGTGTCGTTGGACATTGTTAACGCATTCAATATTCTACCATTGAGCTACATCAGGGAAGCACTCCACTACCACCTTGTGCCAGAATACCTGAAGTGGCTTGTGGCAGACTATTTATAGGAGCGTACCATCAGAGGAGGTCGGAGATAGATGATGTTCTGAGGCGGCAGCTCATGTTGTACGGTGTTCTGTAGGGGTCTGTTCTCGGACTACTCCAGTGGAACATGGGGTACGACTGGGTCCTTCGAAGTCGTCTTGTCCCCGGGCTGAGCGTAACTTGTTACGCCGATAACACACTAGTAACAACTCGAGGGGGGAGGCCAACCCTCCAGGGGAGTCTAATTTAATACACAAATACAATAAAGGCATTTTCTAAGTTTAAAGTTATAATATAAAATTGTGCCAAGTCCAATATTCCTGCCAAATATTCTATGTTAATGATTTCACGATAACAAAGTTCAAAATTGCTTTGCTAGAAATTTGTAGTCTTCTTAAAAAATAAATAAATTGTACTCGCAAATACTGCACTGCAACTAAACTAGTTGATGCTGTGGAACTGCCTGAGACGTCCTCTATAGGCAATCAGTTGAACTGCATGTGTCTTGTCGTCACGAACGCGACGCCCTGGATGCTTCTTCACTTCGCTTCGTGTAGAGGTTGCGCCCTCTATCGACGACACCTTGTACTAGTCCGCCGGTGCTGATGTAGCTTATCACGTAGGGCGTAGTTGTCACCGCTGCTGCAGGGTCCGTGTACTCTACTGCTTTAAACTTAGGCACTGCTTGTTCAAAACATCTTGTCGATCAGGTTCTCGAAGGACTAATGTTAAATGCCGTACTAGCACTTAATGTGTTGTGGACACTAGGGGGCTACTTGTATTCCAAATAAAACCACTGTGAACCGATCTGCAGATCTGACAACTATTTATTAATTGTCTATATTCATACACGCAGAATGACTTATAGCCCGGGAACCAAACAATACCATGATTCAGAGAACTGATACAGCGCCATCTAGTTAGTAAAAGACAAGTATTTTGTTCTGCGTTCATCGTGAACCTTATAGGTTTGTTTTCGTCATAGACAGTTTGGTTAGTATACTAAACTTGTAAATTACTTATTTTATTCAAAAACTTCCCACCTACGTGCTTTTAGAGAGAACAAAGAACTCCTCTTGAAGTTAAATGTAAATTATTTTAAGTTAAAGTTATGTTATAGGACTATATGGCATTTGGCATATAGTTCTATAACATAACTGTAGAGGTGTAGAGCTTCAGTAGGCACAGGTATGTTACGATCTGTATCATAGTGTAAGAATCCATCCAATAAGTTCAAGTTATGCTGGTAAATTAAATGAAAATATACATTTAAAACGAACGAAGTTCAATGAAATAAAATAAATCAGTTTCAATCATTCCCGTGTTGTCTAAAAGCCATCATCAGTTTAAAATTCTAGAATTCTTTACTATCTATGTGACGTCGTTATGTCTCCCTAGGTTGGTATATAAATTTATTATAGAACGATGTTGATGAACATTATATGTGTAAAAGTGTTAACAATTACAACAAAAATCATAAGCTATAAAGCTTGTAATCACAAGGAGCTACAAAGGGGAGTTAAAAATGTTAACTAAAGTTCTGACCTAACACTGGCAACAAATCTAAAATGATTGAACGCGCGCCCTCACTGGGATGGTTCACATAAATAAGTTATTGGAAGTTGTAATAATAAAAGAATAGTCTGACAGTTATATTTAACTCAAATGTAGTCTTTATGGTTGTGTTATAAAGGGATAAACAATAAAAATAACGGCAACAACCCACTTATTTGAATGAAGAGAGCATCAATAGTGTTGCGAAATGCCCATATCTACATTGTCTTCGAATATAATGAAAGGGTTGTTCTAAGAATAGAAATTATACAATTTGCATGTTACTTTTGCCGCGTTATTTCTACGAATATTCAAATGACTTTACAATATACAGAAACGTGTACTTTGCAGTGGTGGCCCAGATCTGAATGCCGAACAAGTATTTGGCACCAGATGTAACCCATGTTTGACGTAACAGTATTGTTCACAGTAAGCGTTACATAGTCTATTGAAGCTTGCAACTGAAAAGAACGACAGGCGACAGATTTTCTTTATCTGTTTTCGCCAAAACCTGTATTGTATTACTAGAATAAGCATACACTAATTTTTGTTTTTAGTGCACGTGGTGTTTATCTATAAGTAATTGTAACACTATACCATTTCATACTCTTGTAAAATGTCTTTAATCATGAAACAGTGCACACAATTATTGGCGACTCAAATAAATAAAGTAAAAAAATAAAATAAATAAGAATTGGTTTTCACGCGCACTTTCTCTCATATCTCTCACGATGAAGTTGCAGGTACAGTGTTATAGACACTATAATATGTATTCAATATTTACACTTATAAAACCACAAAATTCTAAAGTCCGTGTCTAATAGCCTCTTGGCTAGAGATTTACACAATCTTGTAAAACTTGCATACAAAACCTTTGGTTCAGATGTGGGCTCGGCAATGATCTTTACAGTAACAGCTATTCATTTAAAAATGAGATCAATAGCATGATATGTTGTGTTGGTAGAATTGATGCGTGTGGAGATGGATGAAGTGAAACAGCACTTAATAGCGACGCTGCAGGTTTATTGCCTTAATGAAGTGCGTAATGGGCATAAACCTTGGCCTCCCTTTAAAATGCAATTTGAATTACAAACAGAAATTTTATTGCCATCTTTTTAATTTTATTTCATCAATTATGTACAAAGTTCTTGCATATATATTGCTGATTAACTGCAACCTTTCATTAGCTTCAATTTTGTACGGTTTCGCAGATAAATTTAAAATTAAACTTCAGTTTTAGTACATTGCCATTTTTATTATTAATTTATAGAAAAAAGCCGTAAGGTTTTGACGTCCTAGTGATGTTTGTAGTAATCGATACAAATTATTACATTACAATTCCTGAAAAATCCAAATGATTAGACTATAACAGAACTGAACTGCAATTAAAGCTGCAAAAGTTACAACGATCCTTCCTTTTAAAAGCTACGATCAGAGACAGAATAATTACATTTAGGCTTGTATATAACACATTAGAATAAAGTACAAAGATCTAAATATTCACCTATTATGAAGAAGTTACATTATCAAGTATGTGGTAACACCCGTAAAGCCTGCAACTAGACTTAATTACGTGACGTAAGAAAGAACGTATTCCAAGAAGTAATCTGAAACCATTTTAAGATTCAAACAAACATTACGTTTCGAACCTGCCAAGTTTAACCCGTAATCGCTAACATAAACATTGGCAAAAACAACCTACAGTTACTTCCCTAAACTAATGCAATATTATCGAATTTTTTTTGTTAACCCTTCCGATTCCCGGGGACATAATCCGTGTCCACGCGGAAGGGTTCTCAAATAACAGGCGCGTGACAATCTATCAAAAATGTTATTGTATAATTTATCTAACATATGATATAATTCTTATTTCCTAGGTAGTTGAAGTTACAGTTGCACAGAGATGTTTGCAGCTGCAACAAGGTGCAGATGTCGATTGTGTTCAATATTTGAGAGTTATGTGCAATTTCCTATATATTTGGTAATGATGTTATCAACAGGGATTGGTTTTGTGAGAGACTCGCTGTGTCTCGTAATTTTACTGTAAGTACTAGGTAATCCTGTAAAACTGTAGAAAGCGTGTGGAGACTAGTGAGTTTGTTTAGCGTTTTCATGGTGTGTACATAGAGACTACAAGCGTCTTCGATCAACACACCCTCAGAATGAAAGTTTTTATGAAATCTCATAGATGGCGCTGCTGCAAAATTTTCGTTATACTACTAACATTCATTAAACTATGTTTCTCTGCTCAAGTTACTTGAATGGTGTAGTTTTTATATTATAAACCTAGATGATAGCATGGCTTACTCAAAAACAACATTTAAACACGCTGTCACAGAATGCATCATAAAAATAAATATTCACAGATCCTCCCCCGTAGGTAATAACCTATATGTTGACCCGACCTGTAAGTAATATTCATGCAAAATTTGAAGTAAATCCATGCAGAACTTTTTCGGTTTAGACCGAACATACATACAGACAAATAGTTGTCTATATATACAAACAGACAAAAATTCTAAAACTATATTTTTGGCTTCGATATCCATATCACGCCTCAAGTATTCGTTTAAAGAAATATTCAATTTTTTGCTATACATAGATTTTCCCGGTGAGCTGTTGCTTTAAAAATCATACTACAGAAAACTTTTCTATACCAAATATTTTCCATGCAAGTTGTTTAAAACTGAGCAGATTCACGGACAAAATGGCATGTAACATGTAAAAGTTAGTAATTACAAGTATGAATAATAACTTGACAAATCTCACATACTGCCATCTAATGTCAGAGTACGCAGATCTTGCACAAGAGTGACCAGACCGCTGATTCACAAACATACACATAAACAGAACAAGCGCTGGTACTCATCACACAACTGTTTCTCGTGAATGAACAATCCCTGACCACTAGACTAAGAGTCAGTGAATACTAATATTTAGATTAGTTAGACTAATGATAAAGCTTTATAAGTTTGAAAATGAACTACATTATCAATGCAACTGTTCTGAACTAATATTGCTTACTCCTCATGTGGCGTTACTTCCTGAATTTGCAACACACACGCTGTTCAGTAATATAATGTTACTTTACACTTTCTTTTAACTGTAAGATTACAAAGAAACCACACACTGGCCAGTGTTTTTGACATTGACACGCAAACTGTGGACTTGTGCTAATCAAATCGCTCACACGAAAGCCCTTAATTGCTGCTATGAATTATGAGAAAGCACAAAAACTTTTCCTATGTTTCATTTAGTCTTTTGTCGACACTTGATTAGGTATTTCATTTATGTCCCTTATATTGTGTTATGGTGATATGGTTTAATCCCGTGCTACGATAAGTAGTCAGCACCTGCCCTTTCTAATTGCAAAGTGCAAAATGCACCCAGCATAACGGTAGACATGCAGAAGTTGTGGTGATTATTATACAACGGGAGGGAAAGTATTATATTTTAAGAAGTGCCACATATTGTAAAAACTCTACAGACCAAAGTACTATTTTTTTTTTTATAAAAGAGTGGGCAAACTGTCAGATTAAGTCAGGCCAGTCGTTGCAAGTAGCTTATTGTTTCTAGTTAATAAGATATTGAATAGTCATCAAATATGTTATTAATCGTTAGAGGACCATTTCAGGGACCTCCTCACTCATTCGGTGACAATCAACGAGAACACTGGTTTTATTTATTTATTTATTTATACATCATGCACTTTATGTACATAGGCGGCCTTAATGCCTAAGGCATTCTCTACCAGTCAACCTTTGGGTGATGCAGAGAAAATAGGAAGTAGGTGCGTTTCAGGTGTTGAATAGAAGAAATAGATATACAAACTTTCATATACTACAATTAATACAAATACATAAATACATAAATACATACATATACATACTTAAGTTGATGGTGGTTTTCTGCTTCTGGTTAAAGTTTGGTGTTCAAAATTAAAATATAAAGCGTAAATGCTTCCCAATTATCAAATGTTATTACTGTGTACTAGGAAAACTATTATTGTCACGAAGGTTTAATAGCTAAATCCATTTATTCTCTCTCACATAGTTTTGTTATGCTACTTACAAAATCCCACTATAATCAGGTAACTTCGTGGCAGACTGGTGCCTGAAATAGGTTTAAAAAACCTGTTATAATAGGGTTCTAGGACCTTCCCGCAGCAATAATTACACACAAGATTATTTATAAATCATTTAGGAGTTTAAATGACGAAAATTGAGACATAATAGTAGATATAAAAACAAAAATTTTGTTAAAAATATAGTTCTGAATTAGAGTTCGTTGGTATGTATATTTATTGCTTGAAGAGTGAGAACTCGTGTAAAAGTAAACGTGACCAGTACGTGTAAACCTCATATATGGCACAAGGTAACTGTAAGAAATCAACAAGTTCTCAACAGTGTAATAGTCAGAAGTACCAGAACAATTGATGTTTTACATTTAGATTTCAATCGAAGGCAGATATTTTGGACTTCATTTATTTTTATTGTAAAAGTAAGGACCCATAAATCAGAAGAAATTAGGATGAGATATAACTAGATTTAATATAAGTACGCTTTATTCAACTTGAACTAGAATAAGTCGATATTGAATATCAGAAAACCTTCGTTAGCAAAGCAGGTAAGTAGTAATTTTAGTGAAAACCACTATGACAGTAGCTGGAACTTCTACAGCCCCATTCTTCATCTCAATGGACCTGTTGTCAAAAGCAATTACCTCGCTGAAATAGTGTAGAGCGAAGCAATTGCTTTGAGCTGAGTAGCTCTATGGAGCTACTCCGTGTCTTAATTGTCACAAACAACAACGCGTCAAATGTTAGGGTCGAAAGTTCCGTCGCCCTACCGTAGTCAAAGTCAAAAGATTAAATATAATATCGATAATTCATAGACCAAAATTTTAATCGTATTTCAATAAGAACATTCCAAGCAAACTTCCATCACTAAAAAACTGACAGTAAAGAAACAAGTTGCTTTTATCTACAGCCTTGTTGTTATGTGTACCAGAAAGTGAAACACATCATTTTTAAATATAGTTTCAACCAAACCCAGAAGGTAGAATATCGTGTGCACGAAGCTAAGGTATACAAATACTGAATGACATTGACATAATTATATTAATATAATCTTACCTGTGCCTGCCGTTCCACATAAGTACCTCTACAGTTACTACAGCATACCTACTACAATGTTCAACCAATGAGAACTCTTGGTTCCCACACCCTTGCATGTATTGTGCAACACGCCACCACCACGTAAATAAATTCGGTCCCGCTGACTTGGGCAACAAATGCGCAGACGCAATAAACACGATTCACTTTTATGTACCCAAGTAGAAGACGGAACGAATCCTGAACATAACCGTTGCTTTGTATTATGCATTTGTTACACATTTCTTTTTATGTTCGTGTTAATTTTTTTCTATTCGTTTACTAAAACAAGTTGATTTGTTAAGTTTGTAAAAATCTTAGATAGATGAAACAGGTGAACAAGTTAGACGATCTTAACGGTTTCACCTGTATGTATAGTTTCATAGTGTATAAATTGTACGAAATATTTAATACGATTTTTGGTTTACGATTTTTTAGTTTCAGCTGACACCTACATGACACTGAGAAACATCAGCTACAAACATTGAACCTTTGACCAGATTAAGTTAGTTAAAAGGAGAAGCAGATATATTCATTTCTTTCGTCTCTATGGTATTATTAAGTCCTCTTTGAAGATGTCTGACAGTCAATTTGTCTTAACAAAATCTGAAATATGTATATTACAACAAACCTGTGTTTTACTACAACTCTGTTCAATTTTGATCCATTGTTTGGTTGGATGTCATTAGTTTCGGCTTCTTTGTACTTTAGCCGATGGCTAAATAAAATTTAGAGCGCAGGGGCACTTAGGTAAACGTATAATAGTATTTCTATGACTCATTAATTCGTCAGAGTTTACAATTTTTAATACTATTTTTTATTCGTAATTACTGACACGTAGTTGTTTCATTCATTTATTTTTAATTCTGTCACTAAATCAATGTCTTACACACCTGGTACTTGGTATCTTTATATTGTAAACAAAACTTGTGAAGCTCTGAATTTTAGAGGATTTTTTATAACCTACCTACTTAACATTTTTACAGGTCGGTTGTTATAGCGAGAAGGCGACGGCATTTTTTAATACTCACTCTGGGAAGAAATATTGAAATAACCTACACAGGTATCTTTTTTTTAAAGCCCGTGAACATTCATTAAATAAAAATTTAACGATTGTGCCATGGGGTCTGGGTTGACATTTTAAAGACAGGACTATAATTTTGGGTCCCCTTGCTAATAGAGAAGGCGTACGAGTCCCAGCAATCGTGTTACCTAACCAGTATTAGTCAAAATTAATGACCCGAAGCACGACTCTACCGCCAGTGGGTCAGGCAAGATACTAAGTATGAACTAATATTACAAACCTCACTCACCTTTACACACAGACAAAAAAATACTAATAAATATTATATTACAATTTAACCTCTATGTAAAAAAAATAAACAAATAAAACTTAATATTTAATTAATTTAAAAGAAATGCAATTTTCAATTCAAATCAGGAATTCATTACCAGCGCACGTGTTTCCCTCCCACTACGATCCCGGGTCCTTTAAGCGGGGTGTGAAATGATATCTAATAAGGCCGCCATAGCGTGGGTCGCCATATTACACTGTCGTCATTAACAGTAAGTATGGCGACCACCGCTCTTGGATTCTATTCATACATTCCATCAGGCAGAATAGAGTTACTTTGCTAGGTCGTAAATAAAAAAAAAATACAAAATTCAACAATAGATTAAATAGTCATCAGCCATAGCCAATAAGCAGTATCAGTCCGCAGCAAACTTATCATTCAAATAATCTACGTAAGACTGTGCAGTAGGTAAACCCTATTTTATTAAAGGGTTTACTGCACAGTTTTACGTAGATAAATTTCTATTTTATTAAAGGTTGAAATTTCTTAACACTCTCTTCTTCCAATTTGTTTACAATTTTACTGTAGAATCGAATGTAACGTAGTGTTGATATCATGAATGTCGCTAAACTTTGTAAAAAATGACTATTTTTCTATACATACTCTAAGTTTTCGTAAATGTATTGACATGCAACTGTCATGACATCAATTTCCTTAAACTTATTTCACAGCAACTGAGCTGAGAGTGAATGAGATTATAAATTGCGCCTTCTGCAACATAAACATACTTTGAGTGTCAGCAATACTTCTCCACAACAAAATACCACGTGACATTACACTAGGAAAACAACTAAAATACACTCTACACAGTCTAGCTGTTTCTACATCGGGTTTTTTTTTTTTTTTTTTTTTTTTTTTTTTTTTTTTTTTTTTTTTTTTTTTTTTTTTTTTGAGATGACCTACCTGTTGGGCTGGGATGGCCTCTACAACTTTACGCGGGTATTACGGTGAGCGCTGAGGGCTCACAACCGGTCATTTGTTAAGCAACATAGCCCAAGGGCACCCCCTGTGGGATACGAACCTCGGCTTGGGGTGTTGCTGCTACGTTGGGGCGACCTACTCCCATGTTTTGTATACGATTTACGCGGCGCGTATTCCGCCCCCGACGACGGGGACGAAAACGCGGACGGTTCCTATTAGATTGCCTAATTGTGTTCGCTCTACGTTGAGCGAGCGTGATTTCGTCGTCTAACTCATCTAACGCGTGTCTGGGTCGACGTATTTTCGAAATCCTACTTGGTGTGTAGTCTACGGCCGCAACCACTAGAGGGTTGGGGTGAGTCGGAGCAGTCTACATCGGGTCGTTGACGAATTTTATATATATCGCGTGTGTACTGTGACGTAACTTGCAGTTGATGCGCACGCCGCAAGCGTTAACTAATCAATACTGCATCTGCATGTGCGGCTTCATACGCGTAATACTCGACCTTACAAGTTTTAAATAAGGTGTGTTTTCAAGTAATTTCTTTTTACGTTGAATGTGATTGTGACATCGTCGATGGCAGCGACACCCTTCGTCAGTTGCATTGCTTGGGGTTGTATATATAACGTGTGTACATAAGAACATATGAGATTGATGTGGAGGCGACTGAGTGTACCGTTTGAACCACTGCGTGTGCGACTAACGTTCAATTATGCTAATATTTATTTTATTTTCGAATTATTACTGTCATACCTGTATATAAGTTTTATATGTGCTGTCTGTGTCATCCATCATAATTCCTAAACGGTTAAAATAATTTGATTCAAACACAGAATAAATGACACACATACTCAAAGCGGTCAACTCAACAAATTCATAGGTTACAGGAAATAATCAAATTACAAATGTGTTTGAGTTCGCACTGTCAGCGAGCGATCGATCACCGCTTGTCCAACACTGATAGTGCAATCCATTCATGGCCGACACAGGGAGCCAGCGTGTTGGTTAGATTGATGAACCTGTCTGTCCAACCGCTTACCACACAGCGCGAAGGAAGTTGCGACTTAATAGGAACTGTTATTGATTATTTGAGTTATTTGAGGTCCTTCTAAGGATTATATTACATAACAATAGAAATACGATATCCACAATAATACTTAAGGAGATCTATATATCGTGTTCTAGATGATATAAGAGAAAATCTAAAATTATGTACTTGTCTTGACAAATGTCGATAATTAAACTAAACTTTGAATGGGTGACCACTCAGGTAGACAAAATTCAATTTGTTTCGGCAATTACCAAACAAGATTATAGATATATCATATCAAAATTAATTTCGTACATTGAGTGACTGGTGAAATGTATTATTTTAAAAAGAATAACAGTGCAGAAAGTCCATTTCTGTGATATATCCGTTCTGCTCCACTCATGCGCATACCCACGACTAATCGACATGTAAACTAAAATATGCGATAATAATGTCATAACTATCGTCCGTATGTTACATTGTGCGTATACACAACTCTTTCCTGCGACTACCGTGTCATGGTGGTCCCGTATAGAAGGATTGAATCTTTAAGGTGAGAAAATTAGAATAAATGTGACAAATACTTATGTTATAAAAACCTGTGAGGACGGATATAGAACAATTTTGATCCCAGAAATAACCCTTTAAAACGGTTGAATAGAAGCGTGGAAGTTTGTAGGTTTGTAGGGACTTAACAACTGCTGAACCGATTTGGATAAAATATGGTGTGTAGATAATTTGAGTTGTGGGAAATGATACAAACACCTAAATGTGTGTTATCCTACAGGCTATTTATTATATTCACAGAGGAGTTAGGGTGAGTTATGGGGACGGATATAGAATACTTTTACTGAAGTCATCCCTTTAATTTTAAATACAGAAGTATATCTGTATATTTGCCTGTCAAACTGTTACCTTTTGACACTTAAGCTGCTGAACTAATTTGAAAAAGTTCGTGTACTGTGAAAAGACAGGACAGTTTCTATCCCGAATTCATGTCAAATGTGAAAGCTATTATTTTCTGTTACGTTCCACTAATCTGGTTTTAATTATATTTGACAATCAATACTTTGATAACTACTGATATATCAAGTTAAGTACTGTAGTTTATTAACAAGCCTAAACTTTGATAATGGAAGATATAATTTTTCAAAACAATTACCAGGAACTATTAATGTTACGCCATACGCAGTTTGCATTGGCACCAAGTAACTGTTCAAATCTATTGTCACATTGTTCTCAACCATAATTTTTTCACCATTCTAAGGTATACGCTTCTTTCAATATGCAAATTGTATAATCCCTATTGTTAGGACAATACTTCCATTATATTCAAAGGCAACGCAGACGGTATCTTATTTTGCAAAAGTTTTACGATCTCTCCATACAAAAACCAAAATGAGTTGGAACCGTGATTTTAATGACTTTCTCCTTTCTAATAACGACAAAACCTTTCTCCAGAGTTGGCTTAAAGTGTCGGAGTATTGTTTCATTATTGTAACTTCAAATAACCCGAGCCGACCCAGTTTTGGCAGGTGGCTACTTATCTTCAACCATTCTAGAGTTCTTACCAATATTAGATCAGACGCAATGGAAATCAAATTTGTAAGTTTCCTTCAACGTAAAAAGAGAATCTTCTGATCGTTTGCAGACATTGTTCCTGGCCGGTCGCGCTTCTTGAATAATTTATGATGTACAAAGTAGTTAAGTATTTCCTGGCTTGTGTTTTCGTTCTGGCGTGTGATGTGTCACCATAGTTTATTTATAAAATATCTCATACACAGATACTGTTGCTGTTTCCAGCAAATAACTTAATACATATTTCTATCACTTGGGTTACAAACAGACGCGTGCACAAACATAACATGAATCCTTTGATTGAACAAACGTGATTGTTGACTCAGGCGGCAAAGTGACACGTGAACATGTCTTTATAACGGGAGTCGCGTGAAAATATCGTGATACTAAAGATGAATGGTGTCGAGGGGAGTATTGACAAGTTCGACAATATTATTGCACTTATAATGTGAAGTCTGTAGAAATGTATAATAAACGTAGTAAAATGCGTCCACGTCCGTTCTAAATTGATTTAGATACTTCTTCACCAGGGCCTGCGTCCTATGCCCAGGTACTCCCGGCACTTCTTTAATAATGACACTGCCTTTGTGCCCTATAAGTAAGTCAGTAATTTTTGGGTGTTAATAGTTTGGATGTTATGGAATGGCTGAATAAGTCGTCTTGTTAAAGCACATCATTTACCGAGAACGACGCACTATTCAATATTGAACTTGAGCCTAAATTCATATTTATGTTGTTCCAAATAACTGTTCGACGTTCAAACCTAGGCCTCATTGTTCTAAAGAAAGTTTAATTTTTTTCACCACAGCAAGGTACACGCTTCTTTATAGTACAAAATCAGTGGAATATTCGCAGAAGTAACGGGAAAAAGGTGATATGCAAATTGTATAATGTCTATTGTCAGAACAACCCTTTTATTATATACGAAGACAATGTAGATATTGCCATTTCGTAAAACTGTCGATACTCTCTGTATTCAAGTAAAGGGGGTTGATGCCGTTATTTTATTGTCAACTCCTTTTTAAATTAACGGTAAAGACAACCTTTTGAGTTGATTATTAGACTACTATTATTATTAAATAAGTATTTTATTTATGTTATTAACTTAAATTGTCAAAAATTTCTCTTAAAATTGCAATTTCATATAACTTATTTATATGACCCATCCTAGTGTGGGCGCGCATTCGCTCTTTGGACTCAACTTTGAATTGAAATTTCTCTCGATATTTCTCTAATAATTCTCTTGCGAACTTCTTGAAAAGCTTAAAATTTATCAAACAGTGAGGTACTTTATGGCCTGTATCTTCATTGATGTCATTGTTGTGTTGTTCGTTGTATAATTGGTGCAGTTCATAGTCACATCAATCGTGTCACAAACAGACGTGTGTGCAAAGACAACACGAATCCTTTCATCGAACACGTGATGTGAGTGTGTTTTTGTAGCAGGAGTTGCGTGAGAACATCATGAAGCTATAATCGAAAGATCTCAATAAAAGTATTGACGAGTTCGTCAGTACTATTGCTTTTGTAATTGACCAATTTGGCCAATTAAAAAAAATACTGGGAGGGAACTATGTTTCATCACAATCAGGTCGACACGAATGGAATAATAGTATTGTCTCACAGGAAACATTGTGAAGCAACTCTTTCGTTGCTTTTCACCGAGTGTGTGTGAGATTACTGGAGGCATAATACCAACCAAGGTAACATTCAAACAGTGTCTCTTGAGTTGCGAGTTGCATTGAGTTGCTATGGGTCGGTGGTAGACACTTACAATCGAGGGCCTTGTCCGCTTGGGTATGTTCATAAAATCTCGGCGTCTGTAAACTAAAGAAGTAAATCTTTTTGACTATTGCGTACTGCCATTATCTATCCTAAACTCATTAATAACAAGCCAGTGCACTTAATGGTGCATGTCAATATATGTCTTCACAGTACCGTATAAAGCTCACTATTAAGTACAGTGGTTTCAGCGCCGTCGCAACGGGTGGTATGGCGGTACCTCACATCAAAAGACGAGGCGACACTCGTTAGTTGTACAATCACAAAGCAAGGGCCACCATCGTTCTGCTTCTTATTTAACAAAGTTTATTTTTAAACGTAAGTGATGTGCAAAGACACAACAGACAGCGACAAGATTTTCAACAAAAATTAAAACTTACATTTGATTATTACACAGGCTGGGCCAAGAGTTCGTTAATATTTGAATCTAACATCCAACGCAAACAAATACCGGTCAGGGCACGGGGAGAGTTCTGATCACTCGCTCGTTTCTCGGAAGTTTTGTCGCAATGGATCGCTTTACATCGTATTTTGAAATTACATTTGAAATTACATCTATATAAGATCCAGATAGTCCAGGAACTAAAATCTAATGATTTAAATTTGCGCAAGTCGTATGTCGAATGTTAACTAATTCGTGACCGACCCTGTATTAAATCTACAATGAACCCGTGTTGTATTTTTTTCCTCACTGATTTTACATTTAAAACAAAATTTCAAATAATATCAGCTGTAAAAGAAATATAAAGGTACGTGATTTCAAGGGGCCTATATTTTAAGATTATAAAAGTTGCATGTGGAACTGGCTACATGCAACTATTGGGAATAAACCTATTTTATAATAAATACATGTCGAATCGGGACGTATGGCTCGCAATATTTGAGAGTCGGTTGCTCAATGTTTGCCCCGAAAACAGAAGTATTCTCTCAATTTTAGCAGCAGTTTGCTCAACTGCTGAAGCAATATTCAATATTCCTCTTTCCCCGCTGTCTTCGAGGAATATACACGTGCCTTTAGTGACCGTTAATATTTTGATTTCAATTCATTTAAACTAAAATAATTAAAAATAAAAAGTGCAAAGTACTAGGAGCGCATACAGTGACGAGAGTGGTTGTTACGGACGTCTAAAGCTTCGTGAGCTACACACACCACCATTCACCCTGCGCGTGAGTCAAATCTACTATTTTGTGGCCACACCCCCGTGCATATAAACACATTCACTAAAGTTACTCTGCGTAGGCGCAAACAGGGACAGACATATGCGATCAAGAGGGATAGCCAGAGGTCAAGTTGTACTGGACGGAAAGCACTAATGTTCCGATTTGTCGATAGCGCCCAGCCTGCGTTGAGCCCCGCCTAACATCGATCACCGCTGTGTTGTTATTCTCTGTTGTGTTGAATCCTTCTTACTTGGATATTGTTTCATTCTTATATTTACGTTGTTTGTAAATACGCGTAGAATACATCCACGTTTACCAATACAATCAGTGACAACAAAATATTAAAAGTGCAATGTCTGTGCAACGCTCACCACCAACATTACGTCGATTGGACCCTCTAAAAAATATAATGCATTATAACTCGGACTCAGCCCTTAATGTGCCCGATACCTCAGATGTGGCCGATAACTACTTTAACACTACCAAACGACAGAAGCGCAACTTCGGTGAGCTCAGTGAACAATCTTCGTTCTCAAATGAGATAAAAACTATGCTCGATCAAATAATTAGCCAGCAGGACACGAAATTTGAATTATTAAATAACTCTCTTACCGCTGTCATGACACAAAATCAGACCATACAGAAATCTGTTGAAGGCTTAACACATAGATATGATGCACTCCTCATGAAAATGAGTCAGCTGGAACAGGAAAATAGTGCATATAAGGGCCAGGTGTCGACTTTGGAGCGTCGCCTGGATCACCTTGAGAGGAGTGTCCGATGTTCGACGATAGAGATCCGTAATTTACCTTATCAAGAGCACGAAAATAAAACATTACTAATGGAGACTGTGCAGCGGGTGGGCATGACTTTGGATTTAGAGACTCCTATACAGAAATTTGAAATAAGAGATATATTTCGCACCAAGTCAGCTGTTGTGGTTGATTTCACCACAACACTAAGGAAGGAGTCGATGATCTCTTTGTATAAATTATACTATGAAAGCAAACGTGAAAATAAAGAACCACCATTAAACTCGAAGTCTATTGGACTACCAGGAGCCCCCTGTACGCTGTACATATCGGAGTATTTAACTTCTAGAGTAAGACATCTCTTTTATATGGCACGCTCAAACGTCAAAACCAAAAAACTTTTCGCAGCATGGACCTCATTTGGGAGGGTTTATGTCAAGAAAGAAATTGATTCAACACCGATCCGTATAGAAGAGGAAAGGGATCTCTTGGAGTATACCAAGTGACTAGTGCTCCTCCAGTGTTTTAATTTTTACTTAATTTGTCTTGCATGTTTTCTTATTTTAGTTTACTTACATTTCTATATTAATTTGAGTGTGTACCTATTTTTAACTTATACTTTCGTAATTAGACACATTAATGTAATCAGTCATGTGTACTGTACATGTGATAATACTCACCACCCACAATTCAACACAAATTTTCAATACACATCATTTAAGCGAGAATGTCTAATCACCCGTAGTAATATTATCTCATTATATATTTCGCTGTGTCAATCCCTGATAGTCAAGCCGTTGAAAGTCCCAGATCATAGCTTTCTCATTTCCTACCTTCCCAAGTCACGTGTGAAACGTGACTATGGTTAGTTGATCTTGACAGTTATATAACAGTATGCAAAACATAGATACAATAAGCTCTGATCTGGACTCAATTAAAATAGCAAAGACGGTCACGTGCGACATAGTAAATGCGAAAAATTACATTACGACTGAGAAATTTAATATCACTATTTTGACTCAGAACATCCGCAGCATTACTTGCAACATGCCAAACTTCGAAACTCTTCTGCAAAGATCTGCAATAGTCTGGGACGTATTGGTCCTCACTGAATGTTGGCTCCCGAGAGCAGGGTCTATCCCTGCCCTTGACGACTACAATTATGTGGTGACTACTTCGCACAAATCACAAAACGAAGGTGTTGTTATTTACTACAACAAGCTTCTCAATCCAACTTTTGAGGAGCCTACCGTCACTAACGCCAATTGCTTGGTCTTGAAATTGGATCGAGACACATGTGTCATTGGATTATATCGCCCACCAAGTGAAACTAATACAGGGGGTTTTACTGACTCAATTAACTCACTACTCCATCAACTTAAAATCTTCAAAAATATATTCTTTTGTGGTGATATAAATATCAATATAGCGCCAAACAGTCCTGATAAGCGATCTTACGACTACCTGAACACCTTGGCTGGTCATGGTCTGCTCCCTGGTCATACATCTCCTACGCGTGGTGTTACATGTTTAGACCATATGATGGTTAAGACCAAGCTAGATGCCACATGTTTTATTTTTGAAACATCAATCACAGATCATGAGAGTGTAGCTATTAGCTGTGCTCGTAAATCTCGATTACCTTACCATAATAAAACACATCACTTGGTTAACTTTGTCAAACTCGATAAAGTTGTGGAAAACATGGACTTTCAGCCCATCCTGGTTTGTCAAGACCCAAACATTTGCACTGATCTCCTCGTATCATACTTATCCACAGCTATACATAATAATACGAGTTTAGTCAAAGCCACTAATAGAAAATTAATAACCAAACCATGGGTGACCGAAGCTCTACTTCGCTGCATGAGAAACCGGGACAATCTATACAAAAAAGTTAAAAAAAATCCGAATGATGAGACAATTAAGCTTACGTACAGACGCTACCGAAACTTTTGTAGTTCTTTAATAAAAAAAACCAAAAAAAAATACGAAAAGCAAGAGATTGAAAACGCAAGGGGCAACGGGAAGCGGCTTTGGGATGTTATTAAAAAAATAAGCGGAACTGACAGCAAAACTGAGAGTTCGTCTTCTCTCTTGTCACCTAACAGTCCTGAAAAGGACTTAAATAACGTCAATAAGTATTTTACAGACATTGGTGAAAGCCTCTCCAGAAGGATATCTACCTCAGAATTCTCTATAACGAATCCAACCCTTAATAATCACCCAGCTGCCACTTTAAATTCATTTGTTATGCTACCAACTGATGAACATGAAGTTTCTGCCCTCATTAAAGGCCTCAAAGATGGTTGTGCCCCGGGTATTGATAGAATTACTACTAAGACTATCAAGAGGTATGCAAAAAATCTTACCTCTCCCATGACACATATCTGTAACCTATCCATTTCTACAGGTATTTTCCCTTCAGCATTTAAAATAGTAGTTATCAAACCTATCCATAAGGCAGGCGCGAAAGACTGTGTCGATAATTACCGCCCTATCTCCATTTTACCTGCACTGTCTAAAGTCTTGGAGCGGCTAATAAACCGGCGATTAATAAAATTTCTCGAAAACAATGCACTCCTCTCTCCAGCTCAGTTTGGGTTTCGAGCGGGTCGGTGCACTAATGATGCTGTTCATGAATTGCTAAAATTTGTTGTTGCTGGCTTAGATGACAAAAAGAAATGCCTTGCACTGTTTCTGGACCTTCAGAAGGCATTTGATACTGTCTCGATTCCACGTTTATTACAAAAACTGGATAGGCTTGGTATAAGAGGAACTCCTTTAAAATTGATGGCAGACTATCTTACTGACAGAAAACAAAGAGTCAGAATAAATGACAGGCTAAGTAATGAATTAACTATCAAGTTTGGGGTACCGCAGGGCAGTATAATTGGCCCGACACTTTTCCTGGTGTACATTAACGACCTTTGTCAGCTACCTGTCATTGACGGTAAGATTGTTGCCTTTGCTGATGATACTGCACTTTTCTTCAGCGGTAATAGTTGAGAGCAAGTATTTACCTCAGCTCAACTAGGTTTTAATGGGATTGGTGAGTGGCTACAGGACAATATTTTGACTTTAAACATCTCCAAAACAAAATATATCACCTTTGCACATAGAGCAAATCTGCTCCCACCACCATCTTTAACCATAACAGCTCACACCTGTACCTATGAAATTTCTGACTGCCCTTGTCCGACTCTTGGGAGGGTTGAGAATCTCAAATACCTTGGGGTGATTGTTGATCACCATCTTACCTTTAAACCACACATAGAGGCCCTTGTATCCAGATTACGAAAACTAATTTATATATTCAAATCATTAAGACACTCAGCGGATCGTAAAACTATTAAGATAGTTTATTATGCATTGTGCCAACCTCTCATCGATTACTGCATAATTTCATGGGGTGGTGCAGCCAAGACTCATCTTCTCGAGATCGAACGAGCACAGCGTGCTATTCTCAAGGTTGCTGCTGGTCTCCCCTTGCGTTTTCCAACTGCCGAACTATATCGGCAATGGGACGTACTTACTGTCCGACAAACGTTTGTTTTGCAAATTGTTCTTAAAATGCACTCTGAGCTTCAGTTTGACGGTAACCTACTTAAAGATAAAAGACGAAAGGGTAAGGTGTGTCCCCGTTTTAATCTCAAATCTGCACTCGCTCATAGATTCTTCTGTTTCCTTGGGCCATATATCTACAATAAAATAAACAGTATCCTTAACATATACCCCAAAAGTAGATTTGGTTGCCTCCAAATTTTGAAACAGTATCTAAAAACTCTGGATTACGATAGAACTGAGAGTATTATAACCGTCCTCAGATGAAGTTCTAGTCTAAATGTCCCTTAACCTCTTTATCGTTGATCTAAAACTCGCTAAAAAATCGCCTGGTTCTCTCTTTATAAATTACACACACACACGCAAACATACACACACACACACACACACACACACACACATGCACTCACACACAAACACAGACACACACACACACTCACACACACACACACACACACACACATGCACTCACACACAAACACAGACACACACACACACTCACACACTCACACAGACACACAGACACACACTCATATACACACACTCATACACACACATCTGTTCACGCGCATGAACATCCTGATTACTGCTTAGTTTAAGTAGACTTTTTGTCTTCTAGAGTCATTGTGTTTCCTTTGAATATTGTAAAATCTTAGTTTATTTCATTGTTAATTTTCTCTCATGGTCATTATTGTCGTCGCATTCATGCCGTGTAGAGGGCCTGGTGACCCGTAACACAGGTTATATTTTTTTAACCTACATCGGGCACCAGTCTTTCACAAAGGTAGAAACCGGTAACAAAATCACTATGGTATTATCTTAAGGCATACATTTGTGAAAAGAGAATAAAAGTTTATTTATTATTTATTATTATTAATATAAAATTTAATTTATGAAGATAAGAAACGAAAGTCAAAAATATTTTCAAATATAATAAAGGGCTATATGAAACAGTTACAAAAAAAGTTTAGGGAGTTCCCGTAATTTATATTAAGTCAATTGTGAGCATTGCGTAGGCTTCCAATTTGATTCACATAAGTCCATTATTTACGTGGGACGCATAGCGGGGTAGAGTGATTGACATGTCCATATCTCTGGCCAGCTTGTGGTTTCTTTGTAATCATACAGTTGAAAGATATATCAGAAATGTACGATAATATTGCAATATGAATAGCAGTACTGTATCATTGGTCTGACTGTTAGTATTTACTGGCCTCTTAGTCCCGTGGTTACAGTTACTTCATCAAAAACTAATATTTAAATCTTTAATTCTCATTTTAGACTTTTTAGAAGTATAAGGTTTTGTAAGAAGTGACTCATCCGCACACCGCCATTATTATATCTCTCACGATTAAGTTTCAAATACAATGTTGTCAATACTATGAACTGTATTAAATATTTATATATATATAAAACCATAGAATTCGAATATCTGTGTCAAATAGCCTTTTGTCTGATGATTTATACAATTTTGCACAACTACATACAATACCTTTGGTTCAGATATGGGCTCGGCAGCATGACCTTTACAATAACTAATCAATTAAAGATGAGATAAATAAGATAATATACTGTGGTGGTGGTGGTGGTGGTGGTACTGCGCGTGTAGAAATGATTCGTGTGGAGATGAATGAGACGGTACTGCACTTGGTAGCTGGAGGTCTATAAAACCTTTATGAGGGGCGTATTGGGCCCGAGCCTATTTGGCATTACTTGAAAACACAATTTGAATTACAAACAGATATTTTATTGCCACTTTTTTTAGTTTTACTGCATCAATTGTGTAAAAAATTATGGAAGCTTGGAATAACAAACGCAATTGCAACCGACACCGGTGGTCACGTCCGTGGACAGTCCACTGCACTTGTTATTGTTTGGTGTCCGAACATCTCGTAGGATTATGATGGGTACTGACAAGCTTGCATCTGCTAACGCAAGCAAATATGAGGCTGCAAGGTGAGAGAGACGAGCGAGTAACTTGAATAAATTTTAGAATTAGGTCTGTTGATAAAACAAACTTAATAAGAGATTAGTTTATCCTTGCCAACTTATAGTATGGAGTAGAAAAGTAAAGAAATACTGTAAACTATTTTAAGAAAAGAGAACTTGCTTTAATATTGACTGTATAGTTGTTACTATAATTTTAGTTTTTTTTACATGACAGTAAGTGAACACCGTTGTCAGGGGACATCTCTAACTGAATATGTGGTAAACGCAGATGCGAGGCGGTGGGCTCACTCCGATCAAGTCGAAGTATATGTACCCGGATTAGAACTCTCCCATTACAGAATTAATAGATGATGTACACAACTTACTGAAAAAATACTAGCTATCTAATATTTTTATATGCTATGTAGGTATGTGTGGTGACGGATTAAGAATACATGGGTTACAACCCCGTATTTATCCCATTGATGTCATAAAAGGCGCTTGAAGGAGCAAACTATTCAGGAAAATATCACTACGAAGAGAAGGAAAACTTGAAACAAACCCTATTCCAAACCGTCTGACCAAAGTGGTATAGTAGGCCAAAACCTCCTTGCTCAGGAGAGGTCTATGTCTAACAGTGGACTGTAAAAGGCTGTTGATGATGGTAATAATAGGTACGTGTATTAGGAACTAAATAAAAAATAAAGAAAATACAGAGAACAATAAAATATATAATATCTAATAAAAAGAATAATTGTTTGAAGATCAACTTCAATCAATCCTATCCAAGAAATTGGCAATTAAATGCATATATATGCAATATCACAGAATCTCATGACTTGGGTCACCATCATGCGACAGTACCTGCTCTTTTTGCAGATTATAATCCGCTAATAGTGGGCATTGTCCACAGATGACGGACACA
This sequence comes from Hypercompe scribonia, assembly GCA_949316085.1. Classification (NCBI taxonomy): domain Eukaryota; kingdom Metazoa; phylum Arthropoda; class Insecta; order Lepidoptera; family Erebidae; genus Hypercompe; species Hypercompe scribonia. The sequence continues at coordinate 19,043,950 of OX438981.1, read as the reverse complement.
CGGGCCTAAAGCGATTCTTTGACAACTGACTCCAGTTACAATCAAGTTACACAATGGGCAAGAGTTAGCCAGTGCTGTCGTTCGCAGAATCGTACATCATATTTGTGTAAGAATAACATTATTATCTGGCGATAGCCATATTGGAAATGACGAAATGTGTAAGGACAAGGACAAGGCTCTTAATATTCACTTTGATATTATATTATTGTTGATGTGCAATTCTAAGCACGTACACACATATTTCCAGAATATACAGAAAACTACACTAACTGTGAATAGTGAATGTCTTAGATCTGTTGGTCTTATTAACACTTGCTGCACTAAGTCTAGATACTGATTTTTATTAACAATGAAGCAAAATAGTAACACATTAAACTGAAAACATTCCGTTTTAAGTTCAATGTACGGTTGCATGTGCAGTGCACAAAGGTCCTCAATGTCGGCAATCGTTTTGACTTTAGTTAATGTTAGATGTAAGATTGATTAGGACATAGCTCTAATTAGTTTTTTCTCTATCATCGCACGCTAATGTTACATTCACACTTCGATAATCCTTGTGGTATTACGCGTTATGACTCCGTTCCGTGCACATTTCGGAGTTTTTCTCAAAAGGATTTATTATTATTTACGTCTGTTACTTCACGTTGTACATTTTTATTGCATTATAAAGAATTGTTTCGAGTTTTTCAAATGACAGCAGACTTCTTTGAGAAGAATACCTATACAGAACAAAAAAATATTACAGAAATGAGTTAATTTAAGTAATTTAATCCCAAAGGTGTGCACAAGATCTAAAATTAAGATTATTAGATGTATTTTTAAGTGAAGCTTTTATAGTATGAAAATGGAATATGTCACAAGGCACGTGACTAGGCTTTGATGATGGAACCATCCGTTAAGATGTCAATTAAGGATGAATACTTGCAGGAGTGATTCTCTAAAAGATGTTTGGTGACACAATGATGGACACTTTCTACGAGAAAGTAACACGTTACTCCTATAAAATCAACGACGTGATTGATGGTCAACTCGAGAAAGTTAAAAAAAATACGTTAACAAAGTTTGTATAACAACGAATTGCAAAATATGCAGAGATTAATGTTTTTGTGAATATTGTACAATTTTCATCGTGGTGTTGACTGAGGAATTTACGAAATGAGTTAAATACTTATGAATGATTGTCTTTGAGAGTCTATATTTTTAAAACAGTATGTATAAAACAATGAGCTACACGTACACAGGCCGAGTATATACGAACATTTTTACACTGATGTTGTACACTTAGAGCGAAGTAGCACATAAAGTGGGTTGTCGGGTGTTACAATTGTTTTTTGGCTTCTAGAAGAGTGCTTTTTACTGAAAAAAGTAGGGATGAAACTACAATAATACGATGGTAGTTAGGTTATAGTGCTACTTTTCTACACAAAATATCACTTTTTCACCAAAGTTAGAATATGTCATAAAGATGCAAAGTAGAATGACAATCTGAATAGTAACCTGACTTTAAGCCTTATCATGAAACTACAAGGCACACGTAAAGTATGTACATATATTAGACTCAGCACAAGCTCAAGAATGACTTGATAATAGTCTTAGGAAAACATATTACAATATTTTGTTAAATTTGCACTGAACCGAATAGGCCGACTATTCAGTTCAGTACGAATATTCCAAGTTAAATAAAAGTTTGTATTTAGAGAGTCAGGCTGGACCGTTTCTTTTGTAGGTAGGATGGGTGTATCGATTAAGAAATACTTCTTAATAACCAAAGGTAAATCACCTACGGAAACAAGTCTAAGCAGCTTCAGTTAACCGATCCATGTTCAAGACACGTTACGTGGAGGGTACAACCTTCATTGAATAATTACCTACTCGCTTGGGTCTGAACTTCGTCATCTATGTGTGCTTTAAGATTTATTGGTCCTTAGGTTTTCGAAAGACAGAAAGCCTCGTATACTTATCCGAATGTTGGTTTAGTTTGTCTTCCTGTGCTCGTGATCCTGCTGCGTAGTTCTACTGATAATACCTCAGGTAAACATATTTGTCAGTAGTTTAGAACCACACCAGGCGAAGGATCAGGTTGTTTTCTATTTTAAAACACAAATCTGGCGAAGTACTCTTTTTATATTTGCAGCATGTTAAAGGTTTTCCACATTTTTTTTTCTAATCAGAGATACAATTTGAAGTTAGAAGAAACAATAGATAAATATACACGAACGACAGACAAGAACAGTTTTAATTTTCAGATTTTTAGAACTTGGCGACGAAAAGTTATTTTAGTTTTTAATTTACAATATACATGTATATAATCTTTATCATAGGCTGTACTAAAGACACACCCTTTCCTTCATTGATATCCCCATGACAGCTGGCTGTCACAAATACATTATCATTGTTGTCTACTAGATGGCGTGCTACCTCATTTTTAAAAATTATTCGTTTAAGATTTGTTTGTCCGTCAATAGAAAGTTGCTCAGTCCATCACTAGAACATTTTTATTTACAAAATGTTTACTATTAATATAATCAATGGAACACAAGTAACTAGTATCCTTTCTTAATTTTATTGATTGCAAGTTATTAATTTCTTTATTACTTCGTTTAATCTGTACAGTCAACTATTTTTAACTGCTAAATACTGATCTATGATCTTATAGGCACATCTAATGTTAATAAAGTCAATTTATTGTTACGAAAGTAAAAAGTTATTGAGCAATTTCAAAATTAGCTACATGAATATTTGATTTTAATTTTGTGTGTTTTAAGAAAATTAGCTGACATTTGTTGTAATTAATAAATTTCGACTGCACAGTTGGCCTGCACAGTTTAAGCGGTCGCCGCTCACTACTGCGTTGAGTGTTGGGGGTAAAATCCCACATAGGACAACACTTTGTATAATCCACAAATTGTTGTTCTGAATTTGGGTGTTCTTTGTGTCCGTTTCTTGTGTTTGTAAAGTCCCCGCGACATAGGATTTATTCCTAATGCGGGCGTTGTCCATTTCAAAGAATTCAACCTACTTAGGTGTAAAAACTTTCAAGTCGGAAAACAAACGAATCAGATACAAGTAATCAGTGTAAATTACTTTTTCAAATCAAGGTTAAGTGATAAAGAGAGAGAGTCTGAACAATATTGTTATAGATTGCTTCAGTGGCGCAGCGGTAGCGAATGCGACTGCTGTGCTTAAGGTCTCGGGTTCGATTTCAGGGTCAGACTAAATATTTGTAATAATCTGATCTGAAATAATATTCTGCAAATATTTATTTCGCAGTTTGAGTGTTTTCTATATATAGCTTGTATATATTTACACAAAAAAACCTATATAAGTATTTTATCAGTCAGTCACTAGATGGCGTTGTGTGTTAAATGTCCAAAATATTTATTTATTATTTACTTATCTATGCACCCTTATGCCATAAAATTAAATTAACAAAAGTCGGAAGGTTGAATAGAATAACAATTATTTATATTATAAGTCATCCCTATGTTTTACTACAAGCATTCTTCACCAAGATACATCACAAAAACTAACGATAAAAAACGAATTACCCGCCCTTTGCTCATAGAATTGTTGCTACGTGTACCAAAAAGTGAGGACACATCATTTAAAAATACACTGAACACCAAGGGCGGAAGGTTGAATGTCGTGCGCTTCATCCACGCGTACAGATGCTGAATAATATTGATCATTTATATTATCTTACCTGCGCCTGACGTTCTACACAAGTATCTCTATAGGTACAACAGCGTACCTACTATATGTTCAACCAATGAGAACTCTTGGTTTGTACATAGTTGCATGTACTGTGTACCACACCACCACCACGTACATAAAGGCGGTCCCGTCGGCTTGCGCAACCAATGTGCAAGCGCAACAATACTATTCGTCACGTAGAAGTCGGAGCAAATACTGAATGTAACCATTACAATATTATACAACAATAATTAATTAGTAAGTAGTGCAATAGTTTTAATTAAAAAATGCTAAATATACTACATAGGCCTCATTAATAGGATATTTATCTGTGTTTTAGTAGGTTGTTGAGAATTTTTCTAATTTCGTTGCCTTGTTTTATAGAATAAATATTTGAAGTTTAGTATCTAGTGGCTATTATCGAGCCATCATAATGAAAAGTATATGGAGAAGCTATGGGAGAGATTCAAATTACTGAGTCAGAAAGTGATCTTTTCAAAAGGTTATTCGAAAACGGGTAACAACCCGTTAAACAAAGACTCACTTAGTTTATAGCCGCTGAAGTAGCATCGTCTGTGATTATTGAACCTCAAGTTTGATTGTTTATTTTATTTTAAAACAAACAAATAAAAATTAAGAAGTAACTAAGTTGACAAAAACAAAAAAAAGGAACAAACGGTAACTCCCTACTTAGAAACACTTCAAGGTTTTGAATAAAATTAGTTATTTATTTGTTCAAAAAATACACGACTTTTTCTAACAACTTAAATCAAAAGTTTAGGTAAATTAAAAAAAAAAACCGAATGGAACGTAATAACGACTATAAACGGATTTTAGGTACTTAGTACATACTCGTATTATGATAAATACGTAAAATATAGTAATCAGGTTGAGACAAGAATTGTCACATAGTTATTTTGTAAATAAGTCATTTCAACTTATAAAAACACACACTTTTATTTTATTATTAAGGGTTTTTCTTTATACAGACAACACCCGCATCAGGAATATATCGTCTGTGGGATCCAAATCCAAAGTATAGTCCCGTGTGGGGTTTGAACCCATAACGCTCGGTGCAACAAAGAGCGGCGTGTCGACCGCTTAAACCACTACGCCTTTTATTCTGTTTCAATACCTCAGGTAGGGTAAGGTACGCCTTCTTTATTTATATTTATTGTGTATTAACTAATTTAATGACAATTCTTTGTATGTTTTTCTAGGAACGTTTAGTGATTGGAGAAACGTGAAACTCGGAAAATACTTGATGATAAAAGGAAAAAAAAATCGGTTAAAAAAAAAAGAAAATTAAATTCAAATAGTTTAATTAGGAATCACGTGTACAGAGGATATTCATTCATTTATTTTAAATGAAACTTTTCCTAAGGAGAACAGCAGATCCAGTACCACTAGCAATATCTAATGGAAGGTTATGATATTTGTACCGTTTATAAAGTGGATCATCCTAAATGCTATCATACAATTTTCCTATTTGTAGCACTTTGTTAAAACAATTGAAATCCTTCTCAAAAAGTCGTTACAGTTGCAATATCAAAATGCATTTTCACGTTTTCTCTAAATCTGCTCAATTTGAAAATTAGATCGTGTTATCTCAGATGTCTAAAATATTTTTATGTTCCATTAAAAAACTACAAAAGAAATGATAAATCATTTAAAACGGTATTTATGAATGAGCTTACGTATTTAGCAACAGATCATCTTTTTATTAACGAATCAAGTAATTCGTAGACGAATGATTTTGATTTTAAAAATATGGTACTACGCCATCTTGTTGACAAAAACGACAATTCATTTGCGATTACCAGTTATCATATCATGTCGAGGTTAGTACACATATGAACGATCTTTTAACAGCCGGTATTATTAGCTACGCTGATGACAGCACCGTAATTGAGAGGTACATGTCCAACTCACGAGCTAGTCCAGAGGAAATACGGTCCTTGTGAGAGTCCATGATTGAATGGGTGAACGTGACATTGCAGTGGGTGTCCGATTGGGGTGACGCCAATCCTCTTTTTTTTTCTATATTAAGAGCATGTAAAAGTGACTCTACTCTGCCTGATGGAAAGCATGAATAGAATCCAAGAGTTGTGGTCACCATACTCATTGCAAATGCAGACAATGAAGTATGGTGACCCACATTATGACGACCTTGTGAGATGCTTTTTCACACCCCGCTTGCACACGTAAAAGGCATGACAGTCATTGTGGCTTACACAGTTACCACGATAGCTGTCACTCCTGCATCAATGAGCTTCGGGTCTCACACTCATCAACGAAACACGACAACACGGATGCTGGCGCTTTAGGTTGGTCTTCTGTGAGAGGGTAGTACTGCACCGATCGAACCGGCCCGCTCGTACTGAAATCAGCGTGGCTCTACTACGTACTAAATTTTGTCCCGTTCAACCCTTCCAAAACACAGATGTGTTTTTTCTCCGCGAAAAAGAGTAGCTTCGATTTAACACCCACTTTCGAAAGTGTATCCTTACCGATTACTAAACATTTAGGACTTCTCGGTATTACAATCACCTCTAACCTCAACTTTGGCCAACAGATTGAGCCTATGGCACAAGCGGTGTCAAAGAAATTAACAATTCTTTCAAAGGTTCGGCGGTACTTCAGCTCTGAACACCTGCTTAATCTTTACACTGCCCAAGTTCGATCCTGCATGGAGTACTGTACAAATATCAACTGGAAGCTTAATACTCAGTTAACCGAAGAGCCCGTAGGTTAATTAACAACGAAATGTTCTCTAATAGCAGACTACACACCCTCGAGCATCGTCGTCGTGTTGCCAGCTTATCGGTTTTTAATAGGATATACTTTGGAGAGTGCTCGAAGGCTCTTTTTGAACTGATTGAGCCATCTCTATTCCTTTATCAAGCTACTAGGCGCAGGCAAAAATTTCATCCACACGTTGTTGACATACCCAAAAGTCGAACTAAACGGTTTGTCAGCTCTTTTTTGTGAAGAGTCGCCAAGATTTGGAACGACCTGCCTGGGTCTATTTTTCCTGATGACTTGAACTCTGGAGCCTTTAAGAGTAGAATGAACAGGTTTCTTTTAGATGGACGTGTACCACCTTCGTCTTCATTTACACTTTCCATCAGGTGAGATGTAGGACAAACGCCTATTCCATTACAACTGTAAAAAAAAAAAGTATGTAACTAAGCGACAAGGGTGGGGAATGAGCCGCCGTGGAGCCGACGATTGCCACAGAACCATCTCGGTCACTCAACCAGTTTGGACGGGAAGGAACGTAATAGGGCTCCACGGCTACGGCTACACCGATTTATGACATAGTTTGACTTAACCAATAGCGGTAACTTAAACTTAACGAGTAACAATATTATCTTAACAAATAGTGATCATAATCACTATTTATAAAGTTTATTTTTTGGGAATTTGAGGGTAGGTGTCAAAAAGTGCACACAGAAAATTATTTGCTCTTAATTGTATTTAATTTAAAATATCTACATTTCCTAAAAATTATTACAAGTTCTTGCTTAATACACCATAATATTGGACTGCACTTGTTTGTAGGAGTTTATGTGTGGATCTTAACCAATTTGTAGCCACCGCCTACCAGCACTACACTACACAACAATATGTCACAGTTGGTGAACATTGAAGCCGCTCAAAAATCTCTGGAGGAGTCCTTCACTAGAAGAATGGCGGAACTGGAGTCACAGCTTCAAGGTACAAGTACCTCAAAGGACACGGTTGCAAAAGTTGCTGAGGAGTTCCGAACCTTTCGGGAACTAATATACAGCATGTTGGGACTGTTACGGAAGCAGATTAAAGAATGCACTCAAGCTGTTGATGCCATAGAGACAAGGCATCGTCGTAAAGCACTTCTACTCATGGGGGTTGTGGAGTCTGATGGTGAAGACTGTGGCAGAGTGGCACTTGACATAGTCAATAACAAGCTGCAACTGAAAACGTGCACTGCGGAGTCCTTCACTGTCTGTCACAGGCTAGGGACACCGGATACAGATCATCACCGGCCCATTTTGGTGAGATTTCGTAGCTTGCAACTCCGGTCGGCGGCCTGGAGAGCTAAATCTGCACTTAAAGGTTCCGCCGTTTCTGTTCGTGAATTTCTCACCAAAACAAGACAGACAGTATTTGCCAAGGCCCGGAATCACTTCGGCACTCGTGCATGTTGGACTAATGACGGCACAATTGTTGTTATGGTCGCTGCCGGCATCCGGTGTAAGATCACTACCGTTGAGGAGCTGTCGGACCTGATTTCAAAGCACCCAAAAGCTCTTCATGCAGTGGGGCACCATGGTAGAAGTGGCAAAGAGAATAAGTCGTCTGGCCCGCACAAGAAAAGTCCAGTCAAAATATAATACATCGGACTTATTCACATTAACGTACGTTTTTCTGAACGTAGCTCGTCGGCTAACTGGCAGGTAAACAATATAGTCTTACTTTATTTGTGTCTACTTGGCCTTGTCTAATTGTTTATTTAACATCAACAACATATTTAACTTATCATATTTGACATCCGTAAAGTGACATATGCATGACGGGTTGCGTTCGGAAATGCGTTAATGGACAACGTAACCTGTTAATGTTTCTGTTTACACTATCACTATTTGATACGTTTTATTTCACTTGTATTTTTATTTTTCTTTTTAGTTGTTATTATCAAATTTTGTGTTGTGTTAGCTGGTGGGTGGTGCAGAGGAGTAATTTCGTGCCAACATAGTAAGGTATTGCATATTTTGAGATATCGTATAAATAATTCCAATTTTTTTTTTTTATTTTTTTACATTTATATTTATTTACTATTTTGTAGTATATTTTTATTGCTTATATTTAATACGTATGATAACTGATGATTATGATTCTGACAATACTGCTCACGAGTCTACTTTATCCTCTGTAGATGTTAGTTCTGCCTCTATAACTGAGACATTAGGTGAACGCTTACAATTTACATTCAACCGTCAGTCAGAGCACCTGCTTAATGTATGTCACCTTAATGCACAGAGCATACCCAGTCATTATAGTGATTTGACTGAGGCTTTTAGTAGCACCAACGTTCATGCCATCCTGATATCGGAGAGTTGGCTCAAACCTAATCTTCTTTCTGCTTTCTATCCTCTCACTGGCTATATCCTTGTTCGAAATGATCGAGTCACCAGGAGGGGCGGTGGAGTTGCCATTTACATACACAGTTCTCTTCCTTTTAAAATTCTGGCTTCTTCTCCCTCTTCTTCTTCTTCGGCTGCCGTAGAATATTTATTTCTTGAGGTCCTTGTGAGAGGAATTAAGGTGGTCCTGGGGGCAGTGTATTCTCCTCCCTCGATAGATTACTTCTCCAGTCTGGAAACAGTGCTGGAATCCTTGGGGTCTGTATACACTCATCACATCATCATGGGAGATTTCAATACAGACCTAACCCGCCCTACCTCACGTGCCTGCAAACTCCTTCAGATTGTTGAGTCGACCGGTATGCATGTTTTACCTCTACAGCCAACTCATCATAACAGCCTGGGGGTGGACACTTGGTTAGATTTAATACTGGTGTCGGCCCCTACGCTTGTCCGTAACCATGGTCAACTTGATGCGCCGGCATTCTCCAATCACGATCTAATCTTCCTCTCCTATGCCCTTAAACCACCTAAGCCCCAACCAAGAGTTTTGCGCATGCGTTGTTTTGCTCGTATGGATCTGGACAAGCTACTTAGGGATGCTGCCTGTCTGAATTGGGATGCAGTAACGTCAGTTATAAGCATAGATGAGAAGCTTCATAACTTTAATCACATACTTCTCGCTCTATATGATAACCACGCACCCATCAAAAGTATTAAAGTAAAGAGGCAACCTGCTCCCTGGATGACGAAAGAGGTACTTTTGGCTATGCGACGAAGAGATAGAGCTTTTATCAAATTCAGAAGGGACCGTACCGAGGCAAAGCGCACTTTATACAAAATCGCGAGGAATCGCTGCAACCAGATGATACGCAACGCCAAACGCCGACACATTTTTGACAACATCTCCCATTCTTCTCCCGCCAATATTTGGAGGTTCCTTGGAACTCTGGGTATTGGTAAGCAGCGGTCGGGTGGTCTGCAGGGGACGGTTGGTTTGGAGGATTTGAACCACCATTTTTCTCTATCTGCTCATTTGGATTCCCAAACCGAGTATCGCACTCTTGACTACCTGACAAGCTTAAATAGCCCTAACATAAATCCCTTCCGATTTTCTCCGGTTGCGTCGGGTGAGATCAAAAAGATCATATTCTCTATCAAATCCAACGCTGTTGGTTGTGATAAAATCAGCCGACGTATGATCGTAACAATTATTGACCACATTTTACCTATAATCGCCCATATCATAAACTACTCATTATATTCTGGAATTTTCCCATCACTGTGGCGCAAAGCTTGTGTCATCCCTTTACCTAAAAATCCAAATCCCACACACCCCAACCATTTCAGACCAATATCCGTCCTCCCTTTCCTCTCAAAGGTCCTAGAATCCTGTGTGCACAAACAGTTTTCTGAATTTGTCTACAAAAACAACCTATTGAGCCCGTTTCAATCGGGTTTCAGGCCTGGTCATAGCACTACTTCTGCTCTTCTTAAAGTGGTTGGTGATATCAAGGCAGGTATGCAAGACACTGAAGTTACTGTTTTGGTACTAATTGACTTCTCTAATGCCTTCAACACAGTTAATCACAATATACTCCTATCTATCCTTTCCTATCTTGTGGTCTCACCTGAAGCACTGGATTGGTTCTCATCATATCTTCGGGGCCGCCAGCAATCTGTTCATGTCGATGGATCTTCCTCGAGCTGGTGTGATCTTGATTCTGGTGTTCCTCAAGGCGGCATTCTTTCTCCTATATTATTTTCTGTGTATATTAACCTCCTGTCCCTGGAACTTCGTTGTGCGTATCATCTGTATGCCGACGACCTACAGCTCTATTCACAGAGTAAAGTGGAAGATATCTCGAGTGCAATACAAATGATCAACCACGATCTGGAAACAATCAACACGTGGTCTCAAAGGTTTGGTTTATCTGTGAACCCCACAAAATGTCAAGCTATCGTAGTGGGAAGTCACCGGTCGATGAACAGAGTAGACACTAAAACTCTCCCGGCTATTACTTTTAATGGGACTATCATACCTGTGAGTGGATCGGTGAAAGATTTAGGTTTACACCTCGATTGTACACTAACCTGGCGTGAACAAGTTGCAAAACAGTGCCGGAGGGTTACTGGGACACTTCGGGCTCTAAATCGTCTGAGAAATTTCCTGCCCGTAAAAACCAAGACTATGCTTGTGCAAACTCTTATCTTCCCCTTAATCGACTATGGTGATGTGTGCTGCTACGACCTGAATGCAGATCTTCTCGATAAATTAGACCGTCTTCTTAATAACTGCATTCGATTTGTTTATAATCTCCGTAAATATGACCATGTATCCTCTTTCCGTTCGCAGCTCAATTGGCTACCAATTCGTCTACGCCGAAAATTACTCGCGCTCACTGTTCTATTCTCTTTACTTAATAACCCATCTTCGCCAACATATTTAAACTCTTATTTCCAACTCTTATGTAGCAATCACGACAGAAAGCTTCGTTCTTCTAAGAATCTTCTCCTTCGTTGCCCCTCCCATACATCTGAGTTTGTTGGCTCATCTTTCTTTGTGCAGTCCGTTCTTCTCTGGAATGAGCTTCCCCTCGAAGTCAGGATGGCTAGCAACGCTTTTACTTTTAAGAAAAAAGTGAAGCAGTATTTACTGAAACAGCTGGTAGAATCAACCAATACATGATTATCATCTTATACTTGTTATGATATTTATTTGTGTATGTATGTATATAGACTTACATCAACTTAAGTATGTATATGTATGTATTTATGTATTTGTATTAATTTTAGTATATGAAAGTTTGTTATGTCTACTTCTTCTTTTCAACACCTGAAACGCACCTACTTCCTATTTTCTCTGCATCACCCAAAGGTTGACTGGTAGAGAATGCCTTAGGCATTAAGTCCGCCTATGTACATAAAGTGCATGATGTATAAATAAATAAATAAATAAATTTTTAGCCATAGATATTTAATTGATTCGGTTACAATCTTAAGCAATTATGTTGCAAGTTTATCAATTGTGTAAAACAGTTTTCATTTGAATAAAGTTACTACCTAGTTTTGAAACTACTGAAAGTGTCGAGTCAATAATGACGGGCTGAGGAAATCATAAGAAATAATTGTGCGAGTACTTCGCGATATATGTTTCGTGTTAGTGTGCTGTCACAGTATCCTTCACCTTCTTATTCTTCTACAGACATTCTTGACAGTGTTGTTAAATAATAACATTGAAAAAGTATAATAAAAATGTAATTTACCAGTTATTAAAGTATTCTAGTTCTAATCTTAGAATATCTTAATCTTAGAATTCGGGTTAGCAGTACAGCTTACTATATCGAACCATACTAGGCTAGTGGTAGATCAAGTAAAGCCCCATGACACAAAATCGCTCTCTGGTGATAAGGAATATTAGTGATTTGTAAGGGGTCTCTTTTAGGAAACTGTCCCAGGAGGCGACGAGATACAAACACATCGCAGATAACCGGTGACTAACGAAAGCAAAGGGAAATGAGTAACAGCGTCCTTTTTGGACCCCTATGAATGCTCAATGTTGAGTTTATGATATTATCATTATTTCCATTTGGTTTATTTCCAAAAAAAGTAACAAAACACTTGAAAACTCGAGAAGAAAATAAAGAACGCCAGTAAGGACATCATCGTCGCATAAAACCGATGGCTCCTATTGAAAGTAACAGATCATGCTGCTAAACATATCCATGATGAAAGAAAAACAAACAAGTTCGACTTATCATTCAAGGCATTATTAGCCGTTGCATGAATCCACTGACTTCTACGGATAACAAAACACAAACAACGAGAAAAAGCAACATGTGGCCGACCAAAACCGTGATAGAAGTAAACTAAAACAATTCTCTTGGTACTCCCGGTCACGCTTCAATACACAATAAAAAATCAATATACATTAAAAACACTATTCTTTGGGCTCCATACCCGAAAAAAAACCGCTTTATATTGAGTGAAATCGCATCGGAAACTGAAAGGAGATCACCGCTTCTACAACGAACTACTCGCAACAAACGTTCCGGTACAACTTAGACTTGCTTAGACTTGCTTAGAATCAGACAACTGTACATCCTCTCTGTTGCTTTTAGATTTCACAGAACCTTGCTATCCACCTGCACCTGCAGCCGCTTTAATCGAAAAAATTACTGGGATAAACTTATATGGTGCAAATCGTTTGGCAGGCAATCTTTTGGCTTCATGGGACCTTACATTTACAGTAAACTCAATAATACCCATAATATACTTAAAGTAAAAGGAAAGAATTGCAAGGAAATTATAACAAACTGGTTATATAACTTAGATAACAATTAAACAGAACATTTTTTAAAGATAATGGAATCATACTTGAATGTGACTTAAGAAATAAATATGTAATGTGTTACGAGATAAATTGAATTAGTATCACGCATACACGCAAAACACTTCACTCCACATTACGCCACACCACATTTCAACACACCTTATTTCATCATACCGTATATACATATATATACACCACACATACACCACATAACATCACATTATATCTCATCATATTAAGACACCACACTAGACATTACACGACACTACATCCACACGCTCTCGACGTAGCAGTCGTCTTGTGTAACCTGGTCTGACATGTCAAGTTAAAAAGCTACCATACTTCTCTGGTATACTTGCAAGTAACCGCTCTTAACTCGAGTAAAGCTGCTGCAAGAGTAATAAAATTGACAGCATTTCACCATTTTTTGTAGCGAACGTTTCACAAAAAACACTAGTATAGTACAGGGTATACAAATTAATATTTGCCCATTAGCATTCTAAAACTCTCAACATATACTGGACCAGCTATATCTATCATGTATCAGGAGTTTAAAAAGTTTGAAAGGAAAACATTTCAAGCCATGGCTGCATGGCCGTGAAAAACAGGGATGGCAAAACGTGCATACAGCCCGACAAACTGATGATGCCTACAGAAGATGAAAACGCTAACACTAAATTGCGGACATACAAAGTTACGACAAGAGAAAACTGAAAGAAGATCATTTTGCCGTTCAAGTGAAGAAGAAAGACGCCGAGCTGAGTACGACACTTAATAGAGATGTATACTCATTATGTGTGATAATAAAATAAACTTCACAGTGTACTTACTCGTAGGATTAATTTTGTGAAGGTTATTTAGCTACCATCGCTGTCTGGATCCATATTTTTAAGAAACTGCTATTAATGCAAGCAAAACTGCTCCGAAAAATGAGAGGATCTCGCGGCTTTTTGGAGTGAACATTCCAGTGCTGGTTACACACAACGGCAACATACTACTGATGCTACGACCCAATACCTTCTTGTTGGCATACTGAATACCTTTGTGGTGACTTCCACATGCAGCGCAACAAAAATATTACACGAACATTTTTAACGGCGTACAAGTGCCGACACGAACGCGTCTGCGATACGGAATTAATAATTACTACTGGTAATCCTGTATCGCGATATTGATAATTTTCACACCAATTAGCATATTATACAACTACCCAACTTTGTACTTTTTTGTATAATAATTATGCTGGACTGATTTATACTTTAAGCGATTCAATGCATAAGATTTTAAGTTTAGTTTAATTCTAAGTCACATTAGTTTAGTTTATAGTAGCAAGACAAAGTAGTGAGGAAATGAAATCGCGCAAAAAATAACATGGCGGCCAAGAAGAGCTGTTACAAACACAAATTGTGGGAAAATCGCCTTGCCGTTCAAGTGATATACTTAAAAATAAAAATTGTTGAGCTATAAGTAAATTAAATAAACGTGGGTGTGCTTATTGCATGACATTATAATGAACTTAACGGTGTATGTACATACCTGTTAATAGACTTTACAAATTAATGAGCGACTTTTTAACATTAAATGTAGAAAAAAGCCAGATATAAGTTTAGTTTAGTTAAGTCTAACTTGAATTAAAACAGATTTATACGTATTACATTGTAAACTAGAAGGTGAATTAACATTTTACGCGTGGTTCTAAAATTCTTGCTATCAAAACTGTTGTTAGCGATGAGATGCGACAGGCGAGACAGAAGTCTCATACATGTCTGCCATTGACAATACATTAACAGCGTAGAAATACTAGTAGTAACTACTAACGCAAACATTTAATTACATAACAGCTTAATTATTTCATGCCTTTATCTTCAGTTTCTTTAGACATCAATCCAAATTTATGATTTCAAAAACTTATTGAAAGTCCTTAACGCGTGGCAATCACAGAAAGAGCACATCGCGCAATTTGTGCTATAAAATAGACAGGAAATTCATCATTTGCCCGGCGTGGTTCTAAACTACGAACAAAAATGTTTGTCTGAGATACTGTTAGTAGAATTACGCAGTAAAACCACGAGCAAATGAAGAAAAACTAAGCCAACATTCGGATATACGAGGTTTTCTGTCTTCCTGATAGCATTAAACCCTTTCTAATATGTACGGATCAATAAACCTAAAAGCACACGTTGATGACGAAGTTCACACTCAAACGCGTTACATTGCGCTTTATCAAGGGAATAAAGCAATACCCAATTAGAGATGCACTCGCCGTACAATGTGTCTTGAGTTACTTACTACGTAGCTTTGAAAGCATTAGACTTTTCATAATAAACATACACATGTACCACTTACACGCGTCATATGAATAATACCGTCGCTATGATTAGACAAAGAAAGAGCATAAACCTTAATGTTTCACGCCCGCCCGTGTCTTAACAAAGCAAAGCACATGAAGCCATCGATCCTGGTCATCAAAAACATCTGTCTATCGTTATTGGTTGAAATTTTTCCTAAATTTTGTTTGCTAAAAACCTCACGGAGCCCGAGACCTTTCCAACGAATGCAAAAACGTGGAAATTAGTTAGTGCGTTTTGTAGTTATTGCGTCAGGAAGAAAAACCCGACTTATTTTTATATTATAGATATGTATGTATTTACAAAAAAAGTATATAAATATTCTATTAGTCAGTCGAATTGTCATATTACAAGCTCTGCTTTGTTTGAAACTAGATGGCGTTACGTGTTAAATGTCCATAATACTTATTTATTTATTTTTATTTTATAATGAAGAGGTTTTTTTATGAAACATGTCAAATTTTAAATTTTTTTATTAGTTTTACTACTGGGTGAGTCAGCCCAACAGTCACTAGTATTCAAAAACACATCATTAAGTAAGTAAACGAAAATCAAATAACTGTGTATTAATAATAAGTGTATTAATAGTGTATACTCAGTGACCTACACTAATACCTACTTCGTGTGGTGATGGATTAAGAATAATGAATATGCTAATCGTCACGAGAATCTCTATTTCGTAACACAGGATTAGTAGTTGCTCCGTAGATTATTATACTACGTAGTTCGATGTATCTTCGTTAGATGGCGCTGTAGTATGTTTTTCTATTTTCATTGCGTGGAAGTCACCACAATTCTAACTAATGTACTTATCATAATTTTAGAGTTTTGTATTTGAATCTATTATTGTTCGAGCTATTTCATTGGTTTCAATCTCGTCTCTCTCTTTTTCTTTTCTAAAATATAAGTTACTCCTTATAACCTCAGCCAGCGTCAGTTACAGGCAGCTATAGACTGCAAAACAATTACCACGAACTAATAATATTACGCCATATGCGGGTTGCATTTCGCGTCATTACCTGCTCAAATTTTCAGTGAATTTGTCTGAACAAGTATAATTGTTTATCATTACAAATAACCCGTTTCTTTTAATGTGTCAATTGTATAATACCTATTGTCAGAGCAACCCTTTCATTATAAATTAAAAAACAATGTAAGAAGTATCGCAATTTCGCAAAATTGTTGATGTTCTCTCCGCTCATGGTTCCGTACTGTTATTTTTATTGCTTACGCCTTCCTCAAAGCGATAACAGTTTGTTATTGAGTTTATTATTTTACCTTCTGTTTCGGAGCTGAACCTCCCCAAGTGTCGCCTGGTGTCTCATCAGGCTGGGGCTGACTGCCGGGGTGGCGTGAAGAGTACAACAGTCCCGCCTCGTGACACAAGATGACCAAAATTGCCCCAGGATCTGCTTTTTTCAGGTACCACCCCGATTCAGATTTCACGCGTTCCTTGCGGGACGATGTGACCGCTACTACGCGCCTGTTTTTATGAACTGGCATAATTTGGGCACGTGGGTAGTTTTGTTCAAATGTTCTAGCCTTCCTTGCTATACTAAATCAGACGGAATGGTAATAAGATTTTTAAATGGTTTCCTCAGGTTAGAACGCAAAAGAAAATCTTTTCAACGTAAAAGAATGACTGGGCTCAAGGTTCAGCTGAAGAAAAGAGGTTGTGCTTGTTGTGTAAAGTTACAATGAACTTTGCTAAGTTAGTATCCCTACAGTACATAGATACTAATTTAATAAAGTGCATTATATAGTAAGTACTGGTACTATATAGATAGTACCAGCGTAGGTACATTCTTATAAATAGATTTTGTTAAACAATTACATATCTAGTTTTTTAAGATTTAATGAAAAAAATTGAGCAGGTTTAAGCATAGTAAGTTCTATGTAAGTTTAGTTTGTAATAAGTAAGGATATTCAATGATGTCTTGTGTTATGGTACGTTGTTAAGTGATTTTGTGCAATTTTGCAACAGTAAATACACTCGGTAAATGTGTGACTGACTTTTATGAGCCCGTGTGTATAAAATTAGATATAAGGTTAGTAAGTAAGTTAAAGTAATAATGTTTAAATTGGTTATTTTGGTGCAATATTGAAAACGCGCAATAAATAGACAGATAGTTCAATAACTAACATATATTTTATTCAAAATACCTACAATAGCAGTACGCACATTGACAATACATCTACACACTACACGAAGTAACTCATTCTAAATATACTATAAAGATGATATTGAGGCACAGTTGCCTGGCACATGTCAATTATTAAAAGTTTTGGTATTTCAATATTGATCACGATATTTTTAATATAATTAAATATAAATATAAATAAATATTTCAGACATTTGACACACAACGCCATCTAGTTTCAAACTAAGCAGAGTTTGGTAGAGTACTATGGGTACTGGATAACTGGTATGAATACATATATACTTTTTTTTTTGTTAATAACTATATATGAAATACTTTTTTAAGTACATACATAGAAGAATCTAAACGCCGAAACAAATATTTGCTAGTCATGCAAACATTTAATTCGAGCCGGGAATCGAACCCGAGACCTCAAGGACAGCACACACACACACACACACACATACATAATTAATACGTAAGTGAAAATCAAGTAACACAATGTTAGCAACCAATATACGAATAGTGTATAGTCAGAAACGTAGACACTGACGTCTAGGTCCGCCCAAGACAGAGCCTGTGGGGAAGCCCCGCTGGGTGTCCAGACTGCTGACAGACACTAGACACACCTACCTACATTTGTGCTCATCATACAAAAATTGAAGAACGTTAGCTTGTTTGCAACCACAATGTGCCACAGCAAAGCGTGGCGTGGTATCTACAGCTAGTTAGTTACGTAGGTGGGCGATAACTGGAACTATCATTGTTTTCGGCGATACAGGCGATACCTGGCGATACCTGGAACTGGTTAGATCTAAACAAGTCTTTGTTTAAGTGACAAAAATTGTATTAAAGGTTATATACTTATATACTATGAAACATCACGCTACGAGCCCCAGAAGGGCAGCAGTAACCAAACATACAGGTGAAACTGTAAAGATCGTCCAGATTATTCTTTGCTACGAATGTTTCATCTACGGTTTGTACAAATTACACTAATCAAGTTCTTTTAAAAAGTGAAAGAAAAACACATAAAAACTGATAAAATGTTGGAGGTATCACATGTGGGACACCCGATGGGAACGAAGTTACTTTAGTTTTGAAATAAGTATTATAGGAGGTCTAATTAAATAAATTAACAATGTTTAGGAGTTAAATGATAAATAAAATAAGTAAAGGAATGCTAAAGAAATTGTAATCAATGTTTTTTTAAAGTTATGAATATAAATATTTTGTTTTATTTACAATTATTAAATAAATATCTCAGTAACAATTGGTTTATGTTAACTAAAATAAGACACATATGTTTGTGATTCAATTTCTTGTAAGTTTCTTGAAACAACTGCAACGTCAATAACTTTCACAATCCATTGCTTATTTTTAAAAATGTTAAAAATAACTAAAACTACATACACTCGAACCCGACCAAACAATACCCAGAAGACGCACGTGGCTTGCCACTGTTGAGAGAGAGAGAGAGACAGAGAGAGAATGAATAGGTCGAATCCTATACTCGGCCTACCTCCTCTCCGAGCGCTACGCACTATAGCAAAAGTGTCGTGAGGATTTTTCGTGACGCTCGCCCAGCCCACTTAGCCAGCGTAACGCGCGATATGGAACTTCGTTCCAAAAAAGAAATTCATAATGGCTGTATAATGTAAAGTGTAGGGTATGGCCAGGATTCGTTCCGGTTTCTGTTTGGGTACATAGAAATGAATTGTGTTAATTGCGCCTACACATTTTTTGCTCAAGTCGGTGGGACCGCCTTTATTTACGTGACGGTGGTGTGTTGTACAGAACATGCAACTATGTATTTATGTTTTTACTGATAGTTTTTAGTGATGGAAGTTGGTGAGAAATGTTTTAATGAAACGTGATAATAGTTTTGTACTGTAAATTATCAATATTCTATTTAACCTTCTGACTTTGTAAACAAGTGTATTTTGAAGCAATTAGTTCCTCAATTTTGCTTCAATTCTGCTTTTAACAGTAGTAACAACAAATTTTAGAAACGTACATAACGTTTCTAAAATTTGTTGCTAATAAAAATTTGTTATATGTTTTTCTTCTCGTTATACACCTACAACAGATACCTTATATTTCTATTAAATAGTAGGCCAGGTTAGATTATTGATCAGAGGAATCTATATTTATGTCGAAGGGAACAACACCCTTTTCAGCATAAACAAATATTTATAAATTTAAACGTATTTTGTTTCACATAATATTTGAAGAATTTCAGAAAAATGGAGGTTTCTAGGAATGGATACTAAAAAAAAGTTAGCAGTTACCGCAATAAGACAATACTCGAACAATGTAAATAAATTTAAAATATGGCCTTTACCGTTTTGAGAAAGGAAACTTTAGCAACAATAACGGTGCCAACTCATTTTAGTTTCTGAATGGAGAGAGCTACAAATATTTTGTTGTTCTGACTGAATGTGGATTATATAATTTGCCTCATTATTCTGCTTATTGGTAAAAATATAACAAAAGATTTAAACAGGTATTTGACGCCAAATGCAACCCGTGTAATGGCGTAATATTAACGGTTTACAGCCATTGTTTTGTAATCTATGGAGGGTAGATAAAAGCCGGCACCTTTTTTGTAGAGTGTCTGTACAAGCTCCAAGCATTACACATTTGTTTTTTTTTATAATTTGAGGTAGTGTCTAATCAATAAAGATTTCTTGGTATTCTCTTTAAAACAATTGTTTAAGTAGCGCTTTCGTAACGCACTGTGAGAAGTAAATCTATGAACTAGATACACAGTTATGAATAAAGGCATAGTTTATTCAGGTCAAAATTGTAGAATTCAAAACTTCATGTAAGGTGCTTGACTTGGTAAGCTTTTTGAAAAGATAGAAATCACATACTTAGAAAGATAAAAACATTCCTGAGTATTCTTCTTTCGGGCTAACAAAAAGCAGCGGTGGATCTAACCATTTATTTATGATTAGTTTTTGCTATTGTTTCATAAAAAAAATTATTTTACGTTTATGATGTTAACAAATAAAAGTAAATTCTTAATAGTCTATGGGTTCTAGTCATAAGAGTTAATTACGTGGAGTAGTCATAAAGAGAAAGGAACAATATGTGTCCAAGTAACAAATTAACTTATGTACAATAGTCACTGTTACTTTAAAAGACAAGATAAAACATCACGTGTGTTCTTTAGTGCTTTCTGTTGCTGGTGATATGTTTGTTACTGTATGAATTATAATTTAAACGTTGTATAAATCTAGTTTTAGTAGTAGTTTAAATATTAGTTATTGTGTTTAAGTTACGTGCAATAAAAATATAGGTATTTAAAGAAATGATAGGCATTTAACTTAAAATTACATTACAATAACAACTACATTACGCTACATCAATACTATATATGTATATCATGTAGGAAGTAACTCGCTTTGAATATAATCCAAAATTGATAATGAGGAGGTATTCTATGGAAAAAACAGATCACCTCCTAATAGATTCCGCATATAGGGCCACAAACGTGCGCCACATATACTTATTATAGCTAGTAACGTTAGTCCCGCTAAGAATCACGACACATGTATTGATCAAGTTTGTGACCCATAGGCACGCCGAGTTCTTGGCAAAATAAAAATAGTTTTACATTAAAAATGTATTGAAAATGACATCCCGTGCAGTAAAATGGTGTGGCGAGTCACTTAAGACATCCAGTTATCAATATAGGCATAACATTTCATGTCAATGAGTTCATTTTATTTTTAGTATGTGAACATATTTTAAATTTACCGAAGTTCAACTTATACTGGTGTTATAGAGGTGCAAAGTAATAGTAATTAGGTAGGCGTTGACGTTTTTTTGAAATGTCCATTTCACTCATCTCTTAAATTACAATAGTTGTCTTTGTCTAATAATGCACGCGTATCTTGACTTTTTTTTTATTGATGCAAAGATTTTTTTTTAAAAAGTGACGTATTACTATGGAATATTTATATTTAAGGATTCCTTAATGCCCCGAAAGGAAAAAAATGTGGATGATTCACACTTAGCTTCGGAAGGTAAGGGTGCTGTGCTGCCGTCCTGCCCACACGACGATGACCGCCTGGAGAGCCTCAACGGTAGCAAAGCCAACACATGGAGCCTCCAGCTGGGATGAGCAACGAGCTCTTCGGGGTGCAGGTTACAGCAAGCTACGACCACTAATCACTAAACCCATAGTTAAGTCAAAGAGGTAGTCTCAAACACAAAGTCTTAGAAAATAAATAATTGATTACAAATACTGATGCTTCGCAAAATAATTAACTTACTCCTAAATCGCTGACTGTAAAGTTTTAAATTAGACTACGTTTTTTTTGCCGGTGAGACTGAATACATGTAAGAATAAAGAAAAGTGTCCCTTAAATGTTTTTTCACGAAGTCCAAGTACTCCATGTCACCCAGGTAAGGTACGAATTTCCACATGTTTTTTGTATAATTGGCGGTTGGGCACATAAATTCTAAAATTTACGAGTGACCAGTACATTTATCGGCACAAAGTACACCGAGCGATACTCGTTAAAAACTTCAATACCTAAGGGCGAGTTAAATTTATTAATGAATTATTAAAGTTTAAACATCCTAACGTGTAACCAAACCATTCCACGATCTTAATCACTCCCAACGCTATCTGTTGATAATATTACAAACAACTGTATATATTGCGGGTAACTGCGGGAGGTAAATCGACATGAAAAACGCGAATGTTACACTTTAAAACAATTTTAATGGTGTTTTAATCATAAAACTTGTAAAAGTTATAAGAAAAGTTGTTCAATATCAATGAAAGTTGATTGTTATTTTAAATTATTATTTTAGAACATTTATTTACAAATATTAAAAACGTAAAAATAACTTATCCAAAACATCCATCATATTTATCGATCTACGTTCTAACTTTGTCCCATCACTACGCTAAGATGCATTTTAAGTTTGACCTTGAAATATGCAATCACATCGCGTTTGTCACGTCCCGCGCATCCCGCGCATACCTCGGTATACTGTTTGAGACTAGCAGCGGTTATAGCTCCACGCTAAGTGGTAAGCTACGTCAACACTGGTGGACTACTACAAGGTGTCGCAATCTCTACAGGAAGTGAAGAAGCATCTAGGATGTTGCATCCGTGACAACAAGACACGTGCAGTTCAACTCGTCGCCTATAGAGGGCGTCTCAGGCAATTCAACAGCATCAGTAAATTTATTTATTTTTTAGAAGATAGTGTAAATTTTAAGCAAATCAATTATGAACTTTGTTATCGTGAAATCATTGACATAGAATATTTGGAAGGAATATTGGACTTGGAACAATTTTATATTATAACTTTGAACTTAGAAAATTCCGTTATTGTATTTGTGCATGTTAGTTTAGGACTATGAATATTTTATGAAAAACGGGAGAACGAGGAGTCTACGCCCGTTTTCTACTCGATTTGGATTATTTCTAGAACACTTACAAAGTTTTTACCAAATTGCTAACATATAAAACCTTTTAAAACTTAACTTCGCTTCTACATGCGGCGAGATCCTCATTGTTGAAGCTTAGGCTGGTAGAAAAAATCATTATTTTGTCAGGACGGTATGTTAGGCTTCACTTGAGTCACCTGAGGCTAGAACGCTATACGACCAATGAAGATAAGATCGTCGTAGTTGACGTTGATGCCGTACCGAATTAAGTCGTATGACTTGTAACATTCGAGAGTCGGCTGCTTAACATTCGCTCCGAAAACAGGGGTATTCTTTCAATTTTCACAGCAGTTTGCTCAACTGCCGAAAAATTATAAACTTTAACTTATGAAGATAATCATAAGAAACACAAATCAAAAATATTTTCAAGTATCTATAAAGGGCTAAATGAAACAGTTATAAAAATGGGTAGTTCTTGAAAATAGGTTAATTGAAGTTACAATAATAAAACAATATGCCGACAATTATAACCAACTCTAGAAGTAGGGTTTGTCGTTTTTAGAAAGAAGTAAACCGTAAAAATATCAGTACGAACCAATATTGGTTTTGAATAGAGAGACCATAAAAAATTTGCAAAAGAAAGTACCGTCTTTGTTGTCTTTGAATATAATGGAAGCATTGTTCTGATAGTAGAGATTACATAATTTGCGTATTGAAAGAAGCGTGTACCTTAGAATTGTAAAAAAATTATGGTTTAGAACAATGTGACAATAGATTTGAACAGGTACTTGGTGCGAATGTAAACTGCATATGGCGTAATATTAATAGTTCCTGGTAGTAGTTTTGAAAAAAGTTTAGGCTTGTCAGTAAACTGCAATACTTAACTTGATATATCTGTAGTTATCAAAGCATTTCCATGTCAAATATAATTAAAACCAGTTTAACGGAGCGTAAAGAAAAACAGTTATTTTCGCAGTTGACATGATTACGGGATAAAAGCTGTCCCATGCCTTTTCACGACACTTGAACTTTCTCTAAATTAGTTCAGCAGTTTAAGTGTCAAAAGGTAACAGTTTGACAGGCAGATATGCAGAAATACTTCTGCATTTATAATTAAAGGGATGACTTAAGAGAAGGAGTATTCTATATCCATCGCCATAACTCACCCTAACACCTGTATTAATATAATAAAAATCCATGTAGGATAACACCCATTTGAATTTTTGTACCAATTTCCACAACTCACATTATTTACAGATCAAAATTTATATATATTTTTATTTATCTATATCGGTTCAGCGGTTGTTAATTGCCTGTACAAATTTCCACGCTCATTTTATACGGAACCACCATACACAACAGTAGTAGGAAAGAGTTGCGCATACGCACAATGAAACATGCTCGTATGGATGATAGTTACGACATTATTGTCACATAGTTTAGTTTAGCAGTTTAGTGCAGCAGAACTGAGATATCACAGAAATAGACGTTTTGTACTGATATTTTCATTAACGTAATATGTTTGACCAGCCGCTTAATGTCCACTGAAATTAATTATAATAAGATATATTTGTAACCTTTTTAAATAATTTATAATATTAAACAAAGCAATGAAGTTACAAAAAATCTCAGCGACCAAATTAAATATTATCATTGATTAACCAAAGTGTTTCATTACTCATAACGATTTTTGCATTACACCGTTTTTATATCATTGTCCTCCCAGAAATATTCGCGCACGCTGCACCGTACCTTACTGCTACTGAGGTTTGAAGGACATTTGCTAAACTCGATACTGTAGTATAGATACTGACTAGACACGTTCTATCATGCTTAATTTTTCAACCTTCCCCTAGGCGCCAAGGGCTTCTCAATGACTTGTAGAATCTAAAGCAAAACTGAGCTGCTAATCACTTAAAAATAAACTTGCTAACAAAGTGAACAGTTTAAGTACAATATTAAAATTTTATATTCTGAAGTCAATGACATGTTTTACTGTAAACATTCCTCACCAACTTGCAACACTAAAAAGTGACTAACAAACAAGTACACTTTAACTACAGGCTTGTTGTTAGGTGGACCAAAGAGTGAAACCACATCATTTAATAACATACTTACTGTCAAAATCAGAAGGTTGATTATCGAGTACATAGAGCTAAATGTGTACAGATGTTGAATAATACTGAACGTTACCATCAGATCATATTATCTTGTTTTATTCCACATAAGTAGGTACCTGCCTCTATAGGTACTACAGCAACCCTACTATAATCTTCAACCACTGAGAACTCGTGGTACGTAAGAAGTTGAATGTATTGTGCAACACACCAGCGCTACGTCAATAATGGCGGTCCCGTCGACTTGCGCATTCAATGCGTGGGCGTATTAAACACAATTCCTTTCTTTGTACCAAAGTACAAGACGGAACGAATCTTGAACATAGCCGTCGTTTTATGTTATAGAGCCGTTATATAATGTATATGTTTGTGTTTTTTCACTACGTTGAAAAACTTGACATGGCAAAGTTTTTGCAATTCTTACCTAGATAATATGAAGCATTTGTCACAGATAATACTCTAGACGATCGTGACAGTTTTACATCATTTTAGTTAGTACGAGTTAGTATTACAGCAAGTTGTATATGGTTACTGCTCCGCTTCTGGGACACCCAGCGTGATGTTTTACAGTCTGTATTCATCCACAACAAGCACTCCACTTGTTACACAACGGTTAGTTTACAATTATTAATTCATTTAAAAAAACTGAATCTTCAGCTTTATTATAATTATTATGAGTGTTCTCTAGTAGTTTTTACGTTTATGGTCACTGTTCTGCTCCTAAGGCTTCTAGCGCGATGTTTCAATTATATTAGCAAACAAACCTCTATAAGCCTTTTTCGAAATATACTAATTAATTATTGGGGTTTGGACAGATAAGCCAAACAGAGAATATTTGCAGCTTCATTAAATTGTACTACTTGCTGTGTCCCGTAATTTTGCATTGATAATTATCCATTTCAAAATATACTTTCTTACAAAGGCAGACGGTTGAACGTCATGTGCCAACATTTAATTATTTAAAACCATGTGCATAACAATCAATCCCAGCAACACCTCCTGTCGCTGTTGTTACAGTTCTTATATGTTAAGTAACCATTTCTTTGTCACACACTACCATTTGCGCTTTTGGTTTAAGGTTTAATTGTTAGAATAACATTAAATATCATGTCAAGATTACAAAAGAAAAAATGTTTGAATAATCAAATCAAATTTTCTTTGACTCTTACGATACCGAGTGGATGAATAGGTGTGATGACGTATCGTGTTATTAATTCGTCGTGTCACAGAATTCTTAACTATTATAATAAATACAAACAGCAGTAAGTATGCAAAGTCCAATTAAAAAGTCTACAAAAGTAACCGCTCAATGTCACGTTAGGGCGACTACCTGTTCAATCCCACTATCGCTGGGGGCGGACACTTACGCCCCACCTCTTGGTATTCCTGGTTGCACGTCGACACAAATCTTCATTCGTCTTTTGCACGTCAAGTGAATAAGTAGCATAAAAATCATGGCTCTTTGGACTCCATATCGCGAAGAAACTCCATTAGACTTGAGCAAAACGTCCATGGTTAACGCTCAACGACATCCGGTGCAACCTCACAAGGCTCAACAACTGCCTAAGATCAGACCTTCATACGACTCGATCGGACCTTTTCGGCCACGTCCTGCGAACCAGCCTGCAACGTCGTCGGGGTCATCATTGTACAAAAGTTGCAATTTAAAATATAACGCGCCTCCTCCCAACATAATTACGCCGCCAGAATCTCAAGAGACTGGATCCCTCTCAGATGACCCTGAGTATCAGGAGTTTGAGAGGGAGTCCTTCCAGACCATGGCGGCGAAAAATGGGGGCTCTCTATTAGGGAGCAACCCAAGGATGAGGCGCTTAATGCAACCATCTGAAGAGACAGATGACTACAGACGGCAGCGGGAAAGAAATAACGTGGCGGCAAAGCAGAGCCGCGACAAAAGGAAACTACGTGAAGCTCGCCTTGCCGTCCAAGCGAAGTTCTTGAAAAAAAAAAATGCTGAGCTAAAGGCACAAATGAAGCACAATTTTTGTGCTCGTTGTGCGACATTTAAGTAAACTTTGTTAAGTTAGTATCTCAATAGTGTGAAGAGACTATAGAGGTACTAACTGAACAAAGTTTTTTGTAAATTCTGTGATACATATATAAATACTGTGATATGTAAATACTGTGATATATAAATACTGTGATATGTAAATACTGTGATATATAAATACTGTGATATGTAAATACTGTGATATGTGAATATTGGTGCAATATATAGATAGTATTTGTAAATTAATTATGTAAATAAATTATTTAAATATTTAAAATTTAATCTGTAACATTAAGTAGGTGTAAGTTTAATTAGTTTTAAGTCTAGTTTGTAATCAGTAAGTCAAAGTATTATTTAGAATGTTTAAGTTAATTTGTGTAATAGTAAAAATGTGCAATAAAATGTTACGTGTTTAAAAAACTGACAGACATTTTCTTTAAAATACGTATATTACCTACACTACCAATACATCTACACACTATGACGTCAATGAGACACAATTTCAATAAAGATGCCAATTATTCAAAGTTTTAGTACTCCAATATTGATCATAATATTTGAAAATATAATTAATGTAACAGAAAGTCAAAGAGCATAACGTTAGCAATCAATATATGAATATATCTATCTATACACAGACAGACACACACTGACATCTAAGTCCGCACAAGGTAGAGCCTGTATTCAGCTGAGTACCAGACTGCCGACAGATATTAGACTCTACTTTTCGCGTCACTCTTATTCCTCATTAGCAACCCTAATGTGCCGCGACGAAGCGTGGTGGGGATCTACAGCTGGTTAGTCATGTAGGTGTGTCTTGTTGTATTTGATAAAATGTTTATTAAAAATATACATTATGAAACATTACACTAGCAGCCTCAGGAGCGACACACAGTACACGGGTCAAACTATGAAGATTATTTTTCTTCTATCTAAATAAGGGTTTCTATAAATTAAAGAAGTAAAGTTGTTTCAACAAAGTGGAATAAAGTATATAAACACTATGTATATAATATGAAGCTACGGTTGTGTCCAGAATTCTGTCCGGCTTCAGCTTGGGAACATAGGCACGAATTGTGTTTTTTGCGCTTGCGCATTCGACAAGACAAGAGGACAGGACTGCCTTTGTTTAGGTAGCGGTGGTGTGTTGCACAATACATGCAACTATGTAGATGTAGATGTAAAAATAGAAAAAAGAATAATAAATTTTGGAGGTCTCCCATACTTACAACTGACACTGATTTTTTTTCATATACTTTCTATATATATTTAATATATATATTTTTTATGCCATATTTATCTATTTATGGCCAGGTCTTCAAAAATGATAGTGAGGTTTCTAATTATTTTTTTTCTAAAACAAATAGTTTGCGCGAGAGACACTTCCAAACTGGTAAAATGAGTGTCCCGCCCCCTATCACTTCTAAAATAAAAGAATGAAAGAACTAAACAAAATATACGATGTACTCGTATAATTACAATGTAAACTTTTATCGAAAATTGATTTGAACGAGCTCTATTAAGTAGTTTTTTTTAATACACCATAAACCGCTGCTGCGGAACCCTTAATGGCCCGCACTTGGCCACTTTATTGTTGTTTGTACAAAGTGTTTTATTGAATGCTATTTTGCCACTGCTTGGTATACATTACTACAACTATAGACTAGATCATTTATTTTTTCGCTGTCAGTTTCTAGTGATGGAAGTTGGTGAGGAACAGTTGTAGTAAGAGATGGTAATAACTTTAGGATAAAAGTTATCGATGTTATATTCAACCCGCTCACTTTGTAAGCGAGTGTATTTTAAAATGATTAGCGGCTCAGTTTTACTTCAAATACTCAGGGAATCCTGAAATATATTCCTGAATGTTCCTATTTCTGAATGTCCACCCAGGACCTCTTAGTTAACAGACGCTAAAATGATCTGTGTAATATCATGTGTTGCTTGAAAAACTAATTAACCTACCTGCGAAAATAACGATTACCTATCTAATGTTTTCTGAACGTGTTTTTTTATTATTTGTTTTTAAATCAACGCCCACACTGGGAAGAAATCCTGTATCACGGGGGATTTTACAAACACACAAAAAACTGACACAAAGACTGAGAACAACAATTTGTGGATCACACAAAGTGTAGTCCCGTGTGGGGTTTGAGCGCAGTAGAGAGCGGCGTGGCGACCGCTTAAACCACTAGGCCAACTGTGCAGTCGTAGTGCAAGTAAGATTCATAGTCTTGTGTAGTTGTAATAACTCAGTTGTTATAGGTCTTGGTGTTGTTTATATGAAATAGATACGAAAAGAAATATTAAGTGGGTAACTGTAACATTATTTTCAAAAATGTAATCACTCAAAAATACACCGGTTGGGCTACAAAACGAGAGGGTCTCTACATGTTCAAAATAGTTTAATGGTCAGAGGAAGCTCTGTTTATGTTAAAGGTAACTAGCACCCTTTTCAGTTAATACTTACAAATTTAAATGCATTTCGTTTGATCTAATGTTGGAAGTGTTCTATAACGAACACGTGCCTAAACAGAGTTGGAGCAAGCAAATAGGTTATTACAAGTTACAATAATGAGACAACACTTGTGAGGTAAACTCAAAATATAGTTTTTATCGCTTGTAGAAAGGAATGGTCATTAAAAATAACCATTTGGTTTATGAATGGAGAGAGCAATAAACATTTTGTTATTCTTAGTGAATGTGGATTATGTAATTTGTTTTATATGGATTTTATTGTGAAACTATTATGGTTGTTTGGAACAATATAACAAAACATTTGAACAAGTATTTGGAGCCAAATGAAACCTGCACAATGATGTAATTTTAAAGGCGGGACCCTTTTTTTTTAGAATGTAAGTATCTGTACAAGCTCCAAGTATAAACTAAATTTTTATCATAACTTGAAATAGTGTCTAACCTATGAAGATTTTTGGTATTTCCTTTTCTTTGTCCAGTGAGAAGTAAATCTATGAACTAGATACACAGTTATAAATGAAAATATGGTTTGATGCAAACATAATTAAAGTAAAATTATACGCATATAAATCTGTATTGAAGTACAAAATCACAGTTTACAAAAGTCACTGTAACTCTAAAGAAAATAATCAAACCTGCATTAAAATACAGAACCTCCTCCTTTTCAAATCGGTTAAAAAGATAAAACATCACGTATCATCTTCAATGTTTACTGTTGCTGATGATATTTTTGTTATTCTATGAATTATAATTTAAACACTGGCCAGGTCACTGAGAAGTATTTATAACATCGAAGGCCTGAGCGATGTCCACGCCTGGATAAATTGGTTGTGACATCAGACGTTTAAATGCATTTCAACTACATTGTTTTTACTTTAGCATGTGGATGTTTTTTAGACTGTTTCAAGTGCACTGTGATTTTTGTGTTTCCTTATATAAGTTGTGTAAGACGTTTGTAATGAAGTACGTAATTCCATTTGTCTCTACGGTAACATCTCCACCGATGGAGATATACCGAATCCGCTACTCCATGTAGTAGTACCCCTACTGATCACGTTGGTAGGGGTAGTTGCATTTTGTATGTTTGTTGCTAACAGAAGGAATGAAAAGTTTTCAAGTTTTCCTTTTTGTAATACCTGTTCCGTAATGTTTGTTCCGGAATTACTTGCGATTACAAATGTTAAAAAATGAAACAACACATCCTGTTACGAAACCATTAAAGAAAACACTTTACTTCAATTTCAGTCACATAAAATTCATATGAACTTATTAAAAAAAACGGCCGCAAATAGTAGTATATTGTACTTTAATTTCCTACTCATTCTCTCTTCAAATTCTAAAATACTTATTATAACGATAAGCTGTAAGGGGCACTTCCGTTAGCTTTGCAAATTTTATTTTTTGTTAAATATAAAGATAAAAATGTTTTCTGTGAGTCATGTCTAGGAGACAGACAGACACCATCGCGGTATTTTGTGTAGAAATCTTTACATCACAATTCTGAGTAAAAACAAAATTAAATTAACTTGCAAGATGTTTCAGATAATAATTCTAATCTATCTCATAAAATTATTATGGCTACAATTATATTGTTATTACTATTATTACAATCATGACTCATGAATATGCCCAAGCGGTCGCGAAAAGTCGTGCTGTTCAATGAAAGTAGACGTGTTTGTGACCCATTCGATATGGTGGCAAACCGTACCAATTATACAACGAACATCACTACAATGGCACCTGAAAACACAAGTTCTAAAATACCTTAAGTACCTACAAGCTAGTTACAAATGTTAATTTAAAGTTCTGACCTAATATTGGCAGCAAGTCTAATCGAACACAGGTATTCCCTCTTAGGACAGTTCACAGAAATAAATTATTTGAAGTTGCAATCAAAGTCAATAGTCTGACAATTTAGTGTTTAGTAAGAAGTTAACAGTAAAATAACGGTGTCAACCCTCTTATTCAAACGGAGTGAGCTTCAAAAGTTTTGCAAAATGGCAATACCTACATTGTCTTCGAATATAATGAAAGGGTTGTTCGAACAATAGAGGTTATACAATTTGCATATTAACTTTTTCACGTTACTTCTGCGAATGTTTGAATTACTTTGCACTAAAAAGAAGCGAGTACTGTGCAGTTTTGAAAAAATTATGCTTGCTTAGAACAATGTGACCAAGGTTTGAATGTCGTAAAGCAGGTCTTCAGTTTAATAGTATTTTTCAGAGTAACTGTTGTGTAGTCTACGGAAGCTTGTCACAGACCGGAATGTATTATTTAAGAAAGTCAAAAGATTTTTTATTGACTGTACCTATGTGTACGAGCTGAAGTAGTATTAGCGTCGATTTTTCAATTATATTTTCGTAATCACCAACAGCCTCACAGCATCACAGTTCGCTGCTGGACATAGGCTTCTTCCATTGGACGCGACTTCAATGAATTTGGATTCTCGAATCCGGTTACGGGCAATTCGTCCCAATGTAGATGCAGCAAAGTCTATTTTACTTTTGTTCAGTAATATTAACATATTCTCCACTTTAGGCAAAATGTGTGGTTTGGCCGTTTCGTTGCTACAAGAACCAATGTGTGATAGGAGGGGAGCTCTGAAGAGATTTCGCAATCTACATTACCTTAACAGATACCTTAGTCTGTAACAGATATTTCCATAACGCTACATATAGGGCCCAAAGACTAGGGCAGCCCATCAAGTAAAGAAACAAAAAACAGATGCTCCAAATACTCGAGCGTGGGAGATTAAGGTAAGTTACGACAATTACATGTCGAAACGTATGTATTTCAAATAATCTGACGATTGTAACTTCTTTATCGTGCTAAGTCATTCAAACATTCGCAGAAATAACGTGAAAAAAAAAAAAACAGTAGCAGTCGTGGGACTGCCGATAGAAGTGAAAACGGAACTATTAAGTTGAGAGTAATTAAAACTATATGCAAAAATTATATGAAATTTTTTATGTTTCATATATAGCTATATATAATATATAATATCATATATAATATATAATAATAATAAATTTCATATATAATATCATATTCTCCATAGCTATAGATATACTATTATCATTAGCATGTCGGTGACGCGAATCGAGGATTTTACCCTCTACCAAAACGCTCAACGCGCCTAAAGAAGTTTTCACTTCAATTAAAATGCAAATTGTATAATGTCTATTGTCAGAACAACCCTTTTCATTATATTCGAAAACAATGCAGGTATTGCCATTTTGCAAAACTTTTGAAAATCTCTCCGAACAAATCAATGGGTTGATGCCGTTATTGTTGTTGTTAACTCCTTTTTAAAGGCTAACTTTTGAGACAATTTAAATTGTCAGACTATTATTTTATTATTCTAACTTCCAATCATTTATTTGTATCAATTATTCCAGTAAAGGACGTACGTTCAATCATTCTCAATTTGCTGCCAATATTAGATCTAATTAGGTCAATATTATATTAAAATTTGTAAATAGCTTATGCGGAAAAGGGTGTTGGGCCTCTTCAACATAAAGGGAAAATCCTCTGATCAGCTGAGATCACCATTGGTGGAAGATCCCGAATTTTCGTAGAAGTTTGTAATATAATAAACAACAAGGAACTTTATGGCTTGTGTTTTCGTTAGATGCTGTTGTAGTGTTGTTCGTTGTACAATTGATATGGTTCGTT
Source organism: Hypercompe scribonia (assembly GCA_949316085.1). Classification (NCBI taxonomy): domain Eukaryota; kingdom Metazoa; phylum Arthropoda; class Insecta; order Lepidoptera; family Erebidae; genus Hypercompe; species Hypercompe scribonia. The sequence goes on along the minus strand of OX438981.1, from coordinate 19,010,609 downwards.
ACTACAAAAGATAACACGAATACATTGATTGAACAATGCGACTTTTCGCGGTCGCTTGGGCTTGTTCATCAGTCATGATTCGGTGTCTGTAAATTCTTTTGATTATTGCGTACTGCTGTTATCTATTTATATCATTACCCTCTGAATGATATAAACCCTTATATGTATGTCTTAACTGTACAAAATAAAACTCACTGTTAACTGCACCAGGCGGTGTGTGGCGGGACCTCACATCAAAAGACAAGGCAACACTCGTCGGTTGCACAATCACGAAGCAAAGACCACCAGCGTTCTGCTTCTTATTTGACAAGGTTTTTTTTTAAACGCAAGTGATGCGCGATGAAGTAAGTAAAGAATTTTTAAAATGAGACTTATCAAAGTGTCCATTACGTATTTTTTATTATCCATCAGCACATATTAGTACACGTATTTCTGTACGTAGCTACATATAAATACCACGATAAGAAAAAATTAAATTTTCCCACCATGTTACTGTTACTCGTTTGAGTGTGACAGCGGTAGTCTCAATCGGGTGACTTATCTGTTTCTTTGCCCCCCTATGTAAACAAATAGAACAACACCTAGCGGCGAAACTTCCATAGTATTAGTTTGAACTTTTGTTAAACCACAATACGCATTCAGTATTACCCAAGTAGCTGTCCGACTGTTTTCACCTGAGTGAAAAACTGTATTCGCTTAAATTGGAGGTTGGAGAGTTCGAATTTCTCCCATCACTAAATATTCCTAGAAAGACATACAAGAAATTCTCTTTAAATTAGTTGATGTACAAAACATACAAATAACGACGACATGCCTATTTATCTCTGTTTATTTGTTGTGTTACAACGTGTGAGATATTGAAACGGAACAGGTAAACGATAGTACACGATACTAATAGCTATTGCAACTTGATGTGTATTACTTTCAGAGTTAAGTATTGTACAGCAGCAAGACGCTCTCACTGGCCTGATAGCAGAGTGATTGATATTCATCTTTATAAGTGTAAGTGGCAAACGAGCAAGAGTAGCTCGAGGATATTTTGGATAAAAGGAGTAAGTACTGCAGTTATTGTACACTTAGCGATGTCTGATGGATGGTCATAAGTTGTACACCGTTTGTTGCCGACACCATCTTGTTGCCAACTTATTTGTGACAGACAACTGTCATGAGTATCGACTACAGAAAAAGCCTAACACGCTTTCCGTCAAAAGCTAGTTACAAGCTTAAATGGCAGGTAGTCTAGAATGACCAAAATTAGGCCGGCTCATGAATATAACTAATTGAAGTTTTCATAATAAAACAATAATCAGACAATTATAGTTAACTCAAAAGATCATGGTTATTGTTGATTTAGGAAGGGGTAAATTATAAAATAACGGAATCGAGTAACAACAACGGAGAAAGTATGAAGAGTTTTGCGAAATGGCAACACTGTTACACTGGTTGTTCTAACAATAGAGGTTATACAACTTGCATGTTCCTTTTTCCACGTTACTTCTGCGAATATTTGAAGGACTTTACACTATACAAGAAAAAAATATACTTTCATAAAACAATGCGACAAAGGCTTGAATATCGAACAGATATTTTTTGCCAAATCCAACCCGTATTCGGTGTAATAGTACTTATTGTTTATAGTAACTGTTATGTAGTCTACAGAAACTTGCAACAGACCCTAATATATAATTACGTACCTAGACAGTCAACGAATTTTTTTTGTAGAATGTACCACCGAATACCTCCTAATAGATACCGCATTGCGGAAAATTTATTATGATTCGACCACCAAATGTCGGGGTATGTACGGGACCCGCGGGACGTGTTTAATGAGCTGTGATTGGGTATTTCAAGACCAAACTTAGAATGTACCGAACTATACTGATGGGACAGGGTAAGAACATTGATCGATATATTTAGTTAGCTAGTCTGGGTATTTTTTTATTAAAGTTTTTATTACTTGTAAATAAAGCAAATCAACAATGTTTATTAAATATTTATATGAAAAACTAAAGTTTGAATAAAAAGTAATAATAATATTAGGTACGCATACTTTATTTATTTTAAAGTAGTGTTGGCGTGTAACATTTGCGTAAATTTTAGAATATCATGTTTCACTCAATCCCTTAATGGTATTATTGTATAACTTTTATCGGTATACTAGTCTTCAAAAACGTAAAAGTCCTTACCAAAACTGGCAAGTATGGAGTAGGTTATATATACTCCGTATTAGGTATAGCGGAATTAAACAGCCTTCTTCGGTTTTTCATAGCATAAAAATTATCTTCTGTGAAATATCTTGAGCATATCACAGTACTTTTAGTAGGAAACTATTCATACCCTCGACGAATTGCGTCGGCTCACATTTTTTTTCTTTCAGGGCATTTTAGAAACCTTTAACATAATTATTACACTATTAAAAATCACTTCCTTTTGAAAATATATTTGCTTCAAAAAATCAAACGATAACCAAACAAATCGAGTTGTGAATCACAACACTATCGATACGCGTGCAGTAATAGACAAAGATAACTATTGTAATTTACTTGGTGAGTAAAAGGGACATTTCAAAAAGACTATTAAATAACCAGCTTAAGTTGAACTCCGGTATATTTGAAAGACGTTAACGTAATAAAAATATAATGTACTTACCGATGAAATGTTATGCCATCTTTTTGATAATTAGATGTTTTAGATGACTTACCACACCATTTCATTTATTTATTCATTTATTTTCACTTTATGCACTATGTACATCCCCGGACGTAATGACCAAGGCATTCTCTTCCAGTCAACTTGTAAGGGAGGTGTACAGAGGTTATGTTGACAATTAAAATATACAATACATGAGTACGTATACATACATGAATACATACAATACATACGTCATAAATACACATATAAATATACACATATATACATAAACATACACATACACACACATTTAGATTATATTCGTACACTATGACAACTTGACTGTAAGCTGAGCCAACTATCGATGAGACGATTCTTCAATCTCGTTAAGAAGGAGATTATGTAGATTCTTTTTGAATGTAAAACAAAAAACGAAGAGTTCACGAAATCAGACTTGTGGGAGGGACATAAGAGAAGCAGATTATTTTCTGAGCGAAGGTGTCTGTCGTGATTAGAGGAGAGATAACGGAGGTACGGAGTAAGAGATGTAGGTAAAAACGGTGAGTTGAGAAATGACAATAGGGCAGTTAGTGCTCGCAGATTGCGGCGCTGGCGAATGGGTAACCATTTTAATTGGGAACGTAAAGCAGACACATGGTCATACTTTCGAAGATTAAAAATGTATCGAATGCAGTTATTGAGAAGTCGGTCTAGTTTTACTGTACAGTCAGCCATTTACAATATATTGTTAAAACAAAACTATTTTTTAAAATTGCAAATACCTCGGTGTGTCTACGGGTCACATACTTGGACGATACTGATGTCTCTGTATACGGAATTTATTAGGAGGTGATCTGTGCACACTCCAGTAGCGACTCCACCTGATGAGATGCAATCAATATTGTGATTTTAGAAAACGAGCTTTTATTATTTGTTATTAAAATAACTAAAAAGTTTAAATAATTTAATTCTGATTACAAATATACCATTTAATAGGTGCATTATATTCCATTTTTAAAATAAATACGTGTTACTCCTTCTTCACTTGTCTTGCCGTCAAAATGTAGCACGTTTTTATTTTAAAGCCTACGTTCAGCGAAAAGACCTTGTTACAAACTGGGTCATCGCACAAGTTAAAACTAACTTTTTAATTTTTCCTCTGATCTACCTACATTTTATAATTTATGTTAATACATATTTTTTACGTTCGAGCGCGTCGTAGTTCACAAAATTTCCTAAAATAATACTTGGAGCAATTCGAAACATACTCTAGAGTCTGAATGTGGAGTTTTGAAGCTAAATTATTGAACGATCGCAAGAGAAATGGTGGATTTCAACAGTTATGTTCAACGACTAGATAAGGGCGGTTAGTTCTACTCTTATTCAAATGAAATTGGTTTCTTTCATGGTTTGAAGACATAAAAGCTAAGAACACGCATATATTTTATTAAATGAGGCTACTCAACGCTTTCTTATCAGATATTATTATTTCAAGCCAGCCATAGACTACCAGGTTAGTACTTGAATAACTATTTACATCTTAATTGTCTGCTATTAGCTATTAATTATAATGTTATTTGATCAGTATTTTCTTACCATTTTGATTTTAAATGCATTGTAATTTTATTATGAGATTTATAGATTGTAATTATTATAAGCAATAGTGCTATTTAGCTTTGTAAGGTTAAACATGATTCTTGAGACAGTTATATTGTAAAACTAAACAATATAGATCTTATATTTGTTGAAATTTAGTCTGAAATAACCATTTACATGTATAGTTTATTTTAAATTCTAAAAGTTTCCAACATTATTATACCCTCTACTCAGTATACTTATGAGTATACTGCATCATTTATAGTTCAAACTTTGCTTTAACATTTGCTCGTCTACATTTCAGGTTGATGAGCACCAGCTAACGCAGTGTCCGAGGGTGAAGAGCTTTTTACGACCCGATCGAGTTTTAGTGAAAGGGTCTCTGTGGTCTACCTAGGTGAGTGACTACCTTACCGATAACTTGGATTGACAGATTTTGGAACGTAGCGATTATGGACCTGTTTACTATAAAACCCTGGTTTAAGCTCAGAATTACGTGATGATAGTCTTAGTTAAACATATCCCACGTTTGGAGTAAAGGAAGTTTACGTTTTAACATTCATAACTTGTTAAATTACCGACTATTCAGTTCAATGTTACACGTGAACATTCCAAATTAAATGAAACCTTGTGTTTAGGGCGCTAAGCTGCAACATTTCTTTTAAAGATAAGAAATGAATAATTTAATATACCTACATTCTTTTTTTAAAGACATGACGCTGGTATCGTTCAAGAAATACTTCTTAATATTTTGAGAAATAATACGTACGAAAACAGACTAAACAGCTTCAGTGAACCGATCACTGCTCGAGATACTGCTTGGAGGGTGCAAACCTTAGAAATTTTTCCTGGAATGGATACAACGCAATGTAATATTTACCCACCCGCTTGGGTCTAAACTTCGTCATCTATACACGTTTTCAGATTTATTGATCCTTAGGTTTTAGAAAGTGGTAAATACAATTAGGAAGACCGAAAGCCTCGTATACTTATCCGAATGTTGGCTTAGTTGCTCTTCCTTTGCCAGTGGTCCCGGTGCGTAGTTCTACAGGTAGTCCCACAGGCAAACCGTTTTGAAAGCCGTTTAGAAGCACGCCAGGCAAAGTATTAATTTTTTGTCTATTCTACTACAAAATTTGGTGTAGTGCTCTTTCTGCGATTGCGTCGTGTTTAAGGCTTTTCAAAAAAAATAAATTTGAAAAACTATTATTACTATATATTAATACTTGAATAACTATTTACATCTTTTTGTCTGCTATAAGCTATAGATTGTAATGTTAGTTGATCAGTATTTTCTTGCCATTTTGACTTTTAATGCATTATAATTATATTATGAGATTGTAGGTAGTAATTTTTATAAGCAATTGTACTATTTAGTTTTGTAAGGTTAAATATGATTTTTGAGACAGTTATATTGTGAAACTAGACAATACAAATCTTATATTTGTTGAAATTTATTATTATTAACATTATTCACCCTGTCTCTACTCAGTATACTTATTAGTATACTGCATCATTTATAGTTCAAACTTTGCTATAACATTTGCTCGTATACAATTCAGGTTGATCAGCACCAGGTAGCGCAGTGTCCGAGGGTGAGGAGCTTTTTACGAGACGAGCGAGTTTCAGCGAAAGGGTCAGCGTGGCCTACCTAGGTGAGCGACTACCCTACCGATAACTTGGATTGACAGATTTTGGAACGTAGCGGTTATGGATTTGTTTACTGTAAAACCCTGGCTCAAGCTCAGAATTACTTGATGATAGTCTTAGTTAAACATGTCCCAATGTTTGGAGTGAAGGAAGTTCGCGTTTTAATATTCATAACTTGTTAATTTGACGACTATTCAGTACAATATTACATGTGAACATTCCAAGTCAAGTGAAAGCTTGTGTTTAGGGTACCAGGCTGGAACATTTCTTTTAAAGTTAAGCAACGGAAAATTTAATCTACCTACATTCTTTTTTTGAAGATGTCACGGTGATATCGTTGAATTATTAAGAAGTATTTCACTTCTTAATAATTATTAAGAAGTAAGTATAGTTAGTATAGTTATTAAGAAGTAAGTATTTCACTTCTTAATAATTATAATTTAAGAAATATTACATACGAAAACAGTCTAAACAGCTTCAGTGAACCGTTCACTGCTCAAGACACTGCGTGGAGGGTGTAAACCTAATTGGATTAGAATTTTATCCTAAAATGGATAAAACACAATGTAATATTAACCTACCCGCTTGGGTCTAAACTTCGTCTTCTATACACGTTTTTAGATTTATTGATCGTTTGGTTTTAGAAAGTGTTTAATGCAATTAGGGAGACAGAAAGTCTCATACACTTATGTTGGTTTAGTTATTCTTCCTTTGCCAGTGGTCCCGAAGCGTAGTTCTACAGGTAGTCCCACAGGCAAACAGTTTTGATAGCAGTTTAGAAGCACGCCAGGCAAAGTATTAATTTTTTGTCTATTCTACTGCACAAATTTTGTGTAGTGCTCTTTCTGCGATTGCGTCGTGTTTAATGCCTTTCAAGAAAAATAAATTTGAAACTATCATTACTATATATTAGTACTTGAAAAACTATTTACATCTTATTTGTCTTTTATTCACTGTTTTATCATTCGGTGTAGCAATGTATGGGACTTTTGTACCGCCTTGCGTATGTCATGGTACGGATTATTTATGTATTCATGTGGATGGTAATATCATCGACAATATCAGTTTGAATTTCCAAATTTTTAAAAACTCACTGTTTAGTTTGTAGTTTACAATGTAATACATATTAATCAATGACACAGTCTGTACTGAGTCGATATGATTGGCAGCTGGTTGTTACAAATGAGTTATCATTGTTGTCAACAAGATGGTGAAGTACCACATTTTTGAAACCAAAATAGTTCGTTTGCTATTTTCTTGATTCAATATAGTGTTGCTCTGTCAAATTACTTGAATGACATTTTTGTTATAACATGTTCACGATGAATATAATCGACTGAACAAAAGCAACTAGTGACATTTCTTCAATTTATTGATTTGAAGTTATTAATTTCTTATTACTTCATTTAACCTGGACAGTCAACATTAGACAATTAGACTTTATTTATGAAAATCAGTTTAGTTTTATGCTATTATTTGTTTTCTAACAATATAAAAATATTTTCGGACATCTGACACACAATGTTATTTTGTTTCAAACCAAGCAGATTTTTAACATAGCAAGTTTATAAAACGTAGGAATGCGTTTTGTTGACAACACAAACGTTTACTTATTGCAGTTGCTACAATGTTTGGGAAAAATTTAAATCGTCTTTAAAAGTGATGCAAATCTTAATACAATCCATTGGACTGGTTGGTGGATGCAGATGGTGTAGGACCGCCTATTGTGGAGAACCTTTGGCAAGTCTATGTCCAGCAGTGGACGTCTTTTTGCTGATATGAGATGACATATTACGTATTAGCTAGCAGTATAGGGTCTGCCATTTTCCTTTCCTTATTATCGTCTATGTATGTATATTTAAAGTGAGTTACGTGTGAGTTGTACTTGTATGTGTGTAGTTATGTATACACCTACATATTCATTGTACATTCTAGATATTGTACCAAAATAACCAACTTAGGCATTATAACTCATGCTTTAACTTACTACAGACTACATTAATACTACTTAGAACTTAACTAAACTTATATATGTCTAATTTTATAGACTTAATGGTAAAAAATAAGGTGATTTGGTAAATAAGGTGGCGAGGCTTTATGCCTGTTTACCATTGCGTACCCTGTTAGGCTTTACAATGCCGTATTTTCTTTTTAAGTGTGCTATTCAAACGCAAGGTGAGCTTTCCACAATTTGCATTTGTCATGACTGACTGCCTTGTTATTTTTCCACCATACCGTCTGTAATCACCTGTAGTCACAATTTTGAACTGCCCGTTTACTGCACCTCATTCCTGATTTGTTTTGCAGTAGGAAGCTTTCATTTTTTGCCGCCATGGTCCGAAATGTTTCCCTATCAAAACTCTGATATTCTGGATAATTTGAGAGGGATTCGGTTTCGCATTCGTACGATTCTGGCAACGAAGGCATGTTGGAAAGAGACACGTTTCACTTTAAGTAATGTGACTTCTACGATGTTGAAGGCTGGTTGGCTGTTGAAGGTAGGTCGTAAGGACGCATCAGGTCGTATGACCTATAATGTACTAGTAATTGAGGTGGTCGTTAATCGTTCACTCCATCAAGCGGTAATTTCCTTTAATTTTTTATAGCCGTTTTGCACAAATCTAAAGGAATTTCTTGAAGGAGATCATGATTTTTATTCAGTTTGTTCTGCGTGTGTCAAAAATGCATTAAAACAACCAACTTAAACATTATAACTAGTACTTTAACCTACTTATACAAACAAGACTAATTTTACTTAGAATTTAACTAATCTTATGCATTCAACTGCATATGGACATAAGTCTGACAAACACTATTATTATACAAAGAAGTACACACGTTGGAAAATTGTATGATACGAGTATCATATACTAATTGGGGTGAAAATTATGAACATCGTGAAACACAATTGGTAGTTTATTCATACTACATCGTTTCTTCATTAGATGACGCTGCAGAACGTTTTTATTGCGCTGTATGTATGTGGAAGTCACCACAAAGGTATCCAAAATACTGACGGGAAGTCATCGGATCGTATAAACCGTAGTACACTTGAGCTGCAAGCAACCAGCACTGTAACGTTCACTCCATGAAGCGGTCTGATTCTATAATTCAATTCTAAACCGGTATATTGGAGATATGTTGTCGGTAGGATAGCACATTTGTGTCTCCGTTATTAAGAGTGTGGCTGGGCGTATCATCTCAAGGTGATGCTGATCGGCGTCAAGATATGCATAATAGAGTTCTGTGCCGCAAATAACGGGTTATTGGGAGAGAAGTTGTAAATACATTCTTTATTGTTTATGCTGCCGAAATCAAAAATAAGATAAGGGAAATAGGATTGTAAAAAAGGTGTGACAATCATCGTTTCAGTGTAAACTACGACTTGGAATGCTCTGTCGTCACATAACGCTGAAGCAGGACGGTGACCGAACAGTATCGTACGACGGTGACCGTACCGATAACTTCCTTGAGACTTGTTTTGTCACGAGTTTTGTTTGGTTCGTGTTACTATTTTCCTTTGCATTGTGTGTTGTTTTTTCTCGGAGTCAGTCGTTTCTTGCGACAGCTGGTTACGGCTCTGACTTTTTTTTATTTGTTTCTATCATAGCGGTGCTATACAACGTGTTTGTGTTTTGTTTACAGCACGGACTTTTAGTTATTGCAGTTGGTTCCTTAGTATCGTTTTTGTTTTATACTTAAAATAAGTTACTTTAATGTATCTTAAAGAATATGAAACATTTACACATTTATTTACTATTTTAACTTTTACAACAATATTATACTCAAACAAAATAGTATAACAAAAGCTTTCAGTTAATACTTTTACTTACTACAAATTAGACTCTGAACTGAACTAAGCTTATACCTGCTTAATTTTATAGATTTATTAAATATATTTACAAGTATGTACCCTGTTAGGCTTTATAATGCTACGCACCGAGCACGATCACGCTTACTTTACTTAACCTCCAGCCCAGTCACTTTTCCATTTAAGTACAACACTTGGACGGCAAGGTGAGCTTCCCGCAATTTGTGGTCATCACGATGTTGCTTGACTGCCATGTTATTTTTTTCGCGATGCCGTCTGTGGTCACCTATAGCGATATTTTGAGCTGCCCGATGTTCAGGATCGTCCGAGAGGGATTTCGTTTCATATTCTTACGACTCTGGTTGTTGTTTTTATTGTTGACAAGGTACGTTCAACTTTAAGCAACGTGAATCTTATGAAGTTGAAGACTGGTGGGCTGTTGAATGTTGAAGGAAAGATCAGATAGGGTTGAATAACCTGTAATATATTGGTGGCGTTTGTTGATCGTCAGAAGAGCATTATGCAATACCGCAACAAGCATAAGTACTTCTTTTATAATTGGACCTCACCTTTAGGTCAGCCATTTTCTTAGACCAAAAAATTTTTTAATAACTAAGAGAGCCTTCTGCAACTTGAACTTGTCGCGTGTTTGTTTGGCCGCGGTGTTATTCCATTGGCTTTCATAACTTTCGGTTATCAGCGACGATTTTACATATCGTCGGATCCTGGGATTGTTCCCCAAGAGAAACTCACAATTCTAAGTCGTCATTACTTAGAAGTACTCTCTTTCGAATCTCTGGGACTTCCATCATCAGAGAGAGACTCTGCATCCTAGGAGTCATTTTAGTCTGGCGGCAAATGCCTATTGGGCTGTCTAAATAATAATAAATTAAATAATATCTATAACTTATTCATATGTATTCAAATACTAGACGTATAATTACATTAAACCTCACGCACACATTTACATTTATTACGTCTATTTTAGAGACAAACGGTGTCCTTCAGTGCGTTATGAAATGCCGCAACTAGCATAAGTACTAGTTTTATAATTGAATCTTACCTTAGTTGTGTGACTGTCTTCATAAAGAAACTTTGTTGAACAACCAAGAGAGCCATCGTGAACTTGTGCTTGACACGGCTTTGTTTGTCCGTGATGTTGTTTTTTTTTTCCTTTGCTTTCGCTAGTTGTTGGTTAGCAGCGAAGATTTTATATGTTGTTGTATCCTGGAATTGTTACGCAAGAGAGGCTTACGATTTTATACTACCATGGCTTTGAATGACTCTCTTTTGAATCTCGGGGCTGTCCATCACCAGAGAAAAACTCTGTGTCTGCGTAGTCATTTTAGTCTGGAGGTCAATGCCTACTGAGCTTTATTTGAATAATAATAAATAAAATAAAAACTATAATTTATTCATCAACGTCCAAAACCTGAGCGTATAATTACGTTAACCTGTTTGCATTTATTATGTCTATTTATAAGAAAGACGTGTCTATCCGTAAGTACGTTATTAAATGCCACTACTAGTATAAGCATCTCTTTTATAATTGAACCTCGCTTTTAGCTCAGCGATTTTCTTAATCAAGAAAGTATTTTGAACAACCAAAGAAGCCTTCTCCAACTTGGGCCGCGACAAGGCTTTGTTTGGCCGTGATATAATGTTTTTACCTTTGCTTTCGATAGTCATTGATTATCTGCAACGAGTGTATATATCGTCATATCCTGCGATGATTCCTCAAGAGAAATCCACAATTCTTCGCTGCCTTGGTTTCTTGCGTTGCTTTGATTTTCTATCGAATTTCTTGGCCGCCTTTGCCTTTGGAGTCACCAGTTATTTGTGATAATTGTAAACTTCGTTGCCCCTTGAGATCGCTACCTAGAAGAGATTCATCATTCATAATGTCGAAAGACTACTGTAGCAGTCATTCAAGATAAGCGACCATGGTATTTTGGGCCTTACTAGAGACTATTGGCCCAGCATAGTTCTATGTTGAAGGCTGTAGTTGCTTGTATTACTTGATTCAAAACCCAGATAATTAGTCGCTGTTAAGTAACATTGTTGTTATACTTATTTATTATCACCTGTTCAACAACGTACGTAGAATAATGTTCTGTTACTGTAATAGTACATTAGCTTTAAGTATAGGTTGTCTAGAAGTCGAATTGCCACTATTATTTATTTGTGACTCACTTACTCATCCTGGAAATGTACACTCGTCTTTTTCAGTATGGTGATCCCTCCCCACTCAGACCAACATATCCAGTACAGCGACAAGGATGGGGAATGAGCCACCGTAGAGGCAATGAGTGCCACGGAACTGTCCCGGTCACGCAACCAGTTTGGACGGGAAGGAACGTAATAGGGCTCTGCGGCTACGGCAACACCGACCGACCACTGTACCATGGTTTGCAGGAAGAGGTTCTGCGCCGCGGCACAGTGGTTCAGGTTCGCCTGGATAAGGAGGTTGGAGACTTGGTTCATTATTAGATTGTCTCTACAATCTCCTCCATGGGCGACATTGTTGACGTGCGAACGACATTGGACGCTTGCCGAGAATCGTGGGGAGGCTTGCAACCCCCTGAACAATTTGATCATTGGCGAGCTTGTGCCCGGTCAATCGCAGCGGAAGCATAGCCGGCTGCAGACAAAACAGTTTACGTACTTGGCGCGTGTGTGTCCGAATGCTAGGCATTTAAAGCACCTCATGGGTCTTACCACCAGAACAGTGACTCTGACATTCACAAAACCGATGAGAATCCTGTCTGCGTGGCCCAGAACTTTGGCCGACGGTACGAAACAGCTGATCGACTGACGCAAAGCCCTCCTGGACCGGAGCGGATGGTGCCAATCCTAATGTGTCCGCGTTGCACTCCGCCTTCTTTCTTATTACATCGCGGACATCCTTGGCCGTTATCGAGTCATTCAAGCCCGATATGCATGTGCAACTCCGCGCACTTGGTAGATAGGGCCTGGTAGGTAGGACCTGGCAATCTTCACACCATCCGTGGTTGCGAAGATCCTCCACAGCTTCTCGGCGAAAGTGTCCACCATCTTTGCACCTTCAGCACCGGGGAACTCGAGAACCTGAGCTCCCGTCTGGTTGAAGCTAACTTTAACTCCTAACGTCCCGAAGTCATGTGTAAGACTATCCCGGACCTTTTTGAAAATGGCCGCATAATTCGCTGCTAGCTGCCTCCGCTGACACAGTGACCACCATGGCCATTTTTTTAGGTGCCTGCTGTTTGCGCAGCTTCTTCACGGTAGGCACTGCCATCGATGGTGCCTGCAGGGTGGTGGCTGCTTTTTGGGCAGCCTTTTTATCCCATTTTCGGGACTGCGTAGCTACCCGCACTACCTGCCAACCATCACTGGAAGAGACAGATGTGGAGGTGGCAGATGTGGAGCTATCAGGTACAGCTGTTGGAGTGGGGGGCAAAAGGAATTCTGCTCCAGCCGTTGTGGCTGTTTTAAGACCTGACTTCGGTGCAGCCGTTTTGCCTGTTGATTTGGTCGCTAGTTGTGCCCTCTTAGCAGCCGCAGCAGCAGCAGATATAATACGACCCACAGTAAATTTGACGTAGCTGTTGCATATGGATCCCAAAGAGCCATGATTTTTATTCCTCTTATTCGTTTGACGTGCAAAACATGAATGAAGATCTGTGACTACGTGCGACTAAGAATACAAAATATGTAAAAACAAATTGATTTATTAACTTTGTAAAAATCTTAGATAGGTGAAACATTAGTCTCAGATGACTAATTTAGACGATCTTCATGGTTTCACCTGTGTGTATGATTACTGCTCCGGGAGCCTGCCAGCGTGATGTTTCATAGTGTATAAATTGTGCGAAACATTTAATGCAATTTTTATCAAATACGCAAAGACTTGTTTAGATCTAACTACTAATTCCAGGGTATCACCTACTTACATAACTAACCACCTGTAGATACCCACCACGCTTCGTCGAGGAATAAAGCTGACGCGAAAAATAGAGTCTAATATCTATCAGCTGCCTGATACCCAGCTGAATACAGACTTAGGCGTCAGTGTGTATTTGTCGACTTATACACTATTCATATATTGATTGCTAATATATTGACTTTCTGTGACTTTATTTATATTTTCAAATATTATGATCAATATTGGAGAACTAAAACTTTGAATAATTGGCATTGATAGCATGGTTTAATGAAATTGTTCCTCATTGTCGTTATTGTGTGTAGAAGTATTGTCATTGTGTACTCGTATGTACCTAATATAGATATTTTAAATAAAATCTCTGTCAGTTTTTTAAACACGTAAATATTTATTGCACCTTTTTAATGTAACACAAATTAACTTAAACATTCTAACTAATACTTTGACTTATTACAGACTACAATTATGTGACTTAGAACTAAACTAACCTTATATCTATATTTACACATCCAATATTATAAAAGTCTATCACATATTTACAAAGACAACACTTAAACAATATAACGAAACGGAAACTATCATTTAACACTTTTACTGATTACAAACAAGACTTAAAACTAACTAAACTTACACCTACTTAATGTTACAGATTAAAATTTTAAATAATTAAATGATTTATTTACAAAATTCATTTACAAGTACTATCTATATATTGCACCAGTATTTATATATCACAGTGTTTATAGATCACAGTATTTGTATATCACAGTGTTTATACAAATTATATATATTTTACAATAAACTTTGTTCAGTTAGTACCTCTTAACAAAGTTCATTTTGATGTCGCACAACGAGGACAAACATATTTTTATATGAGCTTTTAGCTCAGTAACTTTTCTTTTTAAAAATGTCGCTTGACACAAGGCGAGCTTCGCGCAGTTTGTCGCGGCTCTGCTTTGCCACCATATTATTTCTCGCCCGCTGCTATCGGTAATCATCTGTCTCTTCCGCCGGCTGCATGGGCGCCTTATTCTTGGATTGCTCCCGAGTAGAGGGCCCCTATTTTGACCGCCTTGGTCTGGAAGGACTTCCTCTCAAACTTCTGATACTCAGGATCGTCTGAGAGAGATTCAGTCTCGTTTTCGTAAGATTCTGGCGGCGTAATCATGTTGGGAGGAGGTGCGTTACACTTCAGATTCCAACTTTCGGAAAATGATGACTCTGACGACGACGTTGCAGGCTGATTCACAGGACGTGGTTGAAAAGGTCCAATCGAGTCGTATGACCCACAATAGTTTTTAGGTAGTTGTTGAGCGTTGTGAGGTTGCATCGGATAGTACGTCCCATGATACACTTGTGGTGGTCGTTGAGCGTTTATTACTGACGTTCTGTTCAAGTCCAATGGAGTGTCTTGGAAACACGGAGTCCATAGAGTCATGACATTATCTTAGTTGTTTACTTAACGTGCCAAAGATGAATGAAGATTTGTGACGACACCCGACCATGAATACCAAGAGGTGGGGGGTGGGTGTCCGCCTCCAGCTGTAGTGGGGTTAGGGGTTAGTATTTAGTGTATAAATTGTACGAAATATTTAATAATTTTTTTATCAAATTCACATAGGCTTGTTCAGATCTAACTACTAGTTCCAGGGGACACCTACCTATATAACTAACCAGCTGTAGATACCCACCACGCTTCGTCGCGGCACTTTAGTGTTGCAAATGAGGGATAAGACTGACGCGAAAGTAGAGTCTAAAATCTGTCAGCAGTCTGGTACTCAGCTGAATACAGGCTCTGCCTTGTGCGGACTTAGATGTCAGTGTGTATGTGTCTACCTCTACACTATTCATATATTGATTGCTAACGTTTAACCTCTTTGACTTTCTGTTACATTAATCGTATTTTCAGTATTTGAGTAATAAAATTTTGAACAATTGGTATGCTTACCTAATGAAATTATGTCTCATTGTCGTCATAGTATGTAGATGTATTGTCAATGTATATATAGGTATTTTAAATGAAATAGGTATCTGTCAGTTTTTTAAACACGAAAATATTTATTGCACCTTTTTAATGTTACAACAAATTAACTTAAACATTCTAATTAATATTTTACCTTATTACAGACTACACTTGTGTTACTTAGATTTTCTTTTTGTTTTTTTTAACGTCAGAAAACCCCCTCGGGCCGTCACCCCACCGGGGCTTACGGCGGAGTGGTGTGTCGGAATCGGATCGACTAAAACCACACGGTGTGCCACTCTGTGCCTGACATAGGAGGGATCCGGAAACAGCTCTTATTACGACATCCAGATCCCTCCTAGCGCCTGCCCGATACCGCGGGCACTATCTGCGGATAAACTCTCTATTTAGGCGACATACGGCACACACGGACGTCGCCTCCTCGCGGCTGGCCACTATAACAGATGGAGGAGAAAACCGGTCCCGTCCACCCGCGGCTACATTCAAGGCGACATGAGGCGCTGGTACGCGTGCCTCCACCGCCCGGTTCGCCGGCGACGAATTGGGACCGAGTGGGCTTCGTCCGCTTGGGCCTTCTCCACTGCCTCCTTCCGCGAAATTACATCTTGCAGAAGGTTGCGACCGCGGTAAAACAACTGTCGCTACCGACCATGGAGCGTATAAAGGCTGATAGCGAGAGATCTCCTCCAATAATTGCAGTGAGGAACCCACGCTACGAAGCTAAGACGGAAAAAGCTACTAGCATGTGCTGAGCCGAGTCCTCACTGCAGTCGCAGTGGTGACAGGCGGGACTCAATTCCCTCCTGGTGACCGAGTGCAGATACTTCCCGAAGCAACGGTGCCCCGAAAGAATCTGCGTCAGCCAGAAGGAAAGGGTCCCGTGCTGTCGCCCTGCCCACTCGGCGATGACCGTCTGGAGAGCCACCACGGCGTCAAAGCCAGCGCGTGGAACCTCCAACCGGGACGACCAATGAGCCATTGTGTTTCGATGAGCGGCCTCACGTCACTCACGTATCTCTTCGGGCGTGGGCCGTAAGCTCTTTCCCGCCCGGAAGTCAGCCGTCCGCTGATAAACTTCGGCGAGCACTTACAAGTTCTCCCCCCGGCCTGTGACCAATGTGTCATCGGTGTAACAAATTACGCCCAGCCTGGGGGGTGTCGACTCGAAGGGCCAAGTCGTATCCCATGTTCCACAGGAGTGGTCTGAGGACAGATCCCTGTGGAACACTGCTCGACATGGGCTACCGCCTCAAAATACCATCTTGGTCCTCGCATATAACGATACACTCCTCAAGATAGTCTGCCACAAGCCGAGGTGGAACGTAATAGGGCTCCGCGCCTCCTGCAACACCAATCGACCACTGTGCTATGGTTTGCAAGAAGAGGTCCTGTACCACGGCACAGTAGTTCAGGTTCGTCTGGACAAGGAGGTTGGAGACTTGGTCCATTACCGAATCGTCTCTACAACCTCCTCCATGGGCGACGATGCTGACGTGCGGATGACATCGGAAGTAGCTTTGGCCGATCGACTAGCCGACCACGCTTGCCGAGAATCACGAGGAAGCTTACACCCCCCTGCTCAATCTGGTGATTGGCGGGCTTGTTACCCGCCGCACACGCTGGGCAGTGAGGGGCGGCAGAACACACTACCACCTTGTGCCATGGTCGACCGTAGCGGAAACATAGTCTGCTGCAGTCAAAACAACTTACACACTTGGCGCGTGTGCGTCCCGATACCAGACATTTGTAGCATCTCATCGGTCTCACCGCAGGACCGTGATCCTAGCGCTCACGAAACCGATGAGTAGTCTGCCGGTGCTGCCCAAAATATTGGCCGACGATACGGGACAGCTGACCCACACTGCGCCAAACTCTCCTGGATTGGGGCGGATGGTGCTGACCCAGATGTTGTCCACGTTGCAGCCCGTCCTTTCTCTAACTGCAGTGCGAACATCCTCGACCGTCACGGATCGTCTAGGCCCGAGATACGTAGTTCAGCACACTTGGTAGGCCTGGTGATCTTTATACCATCCGGGGCTGCAAAAACTCCCCACAGCTTCTCGGCGAAAGAGTCCGCTGTCTTTGTGCCTTCAGCCCCGGGAAACTCCAGAACTCGAGCTCTCGTCTGAGCAAGGCGCAACCTGACCCCTACCGTCCCGAAATCCTTGACGAGACTAGTCCGGGCCTCTTTGAATAAGGCTGCGTAGGACAGCCCGCCATCAGCCGCCACCAGTGATATGGTGACGACTACAGCCGCAGTTTTTAGCGGATGTAATTGCCGTGGCTTTTTGCTAGTAAAGATTGCCACCGGTGGCGACTGCGGGGTAGAAGTTGCTCTTTGGGCAATCTTTTTACTCCATTTCCGACTATCTGCCAGCCATCACTGGAGGAAGTAGATGTGGAGGGGCAGGTTTTGAGCCAGGTCTAGGAGTGGGGAGCAGAGGAGATTTTGCTCCAGCCTTTACTGCCGCTTTTGACCTTGCCCTCGTTGTAACCATCTTAGTTGCTGCCTTGGCTACCTGATGTGCCTTTGGAGCAACCGGAGGAGCAAACACCGACACAGCTGCCGCATATGATATGCGACCACCTGTGATGGAAATCGGAGTCAACGCTAATGCGGCCTTTCGTTTATCGGCAGCGAGCGGCGGCCGAATAATTGGGGCTGTAGGCAGTCTCGCCTCCAGGCTCACGAGATACCTGTCCAGCATATGCCTTACTGCGTCAAGAATTTTGCGCAAGTGGACATCATGGACGTCACCCGGCACCGGGAGGTTACCTTGGAGCCGGGTCCTGTTTGTTAGGCCTTGCCACCTGCGTCTGAAACTGGGCGAACTGAGTGCTCAGCTTGGCCTCCTGTACCGTCAGGCGTTCGTTAGCAGCTTCTAGGCGAGCACTTTTTGAATTATAATCACTCTCATATTTGCTCTCTCCTTCAACGCCACTGCAATATAGGAAACGGAACCCCTTTCCACTATTATCAGCTCTTCTGCATGAGATTCACAAGCTCCTCCTCCGCTGTGTTTTCACTTTCCGCTCCGACCCTTCTGTAGGCTCTGTCTTTTCGAAGGCAGAAGGCCTTCGAAAAGACAGAGCCTGATGGAGTCGAGATCGTTGTGATCGCCCTCTTCGAAACTAAACTTATACCTATCTAATGTTAGAGACTAAATTTTAAATAATGAAATAATTTAATTACAACATTTAATTACAAGTAAATACCTATACTGGTACTGTCTATATACTCGTATTGCACCAATATTTACATATCACAGTATTTGTTTTACAATAAACTTTAAGTTAGTATCTACATACTATTGAGATACTAACTTAACAAAGTTCACTTTCAAGTCCCACAATGAGCACAAACATTTTTTTTTAGCTTAGACTTTGGCTTAGGGTTTGGACGGTAAGATGAGCTTCCCGCAGTTTCCGTTTGGCGCCGCTCTGCTTTGCCACCATATTATTTCTCTCCCGCTGCCGTCTATAGTCATCTGTCTCTTTCATTGGCTACATGATGCACCTTATTCTTGGATTGCTTCCTAATAAAGAACCCAGAGAGCTGGTCTGGAAGAACTCCCTCTCAAACATCTGATCAGCATCGTGTGAGAGGGATTCGGTCTTGTAATCATAAGATTTCAGTGGTCTAATCGCATTAAGAGAAGGCGCGTTAGACTTCAAAAGGTTCGAAGTTTCACACTATGTAGTCGAAAAGGTTTTTATCAGGTCTTTTGATCCACACCAGATTTGAGGCAGTTTTTTAGCGTTGCAAGGTAGCGTCGGGTTGTACGACTCATAATACATATATTTGTGGCGGTCGTTGAACGTTCATTATGGATGTTTTGTTCAAGTTTTGTTTTCGTTGAACTCGACCAGATTTTCATGACCCCATTGAGTAATGCGGCCTAGGAGCAGGTCGAATTCAGTGAGAAGCTCTTGTCGTTTTTTCTCAACGTACGCTAATTTGGCTGTAGGGCGACCATAGTATCGTCCATTAACTATGCTATCGTCAGTGTAGTAATGTATATTACCAGGGGCCAACATATCATTGATATGCAGAAGAAACAATGTGGGTGACAAGACGGTACCTTGAGGTACACCAGCGTTAATTTGTTGAAAATCAGAGGTCTCGCTGTCGCAGAGGACTCTAATGGGGCGCTTGTGCAGAAATGCGGCCACCCAGTGCATAGTTTAGGGAACAGGGGAGAGTGAATGGTGCCAGATCCTATCGAAAACCTTGGCATATCACAAAATTACATTGAAAATAATATATATATATATAATATATAATGAAAACCTTAATACATAAAAATGGTTGTCAGTCGTGCGTGGTATAGTTTTATTTATAGATATTTTTAATATAAACTATTCCCTAAGTACATCATTCTGGTTATAATTCATGTTCACTAATAAATAACTAAATAAGTCTTATGAATATCGATTTTTCCAATTTAGAAGTGAAGGTCTTAACTGCCCGCATAGCGCTCGCACCAGTCATGATGGTTAGCCGAACTGTTTTACAACATTATCTATAAATTTATAGGTTAATTGAGAAAAGATCTATTAAATATATTTGCTAGTTCTTATATGAAGCAGTTTCTTAAAATTAGCCATCGACTTTATCTTAGCGATTTTCTTCATCACTCATCACCATAGACAGACTATTACGATAGTCTTTCGAGTTAAGCGGTGAAGGCGTGTGAAATTTACTGGAGCTACTTCTGGCCCAGCATGCTTCGATATTGAAAGCTTAGGAAGCATGTGCTACCAACTATGGGTTAGAACCTGAATCATTTATGAACTGTTCAGTTAAATTTTGGTTTACTTTATGATCGTTACTTATTTGAGCTACGCTGTTAAGAATATCTAAAAATAAGGACCCTGTAATAGCACATGAATCGGTTTTTTTTTTGTTGGGGGTGGAAAATCGCAGGAGCCAGGAATGTGTGGTGTTTCCACTAAAAACCACCCCGACAGCCAGTCTCAGACGTCCTTCTCTCTAGAGAACCCGGACCATATTATTTCAGGTCCCCTCCAGAATCAACGCCGCGCCTAATCAGAGCCTATCCTGGGAAGACTACGAAGGCTTCCCCATCTATCAGTATGGTTGTCACAATTTGTTGCAGCCTGATCGCACTTTTGCAATCGGGCCGAAATAAATTATCCTATCGCCGACCGCAGCAACCAATCCGCAACCAGAGGTCCTCACTCTCAGACGGCTTACGGTCCCGTCGACGGCTCATAACGTTTTTGTGCAACCCGTAGGCCCAGACCGCTGATTTTTTGGGCGACACAGGTCACCCCTAGCTTGGCGAGCTCCAGGACTTCTTGGAAGCCTTGTCCCCAAGGCAGTACTAGAGTGTCGTCCGCAGCAGCGCAGCAGATGACACTCAGTCCAAGGGGCAGACTAGTCCTCAGGACCGCATCATACGCGAGGTTCCACAAAAGGGGTCCAAAGACCGACCCCTGGGGAACCCCAGATGTAACCTCCCTTTGAAGTTCTTCGCCGTCCCGACCTACATAGGATATCGACCTATCGCGAAGATAGACCCCGATGATTCCTGCAGGTAGAGAGGCAACTGGTGATATACCAGTGCCTCTCTAATTACCCACCACCGGAGGGCTCGACGGAGGCTTTGACTATATCTAGACTGACGTCCAACGTCACTCCTCCCAGGACATAGATCGCCTAGCCGTCAAACAGCCACCATGGTTTTTTGACTTGTTTCCTTTGCCTATCGTTGGACTCTCGTCACCTTAAAGTTGGCACGTCATTATCATACTCGATCAACCGCCTCTCTTTGGAAAGGAGGTTTTGGCCTACTCCACGCTGGCTAGACAATTTGGTATAGCGTTTGTATCAAGTTTTACTTTACTGCATAATTTACTCCCCTAGTCACCTCTTACGACACCCATGGTATGAATGTGGGTGATGACTGTCTGTCTTCTTAATCCACAACTGACCGTCATCACACGGAACAGTAAACACGTATTTTACTCAATTGTAATGTAAATTGCTTTAACGCGAAAGATAAACTTGCGACATAATTGAATATAAATTTAACTGAAGTAATCAAATATCTATTTCTAAAAAGAACCTGTGATTGTTTAGTGGCTACGTCACTACTCGTTACAAACATTATTGTTACACGTTAACGTTAAGTTACCACTATTCGTTAAGCAAAACTACGTCACAGATATTGTTTATATTGTAATATGTACAACACTTGTAATGTACAAGTGAATTTTAATTACTACGTAATCAACACAATGATTTAATGTATTATTTATGAGCTATACCTATATTTAATTGTTGCATTTACTTTTGTATGTGCGGCAAAGTATAAATGGATAACCTCTTATATTTGTATGACGTGTGTTTATTTAGAAACTGTATACTTACTACGATTGTATTGTATGCCGGAGTGAGGTCGAGTGACGAACACAGCGTTCTATAATGTAATTGTGTAGCATCCCCTGTATGTGTACATCATATTGCAATAAAACTATTTAAACTTAAAAAATTTATTTTTTTTCTATACTTAAAAGCTATTAGTTTTTTCTTTGCATAGTATGGATTTTAACTCAGTTTTCACCAACTGGAAGAATAATTCAAGAGGAAGTTATATGTATAATACACGAATATTATAAAAAGAGAAAATCTAAAAATTTCAAAAATTTAAAGTAAGACGTAGTAAAAATATATTTATATGCACTTACACTGCAAACGCTGGCCGAACCTTACAAGATAGATAAGAATTATTGATCTGAACCATCTTGTAAGGTATTCTAATCTTGTAATTGTATCGCAGAATTGTAATGTGAAGACATATACACAAAATATCACAATGGTGTATGTTTATCTCCTAGGCAGAACCCATAGTAAACTTTTTTAACTTTACATTTATCAAAAAAAAGTGTCTTGTTTACGAAACCAAATATTGAAGAATATGAGGAGATAATGAATAATTAATTAAAACATTAGACACCACTATTTACAGCCATTGTTTCACAGTCAAACGACAATACAATTTCCTGCTCAGTAATAATTCAATTCTTATAGTTTAATTTTAGTAGTTCAATATTTCTAATTCTGTAACTGAAATTAGAAATGTTTTTTTTTTAAATGGTTTCCATAGAGGATTTGTTGATTTTTTTAAATATTTGTAATCACAATGAATTCCGAAATAAACTATACCATAAAAAGAAAACGCCAACACTTTTCATCCTTATACATCCTTTCACATCCCTGTTCATCCTTTCACATCCTGGTAGCAATGAACATAAAAATACAACTAGCCCTACCAATGTGATGGAGTAGAATATTCCGTTTATCTCCTCCGGTGGAGAAAATAATAATATCCTTACACACCTCACACACGGTTGTCTGATATCAAACTCGGTAGAACCACAAATGATAACCAGCCTGCTGATAAACGTACTTAAATATTTCTAAATACATGTAATGAGTTCCACATATTATTGATAAATTACGCCCAGACACTAAACAAATGACAGTATTCATCACTCAAACAGTTATCGTGGGTGGGTGTCGTACCCAAGACCTCTAGTAGCAGTTCTGTATTAAATGGACATGAAAATGTGGAGTTTCTTGTCCCTTTAACACAAAGAGAGAATCTCTCAATCCGTCGAGGTGATCATGCCAGACGGAGATTAATGTTGTGTTGGTGTTAAAAAGTTGTATGTATGTATTTTTGCTAATCGATGTGTGAGTTTCTGTATCTTGATACAGGGTAAGTGTAATCCGTAGTTCGGTGTGTCTGCAATAGATAGCGCTATAGTACGTTTTTGTTTGCGCTGTATGTGAAAGTTGGCAGAACGCATAATAATATAAAAGTATTCGTAATGCAGATAACATATTCTAACAAAACATAAATAGTTTTCAAAACACGACCATTCTGATATTGTTGACGCATCGATGTACCCATCATTATTTCTTTTATTGCGTTGTTCTTACTTCGTGAATAAGTTATTGAGAAATTGTTTCCAAATGAAATCAATTATATTATTATTATCCAATTTTTGTTGTTTTTATCGGATAAAAACCAAAACTTGTTAAAATTTTTGTAGAAAATTAAAAATAAATAGGCTGTGGATGACAACAGTTATAGTAATACGTTTATTTATTCACTCCTTCTTAAACCCTTACAATTCCAGATGAACGTCGGCAGCCATAATAGTATGAAAATGTTCTATAGCTGCCAAAAAGATGATGAATGAACTCAAGAATTGTATTAACAAGTACCCAGTAAGGTCAAAGTATGGGACAGCTAACTCTTACAAAACCAGCTACTGTCGATAACATAATTAACAAATATATAGGATATCGCACATGAATCTCTAATATTGAACGTAATCGACATCTTCATCTTGTTGCAGCTGTACTACTTTCCGTTCAAATTTTAACTTCAGCTACCCACGGACGTAAAGGATTATCACGTGCTTATCATTAACAAACCCTTCCGCGTAGACACGGATTATGTCCCAGGGGATAGGCAGGGTTAACAAAAAATAATTCAAGTCTTGCATTAATTTTAGGGAGTAGCTGGGCTTTGGTTTTGTCAATGTTTAAGTCGAAACGTAATGTTATATGAATTTAAAATAGTTTCAATTTACTTCTTGGGGTACCTTCCCCTTCTCTACGTCACATGTAAACATTTACCATTAATTTCTTATAGATTATAAGCATAAATCTAAAGTAGGGTTCATGTGAGTCGATGTGTCTGTGCTCCTAACTCCTCAGTCGAGAGATGGAATATGATTCAGTACTTTCTAAAACCCTGACAGTGTTCTTGGCCATTATTCGAGATTTCAAATCAAGTAGTGACGACCGCGATAAGCTGACGATGATTCAAGATTTCGGTCCAATCGTGGGTAAACGGGATAATTTTAAGAATTTTTTGGTAATTATTTAATTGTAACATTCTGAATATATTTTTAATAAAATTTACATCATCCAACATGCGAACCTCCAGTAAAATATGTCTGCAAACCGTATTTTACTAAAACTGTCGAGACTAGCAGTAACTCAGCAGTACATTTCTGACCGCAACTTGTGAACAGTTCCCGTAAGCTTACCCATTCACGTTATAAAGAAAGAAATTATAACACAAGTATGGAATTTCAAGGATTCGATAAAAGACAATCAGAAGCGAGTGTTAGTTACGGATGACATTTCACTTTTGTTTAAACTTAAACGACAACAGTCAGGTACTGATGACGTGACCTAACACTATCTCAAATGTAGTGAACTGGTTCAATGTTAATAATTCACTTGGTAAACGAGAAGAAAACTATATATATTAGATTTTTTACTTTAAAAACGATACCTATTTTCTGACCGGAGTGAGTCTGGATTTACCGACATCTTCCAGCTGTAAAGTTCGACATGTAAAAATATCTACAAAAGATTTACTTGCAAAAATAAACATTTTTGACCATCTCTAGCCAACGTTCTACGTCATAAACATAAACTATAGACGCTACACATTGGTGTTTACGAATGAAACTATTACTACAACTGTTTAGAGCAAGACTCACTGTAGCGTGTGCTGAAGTTTGATAGAACATATAAACATATATTTCGGGCGACATTTACAAAAAAAGACATGAAGAAAACTTCTAAAATCAACATTTTACCATGAATATTGTACCTTCGTTGCACGGTGATACTTCTGCACTTGGCCGTAGTGTAATATATGACTAAATATTATTATTGCTGCAAGTATTTTCTACGTATAAACTCGAAAAATAAAATGAATGTTTACTGAGTGCTTCCTGTTCCAATTCCATGTTGTAGGACTAACCAGGAGTGAAAGTTAGGTGCGTGCATGGTAAGTGCGACATGCTCCACGTCGTCTAACAGAAGATTTGGTGTATTTCGTTGTCTAGTTTTATGCTTACTACATACATACACGAAAGGATACCTTTGTCTACAAAAGAGCGACGATAATTTTAGTCCCATTTACGTATCTAATAGAGAACTGAGTTAAAACTGTCACTCGGGTATTTATCTATATTTTTTAACAAACATACTAACTTACTGCTACCTACTTACTTTGATCTTTTTAGTATAAAAACTATTTCTTTTAGATCTACTTTATAATAAAAGTGAATTTTTGGTAACCTATGTCTGATAGTAAAACCAGACAAATTATTCAATGACAGCAAAGAAAGTGCTTAAGTTTCTTTTCATACGTTTATATAATATAAGTAACTGTCGCATTTTTTCTTAAGTCTTCATCTTAAGAATACAATCCTTTTACACGGGACCACCGTGACACAACAGTCGTAACAAAAAGAGTTGCGCATGCGCACAATGCAACATAAGGACGACAGTTACGACATTATTATCGCATGGTCAAGTTTACATGACAATTAGTCGTGGATATGCGCATGAGTGGAGCAGAACTGAGATATCACGGAAACGGACGTTTTGCACTGACATTGTGATTAACATAATACGTTTGACCAGTCACTCGGCGTCCGATGATATTAATTTTAGTATGATATATCTGTATTCTTCCTCGTTTGTTTGCAATATAAACTAAACCTTTGTCACACTGAGGGGACACTCCTTTAAAAGTGTAGTAAAATTATCGACATATGTCAACTCAACTACTTTATTTTAGGCCTTTTATTAGGTGTATTTTCTGAGATACGGTATTTAGATCACTAATTATTACTGTAAATTTTGTATTTGCATTGAATAAAACCTATTTTTGGGAAGGTTATTTATTGTACAATACAATCCACACAAGAATCTAAACAGTGCTTAAACTGCTACTAATGAGTCAAACGATCAGGAAGTACTGGCTCCTATCAAGTCGTAACTTACACCCTGCTGTGTGGTCAGTAGTAGGACGAAACTGATTTCATCAATCTAACCAAAACGCTGGCTCCCTGTGAATTTGTTGAGCTACCCGCTTAAAGCACGTGTGCCTTTTATTTACGAATTTTGGTTTGACAAATAACTAGATCCACAAGTTAATAAATAGAAAGCTATGGAATCAATTGTAGCTTTTCTTCTTTCGAGTTTCATAACAATATTATCTTGTTGATGAACTGGTACGTGTTGTTGTAATGAATTAAAAACTCTTAAAATGCTAAAATTACAAGCTTACGTTACAAATGTAACCGACCGTAAATCCTTGTTACATAAAGATTGGTTGAAGGACACGCTTAAAGAACACGTGAAAAATCCATGAAGCCAGTTCCACGTGAAACTTTTGTAACTCGCAAGTTCTTTAAATGCAATTATCTGGAGTAACAATTTATATCAGAAAATTATTTCCAGTAGATCTATGACGGCAGTTGCAGCCTGACTTGTTGAATTTTAGGAGATTAAACTTTTTACTTGTTTTCTTGTGCTACAAAAAATCATTTTTATACATCTGTTTTGATTTAAGATTCATGCCAGTAGCAATAAGATTACGAACTTCTTTTTAATTCATTTTTCATTTGAACATTTAATGCTTGCCGCCAACTCCTTTAAATAATTGAAAATTGAATCCTATATGTTACTCAGTTAGCCTAAATACAAAGTTTCATTCAAATCTATCCAATTGGTTTACATGAATCTCGTCCAACAGTCATTGTCGTCTATTACATCTACAATGAACCCACGTGGTATTTATTAAATTTATTATCCATGTACAACTTGCCCTCTGTGTAACATTTATTTTACTAACATCTATAGATAGTCACATGTTTAAAATTGGTTTAAATTTCAAACTAAATAACGGGATTTATTTAACACTAACAGAAATATACATATAATACTACAACAGAAGTTGTTAGACAGTCAATTAAATAAATAAGTGTACTAATACAATTGAATGTTATTCGCGCGCTGTGGTTCCAACACACTCAGTCGCCCCTACAACGATCTCACTTGTACCTGATGCACACACGTTATACACACAACCCCAACCCGTACAACTAACGAAGGGTGTCGCAGCCATTGATGACGTTACAATCACATTATACATCTTAATAAATTGCTTGAAAACCACAGATAACCGTGTGTGAAGCCGCATGTGCAGATGCAGTGTTGATTAACGATTGCGACTAGCACATCAACTGCAAATTACGTGCACAGTTCTTGACACACAACTCTTGTACCAAGTATAGCCTAAATTATTTTATTATTAAATTTATTTCATTTATAACTTTAACATACGGTTTATGTACTAAAAACACGTTGGTAGTTTTTGAACAAAAACCTACTCTAATCTTTAGTGTTTCAAAATTTAGTATATCAATCATCCAAGAGTTAACACATTGATTAAGTACCTGAATTAAATAAATAAAATAAGTAGGTTGGTCGGTGTTAAACTTTTATACTCTAAAACCAAACTTAACAGATGCAAAAAACGAGTTTGAATTACTTTTTCAAGACCAAATAAAATGAGAATCATAAAAATAATATTATTATAGATTGTTGTGGCGCCCCCGTGCCCTAAATGTCATTTCTGCCATCTGCTAAAGTTCAAAGAAGCCGAAACAATAGACAGAAATGGAACAGAGTTGTAGTAAAACACTGATTTATTGTTATACAACATGTAAGTTTCAGATTACGCTAGTGTAGGCAAAATGTCTGACAGACACTTTCAAAGAGTACCTAACAATAGCCTAGGGACTGAGGAAGGCATTCTACTTGCTTGCGTCTGAGGGCCGTGACCGAAGAGGCGGTGAGCTGAGGCGGCGTGCTTTTGGCAGTGTCGTTGGACATCGTCGACGCATTCAATATTCTACCATTTAGCTACATCAGGGAAGCACTCTACTACCACCTTGTGCCAGAATACCTGAAGTGGCTTGTGGCAGACTATTTAGAGGAGCGTACCATCAGAGGAGGTCGGAGATAGATGATGTTCTGAGGCGGCAGCTCATGTTGTACGGTGTTCTGTAGGGGTCTGTTCTCGGACTACTCCAGTGGAACGAAGTCGTCTACTCCCCGGGCTGAGCGTAATTTGTTACGCCGATAACACACTAGTAACAACTTGAGGGGCGGTTGGCCTCCAGAATACAATAAAGGCATTTTCTAAGTTTAAAGTTATAATATAAAATTGTGCCAAGTCCAATATTCCTGCCAAATATTCTGTGTTAATGATTTCACAATAACAAAGTTCAAAATTGCTTTGCTAGAAATTTGTAGTCTTCTTAAAAAATAAATAAATTGTACTCGTAAATACTGCACTGCAACCAAACTAGTTGATGCTGCGAAACTGCCTGAGACGTCCTCTATAGGTGACCAGTTGAACTGCATGTGTCTTGTCGTCATGAACTGGATGCTTCTTCACTTCGTGTAGAGGTTGCGCCCTCTATCGACAACACCTTGTACTAGTCCGCCCGTGCTGATGTAACTTATCACGTAGGGCGTAGTTGTCACCGCAGCTGCAGGGTCCGTGTACTCTTCTGCTTTAAACTTAGGCATTGCTTGTTCAAAACATCTTGTTGATCAGGTTCTCGAAGGACTAATGTTAAATGCCGTACTAGCACTTAATGTGTTGTATACACTAGGGGGTTACTTGTATTCTAAATAAAACCACTGTGAACTGATCTGTTGATCTGACAATTATTTATTAATAGTCTATATTCATACAAGCGGAATGACTTATAGCCCGGTAATCAAACAATACCATGATTCAGAGAACTGATACAGCGCCATCTAGTTAGTAAAAGACAAGTATTTTGTTCTGCGGCCATCGTGAACCTTATAGGTTTGTTTTCGTCATAGACAGTTTGGTTAGTATACTAAACTTGTAAATTACTGATTTTATTCAAAACTTCCCACCTACGTGTTTTTAGGGAGAACAAAGAGCTGCTTTTGAAGTTAAATGTGAAATAAATTAAATTAAAGTTATGTTATAGGACTATATGGCATTTGGCATATAGTCCTATAACATAACTGCAGAGGTGTAGAGCTTCAGTAGGCACAGGTATGTTACGATCTGTATCATAGTATAAGAATCCATCCAGTAAGTTCAAGTTATGCGTGTCAGGTACTCGAGCGTACTCGAGAAGCTAGGCGCGTTTAAATGTAACCCATAATGGATTGCACACCAACACGCAGAGTCAAACCCCGATCACTCAAGCTAGGGTACATCAACGCCAACGGCATCGGTAGGCAACGAGATGAAGTTGGCGTTTTTCTTAGGGCACACCAACTCGACATATTACTAGTGCAAGAGACCTTTCTGAAACCCTCGCAGAGAAACCCAAACGTTGCGAACTACTCTGTGGTCCGCAACGATAGGATTGACTCTGCGCTAGGGGGAACTCTCATATATTACAAAAGGTCCCTTCACTGCGTACCTATGGATCCGCCTGCGCTGACTAGCATCGAGGCTTCGGTCTGTCGAATAGGCATGACCGGACACCAACCGATCACGCTAGTTTCAGCCTATCTGTCACCCAATCGGCAACTACTCGAGAGCGACCTCCGAGCGCTGCTAGAACTGAGCGACGCCGTGATAATCGGCGGCGACCTTAACGCCAAGAACACCATTTGGAACTGTCACCAGTCCAACGCCAAAGGCAGAGCCCTGGAGTCGCTCTCGAATAGACTAGCGTTCGACATCATCGCCCCGCTCGAACCGACCCACTATCCGCACAACGTGTCTCACCGACCCGACATTCTGGACGTGGCACTCCTGAAGAACATAAACCTACGTTTGTGTTCAGTAGAGGTGCTTCACGAGTTAACTTCAGACCACAGACCTGTGGTCGTGGAGTTCGCACCCAGACTGGGTCCCATCGACACAGGTCATCGTACCCCCACTAGACGAACCACGGACTGGAGGCGCCTCGGGACAAAACTCGAGGCAACCTCGTCCGTGCATCTAGATAGGATACCCGACCACATAAATAGCCAAGAGGACACCACGATGGCGATCGACAACCTCACAGCTCACGTGCAATCGTTAATTAACGAATGCACTCGGGAGGCACCGGCGACGAACGATCGCCGCTGGGACCTACCCGATGACGTACGTGAGCTGCTGAGGCGGAAGAACGCCGCCGTACGAGCCTACGACAGATATCCATGCGACGCCAACAGGATCAGGTTACGACGCTTAGAAAGAGCGGTCAAGTCACGCATCGACCAAATGCGCCAAGACAGGTGGGATAGGACACTACAAGACCTCGAACCTACCCACCTTGCCTTCTGGCAGCTGTCCCGCTCGCTTAAGAGAGACACCGTCACCGTTATGCCTCCTCTAAGCAGACCTAACCTTCCACCGGCATTCGACGATATCGAAAAGGCAGAGTGCCTGGCCGAGAGTCTAGAGAATCAGTGCACGCCCAGCGTAATACACTGCGACTCGGACCAAATAGCCGAAGTTGATTCGGAAGTAGAGCGCCTAATAACCTCACTTCCTACATCAACATCAACGCCGACGGGGACGACAGATACACAACAAGACCTTGACACGGTCACCCCCGAAGAAGTCGAAACGATCGTCAAGGGCCTACACGCTCGCAAGGCGCCCGGTTCGGACGGTATCACAAACAGGGTTATAAAACTCTTTCCGGAGAGGCTACTGGTCCTGCTGACGTTCATCTTCAACGCAGCACTCAAAAACAACATCTTTCCACAACAGTGGAAAGAAGCCGTTGTTATTGGGATACCCAAACCTGGCAAACCGAAGTCCGAACCGACCAGTTATAGACCGATCAGTCTGCTTAACGGATTAGGCAAGCTATACGAGCGTCTAATCTACAGTAGGCTGAAAGCGTATGCCGATGCTAATCTTCTCGTCCCCCACGAGCAATTCGGGTTCCGAACCGAACACTCGTGCGTCCACCAAGTTCACCGCATCGTTGAATACACCAGCGATCGGCTTCAACGCAACCTGTTCACAGGAATCCTCTTTTTCGACGTAGCGAAAGCTTTCGACAAAGTGTGGCACAACGGCTTACTATTTAAGCTGGCCACCATGGGAGTGCCACACGGACTCGTGCTCATCATACGAGACTACTTGTCGAATCGAAGCTTCCGCTACCGAGTAGAAGGGTCAATGTCCTCCACTCACCCCATTCGAGCCGGTGTCCCACAAGGGTCCGTGCTCTCCCCCCTACTCTTCACGCTGTATACTAGCGACATTCCGAAGCATCGGTATGTGCAGACGGCACTATTCGCAGACGACACGGCTATCTACTGCTCGGGGGTGAACCCCTCGACAGTAGCCAAGAAACTCCAGACCGCAGCCAACGCACTGGGCGTTTGGTTCCGGAAATGGAGGATCGAGGTCAACCCCGAGAAAAGCCAGGCGGTGCTGTTTCACAGAAGACAGCTAAGCTTGTATCCTTTGGAGAAGACCCCTCAGATTAGGATGTTCGGCAAGTCTATCCCTTGGACTAGGCAGGCCAAATACCTAGGCATAACCCTTGACGACCGTCTATCCTTCGGCCCCCACATCAAGGCAGTCCGCAACCGGGCTGCCTTCGTGCTAGGACGTTTACACAGTTTAATTAACGCGCGTTCGAAATTAAACTTAAAAAACAAAGTCCGATTATACACTGCATGCATACGTCCTATAATGACGTACGGCAGCGTGGTATTCGCACATGTAAGGCCACACAGGATCCATAGGCTTCAAACACTACAGAATAGGTTCATGCGCACAGCTACGGGAGCACCGTGGTATGTACGCAACGTCGATCTTCACATCGACCTCAGATTGCCGACCATCAAGCAATTCATTAAACAGTGCTCCCTTAGCTACTTTGACTCTGCTCCGACTCACCCCAACCCTCTAGTGGTTGCGGCGGTAAATTACACACCGAGTAAAATATCTAAAATACGTCGACCCAAACACGCGTTAGGGGAGCTAGACGACGACATTACACGCGCTCAACGCAGAGCGAACACACTAGGTGCGAACCGTCCGCGTTTTCGTCCCCGCCGGCGGGGGCGGAACACGGGCCGCGTAAACCGTCAACAAAACATGGGAGTAGGCCGCCCCAGTGTTTCAGCAACACCCCAAGCCGAGGTTCGTACCCCGCAGGGGGTGCCCTTGGGCAATGTTGTTTAATAAAGGCCGGTTGAGAGCCCTCAGCGCTCACCGTAACCAAACCGGGTAAAGTTGTAGAGGCCGTCTGAGGCCAACAGCTAAAAATCATCACAAAAAAAAAAAAAAAAAAAAAAAAAAAAAAAAAAAAAAAAAAAAAAAAAAAAAAAATTCAAGTTATGCTGGTAAATTAAATGAAAATGTACATTTAAAACGAACGAAGTTCAATGAAATCAAATAAATCAGTTTCAATCATTCCCATATTGTCTAAAAACCATCATCATTCTTTACTATCTATGTGACGTTGTTACTTCTGCCTAGGTTGTTATATAAATTTATTATAGAACGATGTTGATGAACATTATATATGTAAAAGATTAACGGGAACGTTAGTCTCAGCTCTAGTACGAGTATTATCAATAACAACAAAAATTAAAAGCTATAAAGCTCGTAATCACAAGGAGCTACAAATTGGAGATAAAAATGTTCACTCAAAGTTCTGACCTAACACTGGCCACAAATCTATAATGATTAAACGGGCGCCCTCACTGGGAAGGTTCACATAAATAAGTTATTGGAAGTTGTAATAATAAAAGAATAGTCTGACAGTCATATTTAACTCAAAAGGTAGTCTTTATGGTTATGTCATAAAGGGGTAAACAATAAAAATAACGGCAACAACCCACTTATTTGAATGGAGAAAGCATCAACAGTTTTGCGAAATGCCATCGATATTGTCTTCGAATATATTGAAAGGGTTGTTCTAAGAATAGAGATTATACAATTTGCATGTTGCTTTTGCCGGCTTATTTCTACGAATATTCAAATGACTTTGCAATATACAGAAACGTGTACTTTGCAGTGGTGGCCCAGATTTGAATGCTGAACAAGTATTTGGCATCAGATCTAACACATGTTCATCGTAACCTTTTTAACTAACGTAACGCGTAAACTTTGTTGGCCTCACTTAAAAATGCAATTTGAAATACAAACAGAAGTTTTATTGTCATGTTTTTGGTTTTATTTCGTCAATTATGTAAAAAGTTCTTATATATATATTACTGATTCACTGCATCTCTTCATTAGCTTCAATTTTGTACGGTTTTGCAGATAAATTTAAATTAAACTTTTGTTTTAGAGCATTCTTATTTTTATTATTAATTTATACCAAAATCCGTAAAGTTTTAACGTCGTACTGATGTTTTTAGTAATCGGTACGAATTTTAACTTTACAATTCCTGAAAAATCCAAATGATTATACTATAACAGAACTGAACTACAATTAAAGCTACAAAATTTACAACGATCCTTCCATTTAAAAGCTACTATCACAGACAGAGTAATTACTATTATTATTACATTTATAAAATAAAAAGATCTAAATATTCATATATTACGCAGAAGTTACATTATCAAGTATGTGGTAACACCCGTAAAGCCTGCAACTAGACTAAATTATGTGACGTACGATAGAACGTACTCCAAGAAGTAATCTGAAACCATTTTAAGATTCAAACAAACATTACATTTCGAACCAGCTAAGTTTAACCCGTAATCGCTAACATAAACATTGGCAAAAACAACCTACAGTTACTTCCCTAAACTAATGCAATATTATCGAATTTTTTTTGTTAACCCTTCCGATTCCCGGGGACATAATCCGTGTCCACGCGGAAGGGTTCTCAGGCGCGTGACAATCTATCAAAAATGTTATTGTATAATTTATCTAACATATGATATAATTCTTATTTCCTAGGTAGTTGAAGTTACAGTTGCACAGAGATGTTTGCAGCTGCAACAAGGTGCAGATGTCGATTGTGTTCAATATTTGAGAGTTATGTGCAATTTCCTATATATTTGGTAATGATGTTATCAACAGGGATTGGTTTTATGAGAGACTCGCTGTGTCTCGTAATTTAACTGTAAGTACTAAGTAATCCTGTAAAACTGTAGAAAGCGTGTGGAGACTAGTGAGTTTGTTGAGTGATAGTTTTCATGGTGTGTACATAGAGACTACAAGCGTCTTCGATCAACACACCCTCAGAATGAAAGTTTTTATGAAATCTCATAGATGGCGCTGCTGCAAAATTTTCGTTATACTACTAACATTCATTAAACTATGTTTTTCTGCTCAAGTTACTTGAATGGCGTAGTTTTTATAGTATAAACCTAGATGATAGCATGGCTTACTCAAAAACAACATTTAAACATGCGTCGTTACATTACACGCTGTCACAGAATGCATCATAAAAATAAATATTCATAGATCCTCCCCCGTAGGTGATAACCTATATGTTGACCCGACCTGTAAGTAATATTCATGCAAAATTTGAAGTAAATCCATGCAGAACTTTTTCGGTTTAGACCGAACATACATACAGACAAATAGTTGTCTATATATACAAACAGACAAAAATTCTAAAACTATATTTTTGGCTTCGATATCCATTATAGATCACGCCCCAAGTATTCGTTTAAAGAAATATTCAATTTTTTGCTATACATAGATTTTCCCGGTGAGCTGTTGCTTTAAAAATCATGCTACAGAAAACTTTTCTATATCAAATATTTTCCGTACAAGTTGTTTAAAACTGAGCAGATTCACGGACAAAATGGCATGTAACATGTAAAAGTTAGTAATTACAAGTATGAAAAATAACTTGACAAATCTCACATACTGCCATCTAATGTCAGAGTACGCAGATCTTGCACAAGAGTGACCAGACCGCTGATTCACAAACATACACATAAACAGAACAAGCGCTGGTACTCATCACACAACTGTTTCTCGTGTATGAACAATCCCTGACCACTAGACTAAGAGTCAGTGAATACTAATATTTAGATTAGTTAGACTAATGATAAAGCTTTATAAGTTTGAAAATGAACTGCATTATCAATGTAACTGTTCTGAACTAATATTGCTTACCCCTCATGTGGCGTTACTTCCCGAATTTGCAACACACACGCTGTTCAGTAATATAATGTTACTTTACACTTTCTTTTAACTGTATGATTACAAAGAAACCACAAACTGGCCAGTGTTATTGACATTAACACACAAACTGTGGGCTTATGCGAATCGAATCGCACACACAAAAGCCTTTAATTGACACAATATGAATTATGAGAAAGTCCAAAAATATTTCCTATAACTGTTTCATTTAGTCCTTTATCGACACTTGATTATATATTTCATTTACGTCTATTAAATTGATAAGTTAAAATTTATAATCCTTCGACAATTTGGTCAGGTTGTTATTATAGGGTACTAGGACCCTCCCGCAGTAATAAATACACACAAGATTACATACACAACATTTAACTTAATTTAGTTAATATCTAACTTCAACAGGAGATTCATGTCATTACTAAAAATACGTGTGTAGGAAGTTTTTGAATATGTATAGGGTGGGCCAAAAATCCGCCGCGACACAGGATATGCTCCTAATATGGGCATTATCTCCTTCAAATAAAAAAAAGTTCTAAGTGTGAATTCAGGCACAGGCATTTTACTAAATAAATTTCAGGGTACTAAATAGATCTGAAGTAAAACTGAGCTGCTAATCACTTAAAAATACACTTGTTTGCACAGTCAGAAGATTGAATACAATATCGATAATTCATAGACCAAAGTTATAATCATATTTCAATAAGAACATTCCAAGCAAACTTCCATCACTAAAAAACTGACAGTAAAGAAACAAATTGCCTTTATCTATAGCCTTGTTGTTATGTGTACCAGAAAGTGAAAACACATCATTTTAAAATATACTTTCAACCAAACCTAGAAGGTAGAATATCGTGTGCACGAAGCTAAGGTACACAGGTACTGAATAATATTGACATATTTTAATATAATCTTACGCGTGCCTGACGTTCCACATAAGTACCTCTATAGTTACTACAGCATACCTACTACAATGTTCAACCAATGAGAACTCTTGGTTCCCACACCCTTGCATGTATTGTGCAACACACCACCACCGCATAGATAAATTCGGTCCCGCTGACTCGGGCAACAAATGCGCAGGCGCAATAGTGTATATTGCGCCTGCGCATTTGTTGCCCGAGTCAATTCACTTTTATGTACCCAAGTAGAAGACGGAACGAATCCTGAACATAACCGTTGCTTTGTATTATACATTTGTTATACATTTCTTTTTATGTTCGTATTAATTTTATTCTATTCGTTTACTAAAACAAGTTGATTTGTTAAGTTTGTAAAAATCTTAGATAGATGAAACAGATGAACAATTTAGACGATCTTAACGGTTTCACCTGTATGTATAGTGTCATAGTGTAGTGTGTCAGGTGACACCTACATGATACTGAGAAACATCAGCTACAAACATTGAACCTTTGACCAGATTAAGTTAGTTAAAAGGTGAAGCAGGTATATTCATTTCTTTCGTCTCTATGGTATTATTAAGTCCTCTTTGAAGATGTCTGACAGCCAATTTGTCTTAACAAAACCTGAAATATGCATTTTACAACAAACCTGTGTTTTACTACAACTCTGTTCAATTTTGATCCATTGTTTGGTTGGATGTCTTTAGTTTCGGCTTCTTTATATTTTAGCCGATGGCAATATAACGTTTAGAGTGCAGGGGCACTTAGATAAACATATAATAGTATTTCTATGACTCATTCATTCGTCAGAGTTTACAATTTTTATAACTATTTTTTATTCAGTAATTACTGACACGTAGTTATTTCATTCATTTATTTTTAATTCTGACACTAAATCAATGTCTTACACACCTGGTACTTGGTACCTTTTGGTTGTATACAAAACTTGTGAAGCTCTGAATTTTAGAGGATTTTTTATAAGCTACCTACGTAACATTTTTACAGGTCGATCGTTATAGCGAGAAGGCGACGGCATTTTTTAATACTCACTCTGGGAAGAAATATTGAAATAACCTACACAGGTATCTTTTTTTTAAAGCCCGTGAACATTCATTAAATAAAAATTTAACGATTGTGCCATGGGGTCTGGGTTGACATTTTGAAGACAGGACTATAATTTTGGGTCCCCTTGCTAATAGAGAAGGCGTACGAGTCCCAGCAATCGTGTTACCTAACCAGTATTAGTCAAAATTAATGACCCGAAGCACGACTCTACCGCCAGTGGGTCAGGCAAGATACTAAGTATGAACTAATATTACAAACCTCACTCACCTTTACACACAGACAAAAAAATACTAATATATATTATATTACAATTTAACCTCTATGTAAAAAAAATAAACAAATAAAACTTAATATTTAATTAATTTAAAAGAGATGCAATTTTCAATTCAAATCAGGAATTCATTACCAGCGCACGTGTTTCCCTCCCACTACGATCCCGGGTCCTTTAAGCGGGGTGTGAAATGACATCTAATAAGGCCGCCATAGCGTGGGTCGCCATATTACACTGTCGTCATTAACAGTAAGTATGGCGACCACCGCTCTTGGATTCTATTCATACATTCCATCAGGCAGAATAGAGTTACTTTGCTAGGTCGTAAATAAAAAAAAATACAAAATTCAACAATAGATTAAATAGTCATCAGCCATAGCCAATAAGCAGTATCAGTCCGCAGCAAACTTATCATTCAAATAATCTACGTAAGACTGTGCAGTAGGTAAACCCTATTTTATTAAAGGGTTTACTGCACAGTTTTACGTAGATAAATTTCTATTTTATTAAAGGTTGAAATTTCTTAACACTTAATTCTTCCAATTTGTTTACAATTTTACTGTAGAATCGAATGTAACGTAGTGTTGATATCATGAATGTCGCTAAACTTTGTAAAAAATGACTATTTTTCTATACATACTCTAAGTTTTCGTAAATGTATTGACATGCAACTATCATGATATCAATTTCCTTAAACTTATTTCACAGCAACTGAGCTGAGAGTGAATGAGATTATAAATTGCGCCTTCTGCAACATAAACATACTTTGAGTGTCAGCAATACTTCTCCACAACAAAATACCACGTGACATTACACTAGGAAAACAACTAAAATACACTCTACACAATCTAGCTGTTTCTACATCGGGTCGTTGACGAATTTTATATATATCGCGTGTGTACTGTGACGTAACTTGCAGTTGATGCGCACGCCGCAAGCGTTAACTAATCAATACTGCATCTGCATGTGCGGCTTCATACGCGTAATACTCGACCTTACAAGTTTTAAATAAGGTGTGTTTTCAAGTAATTTCTTTTTACGTTGAATGTGATTGTGACATCGTCGATGGCAGCGACACCCTTCATCAGTTGCATTGCTTGGGGTTGTATATATAACGTGTGTACATAAGAACATATGAGATTGATGTGGAGGCGACTGAGTGTACCGTTTGAACCACTGCGTGTGCGACTAACGTTCAATTATGCTAATATTTACTTTATTTTCGAATTATTACTGTCATACCTGTATATAAGTTTTATATGTGCTGTCTGTGTCATCCATCATAATTCCTAAACGGTTAAAATAATTTGATTCAAACACAGAATAAATGACACACATACTCGAAGCGGTCAACTCAACAAATTCATAGGTTACAGGAAATAATCAAATTACAAATGTGTTTGAGTTCGCACTGTCAGCGAGCGATCGATCACCGCTTGTCCAACACTGATAGTGCAACCCATTCATGGCCGACACAGGGAGCCAGCGTGTTGGTTAGATTGATGAACTAAGGTCTGTCCAACCGCTGACCACACAGCGCGAAGGAAGTTGCGACTTAATAGGAACTGTTATTGATTATTTGAGTTATTTGAGGTCCTTCTAAGGATTATATTACATAACAATAGAAATACGATATCCACAATAATAGTTAAGGAGATCTATATATCGTGTTCTAGAAGATATAAGAGAAAATCTAAAATTATGTACTTGTCTTGACAAATGTCGATAATTAAACTAAACTTTGAATGGGTGACCACTCAGGTAGACAAAATTCAATTTGTTTCGGCAATTACCAAACAAGATTATAGATATATCATATCAAAATTAATTTCGGACATTGAGTGACTGGTGAAATGTATTATTTTAAAAACAATAACAGTGCAAAAAGTCCATTTCTGTGATATTTCCGTTCTGCTCCACTCATGCGCATACCCACGACTAATCGACATGTAAACTAAAATATGCGACAATAATGTCGTAACTATCGTCCGTATGTTACATTGTGCGTATGCGCAACTCTTTCCTGCGACTACTGTGTCATGGTGGTCTCGTATAGAAGGATTGAATCTTTAAGGTGAGAAAATTAGAATAAATGTGACAAATACTTATGTTATAAAAACCTGTAAGGACGGATATAGAACAATTTTGATCCCAGAAATAACCCTTTAAAACGGTTGAATAGAAGCGTGGAAGTTTGTAGGTTTGTAGGGACTTAACAACTGCTGAACCGATTTGGATAAAATTTGGTGTGTAGATAATTTGAGTTGTGGGAAATGATACAAACACCTAAATGTGTGTTATCCTACAGGCTTTTTATTATATTCACAGAGTAGTTAGGGTGAGTTATGGGGACGGATATAGAATACTTTTACTGAAGTCATCCCTTTAATTTTAAATACAGAAGTATATCTGTATATTTGCCTGTCAAACTGTTACCTTTTGACACTTAAGCTGCTGAACTAATTTGAAAAAGTTCGTGTACTGTGAAAAGACAGGACAGTTTCTATCCCGAATTCATGTCAAATGTGAAAGCTATTATTTTCTGTTACGTTCCACTAATCTGGTTTTAATTATATTTGACAATCAATACTTTGATAACTACTGATATATCAAGTTAAGTACTGTAGTTTATTAACAAGCCTAAACTTTGATAATGGAAGATATAATTTTTTAAAACAATTACCAGGAACTATTAATGTTACGCCATACGCAGTTTGCATTGGCACCAAGTAACTGTTCAAATCTATTGTCACATTGTTCTCAACCATAATTTTTTCACCATTCTAAGGTATACGCTTCTTTCAATATGCAAATTGTATAATCCCTATTGTTAGGACAATACTTCCATTATATTCAAAGGCAACGCAGACGGTATCTTATTTTGCAAAAGTTTTACGATCTCTCCATACAAAAACCAAAATGAGTTGGAACCGTGATTTTAATGACTTTCTCCTTTATAATAACGACAAAACCTTTCTCCAGAGTTGGCTTAAAGTGTCGGAGTATTGTTTCATTATTGTAACTTCAAATAACCCGAGCCGACCCAGTTTTGGCAGGTGGCTACTTTTCTTCAACCATTCTAGAGTTCTTACCAATATTAGACCAGACGCAATGGAAATCAAGTTTGTAAGTTTCCTTCAACGTAAAAAGAGAATCTTCTGATCGTTTGCAGACATTGTTCCTGGCCGGTCGCGCTTCTTGAATAATTTATGATGTACAAAGTAGTTAAGTATTTCCTGGCTTGTGTTTTCGTTCTGGCGTGTGATGTGTCACCATACTCGTAGTTTATTTATAAAATATCTCATACACAGATACTGTTGCTGTTTCCAGCAAATAACTTAATACATATTTCTATCACTTGGGTTACAAACAGACGCGTGCACAAACATAACATGAATCCTTTGATTGAACAAACGTGATTGTTGACTCAGGCGGCAAAGTGACACGTGAACATGTCTTTATAACGGGAGTCGCGTGAAAATATCGTGATACTAAAGATGAATGGTGTCGAGGGGAGTATTGACAAGTTCGACAATATTATTGCACTTATAATGTGAAGTCTGTAGAAATGTATAATAAACGTAGTAAAATGCGTCCACGTCCGTTCTAAATTGATTTGGATACTTCTTCACCAGGGCCTGCGTCCTATGCCCAGGTACTCCCGGCACTTCTTTAATAATGACACTGCCTTTGTGCCCTATAAGTAAGTCAGTAATTTTTGTGTGTTAATAGTTTGGATGTTATAGAATGGCTGAATAAGTCGTCTTGTTAAAGCACATCATTTACCGAGAACGACGCACTATTCAATATTGAACTTGAGCCTAAATTCATATTTATGTTGTTCCAAATAACTGTTCGACGTTCAAACCTAGGCCTCATTGTTCTAAAGAAAGTTTAATTTTTTTCACCACAGCAAGGTACACGCTTCTTTATAGTGCAACATCAGTGGAATATTCGCAGAAGTAACGGGAAAAAGGTGATACGCAAATTGTATAATGTCTATTGTCTGAACAACCCTTTTATTGTATACGAAGACAATGTAGATATTGCCATTTCGCAAAACTGTCAATACTCTCTGTATTCAAGTAAAGGGGGTTGATGCCGTTATTTTATTGTCAACTCCTTTTTAAATTAACGGTAAAGACAACCTTTTGAGGTGATTATTAGACTACTATTATTATTAAATAAGTATTGTATTTATGTTATTAACTTAAATTGTCAAAAATTTCTCTTAAAATTGCAATTTCAAATAACTTATTTATATGACCCATCCTAGTGTGGGCGCGCATTCGCTCTTTGGACTCAACTTTGAATTGAAATTTCTCTCGATATTTCTCTAATAATTCTCTTGGTAGATTGCGAACTTCTTGAAAAGCTTAAAATTTATCAAACAGTGAGGTACTTTATGGCCTGTATCTTCATTGATGTCATTGTTGTGTTGTTCGTTGTATAATTGGTGCAGTTCATAGTCACATCAATCGTGTCACAAACAGACGTGTGTGCAAAGACAACACGAATCCTTTCATCGAACACGTGATGTGAGTGTGTTTTTGTAGCAGGAGTTGCGTGAGAACATCATGAAGCTATAATCGAAAGATCTCAATAAAAGTATTGACGAGTTCGTCAGTACTATTGCTTTTGTAATTGACCAATTTGGCCAATTAAAAAAAATACTGGGAGGGAACTATGTTTCATCACAATCAGGTCGACACGAATGGAATAATAGTATTGTCTCACAGGAAACATTGTGAAGCAACTCTTTCGTTGCTTTTCACCGAGTGTGTGTGAGATTACTGGAGGCATAATACCAACCAAGGTAACATTCAAACAGTGTCTCTTGAGTTGCGAGTTGCGTTGAGTTGCTATGGGTCGGTGGTAGACACTTACAATCGAGGGCCTTGTCCGCTTGGGTATGTTCATAAAATCTCGGCGTCTGTAAACTAAAGAAGTAAATCTTTTTGACTATTGCGTACTGCCATTATCTATCCTAAACTCATTAATAACAAGCCAGTGCACATAATGGTGCATGTCAATATATGTCTTCACAGTACCGTATAAAGCTCACTATTAAGTACAGTGGTTTCAGCGCCGTCGCAACGGGTGGTATGGCGGTACCTCACATCAAAAGACGAGGCGACACTCTTTAGTTGTACAATCACAAAGCAAAGGCCACCATCGTTCTGCTTCTTATTTGACAAGTTCGTTTCTCGGAAGTTTTGTCGCAATGGATCGCTTTACATCGTATTTTGAAATTACATTTGAAATTACATCCATATAAGATCCAGATAGTCCAGGACCTAAAATCTAATGATTTAAATTTGCGCAAGTCGTATGTCGAATGTTAACTAATTCGTGACCGACCCTGTATAAAATCTACAATGAACCCGTGTTGTATTTTTTCCTCACTGATTTTACATTTAAAACAAAATTTCAAATAATATCAGCTGTAAAAGAAATATAAAGGTACGTGATTTCAAGGGGCCTATATTTTAAGATTGCAAAAGTTGCATGTGGAACTGGCTACATGCAACTACTGGGAATAAACCTATTTTATAATAACATGTCGAATCGGGACGTATGGCTCGCAATATTCGAGAGTCGGTTGCTCAATGTTTGCCCCGAAAACAGAAGTATTCTCTCAATTTTAGCAGCAGTTTGCTCAACTGCTGAAACTTTAATTTATGAAGATAAGAAACAAAAATCAAAAATATTTTCAAATATAATAAAGGGCTATATGAAACAGTTACAAAAAAAGTTTAGGGAGTTCCCGTAATTTATATTAAGTCAATTGTGAGCATTGCGTACGCTTCCAATTTGATTCACATAAGTCCATTATTTACGTGGGACGCATAGCGGAGTAGAGTGATTGACATGTCCAAATCTCTGGCCAGCTTGTGGTTTCTTTGTAATCATACAGTTGAAAGGAATATCGGAAATGTACGATAATATTGCAATATGAATAGCAGTACTGTATCATTGGTCTGACTGTTAGTATTTACTGGCCTCTTAGTCCAGTGGTTCGAGTTGCTTAGTCAAAAACTAATATTTAAATCTTTAATTCACCTTTAAGACTTTTTAAAAGTATAAAGTTTTGTAAGAAATGACTCGTCCGCGCGCCGCCATTGTTATATCTCTCACGTTTAAGTTTCAAATACAATGTTGTCAATGCTATGAACTGTATTAAATATTTATATATATAAAACCATAGAATTCCAATATCTGTGTCTAATAGCCTTTTGTCTGATGATTTATACAATGTTGTACAACTATATACAATACCTTTGGTTCAGATATGGGCTCGGCAGCATGACCTTTACAATAACTAATCAAATAAAGATGGGATAAATAAGATGATATACTGTGGTGGTGGTGGTGGTGGTGGTACTGAGCGTGTAGAAATGATTCGTGTGGAGATGAATGAGACGGTACTGTACTTGGTAGCTGGAGGTCTATAAAACCTTTATGAAAGGCGTATTGCGCCCGAGCCTCTTCAGTATTACTTGAAAACACAATTTGAATTACAAACAGATATTTCTTTGCCACTTTTTTTAGTTTTACTACATCAATTGTTTAAAAAATTGTGGAAGCCTGGAATAACAAACGCAACTGCAACCGACACTGGTGGTCACGTTCGTGGACAGTCCACTGCACTTGTTATTGTTTGGTGTTCGAACATCTCGTGGGATTATGATGGGTACTGACAAGCTTGCATCTGCTAACGCAAGCAAATATGAGGCTGCAAGATGAAAGAAACGAGCGTGTAAC
The DNA here is from genome assembly GCA_949316085.1 of Hypercompe scribonia. Taxonomy (NCBI): domain Eukaryota; kingdom Metazoa; phylum Arthropoda; class Insecta; order Lepidoptera; family Erebidae; genus Hypercompe; species Hypercompe scribonia. Next base: position 18,966,032 of record OX438981.1, on the reverse strand, counting down.
TTGAACAAATTGTAAAATTAGGTCTGTTGATTAAAACAAACTTAATAAGAAATTAATTTATCCTTTTCAACGTATAGTATGGAGTAGAAAAGTAAAGAAATACTGTAAACTATTTTAAGAAAAGAGAACTTGCTGTAATATTGACTGTATAGTTGTAACTACAATTTTAGTTTTTTTTACATGACAGAAGTGAATACCGTTGTCAGGGGACATCTTTAACTGACTATGTGATAAACACACACACTCTGCGAGGCGGTGGAGGCTCACTCCGATCAAGTCGAACTATATATACCTGGATTAGAACTCTCCCACTACAGAAATAATAGATGATGTACACAATTTACTGACAAATACTACGTAGGTATGTGTGGTGACGGATTAAGAATACATGGGTTACAACCCCGTATTTATGCCATTGATGTCGTAAAAGGCGATTAAGGGAGTAAGCTATTCTGGAAAATATCACTACGAAGAGAAGGAAAACTTGAGACAAACCCTATTCCAACCCGTCTGACCAGAGTGGTATGGTTGGCCAAAACCTCCTTGCTCAGGAGAGGCCTATGTCTAACGGTGGACTATAAAAGGCTGTGGATAATGATAATAATAGGTATGTGTATTTGGAATTGAATAAAAAATAAGGAAAATACAGAGAATAATAAAATATATAATGTCTAATAAAAAGGAATAATTGTTTGAAGATCAACTTCAATCAATCCTATCCAAGAATTTGAATGATTTGAAAATGCATATATATGCAATAGCACAAAATTTCATGACTTGGGTCACCATCATGCGACAGTACCTGCTCTTTTTGCAGATTATAATCCGCTAATAGTGGGCATTGTAGCATTGTCAGATGACGGACACACGGGCCTAAAGCGATTCTTTGACAACTGACTCTAGTTACAATTAAATTACACAATGGGCAAGAGTTACCCATCGTTGTCGTTCGCAGAATCATCATCATATTTGTGTAAGAATAACATTATTATCTGACGATAGCTATATTGGAAATGACAAGATGTGCAAGGACTGCAAGGCTCTTAATATTCATCTTGATATTGTATTATTGTTGATGTGCAATTCTAAACACGTACACACATATTTCCAGAATATACAGAAAACTACACTAACTGTGAATAGTGGATGACTTAGATCTGTTGATCTTATTAAAACTTGATGCACTAAGTCGAGATACTGATTTTTATTAACAATGATGCAAAATAGTAACACATTAACCTGAAAACATTCCGTTTTAAGTTTAATGTACGGTTGCATGTGCAGTGCACAAAGTTTCTTAATGTCAGCAATTGTTTTGAGTTTAGTTAATGTTAGATGTAAGATTGATTAGGACATACATAGCTCTAATTAGTTTTTTCTCTATCATACGCTATAAGGTAAAAATAAAAAAACAGGAATGTATAGACATTCATATCACATTCACACTTCAATAATCCTTGTGGTATTACGCGTTAAGACTCCGTTCTGTGCACATTTCGGAGTTTTCTCAAAAGGATTTATTATTATTTACTTCTGTTACTTCACGTTGTGCATTTTTATTCCATTATAAAGAATTGTTTCGAGTTTTTCAAATGGCAGCAGACTATTTTGAGAAGAATACCTATATAGAACAAAAAATATTACAGAAATGAGTTAATTTAAGTAATTTAATCCCAAAGGTGTGCAAAAGATCTAATATTCAGATTATTAGGAGTATTTTTAAGTGAAGCTTTTATAGTATAAAAATGGAATACGTCACAAGGCACATGACTAGGCTTTGACGATGGTAGCATCCGTTAAGATGTCAATTATGGATGAATACTTGCAGGAGTGATTCTCTAAAAGATGTTTGGTGACACAATGATAGACACTTTCTATGAGAAAGTAACACACGGGGACGTCCCACGTTACACCTACAAAATCACCGATGTGATTTATGGTCATCTCGAGAAACTTGAAAAAAATTACGTTAACAAAGTTTGTTTGTATACATTACAACAAATTGCAAAATATGCAGAGATTAATGTTTTTGTGAATATAGTTCAATTTTCATCGTGGTCTATACTGAGGCATTTACGAAATGAGTTAAATTGAGTGAGTGAGTGAGTTGAAAGAAAAAGTGAATTGTTTATGTCTTTGTCTATTTTTAAATGTATTTCTCTCTGTCTACACTAATGGAAAAAATTAAGGGATCAAAAAAAAATTCCAAATTTTTGGGCAGTTTTCAACAGGCCGTAACTTCGAGAGAAATAGTCGTACAGGAAATCAAAAAAAAGAAAATTATAGTTCCAAGTGTCTACTTTTTGGATTCGAGCTTGAAAATTTTATAGCCTTCCCTGTTTTTGAGTAATCGTAGAAAAACCAGCAACAAAAAAATTTTTAAAATTTTTTTAGTTTTTTTTTTTGGTCTACGGACGTGGAAAAAATTGTTTTAGCTTAACCACTATAAAGATCGGATACCCTGGTTATTTAACTTTAATTTGCTTTTTTATACAGCCTGATTTGCCCACTTCTCGCCGAGATATCGGTTTTCAAATGGAAAAGGATCCTTTTGTCTTTGATTATCGATATTTCAGCAACCAATGATTCCACAGAAATGTAAAGGTGGGTTTCAAGAATTTAAAGAAATTTTCCTTAACGACTGGCTATAGGTTTTCCGAAAAAAAAATTTTTCTTTCTGTCACATGAATTTGAAAATGCAACAAAAAAAGGGCTTTTGGTGGTTTTTTGGAAAATCAAGCACTGGATCGAAAATATTGAGGAAACCACTAATGTTAAGTGTGCCTTTTACAGTTCAATATGTCCACAAAAATCCTACAAATAACCAAAGTAATCCAACCAGCCGTTTTTTAGTTTCACTCGATCGAATTTTTGAAAAATTAAAGGATCACGTTTATTGCTCTGAACAGCTCATAATTTTTAAAAATGAGAAAAAAAAATGTTTTTTCCGAGCTTTCCCACAATTTTGTTCCAGAAAGTGCTTAAATTAAAAAAAAGAAGGATTCAAAAAAAAAAACAATTCTTTTAATTAAATTAAAAAAAAAGTTAATACTCCCAATCGAATTTCAATCTTTTTTATACGCTTTTCGGAGATTGTTTTTTTTTACTTTTCGTGAATCCTTATCTTTTAACTCAACAGCCTTTTTGTTTTGAATTTTTCTTTTGAAATTTAGCACTTTCTGGAACGAAAATGTGGGAAAAGCTAGGAATTTTTTTTTTTTCCGTTTTAAAAATTATGTGCTTTTCAGAGCAAAAAACGTGATCCTTTAATTTTTTCAAAAATTCGATGGAGTGAAACAAAAAAACGGCTGGCTGGGTTAATTTGGTTTTTTGTAGAATTTTTGTGGATTTATTGAACTGTAAAAGGCACACTTAACATTAGTGGTTTCCTCAATATTTTCGATCCAGTGCTTGATTTTCCAAAAAACCACCAAAAGCCCTTTTTTTGTTGCATTTTCAAATTCATGTGACAGAAAGAAAAATTTTTTTTTTCGGAAAAACTATAGCCAGTCGTTAAGGAAAATTTCTTTAAATTCTTGAAACCCACCTTTACATTTCTGTGGAATCATTGGTTGCTGAAATATTGATAATCAAAGACAAAAGGATCCTTTTCCATTTGAAAACCGATATCTCGGCGAGAAGTGGGCAAATCAGGCTGTATAAAAAAGCAAATTAAAGTTAAATAACCGGGGTATCCGATCCTTATAGTGGTTAAGCTAAAACAAATTTTTCCACGTCCGTAGACCAAAAAAAAAAACTAAAAAAATTTTAAAAATTTTTTTGTTGCTGGTTTTTCTACGATTACTCAAAAACAGGGGAGGCTATAAAATTTTAAAGCTCGAATCCAAAAACTAGACACTTGGAACTATAATTTTCTTTTTTTTGATTTCCTGTACGACCATTTCTCTCGAAGTTACGGCCTGTTGAAAACTGCCCAAAAATTTGGAATTTTTTTTTGATCCCTTAATTTTTTCCATTAGTGTATTTTTAAAACAGTATGTATAAAACAATGAGCTACACGTACACAGGCCGAGTGTATTCGAACATTTTTACACTGATGTTGTACACTTAGAGTGACGTAGCACATAAAGTGGGTTGTCGGCTGTTACAATTGTTTTTTGGCTTCTAGAAGAGTGTTATTTACTTAAAGAAGTAGGAATAAAAATACAATAATACGATGGTAGCTAAGTTTCACTTTGCGCCGTGGACATAAATATAAATATCTAGCGATGGCCAGACAAGCGGACGCATGTACGGATACAGATATATAGAAAAGGAAAATATTTCAAAAAATGAGCAGAAACCATTTTAAAATTCAAATAAATATTGCATTGCGATCCCGTCAATTTTAAACCGTAATCGCTAACTTAAACTTTAACAAAAGAAACCTACAGGTACTTTCCAAAACCAATATTACATTATCTCAATTTCTTTTTTGTTAACCCTAACGATGGTAGGGGCATAATCCGTGTCCACGCGGAAGGGTTCTCAAATGACAGGCGCGCGACAATCCTTCCACAAATATTATTGTATAATATGTGTAACACTGATTTAGTTCCTATTTTGTGAGCAGTTGAAGTTATAATTGCATGGAGATGTAAGCAGCTAGAACAAGATGCAGATGTAGATTGTGTTCCATCGCTGGCGGCGTAGCGGCCGCTTAAACCACTAAGATATCCGTGCAGTCGATTTGGCAATAACGTTGAGTCCTAAGTCGAAAGTAGTGCTGCTGCAATGAGATGATACAGAAGTAGGGGCAAGCACGTCGCTTTCTAACTGGATTGAAGACACTGAATATTTAGTGTTTAATTTACTAGGATAATGTATATTTTTAATTATATTTTTCCATTTAAATCACTATTTTTACATGACAATTTCTTAATATTTAGGTGACGAGTCAAGTACAAATTTCATGTAGGTAATGTTAAGTGTGTCTATAATAAGTGCCATGTTGTGAAACATAAAGATATTGTAGAGGCTGTAGAAGTAAGTACTTTTATATTGGTCATCCTTAAGTAATAATACTTGCACACTACTCTGTTGTAACGGAGTGCCAAGCTGTCATCAAACTTTAGGAGATTATAAGAAATTATAATTACAATTTGATTAATAAATTACCAAAGTATCAAAACGAGTTGAGTAATTTTACCAAAGTATTAAAAGGAGCGAAGGTGGCGCCCTCTTTAATTTGTTATCTGTTGTAGCGCGCTGTATTTATTTAGTGACATATCTTATCATAGGTACAGAATATTTCTTTTTTTTTTTAATAAAAACTTGTTACCCCTTCTATATTTTTCTTGTCGTCATAATGTAGCACGCTTAATTGGGAGGGCCAAGAATTCATTAACATTTGAATCAAACATCGCAGGATGTTTGATTCACACATCCAATGAATCCCTCCCGGTGGTCAAAGTCATGTTTGTGGAAAAGCTGATTTCCAGACGAGGTGACAGTTCATGACCACCCAGAAGTCCAGATCTATCCCCAACAGACTTATTTTTATGGGATATTTGGAGAATCATGTCTACATCAATGAACCAAATACACTATGTTAACTAAAAGTAAAAATCAGTGTAGAGATGTCGGCGACGTCGCAGTCTCTTTGCCGACGAATATTCGAAACTTTCAGTGCTCGCTTAGAAGAGTGCAAACGTCGAAACAGTGATCATTTAGACGATATAATTTTTAAAAAATAAATTTCAACTAATTAGCTTTCTTATGAATAAACAATTCTTATAATATATCAAATGATTTTTTATGCAACTTTTCAAATGTTAATTAATTCGTGGCCCAGTCAATATTTCCTGAGACGGTTACACAGTAATACTCGACAACAGAAATCTTGTAATTTTTGAAATTTAGGATAGTAATAGCAATAAAATTTATACGTATTGTTTATTGTTTTTTTTTTTCTCTGTATTTGTATTTTCGATCGATACGATTCGATCGATCGAATGTATTTTCTATGGCTGATAAAATTCGTAACGAGGTTATTCGACAGAGAACTAGAGTAACTGACATCTCACGAAAAATCATTATGCTGAAGTGGAAGTGGGCCGGCCACGTCTCCAGACGAACCGATGGTCGCTGGAGCCGAAGTGTACTAGAGTGGATACCACGATTGGGCAAACGTAGTGTAGGACGCCCTGCGGCGCGATGGACCGACGACTTAAAGAAGGTGGCTGGCACCAGATGGATGCGAATTGCCCAAGCCCGGGATGATTGGCGTTCCTTTACAGACTGTATCATTTATGCTTCAATCGTTCCTATAACATTTTTTTGTATACGTTCCAGGTTGATAGACACCAGCTAACGCAGTACCAGAAATCGGGGCGCTTATTAGGATACGACCGATTTTCAACGGTAGGGTCACCGTGTTTTAGAACTCTTTAAACACTTTGGATGCTTCTTCCTTGAACGCCACCGGCGAGCGAGAGCCCTACTGATAATTTGGATCAACAGATTTTGAAATGTAACGATAGTGAATCTCTTCAGTATAAAACCCTGGCACAAGCTCAAGAATGACTTGATGATAGTCTTAGGAAAACATATTACAATATTTTGTTAAATTCGCACTGAACCGAATATGCCGACTGTTCAGTTCAGTACGAATATTCCAAGTTAAATAAAAGTTTGTATTTAGAGAGTCAGGCTGGACCGTTTATTTGTAGGTAGGATGGGTGTATCGATTAAGAAATACTTCTTAACAACCAAAGGTATATCACCTACGGAAACAAGTCTAAGCAGCTTCAGTTAACCGATCCATGTTCAAGACACGTTACGTGGAGGGTACAACCTTCATTGAATAATTATCAACTCGCTTGGGTCTGAACTTCGTCATCTATGTGTGCTTTAAGATTGGTCGTTAGGTTTTCGAAAGACAGAAAACCTCGTATACTTATCCGAATGTTGGTTTAGTTTGTCTTCCTGTGCTCGTGATCCTGCTGCGTAGTTCAACTGATAATACCTCAGGTAAATATATCATATATCAGTAATATTTGTCAGTAGTTTAGAACCACACCAGGCGAAGGATCAGGTTGTTTTCTATTTTAAAACACAAATCTGGCGAAGTACTCTTTTTATATTTGCAGCATGTTAAAGGTTTTCCACATTTTTTTTTAATCAGAGATACAATTTGAAGTTAGAAGAAACAATAGATAAATATACACGAACGACAGACAAGAACAGTTTTAATTTTCAGATTTTTAGAACTTGGCGACGAAAAGTTATTTTAGTTTTTAATTTACAATATACATGTTAATCTATATCATAGGCTGTACTAAAGATACACACTTTCTTTCGTTGATATCCCTATGACAGCTGGCTGTCACAAATACATTATCATTGTTGTCTACAAGATGGCGTGCTACCTCATTTTTAAAAATTATTCGTTTAAGTTTTTTTTGTCCGTCAATAGAAAGTTGCTCAGTCAATCACTAGAACATTTTTTTTTACAAAATGTTTACGATTAATATAATCAATTGAACACAAGTAACTAGTAACTTTTCTTAAATGTATTGATTGGAATTTATTAATTTCTTTATTACTTCGTTTAATCTGTACAGTCAACAATTTTTAACTGCTAAATACTGATCTATGATCTTATAGGCACATCTAATGTTAATAAAGTCAATTTATTGTTACGAAAGTTAAAAGTTATTGAGCAATTTCAAAATTAGCTGCATGATAATTTGATTTTAATTTTGTGTTTTAAGAAAATTAGCTGACATTTGTTGTAATTGATAAATTTCGACTGCACAGTTGGCCTGGTGGTTTAAGCGGTCGCCGCTCACTACTGCGTTGAGTGTTGTGGGTTAAAAGCCCACATAGGACAACACTTTGTATAATCCACAAATTGTTGTTCTGAATTTGGGTGTTCTTTGTGTACGTTTCTTGTGTTTGTAAAGTCCCCGCGACATAGGATTTATTCCTAATGCGGGCGTTGTCCATTTCAAAGAATTCAACCTACTTAGGTGTAAAAACTTTCAAGTCTGAAAACAAATGAATCAGATACAAATAAATCAGTGTAAATTACTTTTCCAAATCAAGGTTAAGTGATCAAGAGAGAAAGAGTCTGAACAATATTGTTATAGATTGCTTCAGTGGCGCAGCGGTAGCGAATGCGACTGCTGTGCTTAAGATCTTGGGTTCGATTTCAGGGTCAGACTAAATATTTGTAATAATCTGATCTGCAATAATATTCTCCAAATATTTATTTCGCAGTTTGGGTGTTTTCTATGTATAGCTTGTATATATTTACACAAAAAAAACTATATAAGTATTTTATCAGTCAGTCACTAGATGGCGTTGTGTGTTAAATGTCCGAAATATTTATTTATTTATTATTTGCTTATCTATGCACCCTTATGCCATAAAATTAAGTTAACAAAAGTCGGCAGGTTGAATAGAATAACAATTATTTATATTATAAGTCATTCCTATGTTTTACTACAAACATTCTTCACCAAGATACACAAAAACGGACGATAAAAAATGAATTACCCGCCCTTTCCTCATAGAATTGTTGCTACGTGTACCAAAAAGTAAGGACACATCATTTAAAAATACACTGAACACCAAAGGCGGAAAGTTGAATGTCGTGTGCTTCATCCACGCGTACAGATGCTGAATAATATTGATCATTTATATTATCTTACCTGCGCCTGACGTTCCACGTAAGTATCTCTATAGGTACAACAGCGTACCTACTATAAGTTCAACCAATGAAAACTCTTGGTTTCTACATAGTTGTATGTACTGTGTACCACACTACCACCACGTAAATAAAGGCGGTTCCGTCAGCTTGCGCAACCAATGCGCAAGCGCAACAAATACTATTCGTCACGTAGAAGGCCGAGCAAATTCTGAATGTAACCATATACAATATTATACTCGTATAACAATTATTACTTGATAAGTAGTGCAATACTTTTGATTAATAAATGATAAAATGTTATATAAATAGGATATTTATCTGTGTTTTGGTACCTTGCTGAGATTTTATTTTTATTTCGTTGCCTTGCTTAATAGACTTTTTTTTAAATTATTTACTTAAAACATTTTTTTCTATTAAAGAATAAATATTTTAAGTTTAGTATCTAGTGGCTATTATCGAGCCATCACAGTGAAGCTATGAATGAAAAGCATATCGAGAAGCTATGGAAGAGTTTCAAATCACTGGGTCAGAAAGTGATCTTTCCAAAAGGTTATTTGAAAACGGGTAACAACCCGTTAAACAAAGACTCACTGAGTTTATAGCTGTTACAGTCGCATCGACTGTGACCTGAAGTTGAAATCCATCTCGAAACAATCAAATACAAAATTAATAAGAAACTAAATTAACCAACAAACAAGAAAAACAAACTGCAAAAAAGAAACAAACAACAAAACAACAACTAATTAGAAACAATAAAAAGCGATAAATAAAATTAATTACTTATTTGTTCAAAAATACTCGACTTTTTCTAACAACTTAAATCCAAAGCTACGTAAATTAAAAAAAAATGGTACATAATTACGACTAAGAACGGATGTAGGTACTTAGGTTAAAACAAGAAATGTCACATAACACATAGTTTTATTGCTATGTGTTTTTTTTGTGAATGTCAACACCTGCATTACGAATAAATCCTGTGTGGCGTGGGATTTTACAAACATACAAGAAACGGACGCGAAGAACACCCAGACTCAAAACAATTCGTGGATCGCACAAAGTGTAGTCCCGTGTGGAGTTGGAACACAACACTCGGTGCAATAAAGAGAGGTGTGGCGACCGCTTAAACCACTTCTTCATCTGTTCTGTTTCAATACCTTACACATTTTAACACAACAAACCAATTAAGGTAAATAGGGATACCTTCTTTATTTATATTTATTGTTTATAACGAGAGTTCTTTGTACGTCTTCATAATAACATTTAGCGATTGGAGTAACGTGAAACTCGGAAAATACTTGAATGCTTTCATACAATTATCATATTTGTAGCACTTTGGTAAAACAATTGAAATTCTTCTCAAAAAGTTGTTACAGTTGCAATATCAAAATACTATTTCACGTTTTCTCTAAATCTGCTCAGTTTGAAAACTAGATGGCGTGGTGTCAGATGTCTGAAATATTTTTATATTCTATTACAAAATACTTCACAAAAAACGATAAAACATTTAAATCGGTATTTATGAATGAGTTTACGTATTTAGCAATAGATCATCTTTTTATTAACGAATCAAGTAAATCGTAAACGAATGATTTTGATTTAAAAAATATTGTACTACGCCATCTTGTGGACAACAATGACAACTCGTTGCGATAACAACCTGTCATAGTTAGTATGTAACTATTATATTGTAAACTACAAAACGGAAATAACTTTTTAACTCAAAGTTCTAAAAATCTGGAATTTTAAATGATATTCTCGACGATACCACCAGCTAAATAAATACAAAAATAATCCCTACCATGAGGCAAGGCGGTACAAAAGTTCCATACATTGCTGCCATTGTCCTTTACAAGAGTTATACATATAAAAAATATCTTTAACATACTTTTTTTTTTCAACGCGTGGAAATCCTCTCGTACCGATCGGAGTCGGACCAATTAAAACCACACGGTGTGCCACTTAGCGCCTAGGATAGGAGGGAACCAGGTACAAATTTTATTACGACGTTCAGCCCCTAGCGTCTGCCCGCTGGCGCGGGCAGCATCTTCGGATAAAATTCTATTAGGTGACGTACAGCACACGTGGACGTCGCCTCCTCGCGGTTGGCCGCTGTAACAAATGGATGGCAAAACCCGTCCTGTCCACTTGTGACCACACTCAGGGCGGCATAAGGCGCTGGTTAGCGTGTCTCCGTCACCTGTTTCGCCGGCGGCCGATTGGGTCCAAGTGGAGATTGTTCTCCCAGGACTTCTTCGCTGCCTCCTGCTGTAAAATGACGTCTTCGTAGAAGGTTGCGACCGCGGTAAAACAGCTGTTACTTCTGGTCATGGAGCATATGACGGCCGGATTCAGACCAAGGTTTACCGATCGACAAGCAGTTCCGTTTGCCCAGAACTGGCCGGTGTGCTTCCGGTGGACTTAGAAGTCATCCGTGCTGTCAGACTAGGTGAGGCGCGCACACTAAACGTGACCAGAGAGGAGTTAGCAGCGGTGAAACGCGGAACGTGGGACCTCGTTGTTGACAAACCAAGTGGAACACTTCAGAGAAGAGGAGTAAATTGCATCGATTTTTTCCGGACGTGGTGGTTAGACTCGGGGTAGTCTGGGTCGAATCGGACTATGAAACGTCGCAAATTCTGACCAAATATGGCTGCTTCCGTAAAAGATTGTATGACATGAAGCTAGCCGGGGTTAGCGAATGCTATTGCGGCTTAGCCGTGGATGAGGATATGTATCACGTGCCGTGGTACTGCGCACTATACGAGGAAAAGAGGTGAAAGATGCTGAACGGGATCGTAAGACCTGGGGACGGATCGGTGTACTACACCGACTTTGTTTCTACGGAGGCAAACTTTACGCAGCTACGGGATTTCGTGCACGGTTGGCACAAGGTAAGGAGCAAATTAGAGCGATAACAGCGGCAACATAGGAACATAGGAGGAAAAGCGAAGAGCGGAGGTGAACTCGCTGTTATGTGACGTCAAGCCCTAGAAAGGGGAGAGTACATACGAGTAGGGACAGGACAAAGAGTTAAACAATATTTAGGGAGTCAAGAAAGGTTACACGTGAAAAGAGCCCCGAGCAAGTAGCACTTGCTCTCTCCCGTGATTCGGCCCGTTATAACCGAGAGGTTACTAGGGCCATGGAAAAATGGAGGGTTGTCCTTATCTAATAAACCTGTCTCAGTACACAGCCGTCTCAGCGTGATGTTGGCCCCACCCAAATTAGGAAAAGTCGCCCAAGGGCAGAAGCAGCGCCAACCAGCTATGGAGAAAGCTGTCGGAAGATCTCGTTAGATTCTTCATCTGGGCCTGAACTAGTACGAGGACTGAATTTACGACGATAAAGGCGCCGGGGTCCGGACCACGACGTGCCCATGGAACAATATGGCCTCTGTCTTATCCAGGGCCACCCATAAACCCAATGTCTCAATGCGCCCGACCACCAGAGAGATTTCTGTGGAGACCAGGCGCCAGTTCTTTACTCGTGCGGCGAGGAAAAGAGGCAGCGAACGAAAGATCCACTGTCGATCCACTATCGAGCTCCTGTTTAGTAGAACTAGAGGCCCACTGAGGCCACCCACTCCGCTGCGGCCTTGCCCCTACCATGCGTCCTGAGGGAATCCCACGCAATGGACTTTACGTTGAAGTCCCGCAGCATAGGGACGTGCCCAAATTTTAGTCGCCAAATCGAGGTTTCCAAGTTGTTAAGGAAAACTTCGAAGTCGCTCAAAAATTATACACGCGTGATACAAACACATTACACATAACCGGTGACTAACGAAGGTAAAGGGAAATGAATAATGCCGTCCCTTTTGAACCACTATGAATGCTCAATATTGACTTTATAATATTATCATTATTTTAATTTTGTTTATTTCCAAAAAAAGTAATAAAACACTTGAAAACTGAAGAAGAAAATAAAAAACGCTAGTAAGTAAACCATCGTCGCATGAAATCGATGGTTCCTATTGAAAGTAACAGATCATGCGGCTAAACATATCCATGATGGAAGGAAAACAAACAAGTTCAACTTATCATCCAAGGCACTTATTAGCCGTTGCACGAATCCACTGACTTTTACGGATAACAAAACATAAACAACGTGAAAAGCAAATATGTGGCCGACCAAAACCGTTATAAAAGTAAACAAAAACCATTCCGTTAGTACTCCCGGTCGCGCTTCAACACACATTCAATACATAGTTCTCTGGGCTCCATAACGGCAAAAGCCCACTTTAAATTGAGCGAAATCGCAGCTGAAAATTGAAAGGAGATCACTGCTTCTAGGAAGGAACACTTCGGTACAACCACCAACTCAAGTATGCTGCAGATCATACGACCCGATACCTTCCCGTCAGCATTCTGCAAACCTACAACAGCCTTTAATATCATAATCACATATCACATATTCTCAAAAATACTTGAGAAAGTGGTCAACAATTTTTAGCATACATTGTACCACCAGTATCACGCATACATGCAGAACACTTCACTCAACATTACGCCACAACATATTTCAACACACCTCATTTCATCATACCGCACCACATAACATTACATCATACCTCATCATATTAAGACACCACACCAGACATTACACGACTCTACATCCACACGCTCTCGTCGTAGCAGTCGTCTTGTGAAAGCTGGTCTCACGTGACAAGTTAAATAGCAACCATACCTCTCTAGTATACTTGCAAGTAACCGCTCTGGACTCGAGTAAAGCTGCTGCAAGAGTAAGAAAATTGACAGCATTTCACTGTTTTTTGTAGCGAACGCTTCACAAAAAACACTAGCATAGTACAGGGCATACAAATGAATATTTGCCCATTAGCATTCTAAAACTCTTAACATATGCTGGACCAGCTATATCTATCATGTCTCAGGAGTATTAAAAGTTTGAAAGGGAAACGTTTCAAGCCATGGCCGTGAAAAACAGGAGTGGCGAAATGTGTATACAGCTCGAGAAACTGATGATGCCTACAGCAGATAAAAGCACTAATACATAATTGCGGCCATACAAAGTTACGACAAGAGAAAACTGAAGAAACCTCACTTTGCCGTTCAAGTGAAGAAGAAAGACGCCGAGCTAAGTGCGACACTTAATAGAGGTGTGTATACTCACTGTATGTGTCAATAAAATGAACTTTACAGTGTACTTACTTGTATAATATTTTATTCTTGGTCTTTATTTATAGTCTTACGTGACTGACATATGCCTAACACCGTTGAATATATGGGCTAGCTATATTTCCTTAGCCATATTTTTAAGAAACTGCTATTGATGCAAGCAAAACTGCTTCGAAAATTTAGAGGATCTCGCCGCTTTTTGGAGTGAACACTCCAGTGTTGGTTACACACAACGGCAACAAATTGTGGATCCTACGACCCTATACCATCTTATTAGCATACTGAATACTGTGGTAACTCAGACATGCAGCGCAACAAAAACATTATACGAACATCTTCCGAAGGCATGGTGCACAGCTACCGACATGAACACGTCTGTGATATGGAATTAACGAAAGTTGACGTGCTCAACTGAACTGTTGCATAAAAATCATGGCTCTCTGGACTCCATACCTCCAAGTAACTCCTTTAAACTTAAGCAAAACAGCTAGTAAATATGAAAAGCTATCGCCACTTTATGGTGCGCTCAGCAACGGCTTCAATAATATAATGTCTCATATGACTCGATCTGACCTTCCTGCCAACTTTCAATAACCAACCTACCTTAAATACTGTCGGAGTCGTCATTCTGTGAAAGTGTCATTTTAAATAGGACGCACCTCGTCCAAACATGCCTTCGCCACTAGAATTGTACAAGTACGAAACAGAATCCCTCTCGGACGATCCTGAACGTTAGGAGTTAGAGAGAGAAACGTTCCAGGCCATGACGGCAAAAAATGGGACGGAAATAATTTAAGAATGAGGTAAAGTATGCAGACAATTCAAAATATGACTAGAAACGCCGTTGTGAAAAAAATAACATGGTGGCCAAGAAGAGCTGTTACAAACGCAAATTGCGGGAAACTCGCCTTGCTGTTCAAGTGATATACTTAAAAATAAAAATTGTTGGGCTAAAAGTATTTTAAATAAACGTGGGTGTGCTTGTTGTATGACATTATAATGAACTTAAAGGTGTATATAGATACTTCTTAATCCACGAGAGGAAGTGCGCCGCCTCTACTGCGCGGTGCTGCGATCCATGGTCTTCTACGGGGCGCCTATACGGGCCAAACGCCTGTTGGCCTCCTCTCGCTGCCGATCCAAGCTCAATCAAGCGCAGCGGGTAGCGTCATTCGGATCGTATGAGGATACTGCACCATCTCGTCGAAGACGGCAACAGTCCTGGCACGTTTCCCGCCTTTCGATATCCTGGCGGACATGGACGCAAAGGTTTATGACCAAACTTGCGCTATCCGCCGGGGTGAGAGCGGGGACGAGCTCGAAATGTGGCAGAACGCTCACCGACAGGCATTGGCACAGTGGCGTGCGCGGTTGGGACAGCTGCAAAATGCGCGCTAACGCATTGTCGGTGCCGTTCTGCCTAACCTCGAAGCCTGGATAGGTAGGGAGGGAGGTTGAGTCACCTATCAACCGACACAGATACTCACCGGCATGGTTGCTTCAGTGAGTATCAGCATAGGATCGGAGGCGAGGAGACGGCACAATGCCACCACTGCGCAGTCGACTTGGCCTCCGCATTCTCTGGAGGACTGCTGCGCGTAGCCATCTGAACGCGGGGTCTTAGCTGAACAAATCGGACGAGACCTGTGCCCGTCAGCCGTCATTGCTGCTTTGCTGGCGGGAGAGGAGGGATGGGGCGCAGTGGTCTCTTTCTGTGAAGCTGTAATGCTCCAGAAAGAGACCACTGAACGGAATCGGGAGTGGGCTGATCCTCAGCGTAGAGGTAGTCGGTGCCATTAGCAGCCGTTGACACGACCGCAAGCTGCCAGAGAATAGGAACCTCTGGTGGTAAATAAATCGCTGCGGTCGGCGACAGTAACGCGGCCTGGTCGCAAAAACACGATCAGGCTGCAACTATAAGTATAGTAACCAGATCAGCGGGGTTACCTTGTAGCGTCCCCCAGGAGAGGGTCTGACCAGGCACGGTGTTGATCCTGGAGGGGACCTGAAATAACATGGCCCGGATCTCCTTCAGAGTAGGACGCCTGAGACCGGCCGCCGGGATGATTTTAAGTAGCAACACCACATACTCCTAGCTCCTGTGCCCCTGAGGAGCCGGAGATCCGAATTGATTTTCCACCCCGTCAACAAAAAAACAAAGATACTTGTTAATAGATTTTATAAATTAATGAGCGACTTTCTAACGTTAAATGTAGAAAAAAGCCAGGTATAAGTTTAGTTTAGTTAAGTCTAACTTAAATTAAAACAGATGTATACGTATTACATCGTAAACTAGAAGGTGAATTAACATTTTACGCGAGGTTCTAAAATTCTTGCAATTAAAACTGTTGATAGTGATGAGATGCGCCAGGCGAGACAGAAGTCTCATACATGTCTGCCATTGACAATACATTACCAGCGTAGATATACTAATAGTAACTACTAACACACACATTTAATTACATAACAGCTTAATTATTTTATGCCTTTATCTTCAGTTTCTTTAAACATCAATCCAAATTTGTGATTTCAAAAACTTATTGAAAGTCCTTAACGCGCGGCAATCACAGAAAGAGCACCTCGCGCAATTTGCGCTATAAAATAGACAGGAAACTCATCATTTACTCGGCGTGGTTCTGAACTACGAACAAAAATGTTTGTTCAGACAAACATTCTACTAACAGTACCTGAGGGTGTTAGTAGAATGTTTGTTTGCCAACATTCGGATATACGAGGTTTTCTGTCTTCTTGATTGCGTTAAACCATTTCTAATATCTACGGATCAATAAATCTAAAAGCACACGTTGATGATGAAGTTCACATCCAAACGCGTTACATTGCGCTTTATCAAGGGAATAAAACCATACCCAATTAGTGTTGCACTCGCCGTACAATGTGTCTTGAGTTTTGAACAGTTAATTGAAGCTGTTGGGCTGAACAGTTGTTTTCATTCGCGATATTTTTTAAGTTATTAAGAAGTACGAGTGTTTCTTGAACGATCCCCCCGCTTTGCCTTCAATAAAAAAGGTAGGTACATTACTTAACTTTAAAAGAATTGTTTCAGTCCGGCACCCTAAATACTAATTCTCATTAAATTTGAAATATTTGCAAGTATGTTAGAACTGAATAGTAGGCAATTTATCATTACGAATATTAGAACGCGAGCTAACACAACACACGTCACTGGAATATTTTTTACTAAGGTTATCACTAAGTTATACTGGGGCTTGAACAAGGTTCAAACCCGCTACATTTCAACAAATTTGATTCTGAAAGTTTGTCGTATTGTATTTCTGTAACGATTGCACCCCATTATATCTAAAAGCACAATGCCTTAGGCTTATTTAAATAGAATCGCAGTTCACTCACCTCAGTAGGGCTCAGAGCAGAATGATTGAAAGTTTTTGCTTGAAACTCGCTCGTGTCGTAATAAACTGTGATGCTGCGTTAGCCCTTAAACCTCAAATATATAGAAACAAATGTTATTGCAACGTTTGCGATACAAATGATGCACTCTTTAAAACGCATAAGAATTCTAATGAATATACTGAATAGAGGGTAGAATAATATTGGTAAATAGTTACAACTTACAATTAATTATACATATAAGTTGTTTTTCATGCTAAATTTCATTAATTACGGTATTTATATAGTCTACCTGCTCCAACTTAGTGTTACTATGTAACGATCTCACAACTATACTTAATCTTACAAAGTTAAAAATAATGCAGTTGTATGTAATTTATTAACAATCTAAATAGCAAAATCACAGTGATTAGCTAATATAGTTTATAGCTATCACAGACAAAAAAATGACAACAATTTTTCAAGTTACGGTAGGCATGGTAATTTATCGGTAACATTAAATAATAATACCTGATAAAAAGAGTTGGGTGGACTCATTTAATCATTTATATGCATTTTCTTAGCTTTTATGTCTTCAAGTTATGAAAAAATCCAATTTCGTTTGTATTAGGTATTCCTCGTTAGGTCGTAGAACATAATTTTTGAAATCCTTCAATTCTCTTGCCATCCTTGTAATTACGACGTTGATCGGAATGATTTAGCTTCAAAACTCTACAGACAGGCTCGGTATGACTAAGTTTTAGATTGATCCAGGTACCATTTTAGGGTATTTTATGAAATACGACGCACTTAGTGAACGTGAAAAATGTATATAATATTGAAGTACAAAATGTAGGTAGGGCGATCGAAAAAATACAAAACTAACCGTTGATAACCGAGTGATAACCGAGTTTGCAACAAGGCCTTTTTGCGCCAACGCATTTCGCAAATAAAAGCGTATTGTAGTTTAACATTAAGAGAAATAAAAAAGTTGTAACGCGTTTTTATTTAAAAAAATGATTATAATGTACTTATAAAATGATATATTTCTAATCATAATTAAATTCTGTGTATTAAACAGTAGTCAACTATTCTTATACTTTTTTCAAATATTGATGTTTTTATGTGGGATTTCATTTCAGAATTTCAGTAAAATCATCATAAGCGTTGAGTTAAACGTATAGGTTAGCAACCTTTATTACCACACGTCGAAAAAGGTGTAATCACTTTTGAACTGTGACGACGTAGCTTTGAAAGCATTAGACTTTTCATAGTAAACATACACATGTACCACTTACACGCGTCATACGAATAATACCGTCGCTATGATTAGACAAAGAAAGAGCATAAACATTACGGCAGACCAGTGTTGACCACCGTATGGAAAATTACCCATAAAATCGAAGAAGACTTTACAAATTATGTAATAAAAATTAACTTATTTTAAATACTGTATTTTTTATTGACATTATTTTAAATTATTTTAAATATTGATATTTTAAAGTATTGTATCAAGTTATATCCTAAACGGCCGATACGACCCAGATGTCAAAAAGTTAGAAATGTCAAACCATTCTTATACATCGATTATGATTGATCAAATTAAAAATGACAGCATAACATAACATAATAGGTACTATTACTTGCTTCAAAGAAACTGTATTCACTCGGTCGATTTTAATACAAAAATAAGTATTCTTATAGAAAGTTTCATTAATGAATATGCATTTATGATACTGCACGTATTTATAGATCACAAATTAATTCTATTTTCTTTTTGTATTTACAACACTGCATGAAATTGAAATAATTTCTAGCATAAACTATCGTTGCAATGCAACTGCATTGCGATTTAGTCTCAGAATCTAGCGCCTCACTAATCTTCACTTTTACTCTTCTACTCTATCTAAATAACATTCAAAATTCTTAAATTTGCTCAGAGCATTAATAATAAAATGATTAGTCATAAAGTAACCTCAAAATCTGAAACTCCTCTTTACAGGGGCAGTAAAGTCAGACACCGTTGGCAGGGAGCAAACCGCTCCGATCTAGGTTTCACGCGTTCTTTGCGGGACGATGTGACGAATACTATGCGCCTATTTTCACTAACTCGCATAGATTGTGCACGTGGGTAATTTTATTCAAACATTCTAGACTGCCTGCCAATACCAGATCAGACGAGATGGAAATTAGATTTTTAAATGGCTTGTATCAGAAATGGCGTTAGATTCCTTCAACATAAAGGGAAATTTTTTTGATTACGTGAGGTCATCATTCCTGGTGGGATGCAGAAATTCAAAATAGTCACATAAAACAGTTACTTCGTGGTTTGTGTCTTCGTGAGATGACATTGTAGTGTTGTTTGTTGTACTCGTATGCGGTGTGGTTTGTCACTACGATATAATTATATTTCTATTGCTTGGACCACAAACAAACGCGTGTGTAAAGATAACACGAAATCCTTTTACTGAACAAACGTGATTATTGACTCAGCCGCCAAAGTGACACGCGAATTGTATGTTTTCACATTAGGAACCACGTGAGAATATCGTGAAACTAACAATAAATGACATTGAGGGAAATATTAATAAATTTGAACATATTATTGCACTTGTAATATAGATTGTGTGCAGTATGGTATGTGACGCGGCGGTCCCTTAACAAAAACATTTTCATACCGAGAGTGCGTTGATCGAAGTTGTTTGTTGTCTAGGCGAAAGGCAATATACTGGTCACGTCAATGTACTGCAGACAGCAAAAATGCTGAACAAGCTCACTAGTCTCAACACACTTTCTGTAGTTTTACTGTATCAGACAGTACTTATGGTAAAGTTACGGGGCACAGCTAGCCCCTTACAAAACCAGCTTCTGTTGATAACATAATTACCAAATATATAGGAAATTGCACATAACTCCTAAATATTGAACACAACGGACATCTGCACCTTGTTGCAGCTGCAAACATCTCTGTGCAACTGTAACTTCAGCTACCTAGGAAATAAAAACTATATGACATGTCAGATAAAGGAGAATGGGCAAATTTGCATGGCGCTTGGTCTATCAGCGGCCAGGAACAATTTTTTTTTTTTTTGGTGTATTATCACCCTACAATCACCCTCAAGTTGTTTTATATCTGTGGTGTAATTATTAATAGAATTAACACATTTTTATTTTAGATAAGTCAGTCTCTGATTTAGCGCATTATGACTAAGTTTTAGTCTTAAAAATAAGGAAATAAAATAAAATGACTTGTACATTTCATTAAAAATACATTTACTAATAACGCTAACGGCATTAGAACTTCGAAAGAACGATCAAAAAAGAACGTTCAAAAAAGAACGTTCAAAAGTGTACTTTTCTACCTAATTGAAATAAATGATTATGATTATGATTGTAACTCTAGTGCACATTAATACATTATTGTACATTAATACATTTAATGTACAATAATAGTACTAAGTTCTGATGCCGGTAATAAAATATCCTCGTCTTGATGTCTAGCCCATGCCAGATACCACACTACACACATTGTATAAACAACTGCAATAATAATGAGCAATTGCTTCTCTGTTTTGCGCTTCGCGGTTAATTACGATATACGAATAATATATTCTGGACCTCACATGTCTCGATTGGATACGTACACGTAAGAACCAAAAGTTTTCTTCTTCAATAAAATCTCTGAGCTGTCTTATTTGACGCTCCCGGTATAGTTCAATATTGTACAACCCTTCAACTACGTGTTCAGCGTAGTAGCTGCGAGCCAACTTGATTTGGTATGTGCTAAGTGCAAACAGAATTAGGTCTTCTTCAGATAAAACCGGGAAGTCTTCAAAAATAGGTTGAGCACTGCTGAGTCTTTCAAATGATGCCCTCTGTCTATTTATGTTGTGACGGATAACATAGTCCGCTAAAACGTTTGGTATTTCAATGCGTTCATTAACTATATTCACGAACGACGATGCATGAATACTATCTTGTATTGGTGTTTGAAATGCATTGGTGAGTGCTGCTGCGTTTTGGAAGTCCTCGAACATGTGACTTAAGGCGCGATTAAAATATTCTTGCCTAAACAATTTAAAGTCTCGTTTGAACTTGCCATTTATAACTTCCACTACCCAGCGGCATAGAGTGACCAGCCTAGTTTTGTTGGCCTGTTCAGTAGTAAGCTGGTCTGCACCGCGGTCTTTGGTTTCGGGCATATAGGCACTATAGTTGAATCGCCGCAAATTTCCACAGACGTCTCTGAACCCACGATCTAAAATCAAATCACCAGCCCGGTAAAACCAGTGAAATGTGCCTTCTTCGTCATATATTAATCTTTTCAAAATACTGGCATCTGAGTCGGTAGCAGCATATGGAACACAAACATCGATTATATGCCCATCGGAACACACGGATTTTCTAAATGAGCTGCAATGTTACGTTCCTAGTAAAAGTAAGTCCTTAGTAATAGCACTTTCATTTAATACCTATTCCGTTGATGGCCGCTCATAGACCAATTTGCCCATTCTCCTTTTACAATAATATTTGTGAAGGATTGTCACGTGCCTGCCATTTGAGAACCCTTCCGCGTGGACACGGATTATGTCCCAGGGCATCGATAGGGTTAACAAAACAAGTTCTATGGTTTTGGAAAGTCCCTGTACTTCGTTTTTGCTGTTTAATGCTGAGCATTTTAGACGTGGTGTAAATTAGTGTAAATTTCAGGCACCTCTCACAATGTGCTAAAAACTGCCTCTAATTTCAAGATGTGATGAAACTCAACCGTTAAATATTTTTATGATATGTGTTTTATAAGACTTATTTGATTTCCTATTCTTTATATATAAGTTTAAAAAAACTATTTTATCGCCGATTTTTTTTATTATGTTTCTATTAACTAATCATTTTAATACTTAATATCTATTACTACGTTACCTTTCGTTACGTTATGTACGAGTAATGTTTTCTTTTATATTTTTTTGAAAACCATTTCCTGAATGCAAAAAATATCCAGATTTTTCCAAAATTCGATACGATTTTATTTATAATTAATGGAGTAATTAACCTATTAAATATAAGAAATAATTGGAAATTGTATTGAAATATATCAAAATGATTGGATTAATATAATTTTATTAATGCAACGATTTCTCCATACTTCGATTTTTTTACAAAATCTGGTAAAAAGAATATGAAATAAAATATCTCGTAGTAATAAATATTGAACAAATAACCTTCATAAACTAATTTAAGTAATGAACTATATAATTCTACCGAATACAATTTGATTTAATATAAAATATAATAATAATGTTATATTTCGGACATCTGATACACAACGCCATCTAGTGCCAAACTAAGTTGATCTTGTACTAAGTATACTAGATAACCGTTATAAAAACAAGTATACATGTATTTAATACTTGTTTTTGTAAATAAATGTATACATATTATTCATAGAAAAATGTATGTTTGAACATATATCATATGAAATTTTTTTTATTGATTTACGTGTGAAATGTGTTTTCTAGATTATTTTACTATCGATCACTACAGTCTTTGCATGATTTTACTGTGCAAGACATGTTGAACATTTTTAACCTACTTCAAAAAAAGTGGAGGTTCTATGTTCCACGGTACATGAGTAAAGAGTGCGTACTGCAAGCTGGCTGAC
The DNA here is from genome assembly GCA_949316085.1 of Hypercompe scribonia. Classification (NCBI taxonomy): domain Eukaryota; kingdom Metazoa; phylum Arthropoda; class Insecta; order Lepidoptera; family Erebidae; genus Hypercompe; species Hypercompe scribonia. Next base: position 18,943,240 of record OX438981.1, on the reverse strand, counting down.
ATTGAATGACACACTTTTTACATATGTTAGCGAAACAGTTCGACTTTTGAATACATCCATGACGTTACATAAATCTAGTCGCAGACTTTGCAGATGTTACCACATACTTATGTACTTACTAGTATGTATATGTCTTACACTTTCTTTCGACATATTAATGTCTTAACAATAAGGTTAAATATAGTAGTAGCAGTACTCTGTGTGCGTCTAGTGTGTGATCATAGCTCCTAAACGGATACACTTTTTGATTGGGTATATTTTTAAATAGATATGTATCGATAGTGGTTTTAGTCATTATTTTGAAAATTTTAAAAATGCCATTTTTTGTATAATCGTAGGATTTTTCAGGAATTATATTCTCCCAATAAACGCTGATTGTTGTGAACTTTTAAATGAATTAAAATCTCATTGAATTCTCTATTATTTATTTGTGTCAGAAATCGTTAAGTAAATGTTTAATGAAAATTGTAACATGCAAGATCAAAGTAAACTTTATCTGCAAACCGTATGTTATTCAAAATGAAGGTTTGCAGCGAATCGGCAATAAGTATATTTCTGACCACAATCCCGTAAGCTCACCCATTCACACTTTCCCATTGTACATGTGTCTGCTTGTCCGGCCATGACTAGGCATTTTTATTTATGCGTACGATGTCTTTATCGATACCGAATCAAATTTGCTTTTGAATTGTAAGAATTGCATTCACAAATTGATTTTGTATAACATCGTGCCATTGTATTTAACTTGACGTATATTGTGAGAGTGTTTGCATGAAGATACTATAGTCTATTGTATCTAAGAGCTCGAAAGAAACATATTTTAAAGCATGTTGGCATTAATGTGTGGTTAAACTTTCTAAAGAAGTAATCTACAAGACAAAATATCTGCTTTTGAACTCCGAAATCCAATACATTTTTACCTTACGATAAGATTAGATTGTAATTTTACTTTACATTTTCATGAAATTTTCAAAGTTTCATAAAAAAGTGATACTTAATCTGAGAAATGTTACACTATCACATTGTATTTCTAAGGTTTGAAGACCATCTGTAACCCTACTACTTGGTCCGGACATCCACTGGCCTGTGCCCTACTGACCTATAACATATCGCTCAATGTTGTGTATACAATGGTCTTGAAATATAGTCTTTTAAAGTCTTTATAAGTATTTAACTCATTTCTTAGCTTGTACACTCCACCACTTACAACCAGGAATAAATTTTGGTAATTTTCATAACCATCATCTTCTACCATTGTACAATTGTTAATAAACTTGTTAGCGCAATGTTCCTTTAACTTTTTCTAAATAACCGTTGATCATGTTGGTGATTTTGTAGGCGTAATGTAAGACCTAAGTATGTTATTTCTGATAGAAACTGTCTAACATAGCGTCACCAAATGCCTATTCGAGAACAACTGTCACAAATATTTTTATCGTATCCTGCATAATTTTTTTTTCTAAAATATCCACTGTAATTTGAAAGATTCGTACAGCCCTTTATAATTTGAAATAATTGAAGGAAAATGCACAATGCGAAGTAACAGAAGTAAAATCATAACAAGTCCTTTTGAGAAAAATATAAATGTGTATGAAACAGAGTCTTAATGCGTCAACACACCACACCACAAGGATTATCGTCCCGTGGTACATTTCTTTTACTTGTAACGTCTTTGTTGCTTGGATGAACGACAATTGCGAAAGGCTGTTCTGCTGTATGTGCTGTTGATACGTATCTTACAACGGCTTAGGCTTTGTATTGTAAGAGTAAGGACATAATAGCATTTAAGTTTAAAACGCAATTGAAATTTATTAAAAAATACAATTTGTGGCTTATTTTGCTTCCATTTTTGTCATTAAAGAATTTGTCTTCAAATATCGAGGATATTAACAGCAAAGGTTTTGCACATTTTGTCATTTCCAATATGGCTATCGCCAGATAATAATGTTATTCTTACACAAATATGATGTACGATTCTGCGAACGACAGCGCTGGCTAACTCTTGCCCATTGTGTAAGATATTATTTTCGTTGTGACTACAGTAAGTTGTCAAAGACTCGCTTGGACCGTGTGTACGTCATCTGTGGACAATGCAAAAGTTATAGGATTGTAGTATATTGTTAAGTTACTGCATTTTACTCTTGGTTTTATATTCATTTCATTCTTCTTATATTCTAAGATCAAATTGTAGCATCTAGCTACATTCTTATAAGCAACCGTTATCTGCGCGTACTCACTGGTCGACCCGGTGCTGTTGATAGGTGCCGCCCCGCCGCACCGCACCAGTCAGCCGTTAGCCCTCGTAGCGAATCTACGTTGTTTGGCTTAATGTATTTACTTCGCGCTTACGCATAGTATTTTAGTAGTAATTTGTTTATATTTGTTATTGCTATGAATCTGTTTCTATTCCTTCGCTTAAGAAACTGTACTTACCTATCTTGCCTTCCACTTCGCGCCTTATGTGTATTCCCTTCTGTGAATTAAATAAGTGTTAGCTAAATCTTAGTGTGTTATTTAATAAACTATAAACTTACCTACACGCAGTTATACATAGTGTAAATAGTGTTAGTAAGATTGGACACATACACACACCTACCCAGCTACAAAATCAATTGAGATTGATATTCAAATTATGTAATATAATTCCTTTTTATTAAATGTTAGATATATTGTTACTCACTAGTATTTCCATTATTACTATTTATACTGCCCAAAACATACATATGTGGGTAGTAATAATGAATACTACCCACATATTTAATTCTTTGCTAATTACGATAAGATTAGCAATACCTCTCCTATATACGTTATCTGATATATCTGCCGTAGGAAAGACGTGATATAGAACACATAGGTCAAGTTGTTCGGAGTGATTCCACCACCTCACTAAAATATTAATATACAACAAAATGTAAGTGAAAAAGCACAAATTTATCGATTATTGTTGTTATTGTAACCAATAAACCTAGATGCAAACTTGTTACTACCCGTCATAGTCCCACGGGATGTTCAGATAATAACAGGCCAGTGCAGTGGACTGTCCACAAATATGACCAACAGAGTCGGTTGCAGTTGCGTTTGTTATTCCAAACTTCCACCTACTTACCTCTAACAAAACCAAAACCAAAAAGTACCAATACAACTTCTGTTTTTAATTTGATGTAGTGCTTAATGTTTCATGTAGGTAGGTTCTCTAAACTAGCATATTTATTTAGTATAGCTACTTTCAAGTAAACTGTAGACTTAGAGATCACGCTGACAAGCACTTTTTTGAGCCAAAGGTTCTCTTCAAATTATGCAAATGTACAAAATTGTACACACACAAACTGAAAAGTTCGTAGTTACAAGTGTGTATAATATCTTGACATATTTCACGTACGTTCGTTTAATTTGAAAGTACGTAGATCCTGTACCTGGCTGCTGATATATTATCTGCCCTTCACTCAATTGTTAGTTGTGGATGTGAATAGAACTCATCCTTTGGTTTAGCAGTTAGGATCACCAACCACAAGACTAAGAGATCCGTTAGTCAGACTAATGATACATCTGTTTAGAAGAGCCATGCTGCGGCACAAATGGTCCAGCTCGATCAATATTCCTTTCGTTTCTAATCACGTCTGAAGAGGCGTACTGAACAAAGATTTGACCATACCTACTGATGCTTTTCATTAGTACAATATTACCGTATATTTCTTGTATTTTTATTAACTGTAAGATTACAAAGAAAGCGCAAACTGGCCATTGATATTGACATGTCAATCATACCTCAATATGGGTACCACGCAACTGTGGACCTATGTGAATCGAATCGCAAGTCCACATATAGTGCAAAATTGATATAATATGAATTATGGGAACGTCTAGAAACCTTTTCTGTAACTGTTTCATTTAGCGCTTTCGCGATAATTGAAAATAGATTTGAATTGTGTCTCTAATATTAATAAGTTACAGTTTAAAATCTTTCGAGGGTTAGTTATATTGTTCAAGTCCGTGCTATAACGTATGTTTAGCACCTGATCTTAACAAACTGCAAAGTTGGGTGCATAACGGCATGTAAAAGTTATGTGAATTTCAACACAACGGTAGAGATAGAATAATATTTTGGAAAACGACATAAATATTTCTTTATATATATTGCAAATGCATTTTTAGTCAATTACCACGTTAAAATATACCTTTGAGGTGTGAAATATAAAAAAGTTAGCAAAACTGGATTAGTTTAAAAAAAAAAAGTAGCAGTCGTGGGACTGCCGATAGAAGTGAAAACGGAACTATTAAGTTGAGAGTAATTAAAACTATATGCAAAAATTATATGAAATTTTTTATGTTTCATATATAGCTATATATAATATATAATATCATATATAATATATAATAATAATAAATTTCATATATAATATATAATATCATATTCTCCATAGCTATAGATATACTATTATCATTAGCATGTCGGTGACGCGAACCGAGGATTTTACCCTCTACCAAAACGCTCAACGCGCCTAAAGAAGTTTTCACTTCAAAAAAAGATAAATAATGACATAAATGATGTACTCATAACCGATTTCTGCCATGGCGGCCGGTCTGTTTGAAGGCCAGCCAACTGCGCAGAATATATCATAGTACACAGCTGTGTGCGTAAACACAGGTACACTCTTTGTTTCCTCACTCTCAATCCGATGGGACGGCCATCCGACACGACCGAGGAGAGATCAGGCGCAGGACCCACGGATTTATATGCTGTCCGAGGCACGGGGGTTGAGAACCCAACTTGTAATTTCCGAGTTGTTATTCAGTATTTCTATAATCAGAAAAACTAAATAACACTCTCCTGATTCGACCCGGCAATTGAACGAAAAACCTCTTGATCAGCAGTTGCATACGCTAACCGCTAAACAAACGAGGCAGTCAATAATGACATAATGGATGTACTAATTCAGTGTATGTGTGCACTCAGTCAGAAACTGGAACTCACTATCAGTGCACGTGTTGTCCTCCCACTGTAATCCTTTAAGCGAGGTGTGAAAAGGCATAATAGTAAGCAAAAACAAAGTGTAGTGAGCTCACTCGAAAATTTCGGTACTCGCTTAGAAGTGTGCAAACGTTGAAATGGTGGTCATTTAGACGATGTTATTTTTGAGAAATAAATTTCAACTAATTAACTGTTACTTTACTTAAATTTTGAAATAATTTTTTTATACGATGTTTCCCAATCGTAACGAATTTTTGGCCCATATTAAGAGAAGTAGAGAAAATACGAGTACCTGTACAAGAAGCGCCAATTAAATAAATTTATTTCAGTTCCAGCGTGACAGTGCCCGGGGCTTCTGTAATCTCATTCTTCAACCCAATGGAACTGTCCTCGAGAGCAATGGCCTCGCTGTATCAAACGCATAGAACTGGTCCTCATTATCGTAAGGAAATCGAAAAGTTCCCGCGATGAAGTCATAACGTTTATCAAGGTACGCATTACAAATATTAATACTGCATACTTGAAATTGTGTACGATAAAGGGAATGACCAGTTATCCTGCTCGACAGAAGGGAAGCCATCTGTTAACCTAGGCTTCCTACTCCTCTCCCTCTTCTTCTCTCCGTTCTTTTAATTTTGATAATTTATTACAGATTCTATATTTGATCCACGTGCTTTGGAGATATAAAATTTGGTTGGGCAAAATCCGAGCAAGCGTAAACTTATACCTAACCAAGGGGTCCGTAAGTGTGCCAGCTGCCTACTATCTGCTACAATACTATCACTACTGGCGATAGGCACTTACACCCTGTCTCTTGCTATTCGCAGTCGCGAGCCGACACAGTTCATCATTCGCCTTTGACTCTCTGGTCACTCTACTTGGAAGAGATCGCTCTGGACTTGAGAAAACTACGGTTAAAATTGAGAAGATCTCGTCGCATCTTCGTCGGTCTTACCATTGACAAACAGCCTTCAACATCGAACTATACTGGGCCAGTGTGCCAAGTAAATGCCTTCGCCGCCAGATTCGAAGTACTTCTGCGATAATGAGTCGCTTTCTGGTGGTGAGGAGTACCAGAGATTCGAATGAGAGCCCTTCTACACCATGACGGCGAAGAATGATGGGTCTCGTATATCAAGTAATCCCAGGATGTGACGAGAGATACAATCATGGCATATAGCAGGTGACTATCGAAGGTAATTGAAGAAGGCTTGCCCAAAGATGCAAAAATTTCTATAGTTGCACAAAGTCACTGAACTGAAGGCGAGGCTCCTCTGTTTGTAAATAGAACAATCTTGTAAATATAATATTTTTAAGTTATTGACGTTAATTATAATCTGAGTTTTAATTTTAATTTATGCAATTTTACCTGGCTAAGTCAAAAAATAAATTTTCTTTCCATCGTTACCGACCAAGGGGGCCAACGAGGGACGTGTGTTTTCCACCCACTGTGGGCGAAGACCAGACCATTTCGGCTCCACCAGCCTACAACGTCGTCGGAGTCATCATCCTCCGAAACTTCGAATGTTCTGAAGTCTAACGCGTCTTCTCTCAATAAGATTACGGCGCCGGAATCTTACGAGTACGAGACCGAATCGCTCTCAAAGGAACGGAAAGGAGTTTGAGAGGTAATCCTTCCAGACCATGGTGGCGAAAAATAGGGTTCTCTACTAGGGAGCTATCCTAGGATGAGACGTGTCATGTAGCCAGTCGAAGAAACTGTTGACTACAGACGGCAGCGCGAGAGGGAAAACATAGCGGGAAAGCAGAGCCACGACAAAAGGAAACTGCAGCAAATTCGCCTTTCCTTTCAAGCGACATATTTGACAAAAAAAGTCACTGGGCTCAAGGTTCAGCTGAAGAAAAGAGGTTGTGCTTGTTGTGTAACGTTACATGAACTTTGCTAAGTTAATATCCCTAGAGTACATACTTACAACTTAATAAAGTGTATTGTATAGTATAGTAAGTACTGGTACTATATAGATAGTACCAGCGTAGGTACATTCTTGTAAATAGATTTTGTTAATCAATTATTTAGTTTTTAAGATTTAATGAATAAAATGAAGCAGGTTTAAGCATAGTAAGTTCTATGTAAGTCTAGTTTGTAATAAGTAAGGATATTCAATGATGTCTTGTGTTGTTATGTTGTTAAGTGATTTTGTGCAATTTTACAATAGTATATACGCTCGGTAAATGTGTGACTGACTTTTATGAGCCCGTGTGTATAAAATTAGACATAAGGTTAGTAAGTAAGTTAAAGTAATAATGTTTAAGTTGGTTATTTGGTGCAATATTGAAAACGTGCAATAAATATATAGATGGTTCAATAACTAGCAAATGTTTTATTCAAAATATCTACAAGAGCAGTATGTACATTGAAAATACATCTACACACAACGCACGAAGTAACTCATTCTAAATATACTATAGAGACGATATTGAGGCCCAGTTGCCTGGCACATGTCAATTATTAAAAATTTTGGTATTTCAATATTGATCACGATATTTTTAATGCAATTAAATATAAATAAATATTTCGGTCATTTGACACACAACGCCATTTAGTTTCAAACTAAGCAGAGCTTGTACTATGGGTACTGGATAACTGGTATAAATACATATATTATTTTTTTTTTGTAAATTAATAACTATGAAATATTTTTTTAAATACATACCTAGTCTTGCCATAAATATTGTAATAAAGAAAAAAGAAAATTGTTAACTGCAAATAACATTTATTACTTTTACAGTGTGTCAGTTTAATACATAAATATAAAACAATTAAAAATATAAAAAGCTTATTCGAAGTGGTCTCCATTGGCTGCAATACAGTCCTTTAAACGATGAGGCCAGTTATCAATAGAAGCACGCACTCTTTCCATGGGAAAATTCTTCACTGCCAATCGTATAGATTGTTTTAGGGACTCCAAATTATCATGGCGTTTAGAGCAAGCTGTACTCTCTAAAACTGACCACAAATCATAATCCAGCGGATTAAGATCGGGACTAGACGACGGCCAGTCTTCAGCTCTGATGAAGTCCGAAACGTTCGATTCCAACCAAGACTGCGTGGACCGAGCTTTATGACCCGGCGCCGAGTCTTGCTGGAAGGACCATACTTGGTTATTGAACATGGTGATGTTAAGGGGCTTAACTACCTTCTCAAGAATGGTATCTTGATACACTTGTGCCGATGTTTTGATACCTTTTTCACAAAAATATGGCTCAGTCACTCCTTCATAGCTAACACCCCACCAAACCATCACTGAAGTCGGATAATGTCCACGTTGCACTCTGTCGACTAATTGGGAAGCTTCCTTAGAGCTTTGAGCATAAATACGGTCATTTTGTTTGTTAAAATGTTGCTCAATTGTAAAAATTTTCTCATCCGTAAACAAAATTTTTCTGTGACCTCCCTTTGCGTACCGCTTCAGTAGTTGTTTCGATTTTACCACCCTATTCTTCTTTAAATTATCAGTTAAGAAATGGCCAGTGCGTCTCTTATAGGCTGCAAGTCCTAAGTCATCTTTTAAAATACGCGACATGGTTCTAGGTGCTATCTTCATTTCCCGAGATAAAATCTTTTGCTTTCGGACAGGATTTCTTCGAATTCTTTCCCTTACTGCTTTGACCACCTTTTTCGTACGAACACTACGTGGACGGCCAGATCTTTTTCTGTCACAAACAGAGGAGGTCTCATTGTACCTATTAATAGCCCGGTACACAAACATTTTACTAATACCAAGTGTATGGAGAGTTTTAAAAATTGCATTTGGCTCCATACCTACTTTGTGTAATGCTATCACAGCGATTCGGTTCTCTTTATCACCCCACACCATTTTAATATCGCAAAATATTTTACAATGTATTGGCGCCAAAATGAGAAAACACAATGAACAATCGTATAAAAATGACAGATTCGAAATTCAAATGTAATATTTTTTTATAATTAAGTGTAACAGTATTTATGGCCAGACTAAGTATATAGAAGAATCTAAACTCCGAAACAAATATGCTAATCATGCAAACGTTTCGTTCGAGTCGGGAATCGAACCCGAGACCTCAAGCACTGCACACACACACACACACACATACACAATTAATACGTAAGTGAAAATAAAGTAACACAATGTTAGCAACCAATATACGAATAGTGTATAGTCAGAAACGTAGACACTGTCGTCTAGGTGCGCCCAAGACAGAGACTGTGGGGAAGCCCCGCTGGGTGTCCAGACTACTGATAGACACTAGACACACCTACCTACGTTGGTGCTCATCATACAAAAATTGAAGAACGTTAGCTTGTTTGCAACCACAATGTGCCACAGCAAAGCGTGGCGTGGTATCTACAGCTAGTTAGTTACGTAGGTAGGTGATACCTGGAACTGTCAGTCTGATCTGAAAAAATCTTTGTGAAAACGACAAAAATTGTATTAAAAATACTTATATACTATGAAACATCACGCTAGGAGCCTCAGGTGGGCAGCAGTAACCGAACATACAGGTGAAACTGCAAAGATCGTCCAGATTATTCTTTGCTACGAATGTTTCATCTACGGTTTGTACAAATTACACTAATCGAGTTCTTTTAAAAAGTGAAAGAAAAACACATAAACACTGATAAAATGTCTGAGGTGTCACATGTGCGACACCCGATTGGAACGAAGTTACTTTCGTGTTGAAATAAGTATTATAGGAGGACTAATTAAATAAATTAACAATATTAAGGAGTTAAATTATAAATGAAATAAATGATACTCAATAAATGAAAGGCTTGCCACTATCGAGAGAGAGAGAGAGAAAGAGAATGAATAAGTCGAATCCTATACTCGGCCTGCCCCCTCTCCGAGTGCTACGCACTATAGCAAAAGTGTCGTAAGGATTTTTCGTGACGCTCGCCCAGCCCACTTAGCCAGCGTACCGCGCGATATGGAACTTCGTTCAAAAAAAGAAATTCATAATGGCTGTATAACTTAAAGTGTACGACATGTCCAGGATTCGTTTCGGTTTCTGCTTGCGTATATAGAAATGAATTGTGTTTATTGCGCCTACGCATTTTTTGCTCAAGTCGGTAGGACCGCCTTTATTTATGTGACGGTGGTGTGTTGTACAGACCATGCAACTGTGTATTTATGTTTTTACTGTTAGGTTTTGCTGATGGAAGTTGGTGAGAAATGTTTTAATGAAACGTGATAATAGTTTTGTACTGTAAATTATCAACATTCTATTTAACCTTCTAACATTGTTAACAAGTGTATTTTGAAGCAATTAGTTACTCAATTTTGCTTCAGATACCCGGAAAACTTGGCAACTTATTCAGTAATATTCCTGTTTCTATTAACCAGGAAGTCCTTGGTGAAAGTACCTAGTTAATCACCTGGAATGATCTATGTAATATAATATGAGGTTTGAAAACTTATCAAACCCCCTGCGCAAGTAACACTTACCAATCTAACATCTATTTAATTTTGTTGTACATATCGCATTAGAGATTTCTCTGTAATTTATTTATAAACTATTTGATCTATTTTTGTTAAGCTTTATAGTGTAATTGTTACTTAAAATATTTTTATGTAACAATTACATTATTTTTTTTAGCAATTAGTTTATTCATAAGTCCTTTTGTAAATCTTTTACAACATTAAAGTGAAATCTGCACGTTATATAGAGCAATAAAACAATGTTTTACTACGACTCTGTTCAACTTTAGGATAATCTCAGTACTCCGGGTATGAGTATTTGCCGGCATCTTAACCTGAGTGAGTATATTAAAAGCGTCACTAAGGCGGCCTCGCGGAAGCTGGGTATACTGAACAGAGTGAGACATGTGACTTGAAAATGAGCATCAGTGTCTTCTTTATAAAACCCAGGTTCGCTCCTACGTACAATATTGCTCTAATTTTTACGATGGATGGTAAATAAATGAAGTGGACATTTAAACTGAGTGAAATTCAATCACAATGAAATAAGACCGTTTAAATCGATTAATTAAAGGGTATTTGCTGTAACTCTGACTGTGTAAATATAGCTTTAGAAAAATCGAATATTACTTCTTTTTGATGTTTTAGAGAGCAGACACATAAAATATTGAATAAAACAGAACAATGATTTCACCATTATTATTCAAGAATATAATATGAACTTGGAAATAAAATGGATTAAAATCCAAAATATTCTAACATCTCATAACTTTAGTCACCATCGTGTGACAGTACCTGCTCTTTTTGTAGATTATAATCTGCATATAGTGGACATTATTCACAGATGACAGACACACGGGCTTGACTCTAGTTGTGATGTAAAACATATCTTACACGATGAGAGTGGCAAGAGTTAGCCAACGCTGTAGTTTACAGAACCGAAAATCATATTTTTGTAAGAATAATATAAATATCTGGTCCTAACAATGTTGAAAATGACAAGGAACGACTGAATGTGCAAGAACTGCAAGGGTCTTAATATCCTTGACATTTTTCTTTTTGTATTTTTTCTCTTGACATTAAGTCAATGTTAATTTATAGTTGTCCTGATGCATATGTGAAAAACAAATATTATAAATACTGCTGCGATATTTATATTCTGTAAATATATGGATGTCAAACGTCAAAGTAGTAGGGGCAAGGGAGTCTTCTTAATTATGGAAATACTTATAGAATATGGACACTTATGAAAACACCTTATACTCATACATATATACTTTTACCTAGACCAGCTTGGCACCAACTTCAGAGAAATTTACATGTTTATATACCTAGTCCATATTATAAAACAAATTTATTTAAAGCAAGTATTATAATAAGCAATTGAAAGTATTATAAAAGAATTGTCACATAGCAATTTAATTTTACGTTTTAATGTTTCTAGGCAGGGAGTTTTCATCTGATGTTCTTTGTTTTAAAGTCGGTTTAATTAGTTTATGAGTTGCTTATTGCACCTACTGTATCATATTTGTACATCACCTACAGGTTAGCTGGGAGAGGATGCCCCATGGTAATAAGCCTACGTTTGTACAAAATGAGCATTAAATAAACTAATTCTAGCTGTTTTACGTAAAAATCTTCGTCTCATAATCTATGACAGAAGAATAGAATTGCGCGATGGTATACAAAGACACACAAATTTTTAGTGCGATTCTCACAATTGTCAGAGTAAATTTGATTCGGCATCGACAAAGTCATCGTGTCCATAAATAGACATGTCTAGTGGAGGTAGGACAAGCCGACACATGTGTAGTGGGTGAGTGTGAATGGGTAAGGATATGGGGAATGGGTATGTTATAGATATATTGCTGAGTCACTGCAACCCATTACAGTTATAATAACACACGGTTTGCAAATTTTTAATGGAAGTTCACAAATTAAATGATAAATAAACACACAAATAAATATTTCGCACATTTGACACACAAAGTCATCTAGTTGCAAACTAAACATAGCTTGTGCTATGATAACTAAACTGACTGATAGAATACTTATATTTTTATTTGTAAATATATACATAGGAAACACTCAAACTTCGAAACAAATATGTGTAGATCATACAAACAAACATTAGGTCTGACTCGGGAATCGAACCCGAGAACTCAAGTACAGTAGTCACGTTCACTACAGCTGCGCCACTGAGGCAGTTAATGATGTAAATTAACAACAAAATTTTATTTTAACAACTTTTTTATTTAACAAATGTTGAATTAGATAATTGTTAATAAATCAACGACATTATGAATGAATGTACAAGATTGTAGTAAAAGTCATAATTATAAGATTAAAATTCTTAAAAAAATGACTTTCAACAATAATTTATAATCAGCTTGTCGCAGTTCATTGCTAGTAATATGCCACTTGATTAGAAATCTTGAATAAGAGACATTGCTCTTACAAGTCACCGCTTTAGAAAATACTGAATCAAAATCGATGTATAGATTTAGAAGTTATGATCACAGACTAGCCGATTCACACGTACATTACTACTAAGCTTATGCTTATAATATGTTAAAAACGATAACAAAGAGTAAGTATTTACATATTGAGTACCTCATTAACTGAGGTTCACCTAAAAGTAATATGTGACGTATAGAAGAGGAAGGTACTCCAAGAAGTAATATGAAACTATTTTAAGATTCAAATAAACATTGCGTTTTGAATCTGTCCATCTTAGCTCCTAATAGCTAATAGCTACATTAAACATTGTTAAAGATAATTAGAGTATAGGGACAAACTCACAAATGAGTGATCTGATTGTAAGAAGGTAGCCAGGGTCGAGTTGCTGGGTCACCGGATTTGACTTGGTCATTTGTAATGTACAGGCTACATTCTGTTCTAAGTCATTGTACTTCTTGTTTATACTATTTGGTTAATACATTTAGATTGCTTATAGAAATAGCCAAGTCAGATCTTGAGCTTGAATTACATCCCAAGTAAACTTAAATCTTGACACCCATGTAGATATCGATACTTTTCATGGTGCAGTCGTGAACGACGCATTACTAAATGTTGAACTTAGCTCTTATTTTATACTTATGTTTTTGATGAGATTTCAATACATTTTGTAAAAAAAAATATGAGTATTTATCATCAATTAAGGCATATTTTAATTATTAGTAGGAAGCAGGGGTGTTATCATGCACGTGAGTATTCGGGGGAGTAAGCCAAAACAATTCGATTATAAAAGAATCACAAAGTGTATTCCCACAATTGTCAATTGCAGAGATACAATCATTATACCGTCCAAAACTTCTAAATCGCAGATGTTCGGCAGAACACGTGGCACTTAAGTACGATGCAAGATTATAATGATCAACACAACATACGTTTGGTAGTTTCACATCATTTTATTACATTTTTCAGCTGTATGTTTTTATATTTTTTTATACTATTTTAGACAATTACTGTACACCTCCATTTTAAGCTATGGATATAGTCGGCTTTCGTTTCTTTTACAAAGCTTTTCTTTTTAGATGGTTTTCATTTTTTTTAAGATCGCTATACTTTGAATGTCTCAGTTGGTTTCTTATATTCAACAGTCTTTTACAGTTTTGGCCTACTATACCACGCTGGCCAGAGGGGTTGGAATAGGGTTTCTTTCAAGTTTTCCTTCTCTTTTTAATGATATTTTCCTGAATAGTTTCTTCCCTTAGTCACTTCTTACGATACCCACGGGATGAATAGGGGTGGTAACACTATGTATTCTTAATCCGTCACTACAAGGAAATCGTTTTTTACGTTTCTTATATTGTGTATATGTTACTATAAAAACCCGAATTACGGTTAATTCTAAGATTTTACAGTAAAATCTTTGATTTACTAAGTGTTAATAGTAAAAGCTGAACCGTTCTATAATCAACTTTTATTTCCAACTTTTAGCACAATTCACTTCACAAATTTTTATATTCAGTTCAAAGACACGGTTAATGGTGAAATAATCTTGTCACCAAAACGTTTATTTTGTTAGCACGTTTTTGCGAAAATCGATTATATTTTAAATATGTGCGTACTTAAAATTTGGTGCTAATAAAAACGCATATTTGTTATATTTCTTCTTCTCCTTATACACCTACGTTAGATGCCTTATATTTCTATTAAATAGTAGGCCAGGTTAGATTATTGATCAGAGGAATCTATATTTATGTCGAAGGGAACAACACCCTTTTCTGCACAAGCAAATATTTATAAATTTAAACGTATTTTGTTTGACATAATATTTGCAGAATGTCAGAAATGATGGAGAGCCCTAGGAATGAATAATTAAAAAAGGTTACTAGCAGTTACCGCAATAAGACAATACTCGAACAATATAAACAAATTTAAAATATAGCCTCCACCGCTTTGAGAAAGGAAACTTCAGTAAAAATAACGGTACCAACTCATTTTAGTTTATGAGTGGAGAGAACAACAAAAATTTTGTTGTTCTGACTGAATGTGTGTTGTATAATTTGCCTGACTAATCTGGTTATTGAGAAAATATAACAAAAGATTTAAACAGGTATTTGATGCCAAATGCAACCCGTGTAATGGCGTAATATTAACAGTTTATAGCCATTGTTTTGTAATCTATGGAAGGTAGATAAAAGCCGGTACCTTCTTTGTAGAGTGTCTGTAGAAGCTCCAGGTATTAATACATTTGTTTTTTTTTTATAATTTGAGGTAATGTCTCATTAATAAAGATTTCTTGGTATTCTCTTTAAAAACAATTGTTTAAGTAGCGATTTTGTAACGTACTGTGAGAAGTAAATCTATGAACTAGATACACAGATATGAATAAAGCATAGTTTATACATATTAAAATTATGGGATTCAAAATTTCATGTAAGTTACTTGACTTGGTAAGCTTTTTGAAAAGGTAGAGATCACACACTTAGAAAGATAAAAACATTCCTGAGTATTCTCCTTTCGGTTTAACAAAAAGCAGCGGTGGATCTAACCATTTATTTATGATTACTTTTGCTCTTGTTTCATAAAAAAAAAAAGTATTTCACGTTTATGTTGTTAACAAATAAAATTCAATTGATAATTGTCTATGGGTTCTAGTTTTGAGTTAATTACGTGGAGTAGTCATAAACAGAAAGGAACAATATGCGTCCAAGTAACAAATTAACTTATGTACAATAGTCACAACTACATTACGTTACATCAATACTCGTATATCATGTAGGAAGTAACTCGTTTTGAATATAATCCAAAAATGATAACGAGGAGGTATTCTATGGTAAATGACAATTATTAAATGTTTTGATATAAAGTTTATTGCTGGGTAAGCCAGCCTAGTAGTCAATGTGATTTAAAAACATATTAATCACATTGTTTTTTAATTTTTCCTTATTTTGAGAGCCTGTCAAAGTGACTACTCTGCCTGATGGAAAGCATGCATGGAATCCAAAGGTGGTGGTTACCATGCTCATTGCGAATGCAGTACGGCGACCCACACTAAGGCGCCCTCGTAAGATGCTTTGGGATGTAAAAGGCATGACAGTCATCGTGGCAGTGTAAGGTTCACACGCCTACCACGATAACTGTCACCCCTGCATCAATTTGCCTCTGGTCTCACACTCACCAACGAAACACAACAACACGGACGCTGTTACAGGCTGTTAAAGGCGATGTTTACGAATGTTATTGTGCCATATGCAGTTTGCTTTTAACGTCCAATAAATGTTCGAATTTTTTGTTAAATTGTTCGATACAACTTTAATTTTTTATCATTACAAAGTACACATTAATTTCAATATACAAATTGTATACTCCCTATTGTAAGAAAAACCATTGTAGTTAAAGGCAATGAAGGCAGACTTGGCCTTTTGCGAAATTGAGTATATTCACCATTCAAATAACTGGGATGGTACCGTAATTTTTTTGTTTTGTTTTTTGTTTTAAAGGCTACCTTTTGGGTTTACTTAAATTGTCTGAGTATTGTTTTATTAATGTTTCTATAAATAACATAGCAATTAGCTTTTGTCGGCAAGGCTGTTAGGTTCCTTCATGGGAGGTCATCATTGCTGGCGGTCTCAAGGATTTCAAAATAATTATATCACATATGTGGTTACTTCGTGGCTTGTGTCTTCGATAGATGCCGTTGTAATGTTGTTTGTTATATGTGGTATGGTATGCCGCCATAGCACACTTATGTTTCTATCACTGGGGTTAGAAACAGACGCGTGTGCAAAGACAATACGAATCCTTTCATTGAGCGAACGTAATTGTTTACTTAGGCGGCAAAGTGATACACAAATATTACGTCTTTACAGCAGGAATTGCGTGAGAATATCGTAAAACTAACGATGAATGGTATCGAGGGGGATATTAACAAATTCAGAATTCACTTATAATATAATATAAACTGTGAGTGTTGTAATATAAACAAGACGGGGCGGTACCCTTACAAAATCACTTTCACTATGAGGGTGTGATGTCCGAAGTTATCAGTAGTCTACGTACATACTATAAGAACGCAGAACAAACTCACTAATCTCCACGTGCTTTCTGTAGTTTTACTGTTTTAGCAAATACTAACGGTAAAGTTACGAGACACAGCTGGCTAATTACAAAACCCCTGTTGACAATTAATGTCAAATAAATAGGAAATGTCACATATCTCGCAAATATTGAACAAAACCGAGATCTGCATTAAAGATATTATAAAGATATTAAAAATATTAAATATTATAATATGTAACAGTAATATTTGTGAAGGATTGTTGCGCGTCTGTCATTCAAGAAGCCGTCCGTATGAACATGGGTTATGCCCCAAGGGTCAATAGGGTTAGCAAAAAAAAATTGCGATAATGTTGCATTGGTTTTGAGAAGTAGCTGTAGTTTGTTTTGCCCATGTTTAGGTTGACAATTACGGGTTAGAATTGACAGGTTCAAAACGGAATGTTTGTTTGAATCTTAAAATGGTTTCAGATGAGATTGAGAAAAATCAATTCTTTGAATCGTGATATTGTTTGGTTACCAGGCTCAGTGTAAAAGTTACCACAAGTGTATGAATATAAAAATGAATAAATAATTAGTCAGATCAACAGATCAGTTCACAGTGGTTTCATTTAGAATACAAGTAACCCCCTAGTGTATACAACACGTTAAGTGCTAGTACAGCATTTAACGTTGGTCCTTCGGAAGCCGGATCGACAAGCTTTTTTGAACAATCGGTGCCCAAGTTGGCTCGTTACCCTCCGTGAGACTCGCAGCGGTTATAGCTACACCCTAAGTGGTAAGCTACGTCAGCACTGGTGGACTACTACAAGGTGTCGCAACCTCTACAAAAGTGAAGAAGCATCCAGGATGTTGCATCCGTGACAACAAGACACGTGCAGTTCAACTCATCGCCTATAGAGGGCGTCCCAGGCAATTCAACAGCATCAGTAAATTTATGTATTTTTTAGAAGATAGTGTAAATTTCAAGCAAATCAATTATGAACTTTGTTATCGTGAAATCATTGACATAGAATATTTGGAAGGAATATTGGACTTGAAACAATTTTATATTACAACTTTAAACTTAGAAAATTCCGTTATTGTATTTGTGCATGTTAGTTTAGGACTATGAATATTTTATGAAAAACGGGAGAACGAGGAGTCTATGCCCGTTTTCTACTCGATTTGGATTATTTCTAGAACACTTATAAAGTTTTTACCAAATAGCTAACATATAAAACCTTTTAAAACTGAACTTCGCTCCTACATGCGGCGAGATCCTCATTGTTGAAGCCTAAGGCTGGTAGAAAAAATCATTATTTTGTCAGGACGGTATGTTAGGCTTCACTTGAGTCACCTGAGGCTAGAACGCTATACGACCAATGAAGATAAGATCGTCGAAGTTGACGTTGATGCCGTACCGAATTAAGTCGTATGACTTGTAACATTCGAGAGTCGGTTGCTTAACATTCGCTCCGAAAACGGGTGTATTCTTTCAATTTTCACAGCAGTTTGCTCAACTGCTGAAAGATTATAAACTTTAACCTATGAAGATAATCATAAGAAACACAAATCAAAAATATTTTCAAGTATCTATAAAGGGTTAAATGAAACAGTTAAAAAAATGGGTAGTTCTTGAAAATAGGTTATTTGAAGTTACAATAATAAAACAATATGCCGACAATTTGAACCAACTCTAGAAGTAGGTTTTGTCGTTTTTAGAAAGAAGTAAACCGTAAAAATAACAGTACGAACCAATATTGGTTATGAATTGAGAGACCATAAAAAATTTGCAAAAGAAAGTACCGTCTTCGTTGTCTTTGAATATAATGGAAGCATTGTTCTGATAGTAGAGATTACATAATTTGCTTATTGAAAGAAGCGTGTCCCTTAGAATTGTGAAAAAATTATGGTTTAGAACAATGTGACAATAGATTTGAACAGGTACTTGGTGCCAATGCAAACTGCATATGGCGTAATATTAATAGTCCCTGGTAATTGTTTTGAAAAAAGTTTAGGCTTGTCAGTAAACTGCAATACTTAACTTGATATATATGTAGTTATCAAAGCATTTCCATGTCAAATATAATTAAAACCAGTTTAACGGAGCGTAACAGAAAAACAGTTATTTTCGCAGTTGACATGATTACGGGGTAAAAGCTGTCTCATGGCTTTTCACGACACTTGAAGTTTCTCTAAATTAGTTCAGCAGTTTAAATGTCAAAAGGTAACAGTTTGACAGGCAGATATGCAGAAATACTTCTGCATTTATAATTAAAGGGATGACTTAGGAGAAAGAGTATTCTATATTCGTCCACATAACTCACCCTAACTCCTGTATTAATATAATAAAAATCCATGTAGGATAACACCCATTTGAATTTTTGCACCATTTTCCACAACTTACATTATTTACAGATCAAAATTTATATATATTTTTATTTATCTATATCGGTTCAGCGGTTGTTAATTGCCTGTACAAATTTCCACGCTCATTTTGTACGGGACCACCATACACAACAGTCGTAGGAAAGAGTTGCGCATACGCACAATGAAACATGCTCGTATGGACGATAGTTACGACATTATTATCACATGGTTTAGTTTAGCAGTTTAGTGGAGCAGAACTGAGATATCACAGAAACGGACGTTTTGCACTGATATTGTTATTAACATAATATGTATGACCAGCCGCTTAATGTCCACTGAAATTAACTTTAATAAGATATATTTGTAACCTTTTTAAATAATTATCGAAGTAAATTGATTTGTTTACATTAGGGGTCACCCATTCGAAGTTCAGTTTAATTAAATATTTATTTCGGACATTTGACACATAACGTTATCTAGTTTCAAACTAAGCCGAGCTTGTCGACTGACTGACAGAATACTTATATACTTTTTTTGAATGTACTTACTTTACAATGAATGAGTCATAGAAACACTATTATATGTTTATCTAAGTGCCCCTGCGCTCTAAATTTTATTTCGCCGTCGGCTAAAGTACAAAGAAGCCGAAACTAAGGACATCGAACCAAACAATGGATCAAAATTGAACAGAGTTGTAGTAAAACACAAGTTTGAATGTTTCAGATTTTGTTAAGACAAATTACCTGCTTCACCTTTAACTAACTTAATATGTAGTTCAAAATTTGTTGTGTTCGAGAAATCATGTCTGTGTTCAAAGGTTCAATGTTTGTAGCTGAAGTTTCTTCAGTGACTGTGTACTCAGTCGGCAAACCTCTTTATTTAATGGGTTATTTAATATAACTTTATGACTCAGGAATTTGAACCTCTTTCATGGTTTTTTGACATGCTTCTTGCTCATAGTTTTGCTATAGTGGTATCAAATCAAATTTTCTTGGACTCTTACGATACCGACTGGATGAATAGATGTGATGATGCATCATGTTATTAAACCGTCATGTCACAGAATTCTTAACTGTAATAAATACAAACAGCAGTAAGTGCGCGAAATCCATTTAACAAGTCAAAAAAAATAAACCACTCAAAGTCACGTTAGGGCGACTACCTGTTCAATCCCACTACCGCTGGGGGCGGACACTTACGCCCCACCTCTTGGTATTCCTAGTTGCACGTCGACACAAATCTTCATTAGTCTTTTGCACGTCAAGTGAACAAGTAGCATAAAAATAATGGCTCTCTGGGCTCCATATCGCGAAGAAACTCCATTAGACTTGAGCAAAACGTCCATGGTTAACGCTCAACGACCACCGCTAATTGAATACGGATCGTACTACCCCAAGCAACTTACGTCATCGAAATCATCACGATCAAACGAAGCGATTGGACCTTTTCAGTCACGTCCTGCGAACCAGTCTGCAACGTCGTCGTCATCGTTGTCTGAAAGATGGAATTTGAAGCGTAACGCGCCTCCTCCCAAGATGTTAATGCCGCCAGAATCTCACGAGACTGAATCCCTCTCAGACGACCCTGAGTATCAGAAGTTTGAGAAGGAGTCCTTCCAGGCTATGGCGGCGAAAAATGGGGGCTCTCTATTAGGGAGCAACCCGAAAATGAGACGCGTAATGCAACCATCTGAAGAGACTGATGACTACAGACGGCAGCGGGAAAGAAATAACGTGGCGGCAAAGCAGAGCCGCGACAAAAGGAAACTGCGCGAAGCTCGCCTTGCCGTCCAAGTGACGTTCTTGAAAAAAAAAAATGCTGAGCTAAAGGCACAAATCAAGAACGATTTTTGTGCTCGTTGTGCGATAATAAAGTAAACTTTGTTAAGTTAGTATCTCAATAGTGTAAAGAGACTATACAGGTACTAACTGAACAAAGTTTTTTGTAAATACTGTGAAATATAAATACTGTGATATGTAAATACTGTGATATATAAATACTGTGATATGTAAATACTGTGATATATAAATACTGTGATATGTAAATACTGTGATATGTAAATACTGTGATGTATAAATACTGGTGCAATATATAGATAGTATTTGTAAATTAATTATGTAAATAAATTATTTAATTATTTAAAATTTAATCTGTAACATTAAGTAGGTGTAAGTTTAGTTAGTTTTAAGTCTTGTTTGTAATCAGTAAAAGTGTTAAATGATAGTTTCCGTTTCGTTATATTGTTTAAGTGTTGTCTTTGTAAATATGTGATAGACTTTTATAATATTGGATGTGTAAATATAGATATAAGGTTAGTTTAGTTCTAAGTCACATAATTGTAGTCTGTAATAAATCAAAGTATTATTTAGAATGTTTAAGTTTATTTGTGTAATAGTAAAATTGAGCAATAAAATTTTATGTGTTTAAAAAACTGACAGACATTTTCTTTAAAATACGTATATTACCTACATTGACAATACATCTACACACTATGACGACAGTGAGACACAATTTCCTTAAACATGCCAATTATTCAAAGTTTTAGTACTCCAATATTGATCATAATATTTGAAAATATAATTAAAGTCACATCACGCTACGAGGCTCAGGTCCGGAGTAGTGACCACACGTACAGGTGAAACCGTGAAGATCGTCTAACTTATTCATCTGTGATCAATGTTTCATCTATCCAGGATTTTAAACAAATTTAACAAATTAAATTGTTTTTAAAAAAGGATAAATAATAAAATAAACACGTGTACAAAAAGAAATGTATAATATCAAGCGATAGTTATGTTCAAAATTCGTTCCGGCTCCTACTTGGGTGGGTACATAAAAACGAATTGTGTTGCATTTGTTGGTCAAGTCAGCGGGACCGAATTTATTTACGTGGTGGTGGCGTGTTGCACAATACATGCAAGTATGTGGGAACCAAGAGTTCTCATTGGTTGAACATTATAGTAAGTATTCTGCAGTACCTACAGAGGTACGAGATATAGAGGTAAGTTCGAGAAATTGTGTCTGTGTTCAAAGGTTCAATGTTTGTAGCTGAAGTTTCTTCAGTGAGTGTGAACTCAGTCAGCTAACGTCTTCATTTAATGGGTTATTTAATATAACTGTCTGAGCCAGTAATTTGAACCTCTTTCATGGCTTTTTGACATGCTTCTCGCTTATAGTTTTGCTATGGAGGACCAAAGATAGCTACTAGATACTTCGTTTGAAATATTTATAATATTAAACAAAGCAATGATATTACAAAAATTCGCAGCAACCAAATAAAATATTATCATTGATTAACTAAAGTGTTTCATTACCTACTCATAACGATTTTTGCAAAACACGGTTTTTATATCTTTGTCCTCCCAAAAATATTCGCGCACGCTGCTCCGTTCCTTATTGCTACTGAGGTTTGAAGGACGTTTGCTAGACTCGAGACTGTCGTGAAGATACCGACTGGGCACGTTCTATCATGCTTAATATTTCAATTTTCCCCTAGGCACCGAGGGCTTCTCAGTGACTTGTAGTATCTAAAGCAAAACTGAGCGGCTAATCACTTAAAAATAAACTTGCTAACAAAGTCAACAGTTTAAGTACAATATTAACATTTTACATTCTGAAGCCAATGACATGTTTTACTACAAACATGCCTCGCCAACTTGCAACGCTAAAAAGTGACTAACAAACAAGTACACTTTAACTACAGGCTTGTTGTTAGGTGGACCAAAGAGTGAAACCACATCATTCAATAACATACTTACTGTCAAAATCAGAAGGTTGATTATCGAGTACATAAAGCTGAACGTGTACAGATGTTGAATAATACTGAACGTTACCATCAGATCATATTATCTTGTTTTATTCCACATAAGTAGGTACCTACCTCTATAGGTACTACAGCACACCTACTATAATCTTCAACCAATGAGAACTCGTGGTACGTACGAAGTTGAATGTATTGTGCAACACACCAGCGCTACGTCAATAATGGCGGTCCCGTCGACTTGCGCATTCAATGCATGGGCGTATTAAAACACAATTCAAATCTTTGTACCAAAGTACAAGACGGAACGAATCTTGAACATAGCCGTCGTTTTATGTTATACAGCTATTATATAATGTATATGTTTGTGTTTTTTCACTACGTTGAAAAACTTGACATGGCAAAGTTTTTGCAATTCTTACCTAGATAATATGAAGCATTTGTCACAGATCAATACTCTAGACGATCGTGGCAGTTTTACATCATTTTAGTTAGTACGAGTTAGTATTACAGAAAGTTTTAGGGTAGGGCGGGCCTAGTTGAGCAATTTTTTACTCAAGTGATTATAGCTCCTCAACAATAAGTCTTAATAGCTTGTGTGGCATACCGATGGATTATTTATTTATTCTTCTACAAAAAAGCCCCTTAGTAATTTATTTCTGACAAATCAAGTTCAAAAGTTACAGCTGTTCAAACGAAGAAGGTCAAGTATGTTCAACTTAGCCCACAGGTGAGGTAAGTTGAGCAAGGGTATGGGGCAAATTAAGCAGTTAGAGATTCTCATCTAACTAAGGTTTCTAGACATGAAATAAAAATTGTCTTTGTTACTTTATTATTTTCTTAGTGAAAAAAAAAGAAAACGTAATATTCTTCTAGATATTAAGCATAAAAATAAAATCAACAAAAACGCAACATACTTAACGATTAATTTTTGAAATACATTCAGACTTTCCACTTAAAATCAGACTTTATCAATTTCATTAAAAATTAACTATAATAAAAATATCCATAATGACTAAAACTAATCATCATCGTCATCGGAATTGCAATTTATGCAAATGAAATGAAGGCCAGTAACTTAGACACATTTTTTATGTGCCTACTCTTTACAATCTTCGCATTGGATCCACTTCTCTCCTGGTATGCTGTCAGACCAGACTCCGCTGCAAACCTTTGTCGCTTTTATCACTGGACTGAAGAATTTTTTTACTAACACTCTTCTTTCTTTTTTTTAAATTTTCTTCTTTTGCTTCTTAACTTTTTACTAGATTTATTTTGTTCTTCTTGCAATGCGTTTTTCTCGGGTGTATCTTTCTTGGGTGCTGCCTTTGGGTATGGTCAAACATTTTCTAGGGAGAATGCCTGTGGTGAATCGAACTGTTCATTTTCTTTATTAGTCGTTGGTAAGTTGAGCAACAGTTGCTCAACATACCCTAACCCGAGTATTTGAATTTAAAATGAAATTATGAAAAAACTGTATTAGTTTAATCAAAATCCATAATAGATATCAAAAATACATGAAATTAATGAATTTTTAAAACTTACTTGATTGAAAATGAATGACATTTGACCTGTACAGGAGAAATATACACAGATACGATTTCTTTACTTTTTGTTCGCAAAATAAACAAAGCGCTTGTGTGTCTTACTCGATCGTCAATTCGCCATTAGTGGTTGCGTGACCTGTTCTCCTCTCGCGCCCCCGCAGTTTTTTCATTTGATGTGCTAGCGTCCGGTGTATAGTTTCGGAGACATTTTAATTGCCCGACTTACACCTATGCCCAATTAGCCCCGCTCTACCCTATATGGTTACTGCTCCGCTCCTGGGACTCCCAGCGTGATGTTTTACAGTCTATATTCATCCATAACAAGCACTCCATTTACTACACAACGATTAATTTACAATTATTAATTCATTTAAAAAAACTGAATCTTCAGCTTCATTATAATTATGTGCTCTCTAGTAGTTTTTACGTTTATGGTCACTGTTCTGCTCCTACGGCTTCTAGCGCGATGTTTCAATTATATTAGAAAACAAACCTCTATGAGCTTATAAGCTATAAGTTTCATTAAATTGTACTACTTGCTGTGTCCCGTGGTTTCGCATTGATAATTATTCGTTTCAAAATATACTTTCTCACAAAGTCAGACGGTTGAATGTCATGTGCCAACATTTAATTATTTAAAACCACGTGCACAACGATCAATCCCAGCGACACCTCCTGTCGCTGTTGTTTCAGTTCTTATCTTTGCGTGTAAGTAACCATTTCTTTGTCACACACTACCATTTGCGCTTTTGGCTTAAGGTTTAATTGTTAGAATAACACTGAATATCATGTCAAGATTACAAAAAAAATAGTTTGAATAATCAAATCAAATTTTCTTTGACTTTTACGATACCGAGTGGATGGTGGTGTGATAGAGGTGTGATGAAGTATCGTGTTATTAATCCGTCGTGTCACAGAATTCTTAATTTGCAATAAATACAAACAGCAGTAAGCGTGCAAAATGCATTTAACAAGTCAAAAAATAAACCACTCAAAGTCACGTTAGGGCGACTACCTGTTCAATCCCATTACCGATAGGGGTGGACACTTACGCCTTACCTCTTGGTATTCCTGGTTGCACGTCGACACAAACCTTCATTTGTCTTTTGCACGTCAAGTGAATAAGTAGCATAAAAATCATGGCTCTCTGGGCTCCATATCACGAAGAAACTCCATTAGACTTGAGCAAAACGTCCATGGTTAATGTTCGACGACCACCACAAGTGTATCATGGGACGTACTATCCGATGCAACCTCACAAGGCTCAACAACTGCCTAAGATCTATTGTACATCATACGACTCGATCGGACCTTTTCGGCCACGTCCTGCGAACCAGCCTGCAACGTCGTCGTCGGGGTCATCATTGTCCGAAAGTTGCAATTTGAAATATAACGCGCCTCCTCCCAACATGATTACGCCGCCAGAATCTCACGAGACTGAATCCCTCTCAGACGACCCTGAGTATCAGGAGTTTGAGAGGGAGTCCTTCCAGACCATGGCGGCGAAAAATGGGGGCTCTCTTTTAGGGAGCAACCCAAGAATGAGGCGCGTAATGCAACCATCGACAGAGACAGATGACTACAGACGGCAGCAAGAAAGAAATAATGTGGCGGCAAAGCAGAGCCGCGACAAAAGGACACTACGCGAAGCTCGCCTTGCCGTCCAAGTGTCGTTTTTAAGAAGAAAAGTTGCTGAGCCAAAGGCACAGAAAAAGAACAATTTTTGTGCTCGTTGTGCGACATTAAAGTAAACTTTGTTAAATTAGTATCTCAATAGTATGAAGATACTATAGAGGTACTAACTGAACAAAGTTTTTTGTAAATACTGTGATATATGAATAATGTGAGATATAAATACCGTGATATGTAAATACTGTAATATATAAATAATGGTGCAATATACCTATAGATAGTACTTGTAAATTAATTATGTAAATAAATTATTTAATTATTTTAAATTTAATCTGTAACATTAAGTAGATGTAAGTTTAATTGGTTTTAAGTCTAGTTTGTAATCAGTAAAAGTGTTAAATGACAGTTTCCATTTTGTTATATTGTTTAAGTGCTGCCTTTGTAAATATATGATAGACTTTTACAATATTGGATG
The DNA here is from genome assembly GCA_949316085.1 of Hypercompe scribonia. Taxonomy (NCBI): domain Eukaryota; kingdom Metazoa; phylum Arthropoda; class Insecta; order Lepidoptera; family Erebidae; genus Hypercompe; species Hypercompe scribonia. The sequence continues at coordinate 18,916,578 of OX438981.1, read as the reverse complement.
TGTAAATATAGATAAGGTTAGTTTAGTTCTAAGTCACATACTCGTAAATGTAGTCTGTAATAAGGCAAAGTATTATTTAGAATGTTTAAGTTAATTTGTGTAATAGTGAAAATGATCAATAAAATTTCACGTGTTTAAAAAACTGACAGACATTTTCTTTAAAATACGTATATTACCTACATTGACAATACATCTACACACTATGACGACAAGGAGAGACAATTTCATTAACCATGCCAATTATTCAAAGTTTTAGTACTCCAATATTGGTTATAATATTTGAAAATATGATTAATGTAACAGAAAGTCAAAGAGCATAACGTTAGCAATCAATATATGAATATATCTATTAGGGTGTCTCTTATATGACAAAAAAAAATTTTTTTTCGAATTTCGAAATGCATACCCTCTATAATTTTTACTAATGCTATAAGATACTTAAATATAAAATTTTATCAATCTAGCATAATTGCAACCAGTGCCCACCGAGCTTCAAAGTTTAGTAAAAAACGTGTTTTGTCCTAAAATTTCAGTCTGCTATAATTTCACTATAAATGCAATGAATTAAGTGAATAAAATTAAATAATAAATTAGATGAACATTAATCTTTAATTAAAAACATAAAGAAATAAGAATCATTCAGGGTAACTTCTTTTTAGAGTAGTTTTTTTACAGTCTGGATACAATTTTAGATGTTCCTGGACACAGCGCAGCAAGAACTGTTTTTGTTCTTCTTCAGCCGTGATAAGTCCGTTAAAATCTTGCATTAATTTAACAGCCCTTTCAGCAGTATCATTTACAACTCTCAAATAACTTATTCTTCTTTTAGCCTCCAGAAAAGCAGCATTGTTATTCCAAGAAGATACATCTTCCTTTAGAAAACTGTCGTCGATCTGCAGTCGTGATCAAAATTGTTTGCTCTTTTCCGATACGAAATCATCCAGTGCTTTGTCTAAAAAAAAAGAAAAATAAGTTAAATAGCAAATAAAAATCAACAACAATTTTGAAAATAAATAAATAAGTATTGGACATTGAAATTGAAATCCAACAAAAAGTCAATTTAACTTACCAAACAACTTTTGAGTCAGTTCTTCCTTTGACGGGTTCGTTTGCTAAAATCCGAGATTTTGTCCCTGTTGAAGTTGGCAATCATCTTCTTCTTAGTTTGGTTGTCAACTTCATCATCAAATAGTGATAGAATGACTGTCTCTTCACATAAATACCATAAGTGATGGCTGAACTTGCTTATAGAAGCTTTAGAAATTGTTGCGTCAACTTTTTCATACTCTTTTAACATCTTCAAGAAGCGCAAATCTTGATTAGGTGCTTTGGTCGCCACTGTACATTCGAGCCAAGGTTTAACATACAATATTACGAGAAATAAGCAAACATCTTGTAGAGCCTTTTTGTCCTTCGCAGTTACTCTGCATTGTGACTGAAGTAAACATATTTTTAAAGAATAGATCGCTCTCGCCATCCAGCGTGCCTGATATATAGCTCCGGGGGGCCTTAGTTTTAATTTTTCCTCTGTGTCTCCTCCTAAAAATATTACGCACAGTTCGACCAATTCGCGGTAATCATCTCTTACAAAACCTTTATCTAATTCTGCCTTATAAAATAGTAACAACGCTTGAATATCTGTCTCGGCAACCTGTGCTTTTACGAAATTAAGAGATGGTTCAATTTTAGTACAATCAATGTTTTTCCAATTTTCTTGGAACTTTTTGAACATCGGAATATCTGGGCTACTAGTAATTTGCTTAATCTTGGTTTCAAAGACAGCTTTTAGGACCAATTCATAAACATGATGACGACCGGCGAAAAGCAACAATTCTCTTCCTAAAGTTTGCTCCAAAATAGCACAAGCTCCATTGAAACGGCCCATATTGGAAGCTGTTGTGTCGCAGCACATTATTTGCACTTTATCATAAAGGTTCCAGTCAAAGAGAGCTGCTGATACAGCCTTCGCTTGATGTTTTCCAGATAAAACTTTCTAGTTTCGGCACTGCAAGAAGCTGCTCTCTATCGTCAAATGAAGCTATAACTGGCAAGCGTTCTTCTTTTGAACTCCGTACATCCAACCCCGGTAATAGTTTTCCATCCCAATGGACTGTGACTATGTCGGGTACATTGTTTTGGAAGTTAGATTTTATTGCTTCTGCCCTTGATTTTCTAGTTTCAGTACGAATTCGCTGAATCGAGGATTTGTTAATACAGAAATCATCGCTGCTCAGACCAAGCGCTTCTACCACCGCATTAAGAATGTAAACGGTATCTCTAATGCTTAACTGGCATCGATCTAAAGCTGCAACTAGTTTAGGTGTTATAAGATTCTTTCTACCTCTTTTTGAACTTTGTTCATGGCAGGGAACGTTCGGCAAGCTGAGTTCAGAATTCAAGATCTGTTCTTCGTCTGAATCTTCTACACTGTCTAAGTTATTTGTGTTGGAAGTAGATGCAACAGCTAGTGATTCTCTTTGTCTTACAATCCTTTCCTCTTCTTCCAATCGTCGTTGTCTAGATGTTTGTTCTTTTTCCGCCAATTTTTTATCTACACCACCTAAGCATCCCGGTCGACCTGGCTCTCTCTGTTTCATTAAAAATAATTTATCTTCCTCTATTTTCATTCTCTCAAAAGCATCAGCATGTGCAATATCAAACAAATTATCAAGATTAATAATAAAATTGTTCTCACGACTCTTAAACGTAATCTGAGTTTTCTTACAATTTTTTTGCAACTCTCTCCAAACATGATATAAATTAATAAGTTTCTTCACGCAGTTAGGAAATGCCCTTGTTGGAATTCTTGCTTTTTCCCAATATATGATGCACTCCCTAATCACAAGATTTGCACTTTCACTAACAGTCAATTTAACCTCACGAATATTGCAAAATAGGACTGAGAGAACTTGTCGATTAGATGGTAATTTTGCACCATTTATTTGGTAGCTAGTCAATCCGATAAGAAAAATATTTTGTTTATCACTCCGTAATTCCACCGACATGTTTACGCACTAAACAATGAAGCACTAATAGTCTCAAAAATCACGTACGAAATGGCAAATAAAACATGTCGTAACAGGTCACTGGGCAGTACTTAAGCAACTTGTATCGACAAGTTTAAATAGCAAGTCGGCACGGGTTATCGTTTATATATCGAACTAATATTTTTTTCTAGACAATATAGGGTTATTACGAAACTTTTAAGAAGGTATGCGTAAAAAAATATCGAACTTGAAATTTAAGGGACACCCTAATATCTATCTATACACAGACAGACACACACACTGACATCTAAGTCCGCACGAGGCAGAGCCTGGATTCAGCTGAGTACCAGACTGCTGACAGATGTTAGACTCTACTTTTCGCGTCAGTCTTATTTCTCATTTGCAACCCAAATTTGCCGCGACGAAGCGTGGTGGGGATTAACAGCTGGTTAGTCATGTAGGTGCGTCTTGTTGTATTTGATAAAACGTTTATTAAAAATATACATTATGAAACATTACACTAGCAGCCTCAGGAGCGACACACAGTACACAGGTCAAACTATGAAGATTATTTCTCTTCTGCCTAAATAAGGGTTTCTATAAATTAAAGAAATTAAGTTGTTTCAACAAAGTGGAATAAAGTATGTAATAATGTTATTACACTACTCTTTCTTGAAATAAAAACTCAGTTGGATTTCTGAAATAAAAACAGATTTATTTATTTATCTTCTAATTACAAGATAAGAATACACAAGACAGTTATAAATAGCCTTACCTGAAATAAAAACAGAAAACAACATTAAAAGTTTTTACTCCAGGTGATATTTAAGATTAAGTATTTTAATACACTTCTTCTTATTCTTCGACTATCGATATTTTTTTGTTAGAATCCAGACCACAGAGTATTGACGTTTTACCATTAAGAAAGTGACGTATTGAATAAATGAGGTTCGTCGTTTTCTTTATATCTCCCCCCCTCAAAGAAGAACAATCACATAACTGTTATGTGACTGTTCATCCAGTCGCGTCGCCAGCTATCGGAATCAATTTTGTTATATGAAAAAGGTTTGATTCTGTTTTCCTGTGCCCAGTTTCAACCTCGTATTTTGTATTGGAGATTTTCTTAAGTATTTTGTATGGTCCGATTCTTATTTCATCCAGCTTTTTTCTATTGAGGCGGTTTCCATTTTCTACATACACTAAGTCTCCGGCATCCAATGTAATTTCTTTCCTGTGTTTATTGTATCGTTCTGCATTTTGATTATGGGACTTTTTCGTGTTTTCCAGTGCCAATTCCCGATCTCTTCCTAGATCTTCTTCTGTACAATTTGTCTTCAATTCGTGGGGCAAAATATTTACACTTTCACCTTCCATTAAGTATTTCGGAGCGAATCCAGTCACTGTGTGTTCCGTTTCATTGTATCTGAGCTATTATTATTGAGGCGGTTTCCATTTTCTACATACACTAAGTCTAGTCTAGTCTACAATAGCTATATACACATTTCTGAGCTATTTTTGACCATGTCTTTTTATTTTTGTTTTCATTTATTTTGCATCGTATTTTATTTACCAGAGTTTGATTTAATCTTTCGTTAAGCCCATTTGAAAATGGAGCATCTACGGCTGTAAAAACCATCTTTATCCTTTTCTGCTTTAAAAAATTTTTATACTCCTTTGAATTTATACCAGGGTATTGATCTGTTAGTATTGTTCCTATATCGTTGCTTTCTGTTACTTTCGTTGTTAATTTTATAAAGTCATTAGCGGTTTGGTTTTTCGATGTTAAAATATAAGCGTATCTAGTAAAGTGATCCACCATAAGGTGTAAATATTTTTTTGTTGATCGCGAACCCCCAAACCCACCAATAGTGTCGATGGACATAATTTCGAATGGATAAGTAGCTGGTCCTAAATGTGATAGGAATCCATATCTTGATTTTTTTCTTGATTTGTTTTTTTGACATATAGAACAATCATCGCAAACTTTTTTTATATTCATTATCATGTTTGTCGCTGAATAAAATGGAGTTATTTTATTGATCATTTGCGATCTCCCTAAATGACAGTAAGTGTCGTGTACCTCTTTTATCAATATCATACTGAGGTTTTCAGACAATAGAATTTTATCTTTTTCTCTTAACTTTTTGAAATAAATGCCATCTTTTAATATAATGTTTTTCTTCTTTTCTTTTAAGTACATATTCTCATTCTGGTCCTTTTTTATGTCTTCAAGACTTATTTGGTTTACGACTTCCAGGATGTCATCTGTGTTATCATTTGGTTCTAAAACCGGATTGCTGCTTAGGCAGTCTGCTTCTTGATTACATTTTCCAGGATTGTATTTTATCTTGAAATCATATTGAGATAGGTAATATGTCAAATCTCCTAACTCTTCATCCGTCCTAGATTTTATGTTCAAGTTTTCCAGGGGCTTGTGATCCGTGTATACCGTGAATTGTTTTGCTAACAACCAGTGTTGCCAATATTTCACTGCTTCTTTTATGGCTAAACATTCAAGGTATATTGCTTTTTTTTTTCTTTTGTGCCTCGTTCAATTTTCTAGAAAAGTATGCTACAGGTTTACAACTTTTATCTTTATCTTCTTGTTTCAGCACAGCTCCAACTCCTTTAATACTAGCATCAGTATAAATTGTAATTGGAGAATTAGGGTCAAAAATTTTCAGGACTGGTTCCGAACAAAGCAATGTTTTAATTTTCTCAAATGAATCTTGACATTCTGTCGATCAAACAAATTTCACATTTTTCCTCAGAAGATTATGTAATGGGTCTGAGATTTGTGCCATGCGAGGGATGAATTTATGGTGGTAATTAATTTTCCCAAGGAACTGTCTTACATTTTTTCTTGTTTCTGGAGCTGGGAAGTTACTCACTGCAATTAAATAATCTTTCTGTGGTTTTACAGAATTCTTTTCAATAATATGACCTAAGTATTTTGCGTGATTTTTCGCAAATGAGCATTTTGAAAATTTTAATCTGAATCCCTCTTTCTCAATTGCTTCCAATAGTCTTGAAAGATGCTGTATATGCTGTACGAAATTTTGTGAGAAGATTAATATATGGTCGATGAAAGACACTGCAAAATCCGAAAGTTTATATTTTCTTATTATATTATTCAGTATCCTTTGAAAAATTGCAGGTGCTGTTTTTAATCCAAAAGGAAGGCAAGTCCACTGAAAGTGTCCTTCCTGTGTTACAAATGCAGTTTTAGGTCTGTCTTGAATCCTTAGAGGGATTGATCAAAATGCAGAATTTATATCCAATGTTGTAAAATATTCGCAGTTCACACTTTTTATTATCAAGTCTTCTATTAGTGGAAATGGCTGTGCTTGGGGAGTTATAATTTTATTTAAATCTCTAAAGTCTATACACATTCTTGTTTTTTTATTATCTTCTTTCTTAAATGCCATAGTAACTGGCGCAGCAAAAGGGCTGTATGACTCCTCAATAAGACCCTTTTCTAATAACTTAGCTACTTGACTTTCTATTTCTTTTCTATCCTCAAATGAGCATCTGTAAGGTCGTTTATAACAATATTTTTCTTCCATTAGATCAATATGAGCCTCATAATCCTTAACAGTACCAATGTCGTACTTATCTTTGGCAAATACGGATTTATATTTGTTTAACAACTTGTCGATTTCCGACTGTTCATATGTATCTAAATGATTTACAATCATCTGAAATTCATCCGTATTTAGATGATCATTGAAGTTTATTTCATATTTTCTTGAATTGTACGTTTTTTCTTTTATGTCAATACAGGAATTTTGACATCTGTTTGATTTTCTGCCTCTTCCCTGTAAATTTCATTTACTTGTTTTTGGAAGTCTTTGTTCTGAATAATCCTTAGATCTTCAGTCTGGATCAATTTAAAATTTTTAATACAATCTAATCCAACCAAAAAATCATAATTGAAATTCTCACTGTCTACAACAAACACTTTGATCATTTTTTCAATATCGTAAATTTTCACTTTTATTGTTATCATACCTTTTGTTTTTCCTTCACCATTAATAGTTCTCAAGCTTATTTTTTGTAAATTTTGCACGTTTTTTCCTTTAATGTTTAATAATTTTGCATTTATCAATGATACATTTGAACCGGAATCGTAGGTACCAGAAATTTCCAATGTGTCATTTAGTAATAGCTTGATTTTTATTAATGGTGGTACTTTTAGTTTTTTGGATTTTCTGTATTTAATTCCACCTCCAGTTCTGAATTATTAACTGATTTAAGTGATCCAATTTTTTTGTTTTTCTCTTCTTTTTCTCTAAACCAGCAAATTGATTCAGAATGAAAACGCTTCCCTTTGTTTGCCTTTTCACATATTTCACATGGATTTTTGTCTTCATTTTTCCTTTGTTTGTTATCCCAGAAAGGTTTCCCTTTTTTTTTCAGTTATATTTTTCTTGACAAGGTGTTCTAATTTAGATATTTCATTGTACAGATCTTGAGTTTCTTGAAGTGTTTCTCTGTCAATCTTGTCGGATACATAGTTTGGTAAACCAATAGCAATAAGATCAATTAATGTTTCAGTATCCATGGATTTTCTAATTTGAAGTAGTAGCTTTTCTTTTTTCAGGGCATATTCAAGCAGTGAACCTGTTTGATATTTGAAGTTAAAAGCATATCTGATTGGAGACCAACCTTTGTTCCCAAAAGTTTCAATGAAATTTTTCTTCCAGTTCTCCCAATCCGATTCGATAGAGTATTTTAAAATCATGCAAGTGTACCAATCAGCACTACATTTTTCAAGGAAAAATTTCAGGATCTCAATTTTTTTTCTATCTTCTGTCACTACGCAGCGAACACATTCTTTTTCAAATTGATCAATCCATTGGCTGGCATTGGAGGTTTTTTCATCAAATTTTTCAATCATGAAATCTTTAGCGATTTTGTTTAAGTTCTTAACTTCAGAGGTTTGTTCTTTGGATTCTAGAAGTTTTTCTAGCAACTTCTTTATTGTGTCCTCTGACGAGCTTGTGGTAGATATTTCAGCTGCTTTGTCTGGAATCTCTTCCAAATAAAAATTTTCAAATAATAAGTTACCTTCCTCATCTGAATAAGCTTTTTTCATATTTTCTGTTAAAGTTATCCAAACTTTCCTGTATTGATTTCTTTTTCCCAATGTGTTTTTCACTCTGCCATACACTTGTGACGTTATCAATTCTTTGTGTAAACTTGTTGGTTGATATTCATCTGGTATTGCAAATGAACGACCATCTAATGTGCCGATTGAGGTTAGGCACAAAATTATAGTTTTTCCATCTGACGTTCCTCGCATTTTAAAATCGAACCTTAGTTTTTCCATTTTCACGAAGTTTCCACAATAATGTTGTTTTGTAATAATGTTATTATACTACTCTTTCTTGAAATAAAAACTCAGTTGGATTTCTGAAATAAAAACAGATTTATTTATTTATCTTCTAATTACAAGATAAGAATACACAAGACAGTTATAAATAGCCTTACCTGAAATAAAAACAGAAAACAACATTAAAAGTTTTTACTCCAGGTGATATTTAAGATTAATTATTTTAATACACTTCTTCTTATTCTTCGACTATCGATATTTTTTTGTTAGAATCCAGACCACAGAGTATTGACGTTTTACCATTAAGAAAGTGACGTATTGAATAAATGAGGTTCGTCGTTTTCTTTATAAGTATATAAACACTATGTATATAATATTAAGCTACGTTTGTGTTCACAATTCTCTCCGGCTTCAACTTGGGAACATAGGCATGAATTGAATTTTTTGCGCTTGCGCATTCGATGCCCAAGAGGACAGGAGTGCCTTTGTTTAGGTAGCGGTGGTGTGTTGCACAATACATGCAACTATGTAGATGTAGATAAAAAAATATAAAAAAAGAAGAATAAGAAAGAAAGAATAAATTTTGGAGGTCTCCCATACTTAGAACTGACACGGATTTTTTTTCATATACTTGCCCTATATATATTTAATATATGTATTTTTTTCCCATATTTGTGGGATATCTATGGACAGGTCTTCAAAAATGATACTGAGGTTTCTAATTTATTTTTTTTCTAAAACGAATAGTTTGCGCGAGAGACACTTCCACAGTGGTAAAATGAGTGTCCCATCCTCTATCACTTCTAAAATAAAAGAATGAAAGAACTAAACAAAATATACGATGTACTCGTATATTACAATGTAAACTTTTATCGAAAATTGGTTAGAACGAGATCTATTAAGCAATTTTTTTTTTAATACACCATAAACCGCTGCTGCGGAACCCTTCATGGCCCGCACTTGGCCACTTTATTGTTGTTTGTAGAAAGTGTTTTATTGAATGACATTTTGCCACTGCTTGGTATGCATTACCACAACTATAGACTAGATCGTTTATTTTTTCGCTGTCAGTTTCTAGTGATGGAAGTTGGTGAGGAACAGTTGTAGTAAGAGATGGTAATAACTTTAGGATAAAAGTTATCGATGTTATATTCAACCCGCTTACTTTGTAAGCGAGTGTATTTTAAAATGATTAGCGGCTCAGTTTTACTTCAAATACTCAGGGAATCCTGAAATATATTCCTGAATTTTCCTATTTCTGAATGTCCACCCAGGACCTCTTAGTTAATAGACGCTAAAATGATCTGTGTAATATCAGGTGTTGCTTGAAAAACTAATCAAACTGCCTGCGAAAATAACGATTACCTATCTAATGTTTTCTGAACGTGTTTTTTATTATTTATTTTTAAATCAACGCCCATACTAGGAACAAATCCTGTGTCGCGGGGGATTTTACAAACATACAAGAAACGGACACAAAGAACACCCAGCCTCTCTGGTGTTCATCTCACCTGATTTGTCAGGTGGGGAGACTCCTGGGAGCTCTGGGCTCCTTGCAGTGGTACTCCGTCGCGGCTCATTACTATGAGCCGGTCATTGTTTTTACGCCGGCCTCGAGGGTGGACCACTGGTCGACCCTCCATGGAGGGGACCGGTGATACGCCTGCGAGAGGCTGGCGGTTCCTGATCGGTGTCCGCAGAGGTTGCGTTTGCCCCGCTCAAGAAAGCCACTATGAGCTCCGGGGCGGGGCGTTTTAACCGCCTACGGACCATTAGAGTAGTGTCGGGGTGCGTTAAGGGGGCGATGTTGATGAGGTGCGGCAGTCCCGAAAGGACCGCTTTCTCGAACATGCCCGTGGCCAGTCTTCTGATGAAGTCCTCGATTGGTTCCCATTTGAGGTCCCGATGGATGGTGGCATTCTTCAAGTACCTGGAGGCGTCGACCGTCATGCGCAGACATGTGTTCTCCGTGCCTTTTACGCAGGGTGTTTCCAGTTAGGACCCAGCCTCAGAACAACAATTTGTGGATCACACAAAGTGTAGTCCCGTGTGGGGTTTGAGCGCAGTAGAGAGCGGCGTGGCGACCGCTTAAACCACTAGGCCAACTGTGCAGTCGAAGTGTAAGTAAGATTCATAGTCTTGTGTAGTTGTAATAACTCAATTGTTATAGGTCTTGGTGTGGTTTATATGAAATAGATACGAAAAGAAATATTAAGTAGGTAACTGTAACATTATTTTCAAAAATGTAATCACTCAAATATACACCGATTGGGCTACAGAACGAGGGGGTCTCTACATGTTCAAAACAATTTATTGGTCAGAGGAAGCTCTGTTTATGTTAAAGGTAAATAGCACCCTTTTCAGTTAATACTTACAAATTTAAATGCATTTCGTTTGATCTAATGTTGGAAGTGTTCTAGAATGAACACGTGCCTAAACAGAGTTGGAGCAAGCAAATAGGTTATTACAAGTTACAATAATGAGACAATACTTGTGAAGTATACTTAAAATATAGTTTTTATCGTTTGTAAAAAGGAATGGTCATTAAAAATAACCATTTGGTTTATGAATAGAGAGAGCAATAAACATTTTGTTATTCTTAGTGAATGTGGATTATGTAACTTGTTTTATATGGATTTTATTGTGAAACTGTTATGGTTGTTTGGAACAATATAACAAAACATTTGAACAGGTATTTGGAACCAAATGCAACCCGCACAATGATGTAATGTTAAAAGTTTATAGCCATTGTTTTGTAATCTATGGAAGCTACGTAAAATTCGACACCTTTTTTTGTAGTAAAAATTTAGGTATCTGTACAAGCTCCAAGTATTAACACATTTGTTTTATCACAACTTGAGATAGTATCTAACCTGTGAAGATTTTGGGTATTTCCTTTTAAATACAATTGTTTAAGTAGCACATTTGTAACGTCCAGTGAGAAGTAAATCTATGAACTAGATACACAGCTATAAATGAAAATATGGTTTGATGCAAACATAATTAAAATAAAATTATACGCATATAAATCTGCATCCAAATAAAAAATTAAAGTTTACAAAAGTCACTGTTACTTTAAAGAAAATCACCAAACCTGCAGTGACACACAGAACCTCCTCCTTTTTCAAGTCGGTCGAAAAGATAAAACACCGCGTGTCATCTTTAATGTTTACTGTTGCTGATGATATTTTTGTTATTCTATGAATTATAATTTAAACACTGTCTGGCCAGATCACTGAGAAGTACTTATAACATCGAAGGCCTGAGCGGTGTTCACGTCTGGATCAATTGGTTGTGACATCAGACGTTTAAATGCATTTCAACTACATTGATTTTCACTTTAGCATGTGGATGTTTTTAGAATGTTTTAAGTACACTGTGATTTGGCTGTCTCTAATCAATGCGTACCTTTTGTGTTTCTTTATACAAGTTGTGTAAGACGTTTGTAAAGAAGTACGTAATTCCATATGTCTCTACGGCAACATCTCCACCGATGGAGATATACCGAATCCTCTACTCCATGTAGTAGTATGTAGCAGCACCCCTACTGATCACGTTGGTCGGGGTAGTTGCATGTTGTATGTTTGTTGCTAACAGAATGTGTGAAAAGTGTTCAAGTTTTCCTTTTTGTAATACCTAATGTTTGTTCCGGAAGTACTTGTCATTACTAATGTTAAAAAATAAAACAACAAACCCTGTCAGGGAACCGTTAAAAAAACGCTTCTCATTTCAGTCACGTAAAATTCATATGAACTTATGAAAAAAACGGCCTGCAATAGTAGTATATTGTATTTTAATTTCCTACTCATTCTCTCTTAAAATTCTAAAATACTTATTATAACGATAAGCTGTAAGGGGCACTTCCGTTAGTGTTGCAAATTATATACATTAGCATTCTGTAATATAATTACAAGATAAAATTAACTTCCAAGATGCTTCAGAATAATAATTCTAATCTATCTTGTAAAATTCGGGCAATGTTTTCAATGTAACGGTACACAAAAGATTTTAATGACGTCACATTATAAATTTTTGAAATTTTCATTTTGTCTTTGCATAATATTCGTGTATTATTATTATACACATACTTACCTACGTACCTTCCGCTTGAATTATCCTTCCGGTTGGTGAACACTGGATTAAGCTGTATTGTGTAGTTTGAACGATCTAGGTGTACTCGAACTAAAAGTGACTTGGTTTATACCACGCAAAGAAAGATCTATAGTTTTTACCATTGTATGTGCTTAATTGCGTTAAGAAGACAAAGTGTCATCAACAACAACGTTGTTTGTTGAGTGTAAATGTTCGTATAACTACGTATATCACATTTCTTTGCCGCGTTCTGTAGCCTAAACGGCCAGATTAGATTTGATGTTTGAAGTATAATATCATTAGACTGTCGATTGTAAATTTGAAGCCTACATATTTTCATGCAGTCATATTTTCAATAATTAACTAGTCACTATGGAATCATTACGAGTACTGTAAAATGTATTGAAATTATTGACTCACGTAAACGCACATGGCTTGTTACATTACAGTATTGCTACAATAATTATTGCTATGTTAATCAAATTGAAAAGTGATTAAATCATTGTTGGCAATAGGTACATTGTACGGAAATAAGTGAAAACTTTTATTATCGAAAACATAACTCGTGTATGTAGTTAACCAGCCTTCAACATCGTAGGAGTACGGCTACTTAAAGTCGAACGTGCCTCGTTCGAACATACCTTAGTTGCCAGAATTGTACGAGCACGAAACCGAATCCGTTTCGCACGATCCTGAATAACAGGAGTTTAAGAAGGAATTAGACTATGGTGCTAAAAATGGAAGTTCTTCTAGGAAACAAGCCAAGAATGAGACGCAGTATACAGTCTGCCTAAAAATAAGACTGTAGGTGCGTGTATGATTACAGACGGCATTGCAAAAAAAAATAACATGGTGGTCAAGTAAAGTTGTAACAAATGCAAATAACGGCAAGCTGGCCTACGACGTATTTAAAAAAGTTACAGAGCTGAAGATTAACTAAAATAAACGTAATTGTGCTCATCGTGTGACACTTAACAGTGTGTGTCAAACTTAACAGGGTCCATACTTGTACATAGACTTTATAAATAAATACATAGTTTTTTCTCCATTTAATCTTCAAAATTAGGCAGATATTAGTATAGTTAAGTTGTGAATCTAGTATGTAGTAAGTAAAAGTAGCAGTTTAATATTTAAGTTGATTGCTTTACTGCAATATTGAAAACATACCATAAATACGTAGGTGTATAAATAACTGGCAGATATTTTTTCAAATACCTGCAATATGTAGATAATAACTGTAAATAGTTACTCATTTTAAATTTTTAAGAAGAATTTAAATTCTCACAAAATTGTACCAATTTCAATAACTGAACGTCCATATTGTCTTTAAAGGACATTCCCGAGTTACTAAACTTGCAACGCTAAGAATCAGCGTAGTTCGAAATGAATTGGCATTTATATCTAGTTTTATATTATTAGGAAAATATAAATTACATAAAAGTGATATATTATTTAAATCGACTTATATGAATGCGTTCATTTATGTATTTAGCAGTTAAAAATAACCATTTTTGTCTAATGTTAACTACAGATTAAACGAAGTAATAAAGTAAAGATTAAAAAAAAGGTTTACTGGTAAATGTTTTGAATCGATTACATTAATCGTCAAAATTTTGTTAAGAAAATGTCATTCAAGTAATTTGACAGAGCAACTTTATATTGACATTTCAAGAAATATTTAAACATTTTAATTTTGAAACTGTGGTACTACGTCATTTTGTTAACAACAATGATAACTCACGTGTAACAGCCAGCTGCCAACACTATCGACTTAGCACAGACTATGTCATAGATTAACATGTATTATATTATAAAAAAATATTGATAGTTCTAAATGTGTCGCAATCACAGGCAGAACACCTCCGCAAAATTTGCAATGTAAAATAGACAAAACTCATCCTTTGCTCGACGTGGTCCTAAACTATTGACAAAAGTGATTGCTCGTGGTACTACCAATATAACAACGTAACAGGACCACGGGCAACTGAAGAAAAAGTAAGTCAACTTTCGGATAAATATACGAGACTCTCTATATTTCTGATTGCATTAAACACTTTCTAAAACCTCAGGATCAAAGTAATCTAAAGGTACGTATAGATGAATAAGTTCACACCCAATTGTTTAGGTAAATATTGTTATACGTTTGTAATGTAGGGGTAAAATCCCTATCCAATTGGGCTTGCACAACATGTCTTGAGCAGTGAACGGTTAACTGAAGCTGTTTAGACTTGTTTCCGTAGGTGATGTTCCTTTAATTATCAAGAAGTATTTCTTAATCGATATTACCATCATACCTTCAAGAGAAGAATGTAGATTTCATTTTACTTGGAATACTTGTACATATGATTAAACTGAATAGTCTGTTATTTAACAAGCTATGAATAGTAGAACGTTAACTTACTTCACTCTAAATATTGGAGTATGTTTTCCTAAGACTATCATCAAGTAATTATCAGCTTGAGTAGAGTTTTATAATAAATAGATTCACAGTCACAAAACAATAATATTACACACAACACACACACACAAAATACACAAAACACAAAATAATAATACCTCAGAAAATAGTGTTGAGTGGACTCTTTTCATAATATATTTGCATTTTCTTAGCTTTTGTCAATCTCATATCTTCAAACCATGGAACAATCCAATTGCTATTGAATGAGAGCAGAACCCTAACGCATCGATTTATACTCAGCATACAGCAAGTATACGTAGTGTATATGTGGTCAATTCACTTGAAGTATACGCCGCGTATACACCGAAAATCTTTTTGAAGTCGATTCGAATTCACACCGAGTATGTTGAGTGTATTTTTTTCTATACTCAGTGTGTTTTTAATAAGCACCAAATATGCCTACCTTATTCTTCTAAGTGTGCGCCAAATTTACACCAAATTTATACGGTGTATACGGATCCGCTAGAGAATTGACCGCTTTCAACCTGTCGTTGAACATAAGTTTTGAAATCCATCATTTCTCTTCTAATCCTTGTAAGTACGACTCTGATTAGAGTAATGCAGCTTCAACATTTCAAGTTGTGGTTCTAAACTGTGTTTCGGATTGTTCCACGTATCTTTGTAGGAAATTCTGTGAACTGCGACGCACTTGGTCAGCGTAAAAATATGTATTAACTTAAATTATAAAATATAGGTAGGTCGGTGGAAAAATGACAACCTAACGAGCGATGACCCAGGTTTGTAACAACGCTTTTGGCTGGAAAACATGTTTTAAAATAAAAACGTGCTGTACTTTGGCGGCAAGAGATATAAAGAAGGTGTAACATGCATTTATTTTAAAAATTGAATATAATGTAGCTATAAAATGATGTATTTCTAACCATGTTTAGATGATTCATACTTGTAAGTTTTTTTAATTAAAAATAATAAAAGTTCATTTTTATAATGGTTACGCTGATTGCACCTCATCAGATGGAATCGCTACTGGAGTGTGGTACTGACAATTTGAATACCTAGTGAGGTGTTTGAATAATATTTTATTTATAATACTAATACTTGGACAATACTATCACTGCCAGGGTGATATTAATTGTATGATCATCATCATGATCATTTCTTTTACTTATGCTACGTACATGTATTTGTAAAATACTGAAAGAATCTTTAACTTTGCCAATATAAAGTGAACATTGTACCGTTTTTTTAATAAAAAATTAACACAGCGACAGGAGTGTAGTTCTGTCGTTAGTCGATAAAATCATAATAACTACTTATAATACTGCGGAATGGTTCCTGACACCGCACACACGACAGCCCGTTGTACTGCGACTCGGTTCACCCTGCATCGCTGCGTAATGATGAATTAAGTGATCTATTTCCACACGGACTCGTTTGTGGTCATACAACACACAACAGATTGTAAAATGACCTTCTACAATAAATTGATTTATAAACTTCATTTTTTACTATATTTTGGAAGATTCTAAAGGCTTTGTATGTTTTTGTGACTGTTTGTGTATTATTAGTACATTATGAACCTTCCATATACATTATTTTTAAATATAATTTATAAGAATTTATGGCAGTTGGCTCTGCTGCAGAACAAGGCACGGAAAAATGACTATGAAAGGCTAATAAATCAAATTTTATTAGCTCTTATTGGAGCTGGTTCGCTACACATACCGCACATACTTTAATTACTTATTCAAAGTATTATATTGTATATGCCCAGCAGTAAATATTACACATTTTATAACATATTGACCAGAATACTTTTCAATTATTACTCGATAACTGAAAATTTCTTAAAAAACACACTGTTAACAATGTATGTACTAGGTAACAATACCTAAGTACCGTTGCGACTTAAGACGACATCTCACGTTGTCCTCTCATTAAACCAGGCAGAGCCTTTAACGTGTTCATTATACAACGGCTTTGTTTAAAGCCACTTTTATTACACTTGCAAGACACTGTTCCCACCTAACCTGTTAGTGCTTACATGCACCTATAGCAAACGTGGATAAACTGGTTTATTCTATACAATATCTAACTTTCGCTACTATATTATAGATTGTTTTAGTACTGCCGCGACCTTCACATATAACGCCAAAAGAAAAGCATACTATAGCGCCATCTAGTGAAGATACCTCGAAATACAATTATAATTTAGTATCTGTACGCGTTCAGGTTCAGCTTCCAGACTTAAATTTGTTAATACTAACGTCTTGAAATTTTCTTGGAACTTTATTGTAGAATCGCACATCCTAACATAGAAACAATTTGCTTACTTTTTGTAATCGACACGAGTTGACAACGCGAGTTTTTCTTTATTTCTATTGTTGATATTATTTATGGCACTAAACTTTGTGACTAAATTAATATTTTTCTTTACATACACTAATTTTCATAGATGTATTGAGATGTGACTGCCATGACACCAATTTCTTTAAATTTATTCCTCGGTGACTTTTTATGACTGAGATTTAAAATTGCGCTAATAGCCCTGTTCTGCAACACAACGATACTGCATATCCAAACAACTAAGCGCTCTTATAATGAGAAAATTTAAATTATTCATACAGTGGTGAAATCTAGATATCTGCCATCAGCCATTCAAACACTCGCAGAAAATAACGTGAAAAAGTTAATATGCAAATTGTATAATCTCTGTTGTCAGAACAACCCTTTTTATTATATTTGAAGACAATGCAGGTATTGCCATTTTGCAAAACTTTTGAAACTCTCTCCTTTCCAATTAATGGGTTGATGCCGTTATTTTTGTTGTTGACTCCTGTCTAAAGGCTAACTTTTAAGTTAGTTTAAATTGTCAGACTCTTGTTTCGTTATTCTAAGTTCCAATCATTTATTTAAACAAACTATTCCAGTGAGGGCGTACGTTCAATCATTGTCAATTTGCTGTCAATATTATGTCAAAACTTTAAATTATTATTTATAACTAGCTTATAAAAAAAGGGTCTTCGACATAAATTGAAGATCCTCTGATCAACTGAGCTCACTATTCTTGGAGGATCGCGAACTTTTTAAGAAGTTGAAATATAATTAACAACCCTTGACGTCGAAAAGTCCCTTGACTTTGTGACTTGTGCTTTTGTTAGATGCCATTGTAGGGCTGTTCATTGTACAATTGTTATGGTTTGTTTGTACACAAGTTAACACGAATACCTTGATTGAACACTGCGACTTTTCACAGTCGCTTAGAATTGTTCATGAGTCATGATTCGGCGTCTGTAAAGCCTTTTGATTATTGTATACTGCTATTATCTATTAACATAATTATATTGCTAACAAAATAATCCACCGAATGGTGTAAATTTATATATGTCTTAACTGTACGAAATAAAACTCACTGTTAATTGCACCGGGCGGTGTGTGGCTTTACCTCACATCAAAAGGCAAGGCGACACTCGTCGGTTGCACAATCACAAAGCAAAGACCACCATCGTTCTGCTTCTTATTTGACAAGGTTTTTTTAAACGCAAGTGATGCGCAAAGAGGTAAGTAAAGATTTTTAAAATGTGATTTATTAGAGCGTCTTTTAAGGTAGGTATTTAACTGATTTCGAATTGGGAGTAACTAAGCATATTTCTGTACGTAACTACATATAAATACCGCTTTAAGAAAAAAATAAATATTCCCATTATGTTACTGTTACTCGTTTGAAAGTTTTATCGTGAAGAATGCTGCTGATATTCCAAGTATCTATGTGTATGCTTTTCAAGAATATCGCTCGCCTCGCAACCAATCTACTGAGCAAATTTTCACCTACGGTATTTCGGAACTGATACGAGCGTCAAGAAAGATCATTACTAGCTTGCATGCTAGAGGTGTCCAGTGGGAGGACGATGGTAGTCTCAATCGGGTGACTTATCTGTTTCTTTGCCCCCTGTGTAAAAAATTAAACCACAACTAGCGGCGAAACTTCCAGTCTTAGTTTAAGCTTCTGTTAAACCTCAATATGCATTTAATACCAAGTAACTATCCGACTGTTTTTACCTGATTGAAAAACTGTATTCGTGTAAAGTGGAAGTTGGAGGGTTCGAATTTCTCCGATCACTAAATGTTCCTAGAAAGATATAGGTACAAGAAATTCTCTTTAAATTAGTTAATTTACAATACACGGACATAAATATATAAATTAATATATATATATATATAAATATATTAATATATTAATATATATATATATGTACCTATTTATCTTTGTTTGTTTGTTGCGTTACAGCGTCTGGGATATTGAAACTCAACAGGTAAACGATAGTACACTATACTAATAGCTATTGCAACTTGGTGTGTATTACTTTCAGAGTTAAGTATTATACAGCAGCAAGACGCTCTCACTGGCCTGATAGCAGAGTGACTGACATTCATCTTTTTAAAGAGTAAGTGGCAAATGAGCAAGAGTAGCTCGAGGATATTTTGAATAAAAGGAGTAAGTACGTCAGATATTGTACACCTAGCGTTGTATGATGGATAGTCATAAGTTGTACACAGTTTGTTGCCAACGCCATCTTGTTGCCAACTTATTTGTGACAGACAACTGTCATGAGTATCGACAAAAGACACAGCCTCACATGCTTTCCGTCAAAAGTTAGTTACAAGTTTAAATGGCAGGTAGTCTAGAATGGCCAAAACTAGGCCGGTTCATGAATATAATTTATTTGAAGTTTGCATAATAAAACAATAATCAGACAATTACACTTAAGTTAACTAGGGATAAACTACAAATATAACGGAATCGACCTATTTATTTCAATGTATGAACAGTTTTGCAAAATGGCAACACTACAACACTGGTTGTTCTAACAATAGAGGTTATACAATTTGCTTGTTATTTTTTCCACGTTACTTCTGCGAATATTCGAATGACTTTACACTATACAAGAAAAAATATACTTCCATAAAATAATGCGACAAAGGTTTGAATGTCGGACAGATATTTGCTGCCAAATGCAACCCGTATTTAGCATAACAGTATTGTTCGTAGTAACTGTTATGTTGTCTACAGAAACAAACAGCAGCAACAGACCCGAACATATAATTACATACATAGACAGTCAACGGCTTTTTTTATAGAAGGTTGAGTACCTACGCAAGCTGTGAAGTCTTTTGGTCATCATTGTCATCAACCTCGCAGTATCGCAGTCACGCCACTTTAATGGATTATCGGTTTCTCGCATCTCGTTCATGTCATTGCGCAAATGCTGATGTACAATCGTCAACCTGCCCAGGACGCGTCACGGTAATGGGCAATTCTTTCCAATATTGACGGAACAAGGTTTATTGTACTTTATTTAAATAATATTAAAAAAAATACTTTATTAAAAATTCGTGGCTTAGCCGTTTATTTACTACAAGATTCATTGCATAAAGTGATGAGCAGTGAATAAATATTTTACCTTACACCACGCGACGTTGGCGAATCAGTCAAACCATATCCGACCCGTTGTACATGGAGTATGTCACGATATTATCTTTCATTTAATATAACTAATAAAAATTTGTAAATAAAAATGTAAGTCTTATTTGTTTACCTATTTCTTATTAGTTATTTATTTACAAAATTCGTACATCGGTCTTAATGCCCAGAGTATTCTCTATAAGTCAACCTTCTGATGGCGTAGAAATTTTACAATATAGGTGCACAGAGGTTAAATTTTATATGTTCAAAAAAATATATATTCACAGTTTCGACATAAATAAACTCATACATACACATATCTATACAAATAAATAAAAGAGAAGTGACTCTTTGTTATTTCAAATTTATAGCCTTGCACTTAATGCGTATGAACGTATATACGGCACTGCGTGAAGGTAATTGTAGTTTTAGGGAGCAGGCAATTCTTGAGACGATATAATGTTGTGTCATATAAATAATACCTATTTTTTACTGTATCTAAATCCCCATGGATACCACCCGCAGTAACCAGAGAACCAGGTACAAGCTAGTAAGAAAATCTCTGGCACCCCGATGTACTTCAGGTCACCTATGGCTTATAGATGGCCCCCTCCCATATGGGAGCCCCGATGTTCCCTTGTCTGCCCTCAAAAGAGTGCGCGTAGTCCGTAGCGCTTGCGTCGTCACCCCGGTCTGCTTCTACTAGGGTGACAGGCGCACATGCCACACCCAGGCCTGTGCTTATGCAGGACGGAGATTGGTTAGCGATCTCATATAATTAATACCTATAATTTAAAATGTAAGTTGTTTGTTTTATGACAATCTAGTGGTGTCGGGGACTAGTTTTACGGAGCCAGAGATCACAGGTACGATTCCTAAACATATGTTATTTGTACGATCATTTCTACTATAGGTACCTACTTAATAAAATTTAACTGTATATGTCAACAGTTTAGGTATCGAACTTACTCGTAGTGTGCTAAGTTAGGTACCCAGATTAGGCTAAGCCTTTTAAGGGTTTATTTGGTTACAAATGAAACGATAATGTGGTGGTAATGTGGTCTAAGTTATTAGGGTACCTAGGTATTGTTACCTAGCATATCAATAGTATGGTCCGCAGCAGAGCCACTATCCATCCAATACTCATTATTTTATTACCTAGTATACATACAGAGATTATGACCATAGAAATACAGATAGACACAGATTATTCTACAATATAATTGATAAAATTATGAAGTTCGCTATGTGGCAGAGCATGACATAATAAAATGCTGTAAAAGTATACAAATAATTTCAAAATACGATGTGATGATGTGCGAGATAACCTTCATTCAGCCGAACGTTTGCGTGTCAATAAATCTGGATTTCATCGAATAGAAACGGAAGCTTGCTCACGTTCTCTTCGGTCAGAGAAGTCCGTGGGCCACCAGGAGAAGCTTCACATTTAGAGGAGATCCCGTCTCTTCAAACTTTTTCATTCGTTTCTTTATTAAAGGAGCACTCAGACACTGATTTAAGTCGTGTAAATCGTATTTAACGTAAAATAAGCGTCTCACAGTAATAAGTGAACTGTTGTTTAATTAAGATTTTTCACACAGTGAACACTCCCAGCGCGCGGCACCATGAAGCTATTCATGGCCACAGAATTTCCAAGAAACGAGGTAGTGATCAGACCCCTCCTCGAGCCCCGCGTGACATATACTTGCGTGGGATGTTATTTCAAAATTCAATTGTTAAAGAATTCTTGGCTCACCTTGTACCAAAATACATAAGTACAACATTGAAATATTGTAGAGGCAAATAAGTACTATTGCATTCGCGATCCTTAAATAATAATAGTAATGCTTATGTAGTAGCGTACTTTGGCAGCGGCATGTCAGTGTCAACAAACGTTAGTAAATAGATGGAAAAAAAAATGATTTGTTTAATAAATTACAAAAGTATCAAAACGAGTTGAGTAGTTTGAACTGCACGTAGACTTGGTTACTACACGAGCAAAGGTGGCGCCTTCACTTCATTTCATCACTTTTGTGTCGTGCTATACTTATTAGGTGACAGATCTATCAAGTTGACGATGGACGTTACTATGGCGAGGCATAAAAAATTATGAATTTAGAGATAATTTTAGATATTTGATATTGCTTTGTATCAAGATAATGTTTTGATTCACTCAATGACTAACAAATTGGATGGATTTCCTAGTTACAGATATATTAAATAGGATATTGCACTTTAGTGACTAATCTAAACTTTGGTGCCAAGAAATATGTCTTTTTTTATCATAGTGTTAGTACTATTAAAAATAAAGTATTATTTCAATGTCGGGTTATACAAGTTATCAGTAGCACCAGTAGCGACTCCACCCTATGAACAATCATTGCTGTAATTTTTAAAAACGAGTTTCTGTGATTTGTTATTAAAAAGAAACTAAAAAGTTTAAAAAAATAATTCTGATTACAAATATACCATTTTATATGTACAATTATGTTCCATTTTTAAAATACATAAATGCGTGTTACACCTTCTTTATTTCTGTTGACGTCAAAATGTAGCACGTTTTTATTTTAGAGCATTGGTTCCAGCCACAGATTACCTTCTAATAGATACCGCATTATTGAAAATTTGTTAGGACTCGACTTTACCAAATTCCGGGGTACGTACGGGACGCGCAGGACGTGTCTAATGTGCTGTGATTGGATATTTCAAGGCTAAACTTAGAATGCACCGAACCATAGTGATGGACAGGGTAAGAACGTTGATCGATAAATTTGGTTACATAGTCCGGATATATTTTTTTTTTATTTGTAAATAAATGAAATGATCAATGTTTATTAAATATTTATTTGAAAAATTAAAATTTGAACATAAATAAAAAATAATATTAGGTACGCATATTTTACTTACTTTAAAATAGTGTTGGCGTGTAACATTTGCGTAAATTTTAGAATATTACGTTTCACTCAATCCCTTAATGTTATTATTGTATAACCTTTATTGGTATACTAGTCTTCAAAAAAGTAAAAGTCCTTACCAAAACTGGCAAGAGAGTAGATATAGCGGTATTTAACAGCCTTGTTCGGTTTTTTATAGCATGAAAATTATCTTCTGTGAAATGTCTTTAGCATATCACAGTACTTTTAGTGGGAAACCGTTCATTCCCTCGACGTGTTGAGTCGGACCACATTTTTTTTTCTTTTGGGGCATTTAGGAAACCTTTAGTATAATTATATCACTCACTTCCTTTAGAACATATCTTTGCTTCTTTTCTTTCAATAAAAAAATAAAAATAAACGATAACCAAACAAATCGACTTCTGAATCACAACACTATCGATATGCGTACAGTATTAGACAAAACCAACTATTGTAATTTACGTGGTGAGTGAAAGGTACATTTCATAAAGACATCAGCGACTGCTTAACTATTATTGGTTTGCACTATTATGTCACCAGTATAAGTTGAACTCCGGTATATTTGAAAGACGTTATCGTAATAAAAATATAATGTACTTACCGATGAAATGTTATGCCATCTTTTTGATAATTAGATATTTTAGATGACTTGCCACACCATTGTACTGCACAGTAAGCCATTTACAATATATTTTTAAAACAAAATTATTTTTAAATTGCAAATACCTCGCTGTGTCTACGGGTCACAAACTTGGACGATACTGATGTCGTGATTTTTAGCGTAACTTATAAGCCTGTTGTAGTAACTATACGTGGCGCACGTTTGTGGCCCTGTATGCGGAATCTATTAGGAGGTGATCTGTGGTTCCAGAGAAAAGGTCTTGTTGCAAACTAGATCATCGCACGTTAGTTTTAATTTTTCCACTGACCTACCTACATTTTATAATTTATGGTAATAAATAATTTTTGCGTTCCCTGAGTGTGTTGTAGTTCACAAAATTTGCTAAAATAAAACTTGGAGTAATCAAAACATATTATGGACCTTGAATGTGGAGTTCTGAAGCTAAATTATTGACCGATTACAAGAAAAATGGTGGATTTCAACAGTTATGTTCAACGACCAGATAACCAGATAAGGGCGGTCAGTTTTATTCTTATTTAAATGAAGTTAGATTTTTTAATGGTTTGAAGACATAAAAGTTAAGAAAACGTATGTATTTTATTAAATCGCTGAGGGGCCACTCGACACTTTTTTTATCAGATATTATTATTTCATGCCAGCCATAGAAGACCAGGTTAGTACTTGATCAAACTATTTACATCTTCTTTGTCTGCTATTAGCTATAAATTACTATATAATGTTAGTTGATTAGTATTTTCTTACCATTTTGATTTTTAATGCATTGTAATTATATTATGAGATTTATAGATTGTAATTATTTTAAGCAATTGTGCTATTTAGCTTTGTAAGGTTAAACATGATTCTTGAGACAGTTATATTATAAAACTAGACAATAGAAATCCTATATTTGTTGAAATTTAGTCTGAAATAATCATTTACATGTACAGTTTATTTTAAATTCTAAAAGTTTCCAACATTATTCTACCCTCTAGTCAGTATACTTATGAGTATACTGCATCATTTATAGTTCAAACTTTGCTATAACATTTGCTCGTATACATTTCAGGTTAATAAGCACCAGCTAACGCAATGTCCAAGGGTGAGGAGCTTTTTACGACCCGATTGAGTTTCAGTGAAAGGGTCTCTGTGGCCTACCTAGGTGAGCGACTACCCTACCGATAACTTGGATTGACAGATTTTGGAACGTAGCGATTATGCACCTGTTTACTATAAAATCCTGGCTTAAGCTCAGAATTACGTGATGATAGTCTTAGTTAAACATATCCCACGTTTGGAATGAAGGAAGTTCGCGTTTTAACATTCATAACTTGTTAAATTACCGACTATTTAGTTCAACGTTACATGTGAACATTCGAAGTAAAATGAAACCTTGTGTTTAGGGCGCCAGGCTGGAACATTGCCTTTAAAGTAAAATGAACAAGTTAATGCACCTGCATTCTGTTTTTGAAGACATGATTGTGGTATCGTTCAAGAAATACTTCTTAATAATTTAAGAAATATTACCTACGGCAACAGTCCAAACAGCTTCAGTGAACCGTTCTCTACTCAACACACTGCGCGGTGGGTGCAAACCTAATTGGATAACAATTTTATCCTAAAATGGATACAATGCAATGTAAAACCTACCCGCTTGGGTCTAAACTTCGCCATCTATACGCGTTTTCAGATTTATTGATACTTAGATTTTAAAAAAGTGGTAAGTACAATTACGAAGACAGAAAGCTTCGTATACTTACTTCTTACCGAATGTTAGCTTAGTTGCTCTTCCTTTGCCAGTGGTCCTGGTGCGTAGTTCTACAGGTAGTCCCACAGGCAAACATTTTTGATAGCAGTTTAGAAGCGCGCAAAGAATTATTTTTTTGTTTATTCTACTACACAAATTTGGTGTAGTGCTCTTTCTACAATTGCCTCGTATTTAAGAAAAATTAAATTCTAATCAGAAAATTGAATTTAAAATTAGAAAAACAATAGTTAAATAAATAATTAAATGTTTATGTAAATGGTTTCTACTAGTTTCTATTAACTGGTTGTCATCCTGTGCAGCAATGTTTGGGACTTTTGTACCGCCTTGTGTATTTCATGGTACGGATTATTTATGTATTTATTTGACTGGTAATATCATCGACAATATCAGTTTGAATTTACAGGTTTTTAAAAACTCGCATTATAAACTTGTTTTAGTTTGTAGTTTACAATGTAATACATATTAATCTATGACTCAGTCTGTAGTAAGTCGATATGATTGGCAGCTGGTTGTTACAAATGAGTTATCATTTGTCAACAAGATGGTGAAGTACTACATTTTTGAAACCAAAATCGTTCGTTTACTATTTTCTTGATTTAATATAATGTTGCTTCGTCAAATTACATGAACGACATTTTTGTTATAAAATGTTCACGATGAATATGATTTTTAGAGAAGGCGATCATGATTTTTATTCAACTTGTTCTGCGTATGTCAAAAATGCATTAAAACTATCAACTTAAACATTATAACTGGTACTTTAACCTACTTATTATACACAAGATTAATTTCACTTAGAGTTTAACTAATCTTATGCATTCAACTGCATATGGACATAAGTCTGTCAAACACAATTATTGTACAAGAAAGTACACACGTTGGGAAATTGTATCATATACTAATTGGGCTGAAAATTATTAACGTCCTGAAACACGATTGGTAGTTTATCCATACTACGTCGTTTCTTCATTAGATGACACTGCAGAACGTTTCTATTGCACAGTGTGTATGTGGAAGTCACTACAAAGGTATCCAGAATGTTGACGCGAAGTCAACGGATCATATAACCCGTAGTACACTTGAGCTGCAAGCAACCACCACTGAAACGTTCACTCCATGAAGCGGTCTGATTCTGTAATTCAATTTCAAGCCGGAGATATGTTGTGTCGGCAGGATGGCATATTTGTGTCTCCGTTAGAAAGAGTGTGGCTGGGCGTATCATCTCAAGATGATGCTGGTCGGCGCCGAGATTTATATGGAGTTCGTAGATATTTGTGATCTCTGCCGCAAATAACGGATTACTGGGAGCGAATTTGTTACTACATTCCTTCTTGTTCAAGCTGCCATGATGAATAATAAGATATGAGAAATAGGATTGTAAAAATGTGTGACAGTCATCGTTTTAGTATAAACTACGACTTGGAATACTGTGTCGTCCTATAACGTTGAAGCAGGACGATCACCGTACAGTTATAGAGACGGAGCCCCATACCCTTACGGAAGTGGTCGCCGGGCCCTATCTTCCAATCACCAAATAGGACATCGAGAAAATCTGTAGATTATGCACGACCTGACGCGGTAGCTTCCCAGGGTGGTTAATCATAGCTGGACCCTTTTCTATGCTGCGAGTGGCCAGCGGCACCATCGTTTCTACGGATTTCTCTAGCCGGTAGTTCGACCCACGCCACTCTCATTATGACTCCACGAACATTCCACTGCTCACACACATACTACGATAACTGTCACCCCTGCATCATTGGGCTTCCGGTCTCGCACGCACCAATGAAAGATGACAGCACGAATGCTGTAGCTTTAGGGTGAATTTCTGTGCGAGTATAATACGACTGCGTTTGAGTCAGCCAATCGTGATGCTATCAGTGATGCACTACAATCTATGATAGTACTGTACTTGTGTTGGTAGCAGTACTGGCACGTTCGCTCCCAGAAGAGCGATATCTTATCGATAATTTTTGCAGCAGTTTTACTCAAGTCAAGAGCGGTTTCTTGTAAGTATAGTCCAGAGAGTCACGGTTTCTGTTGAAGTTGTCACAGGATGACAGATGAAGGTATCGGATTGTATACAGCCGCCCGCATCCAGCAGCTATCCGCGACCTTCACCAGGTCGTCGGAGCACCTTGTGGGGGGCCTACCAACGGTGCGTTTCTCCGGGCCTAGTGGGCCTAGTACACGGTCGTCACTCCAGAACTTTAAGCCCCGTCGGCCACCGTTTCTACGTGTAATGTGTCCCGCCCACTGCCACTTAAGTTTAGCAACTTTACTGGCAATATCGGTGCCAAGGTCTGGTTTCGTCTGCGCAAAGAAGTTATTATATTAAATAAAAACTATTATATCAAAACAAAGTGGTAAGTGCGTAAAATCCATTTAAAAAGTCAATAAAAATAACCGCTCAAAGTCCCGTTAGGGCGACTACCTATTCAACCCCACTACCACTGGGGGCACACACTTACGCCCACCTCTTGGTATTTCTGGTTGCACGTCGTCACAAATTTTCATTTGTCTTTTGCATGTCAAGTAAACAAGTAAGATAAAAATCATGACTCTATGGATTCCAAGACGGGTGGAAGGATGGTGTCTCCAAGACACTCCACTGGACAGCAGAACGTCCATGGTTAACGCTCAACGACCACCACAAGTGTATCATGGCACGTACTATCCGATGCAACCGCATAAGTCTCAACAACTGCCTGAGGTCTATTGTGGATCGTACGACTCGATCGGACTTTTTCGGCCACGTCCTGCGGACCAGCCTGCAACGTCGTCGTCAGAATCATCATTGCCCGAAAGTTGCAATTTAAAATCCAACGCGTCTACTCCCAAAATTATCAAGCCGCCAGAATCTTACGAGACTGAATCCCTCTCAGACGACCCTGAGTATCAGGAGTTTGAGAGGGAGTCCTTCCAGGCCATGGCGGCGAAAAACGGGGCTCTCTATTAGGGAGCAACCCAAGAATGAGGCGCGTCATGCAACCATCTGAAAAGACAAATGAGTACAGACGGCAGCGGGCGAGAAATAATATGGCGGCAAAGCAGAGCCGCGATAAACGAAAACTGCGCGAAACTCGCCTTGCCGTCCAAGTGACATTTTTAAAAAGAAAGCTGCTGAGCTAAAGGCTCAGTTGTGCGGCATCAAAGTGAACTTTGTTACCTTGACAACTCAATAGTATGTAGATACTATAGAGGGACTAACTGAACAAAGTTTATAGTAAGATTAAATACTGTTTGTTATATATAAATACTGGTGCATACTGGTTAATCTGTAACATTAAGTAGATATAAGTTTAGTTAGTTTTAAGGCTAGTTTGTAATCAGTAAAAGTGTTAAATGATAGTTTCCGTTTCGTTATATTGTTTAAGTGTTGTCTTTGTAAATATGTGATAGACTTTTATAAT
Source organism: Hypercompe scribonia (assembly GCA_949316085.1). NCBI lineage: Eukaryota > Metazoa > Arthropoda > Insecta > Lepidoptera > Erebidae > Hypercompe > Hypercompe scribonia. The sequence goes on along the minus strand of OX438981.1, from coordinate 18,887,572 downwards.
ATTGGATGTGTAAATATAGATATAAGGTTAGTTTAGTTCTAAGTCACATAAATGTGGTCTGTAATAAGTCAAAGTATTAGTTGTAATAGAATATAATAAGTTACTTACATTGTTGTAATATCAAAAACGTGCAATAAATATTTACTTGTTTAAAAAGTGACGGATATTTTATTTAAAACACCTGTATTAGTTATATACACATTAACAATACATCTACACGCAATGACGACAATGAGATACAATTTCATTAAACATGCCAATCATTCAAGTTTTAGTTCTCAAATATTGATCATAACATTTGAAAATATTATTAAAGTCACAGAAAGTCAAAGAGCACGACGTTAGCAATCAATATATAAATAGTGTAGACAGGTTGCTGGACCCAGCTGAGTACAGGTTCTGCCTTGTGCGGACAAATAAATCCGCATAAGGCAGAACCTGTACTCAGCTGGGTACCAGACTGCTGATAGATATTTGATGCTGTTTTTTGCGTTAGTTTTATTCCTTATTTGCAAGCCTAACGAGCCGCGACGAAACGTGATGAGTATCTACAGCTAGTTATTGGTAGATAGGTGATACCTGATATTAGTAGTTGGATCTAAACATTTTTTTATATATTTCATAAAAATTGTATTAAACACAATTTATACTCTATGAAACATCACGCTAGAAGGCTGAAGCAATAAATTGTTCATCTGTGACTAATGTTCCACTTACCTTGGATTTTTACAGACTTAACAAATCGACTTGTTTTTACAAAAGGATAAGAAAACAGCAGTTTTAATCACTCTCATGTTGTTTAAAATCCATCATGAATTACGAACCTTCAGAGCTTCCGAAATAGGAAGTTCCTTAATACCTGTGTGACTTCGTTACATTTGCAAGGGGAAATGTAAGAATAGGTAGGTATATAAGTTTATTGCAGAACAATGTTAATGAACATTATATGTGTAAAAGGTAAATAGGGGCATTAGTCTCAGCTCTTGTGACCTGTACTCAAAGATACCTAAAAATAGTGTGACTTACCCGATTTTACTTTCTCCTTTTCGTGTGCAGCAGTTAGTGGTAATGATGCTAAGTAACATCACGACACTAAGTTTTTGTAAAATAATAACGAAAACTAGAATTTCTCAAGTCCAAAAAATCTGTTAATTTTCTTAAAACGCATAAAATTAAAACCAAATTATCACGTAGTGAAAAAAAAAGACAAACGAAACTGTGAAATAAAAAACGATCAAAATGTTCTTTAGGGGTAGATAGCTATGGGTCAGTGGCCAGTGCAGAAGTAGCAAGGAGGACACGAACATCATTGAAACTTTTGTGTGGGTTCCTTTAAATATGTCCGCGTGTGTATTAAGTAGGTAATCATATATATAATCATATATATTCTTACGTTCTTACTAATTTTACAAAGCTGAATAGTTTGTTTATTTAGTGGAAAGCGCAAATATCTGAAACTTTGGTATAGGAAACGAAATCTGTCAGTATTGAATAGTTTATTTAACGAGGAAGTCTAAGGAATATATATAGCATTATACTACCATTAACACGTTAGCTGCGGAACGCGGCTTAAAACACCTCGTCCGTGTCTGGTCGTTATAGCGGTAAGAAAAAACTTTAACTTCTCTGTCGTGCGAGAGGCATAACTTCCATCTGGTTCGGTGTAGGGGAGAGATAGCTATATTTTTGAGATGTGCTATTGATTCCTAGTTCTATGGTACACTAACCCTATGTCGGGTTTGTTAGACCTCGTGCCGCACTGAACAAATAATAATGCTAACACAGTGCGGAACGAGGTTGCGAACGCCTCGTGCCACCGCGCACCTCGTACCGCACCCCACGCTAGTTTCACGTGGTTAGTGTTGTGCAACGCAGTTGACGCTGCGCACGCGACGAACTAAGACCGCTGTCTTTGAGTTAAAAATTATCATGTTGAGACGTTGCCGAAAAAGTTAATCAAGGAGGAAGATGAAGAAAAACTGGTTGGACAATCTGAGCCTAAATCAAAATACAGGAAGATATTTCAAAAACAGGTAAGTCACAAATAAACTCCGTCTAGGTGAAATAATTAGGCCAAGTTACCTAGGTATATTAGAATACCTACGTTTATTTGTTAAAATAAATATATATCAGCAAAGTATGTTAATGTTAAAATGTGTATTGTATTGTATGTATGTATAGCTCCCTACACCTTTGCCCAGCAGTGAGACTCGGCAGGCTAGCCGTATATTTGTATGATGTATAATAAGAAATTACATTATAGGTAATTACGTTTCCTGTCATAGTTCAAACATTTAAAAATGATAGTACAGAAAACGAAACTTTGGACGTAGAAGAGGCATTACCCAGCCACCAAACTAACAAGAACGATGATGATGAGTGGGAAGACATATCGGAGAGTCCCGTAAAATTTGATGAATTTGTAGGGGAAAGTACTTACAATATACCGCCGTTTGTAAAATCACCTGAAGATGTATATACGTTATTTGTAACAGATGAGATGATCAATAAAATGGTGTTAGAGACAAACAATTATGCGCGAAACTATTTACGAACAAAGCAACAACAAATGAAACGTAATTCACGTATGAAACAATGGACTGATACTAGTCTTCAAGAAATGAAAACATTTCTGGCAGTTGTGATGGTAATGGGTTTATGTAAAGTACCTGATATAAATTTGTATTGGAGCAAGAACAAATTATACAGAAACGAATTTATACGTTCAGCGTTGACAAAAGATAGATTTTTACTCCTATTAAAATGCTGGCATGTCAGTGATGTCTCGAATGATGATAAAACTGACAAACTACATAAAATCAGAGATATGTTTTCGATGATCACTGACAAATTTCAGAATATATTAAAGCCCTGAAAATATGTAGTAATTGATGAGACAATGATTCCCTGGAGAGGACGATTAGGTTTCCGTCAATATATAAAAAACAAATCTCACCGCTATGGCGTTAAGCTTTACAAGCTTTGCACCCCCGAAGGTTATACCTACCAAATAGAGATTTATACAGGTAAAAAATATCAGAAGCGAGAAGTCGATCACAGTCAAAAAGTAGTACTAAGGTTGATAGAAAATTTAACAGAAGAGGGAAGAATCGTGATAGTAGATAATTTCTATACTCCGTTGAGTTTGGCAGAAGAAGGTCTATCACAAAAAACTTTTTTATGTGGAACTTTAAACTTAAGAAAAAAATCTTTGCCAAAGAATGTTGTTAGTGCGAAAATAAAAAAGGGCCAGATTATTGGAAAAATGAGCAAAAAGGGTGTGAAAGTATTGAAATGGGTTGATAAAAGAAATGTTTTAATGTTGACTACGTGCAAAGACCATGACGATAAACTAATAGATACTGGGAAAAAGAAGAGAGGCACTATCGAAAGCATTAAAAAACCCGCATGTGTTCTAATGTACAATGAAACAAAAAAAGGAATAGACTACAGTGACCAAATGTCTTCGTATTATACAACATTAAAGAAAGGAATTAAGTGGTGGAAAAAAGTTACAATGGAGCTAATATTTGGTACATAACTTTGATAAATAAAAACGATAAAATAAAATCGATATTTATTTTCCCATCACTAAATAATATGAAAACCTGCCATTTTTCAGTGCGGTACGAGGTGCATTAGACCCCACATTTTTATTTTACCCATAGAATCTAAACTAATTAATTTTACCACGGGCGGCGGCAGATTTAGGTTAATCAACTCATTGTTAATCATAATCAAGAAAAGAGCCGTCAATTTTGTCTTATTTGGCGCCAAAAAAAGGATTTTAGTCTCCTTCGGGCGGTGCGGTTTAATATGCCTCGTGCCGCCACAATGTCGGGTATTGGACGAGGTTTAAAACAACTCGTAACGCAGTAATGGAAAGTAAAGATAAATCTGTGCCGCAGTGAACGTGTTAATGACAACAAGGACAATTTTACAAAATATGTAAAAAACAAAGCACAGAAAATATTTTATCCCGCTTTGTTTAAACATATCTATAATTGGACGTGAGCGTTCGTCGGCGTTTGCACACTGAGACACACACACAAGAGCGGCGCGTTCTACAAGAAACCGGCGGCTCACGACCCCATCAAGCACAGCGCGTGCCCTGCGCTCGAGCTGCGGACACGCAACACTGCTGCGGCTTTCACGCGACGTTCATGTCACTTAGACGATCAAGGAACGCGCACTCCCAACCTGAGTCTGAAAATGATATGAGTGTATATATATATCTAGTATACATAAAGCTAGAAAACGAAATAGACTAGATCACATGATACATTGAATTCTATTGTAACACCTTATTACACCTCAATTTTGAACTGCCCTCTTTTTGTTTCTTTAGTACTTGTTACGGTAATACTGAATTACCGTAATTTATGAACTGTTTTAGATAATTACTTATTAATTTTAAAAATGGGCTTTATACGACTTTGTATCATAGTCGTGACAAACATCTACACGACAAATGTTAGGAAGAGAACAGAACGATGTGTCGACCACCAGTGCTATGAAAGTACATCATATCGACGTACGTTAGCGCGAGTATTTGTTTTCTCGAAAAACGAAAGGGCGATGGAACTTTCGATCCTAGCATTTGTCATGTTGATGTTTGTCGCAACTAAGACACGGAGTCACCCAATGCTTCAATGAGGCAATTGCTCTTGACAACAAGCCCATTCAGATGAAGAATGGAGTTGTTTGTTGTGTTCTAGGCACTGTCGTTGTGGTTATCACTAACGGAACTACTACTACTTACCTATCTTGCTAATGGAAGCTTTATCAAAAAAATTTATAAGTAACCTTGTGTACATTTATTGCTGCGGGAGAGCCCTGGTGACCAGTAATGAAAGGTTTTTTAACCTACTTCAGGTACTAGTCTCTCTTGAAGTTACCTAATTATAGTGGCTGCAGCGTAGTTGCATAATGTGCAGTGAAAGTATTTTTGTATATTTGATGTAACATACGAACGAACACAATATTATGTTGAGTAGCGTGTGGGAGGAGCCAAATATAGTAGAAGGCAGCGTAAGCACCGCACCTTAGCGCGGCGCAGTGTGAGGCAGTCCGTCCGTAACCTCACGACGCGATATACTCGTATGCTACCGTACTCCAAATATACTTGTCTCGTCGCATTACGTGTGTACTCGTACCGCTTAACTTCTTCCTTTCTCTCTTTTATGTTCTAAATTCTAATATAGTGTACGTTTGGACTTTTTGTGTACCTGTGGCTAAACAAACAAATAATAACATTAAAACATCGTTCATCAACGAAGTATATTTTTCATTTGTACACCCGACGTACATGTGTAATAATGTAGTAAATGAGTAATAATGCCATTTTGTAAGTAGTATAAGAAAACTTGAGAGGGAGTAAACGAATTTAGCTATAAAACCTTCATGAGAATAATAGTGTTCCATCACATAGTAATAACATTGTATAATTGGGCAGTATTTATGTTTTACATTTTAATATTGAACACAAAACTGTAACTAAATAACAGTAAACCCGTGTTCTCGTTGATTGTCACTGAATATGTGAGGTGGTCTCCGAGATGGTCCTCAAACGGCATAAACATATTTGTTGATTATTCTACATCTGATACACTAGAGACGTTAAGATGCTTGCAACGACCGGACTGTCCTAGTCTGCTCGTTTGCCCACCCTTTCATAGCAAAGGAAAGGATTTATAAGGTACGTAAAAAAGTCTTTACGACATGTGACATTTCTTAAAATATAATACTTTCCCTCCCACTGTCGGCAACACAATTTCTGCATGTCTACCGTTACACACATAACTATGTAGGTAATTGCAAAGGGCTGGTGCTGAATATCTAGTGTAGCAGGGGTTAAACCATATCACCAAACTGTCGAAGGATTATAAACTTTAACTTATCAACATAAGGGTTATATACTCGTATGAAATATTAAGTGTTGCTTAAGGACTAAATAAAACAGTTATAGAAAAGGTTTTTGGACGTTCGCATAACTCATTTTGTGTCATGTATGTGGGCATTGTGTGGGGTTGTGATTCGATGCGCATAAGCCCACAATTTGCGTGTTAATGTCAATAACACTGGCCAGTTTGTGGTTTCTTTGTAATCATACAGTTTAAAGAAATTGTAAAGTAACATTAAGTACTGAACAGAACACGTGTGATTGAAACGTCGGGAAGTAACGCCACATAGGAGTGAGCAATATTAGATCAGAACAGTTGCAATGATAATGCAGTTCACTTTTAAATTTAAAAAGCTTCATCATTAGTCTAACTAATCCAACTATTAGTATTAACTGACCTTTTAATCTAGTCTAGTCAGTGATCGTTCATACACGAGAAACAGTCGTGTAATGAGTACCAAGTTTGTTCTGGCTATGTGTAATTTATCTATAACTATTTTTTGCCCGAGACTTCGCTCCCGTGGGATTTGGTCTGCCACATTAAGTTTCATAACAGGTCATTTTAAATAAATAAATACTTTTTTTACATACAAACAATCCTACGGTACATCATAGTTACAGCGGTAGCTTACGCCAAGATTGACATGTATTGTTATATTACGACCAAAATTACATAAAATCATTACAAATTGTAGCCTATATATTATTCTGACAGTTACTGCAAAGTTTCATCCAAATCTGTACAGTAGTTTATATACAATACAACGCATTCATAGCCGACATAGGGAACCAGCGTGTTGGTTAGATTGATGAACTTAGTTCCGTCCTACTTCTGACCACACAGCAGGGTGTAAGTTACGACTTGATAGGAGCCAGAACTTATTGATCCTTTGAGTCATTAGTAGCAGTTTAAGCACTGCTTAGATTCTTGTATAGATTGTATTGTACAATAAATAACCTTCCCAAAGGTAGGTTTTATTCAATGCAAATTCAAAATTTACAATAATAATTGCTGATCTAAATAACGCACCTTTTTTTTGTTGTCGGTGTGTAAAATCGCTTCGGATCTCCGGCTCCTCGTGGACACAGGAGCCAGGAGTATATCGTGTTTCCATTAAAAACCACCCCAGCGGCCGGTCTCAAGTCTCAAGTAAATGGGACTAAAATTATCGTCGCTCTATCGTAGACAAAAGTATCTTTTCGTGTATGTATGTAGTAAGCACAAAACTAAACAACGAGATGCACCAGATCTTCTGTTTGACGATCTGGAGCATGTCGTACTTACCATGCACGCACCTAAGTTTCACTCCTGGTCAGTCCTACAACCTGGAATTGGAACAAGAAGCACTCAGTAAACATTCATTTTATTTTTCGAATTTATACGTAGATACCTGCAGCAATAATAATATTCGTTGATGCATTACACTACAGCCAAGTGCACAAGTATCACCGTGCAACGAAGGTCCAATATTTATGGTAAAATGTTGATTTTAGAAGTTTTCCTCATGTATTTCTTTGAAAATGTCGCACGAAATATACGTTTATATGTTCTATCAAACTTCCCTGTACAAAAATGTCGTCAAATAGTAGCATTAGACAGCAATACATAATCTGCACGCTACAATGAGTTTTGCTCTAAATATTCTTTATACGTCTAATGTTTATGTTTTTGACGTAGAACGTTAGCGAGAAATGATCTGATGTTTATTTTTGCAAGTAAATCTTTTGCAGATTTATTTTACATATTGAACTTTACAGCTGGAAGATGCAAATGCGCAAACAAACAAAATAGATATCGTTTTTAAATTACACAGCGAGTTTTCATATGTAGGTGTATGACATAATCAGTGTCCACGCGGAAGGGTTTGCAAATGACAGGCACGTGATAATCCTTTACGTCCGTGTGTAGCTGAAGTTAAAATTTGCACAGAGATTAGTACAGCTGCAACAAGATGCCGATGTCGATTATGTTTAATATTAGCGATTCATGTCCGATTACCTATATATTTGGTAATTACATATATTATCAACAAGGATTGGTTTTGTAAGAGCCTAGCTGTTCCGTAATTTGACCTTACTGGGTGCTTGTTAATACAATTCTTGAGTTCATTCATCATCTTTTTGGCAGCTATAACACATTTCCATACTATTATGGCTGCCGACGTAAATCTGGAACTGAAAGGACTTAAGAAGGAGTAAATAAATAGACGTATTACTGTACCTGTTATCATTAACAGGCTATTTATTTTTAAATTTCTACAAATTTTTTAACAAATTTTGGTTTTTATCCGATAAAAACAACAAAAATTGGATAGTAATAATATAATTGGCTTCATTTGGCAACAATTTCTAAACAAAAACGTACTATAGCGCTATCTATTGCAGACACGCCGAACTGCGGATTACACTTATCCTGTATCAAGATATAGAGTCTCACGTCGATTAACAAATATACATACATACAACTTTTTAACACCAACACAACATGAATCTTCGTCTGGCATGATCACCTCGTCAGGTTGAGAGATTTTCCCTTTGTGTTAAAGGGACAACAAACTCCACATTTTCATGTCCCTTTAATACAAAACTGCTAAACTAGAGGCCTTGGTTCGATACCCACCCACGATAACTCTTTGAGTGATGAGTACTGTCATTTGTTTAGTGTCTGGGCGTAATTTATCAATAATATGTGGCACTCATTACATGTATTTAGACATATTTAAGTACGTTTATCAGCAGGCTGGTTACCATTTGTGGTTCTGCCTAGTTTGATATCAGACAGCCGTGTGTGAGGTGTGTAAGGATATTATCATTTTCTCCACCGGAGGAGATAAACGGAATCTTCTACTCCATCACATTGGAAGAGCTAGTTGTATTTTTTATGTTTATTGCTACTAGGATGTGAAAGGATGAACAGGGATGTGAAAGGATGTATAGGGATGAAAAGGGTTGGCGTCTTCTTTTTATAATATGGTTTATTTCGGAATTAATTGTGATTACAAATATTTAAAAAATATACAAATCCTCTATGGAAACCATCTAAAAAAATAACATTTCTAATTTCAGTTACAGAATTAGAAATATTGAACTACTAAAATTAAACTATAAGAATTGAATTATTACTGAGCCAGAAATTGTATTGTCGTTTGCCTGTGAAACAATGGCTGTAAATAGTGGTATCTAATGTTTTAATTAATTATTCATTATTTCCTCATTTTCTTGAATATTTGGTTTCGTAAACAAGACACTTTTTTTTTGATAAAGGTAAAGTTAAAAACGTTTACTATGGGTTCTGCCTAGGAGATAAACATACAGCATTGTGATATTTTGTGTAAATATCTTCACATTACAATTCTGTGATACAATTACGAGATTAGAGTACCTTACAAGATGGTTCAGAACAATAATTCTAATCTCACTTGGAAGGTTCGGTCAGTGTTTGCAATGTAAGGGCACACAAATATAGTTTTACTACGTCATATTTTAAATATTTGAAATTTTTTGATTTTTTCCTTTTATAATATTCGTGTATTATACATATAACTTCCTCTTGGATTATTCTTCCAGTTGGTGAAAACAGAGTTAAAATCCATACTATGCAAAGAAAAACTAATAGTTTTTAGATATAGAAAAAAAATAAAAATTTTAAGTTTAAATGGTTTTATTGCAATATGATGTACACATACAGGGGATGTTACACAATTACATTATAGAACGCTGTGTTCGTCACTCGACCTCACTCGGGCATACAATACAATCGTAGTAAGTATACAGTTTCTAAATAAACACACGTCATACAAATATAAGAGGTTATCCATTTATACTTTGCCGCACATACAAAAGTAAATGCAACACTTAAATATGGGTATAGCTCATAAATAATACATTAAATCATTGTGTTGATTACGCAGTAATTAAAATTCACTTGTACATTACAAGTGTTGTACATATTACAATATAAACAATATCTATGACGTAGGTTGTCCCAACGAATAGTGGTAACTTAACGTTAACGAGTAACAGTAATGTTTGTAACGAGTAGTGACGTAGCCACTAAACAATCATAGGTTCTTTTTAGAAATAGATATTTTATTACTTCAGTAACATTTTTAATCAATTATGTCGCAAGTTTATAAATTGCGTGAAAGCAGTTCACGTTACAATTAAGTAAAATACGTGTATACTGTTCCGTGTGGTGACGGTCAGTTGTGGATTAAGAAGACAGACAGTCATCACTCCCATTCATTCCATGGGTGTCACAAGAGGTGACTAGGGGAGCAAATTATGCAGCAAAGGTAAGTAAAATTTGATACAAACACTGTACCAAGTTGTCTAGCCAGCGTGGAGTAGGCCAAAACCTCCTTTCCAAAGAGAGGCGGTTGATGTGGTGTGATGATGACGTGCCTACTTTAAAGTGACGAGTGTGCAATGATAGGCAAAGGAAACAAGTCAAAATAATCATGGCGACTGTTTGACGGCTAGGCGATCGACAAAACAAAAGACGATCTATGTGGTATTTCAGGGTCCTTATTTCTAGATATTCTTAACGGTGTAGCTCAAATAAGTAATGATCACTAAATATACATAGTAAAAACACAACGGAACAGTTGATAAATGATTCAGGTTCTAACCCATCGTTGGTAACACATGCCTCCCGAGCTTTCAATATCGAAGTATGCGGGGCCAGTAGTAGTTCCAGTAAAACTTCACACACCTTCACCGCTAAACTCGAAAGACTATCGTAGGAGTCTGTTTTTGGTGATGAGTGATGAAGAAAGCCGCTAAGATAAAGTCGATGGCTAATTTTAAGAAAGGTAATTATACTCGTTGTGCTTCATGTTCGAACTGGCAAATATATTTAGTAGATCTTTTTTCAAGTAACCTATAAATTTATAGATAATGTTGAAAAACACTTCGGCTAACCATCATGACCGGTGCGAGCGCTGTACAGGAGGTGAAGACCTTCACTTCTAAACCCTGACATTTTATTAGGCATTTCTATAATTGGAAAACATTGATATTAATAAAACTTGTTTATTTGTTTATTAGTGAAAATTGATTATAACCAAAACTATATTCTTCCTACGGAATAGTATATATTAAAAATATCTATAAAGAAATCTGTAGTGTCATATGTCTACATCTCACGCATGACTGTCTGCACAAGCGACCCATTAGAGTCCTCTGCGACGTCGAGACCTCTGATTTTCAGCAAATTAACGCTGATGTACCTCAAGGTACCATCCTGTCACCTACACTGTTTCTTCTGCATATTAATGATATGTTGGCCCCTAGTGATATATATTACTGCACAGACGATAGCACAGTTCATGGACGATACTATGGTCACCCTACAGCCAAGTTAACGTACGTTGAGAAAAACAACAAGAGCTTCTCACTGAGCTCAAACCTGGTCCTGGGCCGCATTACTCAATGGGATTATGAATATCTGGTCGAGTTCAAGAAAAAGAAAACTTGAACAAAACATTCAAAATGAACGCTCAACGACCGCTACAAATATATGTATTATGAGTCGTACGATCCATGCTACCTTGTAACGCCCAAAAACTGCCTCAAATCTGTTGTAGATCAAAAGACCCGATAAAAACCTTTTCGAATGCGTAGTGCGAAACTTCGAATCTTTTGAAGTCTAACGCGCCTCCTCTCAGTGCGATTAGACCACCGAAATGTTATGAGTACAAAACCGAATCCCTCTCAGACGATGCTGATCAGATGTTTGAGAGTGAATCCTTCCAGACTATCTCTCTGGGCTCTTAAATAGAAAACAATTCAAGAATGAGGTGTGTCATGGAGTCAATGAAAGAGACAGATGACTATAGGCGGCAGCGGGAGAGAAATAATATGATGACTAAGCAGAGCGACGACAAACGGAAACTGCGGGAAGTTCATCTTGCCGTCCAAGCGACGTTTTTAAGAAGAAAAGTTGCTGAGCTAAAGGCACAAATAAAGAACAATGTTTGCGCTCGTTGTGCGATATGTAAATATTCGTGCAATACGAGTATATAGACAGTACTAGTATAGGTACATATTTGTAATTACATGTTGTAAATAAATTATTTCATTATTTAAAATTTAGTCTCTAACATTAGGTAGGTATAAGTTTAGTTTCGAAGTGGGCGATCACGGCGATCTAGACTCCATTAGGCTCTGTCTTTTCGAAGGCAGAAGCCTACAGAAGGGTCAGAGTGGAAGGCGAAAGCACAGCGGAGGAGGAGATTGCAAACCTCCTGCAGAAAAGCCGAGAGCCAGTGGAAAGGGGTTCCGTTTCCCATACACCAGTGGTGTTGCAGGAGAGAGCAAATGTGGGGGTGGTTATAATTCAAAAAGTGCTCGCCTAGAAGCTGCTAACGAACGCCTGACAGGACAGGCGGCCAACCTGAGCACCCAGTTCGCCCAGTTTCAGACGCAGATGGCAAGACCTAACAAACAGGGCCCGGCTCCAAGGCAGCCTCCCACTCCCGGTGCCGGTGACGTCCATGATGCCCGCTTGCGCTAAATTCTTGACGCAGTAAGGCATATGCTGGACGGGTGTCTGGTGAGCCTGGAGGTGAGACTGCCTTCAGCCCAATAATTGGGCTGCTGCTCGCTGCCGATAAGCGAAAGGCTGCATTAGCGTCAACTCCGATTTCTATTACAGGTGGTCGCATATCATATGCGGCAGCTGTGTCGGTGTTTGCTCCTCCGGTCGCTCCGAAGGCACATCAGGTAGCCAAGGCAGCAACTAAGATGGTTACAATGAGGACAAGATCAAAAGTGGCAGTAAGGGCTGGAGCAAAATCTCCTCTACTCCCCGCTCCTAGACCCGGCTCAAAACCTGGCCCCTCCACATCTACTCCCTCCAATGATAGTTGGCAGATAGTCGGAAGGCCAAAGAAGTTCCGAAAACGGGGTAAAAAGGCTGCCCAAAGAGCAGCTTCTACCCTGCATTTGCCGCCGATGACAATCGTCCCTGCCTAAAGGCACGGAAACTACAGCCCCCAAAAACTGCGGCTGTAGTTGTCACCATATCACCGGCGACGGCTGATGACGGGTTGTCCTATGCAGCCTTATTCAAAAAGGCCCGGGCTAGTCTCGCCAATGATTTCAGGACGGTAGGGGTCAGGTTGCGCCTTGCCCAGACGGGAGCTCGAGTTCTGGAGTTTCCTGGGGCTGAAGACGCAAAGACAGTGGACTCTTTCGCCGAGAAACTGCAGGGAATTTTTGCAGCCCCGGATGGTATAAAGATCGCCAGGCCTACCAAGTGCGCTGAACTGCATATCTCGGGCCTAGACGATCCGTGACGGTCGAGGATGTCCGCACTGCAGTGAGAGAATGGCCATGGAGGTTTCGCTGAAAACCTAAGCCGCTTCAAGTGCAGGGAGAGTTCTTGCTGCATATGTGACCCGGCAAAAGCTAAGACGGTCCCACACATATTATTCAGCTGCCCGATTTACGACCTAGAGCGCTATAATTTGGAGAGGGAACTGAACACTCGCCTTAACTCTAATGTAGTGAGTGAAATCATTACTGGCGAAAACAGCAAAAAATTTTTAGACTACTGTATCAAAATAGCTAAAAAGGTCATCAAAAGGAACAAGACTAAGTAAGAGGGTATGTTTTCGTAATATTATAGCAATATTATAGGAAAGCATAACAACAAATAAATTGTAAGCAATGAATAGAATATTAAGAGTAACTGTTAGTCTAGTATAGAAATAAAGTCAAAATAAACATAAGATTTGTAGACTACTGTATAAATATAACAACTAAAGTAATAAAACGAAATAAAACGAAATAAAAGTATACTTTAAACATATAATAATTATATTAATGATAAGTATAGTAAGTAAGATGTAAAAATAGAATAAGTTAAACAGTAGGCTAAGAAAAATGTTAGAATAGTAAGTTATTATAAGAGTATCATAAAAATGTGTAGATGTAAGTAATATAAAATGTAATGTATTATATCGATAAGACTAAAGTGTAAAATTAGTAATAAGATTGCCAGTCAATAATGAAATAAACGATGCTTGTCAGCTCATTACCCCCGAGTAAGAATAGTTAGTAGATAGTCAGATGCGAGTCCCACCCATAGAGATAAGAAAGATGATGAATAAAAGAAAGACATAGTATGAAGCATGAAAGTGCGAGAAGCATAAAAGCGAGAACTGGTATGGAAGGACACGCTACTAGAGACTCCGATCATGTTGGAGGTACTAGGGTAAGGCAGTAACACCCTGCGATGGCGGGTGCCTGTTCTTTTATAAAAAAAAAAAAAAAACTATCTTTGTATATTTGATAAAAAAATTATTAAATGTTTCGTACAATTTATACACTAAATACTAACCCCTAACCCCACTACAGCTGGGGGCGGACACCCACGCCCCATCTCTTGGTATTCATGGTCGGGCGTCATCGCAAATCTTCATTCATCTTTGGCACGTCAAGTAAACAACTAAGTCATGACTCTATGGACTCCGTGTCTCCAAGACACTCCATTGGACTTGAACAGAACGTCAGTAATAAACGCTCAACGACCACCGCTAATATGTTATGGATCGTACTACCCCATGCAACCTCACAACGCTCAACAACTGCCTGAAAACTATTGTGGGTCATACGACTCGATTGGACCATTTCAGCCATGTCCTATGAATCAGCCTGCAACGTCGTCGTCAGAGTCATCATTGTCCGAAAGTTGCAATTTGAAATCTAACGCGCCTCCTCCTAACATGATTACGCCTCCAGAATCTTACGAAAACGAGACTGAATCCCTCTCAGACGATCCTGAGTATCAGGAGTTTGAGAGGGGGTCCTTCCAGACCACGGTGGTGAAAATGGAGGCTCTCTATTAGGGAGCAACCCAAGAATGAGGCGTGTTATGCAGCCAGCGGAAGAGACAGATGATTACCGACAGCAGTGGGCGAGAAATAATATGGTGGCAAAGCAGAGCCCCGACAAACTGCGCGAAGCTCGCCTTGTCGTCCAAGGGACATTTTTAAAAAGAAAAGTTTCTTAGCTAAAGGCTCAGATAAAAAAAAATGTTTGACGTCGTTGTGCGGCATCAAAGTAAACTTTGTTAAGAGGTACTAACTGAACAAAGTTTATTGTAAAATAAATATAATTTATATAAATACTGTGATATATAAACACCGTGATATACAAATACTGTGATCTATAAACACTGTGATATATAAATACTGGTGCAATACATAGATAGTACTTGTAAATGAATTTTGTAAATAAATTATTTAATTATTTAAAATTTAATCTGTAACATTAAGTAGGTGTAAGTTTAGTTAGTTTTAAGTCTAGTTTGTAATCAGTAAAAGTGTTAAATGATAGTTTCCGTTTCGTTATATTGTTTAAGTGTTGTCTTTGTAAATATGTGATAGACTTTTATAACATTGGATGTGTAAATATAGATACAAGGTTAGTTTAGTTCTAAGTTACATACTCGTAAGTGTAGTCTGTAATAAGTCAAAGTATTAGTTAGAACGTTTAAGTTAATTTGTGTAACATTAAAAAGGTGCAATAAATATTTCCGTGTTTAAAAAACTGACAGATATTTTATTTCACATATCTATATTAGCTATACACGAGTACACATTGACAATACATTTACACACTATAACGACAATGAGAAACAATTTCATTGAACCATGCCATCAATGCCAATTATTCAAAGTTCTAGTACTCCAATATTGATCATAATATTTGAAAATATAAATAAAGTCACAGAAAGTCAATATATTAGCAATCAATGTATGAATAGTGTATAAGTCGACAAATACACACTGACGCCTAAGTCTGCACAAGACAAAGCCTGTATTCAGCTGGGTATCAGGCAGCTGATAGATATTAGACTCTATTTTTCGCGTCAGCTTTATTCCTCGACGAAGCATGGTGGGTATCTACAGGTGGTTAGTTATGTAAGTAGGTGATACCCTGGAATTAGTAGTTAGATCTAAACAAGTCTTTGCGTATTTGATAAAAATTGCATTAAATATTTCGCACAATTTATACACTATGAAACATCACGCTGGCAGGCTCAAGACCGGAGCAGTAATCATACACACAGGTGAAACCATGAAGATCGTCTAAATTAGTCATCTGAGACTAATGTTTCACCTATCTAAGATTTTTACAAAGTCAATAAATCAATTTGTTTTTACATATTTTGTATTCTTAGTCGCACGTGGTCACAGATCTTCATTCATGTTTTGCACGTCAAACGAATAAGAGGAATAAAAATCATGGCTCTTTGGGATCCATATGCAACAGCTACGTCAAATTTACTGTGGGTCGTATTATATCTGCTGCTGCTGCGGCTGCTAAGAGGGCACAACTAGCGACCAAATCAACAGGCAAAACGGCTGCACCGAAGTCAGGTCTTAAAAGAGCCACAACGGCTGGAGCAGAATTCCTTTTGCCCCCCACTTCAACAGCTGTACCTGATAGCTCCACATCTGCCACCTCCACATCTGTCTCTTCCAGTGATGGTTGGCAGGTAGTGCGGGTAGCTACGCAGTCCCGAAAATGGGATAAAAAGGCTGCCCAAAAAGCAGCCACCACCCTGCAGGCACCATCGATGGCAGTGCCTACCGTGAAGAAGCTGCGCAAACAGCAGGCACCTAAAAAAATGGCCATGGTGGTCACTGTGTCAGCGGAGGCAGCTAGCAGCGAATTATGCGGCCATTTTCAAAAAGGTCCGGTATAGTCTTACACATGACTTCGGGACGTTAGGAGTTAAAGTTAGCTTCAACCAGACGGGAGCTCAGGTTCTCGAGTTCCCCGGTGCTGAAGGTGCAAAGATGGTGGACACTTTCGCCGAGAAGCTGTGGAGGATCTTCGCAACCACGGATGGTGTGAAGATTGCCAGGTCCTACCTACCAGGCCCTATCTACCAAGTGCGCGGAGTTGCACATGCATATCGGGCTTGAATGACTCGATAACGGCCAAGGATGTCCGCGATGTAATAAGAAAGAAGGCGGAGTGCAACGCGGACACATTAGGATTGGCACCATCCGCTCCGGTCCAGGAGGGCTTTGCGTCAGTCGATCAGCTGTTTCGTACCGTCGGCCAAAGTTCTGGGCCACGCAGACAGGATTCTCATCGGTTTTGTGAATGTCAGAGTCACTGTTCTGGTGGTAAGACCCATGAGGTGCTTTAAATGCCTAGCATTCGGACACACACGCGCCAAGTACGTAAACTGTTTTGTCTGCAGCCGGCTATGCTTCCGCTGCGATTGACCGGGCACAAGCCCGCCAATGATCAAATTGTTCAGGGGGTTGCAAGCCTCCCCACGATTCTCGGCAAGCGTCCAATGTCGTTCGCACGTCGACAATGTCGCCCATGGAGGAGATTGTAGAGACAATCTAATAATGAACCAAGTCTCCAACCTCCTTATCCAGGCGAACCTGAACCACTGTGCCGCGGCGCAGAACCTCTTCCTGCAAACCATGGTACAGTGGTCGGTCGGTGTTGCCGTAGCCGCAGAGCCCTATTACGTTCCTTCCCGTCCAAACTGGTTGCGTGACCGGGACAGTTCCGTGGCACTCATTGCCTCTACGGTGGCTCATTCCCCATCCTTGTCGCTGTACTGGATATGTTGGTCTGAGTGGGGAGGGATCACCATACTGAAAAAGACGAGTGTACATTTCCAGGATGAGTAAGTGAGTCACAAATAAATAATAGTGGCAATTCGACTTCTAGACGACCTATACTTAAAGCTAATGTACTATTACAGTAACAGAACATTATTCTACGTACGTTGTTGAACAGGTGAGAATAAATAAGTATAACAACAATGTTACTTAACAGCGACTAATTATCTGGGTTTTGAATCAAGTAATACAAGCAACTACAGCCTTCAACATAGAACTATGCTGGGCCAATAGTCTCTAGTAAGGCCCAAAATACCATGATCGCTTATCTTGAATGACTGCTACAGTAGTCTTTCGACATTATGAATGATGAATCTCTTCTAGGTAGCGATCTCAAGGGGCAACGAAGTTTACAATTATCACAAATAACTGGTGACTCCAAAGGCAAAGGCGGCCAAGAGATTCGATAGAAAATCAAAGCAACGCAAGAAACCAAGGCAGCGAAGAATTGTGGATTTCTCTTGAGGAATAATCGCAGGATATGACGATATATGCACTCGTTGCAGATAATCGATGACTATCGAAAGCAAAGGTAAAAACATTATATCACGGCCAAACAAAGCCTTGTCGCGGCCCAAGTTGAAGAAGGCTTCCTTGGTTGTTCAAAATACTTTCTTGAGCTAAAAGCGAGGTTCAATTATAAAAGAGATGCTTATACTAGTAGTGACATTTAATAACGTACTTACGGATAGACACGTCTTTCTTATAAATAGACATAATACATGCAAACAGGTTAACGTAATTATATGCTCAGGTTTTGGACGTTGATGAATAAATTATAGTTTTTATTTTATTTATTATGATTCAAGTAAAGCTCAGTAGGCATTGACCTCCAGACTAAAATGACTACGCAGACACAGAGTTTTTCTCTGGTGATGGACAGCCCCGAGATTCAAAAGATAGTCATTCAAAGCCATGGTAGAGTAAAATCGTAAGCCTCTCTTGTGTAACAATTCCAGGATACGACAACATATAAAATCTTCGCTGCTAACCAACAACTAGCGAAAGCAAAGGAAATAAAAAACAACATCACGGACAAACAAAGCCGTGTCATGCACAAGTTAACGATGGCTCTCTTGGTTGTTCAAAAAAGTTTCTTTATGAAGACAGTCACACAATTAAGGTAAGATTCAATTATAAAACTAGTACTTATGCTAGTTGCGGCATTTCATAACACACTGAAGGACACTGTCTTTCTCATAAATAGACGTAATAAATGTAAATGTGTGCGTGAGGTTTAATGTAATTATACGTTTAGTATTTGAATACATATGAATAAGATATAGATATTATTTAATTTATTATTATTTAGACAGCCCAATAGGCATTTGCCGCCAGACTAAAATGACTCCTAGGATGCAGAGTCTCTCTCT
Source organism: Hypercompe scribonia (assembly GCA_949316085.1). Taxonomy (NCBI): domain Eukaryota; kingdom Metazoa; phylum Arthropoda; class Insecta; order Lepidoptera; family Erebidae; genus Hypercompe; species Hypercompe scribonia. The sequence goes on along the minus strand of OX438981.1, from coordinate 18,868,631 downwards.
GATGATGGAAGTCCCAGATATTCGAAAGAGAGTACTTCTAAATAATGACGACTTAGAATTGTGAGTTCCTCTTGGGGAACAATCCCAGGATCCGACGATATGTAAAATCGTCGCTAATAACCGAAAGTTATGAAAGCCAATGGAAAAAAATAACACCGCGGCCAAACAAACACGCGACAAGCTCAAGTTGAAGAAGGCTCTCTTAGTTATTGTAAAATTTTTTGGTCTAAGAAAATGGCTGACCTAAAGGTGAGGTCCAATTATAAAAGAAGTACTTATGCTTCTTGCGGTATTGCATAATGCTCTTCTGACGATCAACAAACGCCACCAATATATTACAGGTTATTCAACCCTATCTGATCTTTCCTTCAACATTCAACAGCCCACCAGTCTTCAACTTCATAAGATTCACGTTGCTTAAAGTTGAACGTACCTTGTCAACAACAAAAACAACAACCAGAGTCGTAAGAATATGAAACGAAATCCCTCTCGGACGATCCTGAATATCGGGCGGCTCAAAATATCACTATAGGTGACCACAGACGGCATCGCGAAAAAAATAACATGGCAGCCAAGCAACATCGTGATGACCACAAATTGCGGGAAGCTCACCTTGCCGTCCAAGTGTCGTACTTAAATGGAAAAGTGACTGGGCTGGAGGCTAAGTAAAGTAAGCGTGATCGTGCTCGGTGCGTAACATTATAAAGCCTAACAGGGTACATACTTGTAAATATATTTTAACGTAAATAAATCCCCTATCTTTTTACTATTAAATCTATAAATAAGGCAGGTATAAGCTTAGTTAAGTTCCAAGTCTAATTTGTAGTAAATAAAAGTGTTAAATACAAGCTTTTATTATACTATTTTGTTTGAGTATAATATTGTTGTACAAGTTAAAATAGTAAATAAATGTGTAAATGTTTCATATTCTTTAAGATACATTAAAGTAACTTATTTTAAGTATAAAACAAAAACGATACTAAGGAAAGGACAACGGTAGATTCTGTACTATTTATTTTACATATCATTATACGATTTACATCACTTTTAAAGAAAATTTAAACCCACAAAAAGTTGTACCAACTGCAATAACTAAAAGTCCGTGCTGTAAACAAAACACAAACACGTTTTATAGCACCGCCATGATAGAAACAAATAAAAAAAAAAGTCAGAGCCGTAACCAGCTGTCGCAAGAAATCACTGACTACGAGAGAAAGCAACACACAATGCAATGGAAAATAGTAACACGAACCAAACAAAACTCATGACAAAAGAAGACTCAAGGAATTTATCGGTACTCCCGATTGCGTTTCAATACACATAGCTATACGTTACATAGCTCTTTGGGTGGCATACAGACAGGAGACCGCTCTCTATAAGCAAAATCGCTGTGAAAATTGGGAGGAAATTATCACTTCTAGGATTGAACGTTCTGACGCAACTAACAACTCAATACTATTATGTATACAAACTGATACCTTCTCATCAGCGTCATGCATACGTTCAACAACATATGCGACGACAGCTAGAGAGATATACTCCTTTGCAAGAGTCATCCTGTGACTTCAATAGAAACCGTGTCTCTCTGGATTAACTTGCAAGAAACCGCTCTTGACTTGAGTAAAACTGCTGCGAAAATTATTAATAGGACGTCGCTCTTTCGGGAGCGAACGTTCCAGTACTGCTACCAACTCAAGTACAGTACCACCATAGATTGTAGTGCCTCGCTGATATCATCACGATTGGCTGACTCAAACGCGGTCGTATTGTACTCGCACAGAATTTCCCCCTAAAGCTACAGCATACGTGCTGTCATCTTTCATTGGTGAGTGCGAGACCTGAAGCCCAATCATGCAGAGTTGACAGTTATCGTAGTATGTGTGTGAACAATGGAATGCTCGTGGAGTCATTATGGGGGCGGCGTGGGTCAAACCGCCGGCTAGAGAAATTCGTACAAACAATGGTGCCGCTAGCCCCTTGCAGCATAGAAAAGGGTCCAGCTTTGGTTAACCACCCTGGGAGGCTACCCGGTCAGGTCGTGCATAATCTACAGATTGGTTCGATGTGGCATTTGGTGATTGGAAGATGGGGCCCAGTGACCATTGCGTAAGGGTATGGGGCTCATTTTGTATAACTGTTCGGTCACCGTCCTGCTTCAGCGTTATGTGACGACAGAGCATTCCAAGTCGTAGTTTACACTAAAACGATGACTGTCACACCTTTTTACAATCCTATTTCCCTTATCTTATTTTTGATCACGGCAGCATAAACAATAAAGAATGTAGTTACAACTTCTCTGCCACTAACCCGTTATTTGCAGCACAGTTCACAAATATCCGCGATCTCTATTATACATATCTTGGCGCCGACCAGCATAACCTTGAGACGATACGTCCAGCCACACTCTTACTAACGGAGACACAAATGTGCCATCCTGCCGACACAACGTATCTCCAATATCCCGGTTTCGAATTGAATTATAGAATCAGACCGCTTCATGGAGTGAACGTTTCAGTGCTGGTTGCTTGCAGCTCAAGTGTACTACGGTTTATACGATCCGATGACTTCCCGTCAGTATTTTGGATACCTTTGTGGTGACTTCTACATACATACAGCGCAATAAAAATGTTCTGCAGCGTCATCTAATGAAGAAACGACGTAGTATGAATAAACTACCAATTGTGTTTCACGATGTTCATAATTTTCACCCCAATTAGTATATGATACTCGTATCATACAATTTTCCAACGTGTGTACTTCTTTGTATAATAATAGTGTTTGTCAGACTTATGTCCATATGCAGTTGAATGCATAAGATTAGTTAAATTCTAAGTAAAATTAGTCTTGTTTGTATAAGTAGGTTAAAGTACTAGTTATAATGTTTAAGTTGGTTGTTTTAATGCATTTTTGACACACGCAGAACAAACTGAATAAAAATCATGATCAAGAAATTCCTTTAGATTTGTGCAAAACGGCTATAAAATATTAAAGGAAATTACCGCTTTATGGAGTAAACGATTAACGACCACCTCAATTACTAGTACATTATAGGTCATACGACCTGATGTGTCCTTACGACCTACCTTCAACAGCGAACCAGCCTTCAACATCGTAGAAGTCACATTACTTAAAGTGAAACGTGCCTCTTTCCAACATGCCTTCGTTGCCAGAATCGTACGAATGCGAAACCGAATCCCTCTCAAATTATCCAGAATATCAGAGTTTTGATAGGGAAACATTTCGGACCATGGCGGCAAAAAATGAAAGCTTCCTACTGGAAAACAAATCAGGAATGAGGTGCAGTAAACGGGCAGCTAAAAATTGTGACTATAGGTGACTACAGACGGTATGGTGGAAAAATAACAAGGCAGTCAGTCATGACAAATGCAAATTGTGGAAAGCTCACCTTGCGTCTGAATAGCACACTTAAAAAGAAAATACGGCATTGTAAAGCCTAACAGGGTACGCAATGGTAAATAGGCATAAAGCCTCGCCACCTTATTTACCAAATCACCTTATTTTTGACCATTAAGTCTATAAAATTAGACATAATTATATAAGTTTAGTTAAGTTCTAAGTAGTATTAATGTAGTCTGTAGTAAGTTAAAGCATGAGTTATAATGCTTAAGTTGGTTTTTTTGGTACAATATCGAGAATGTACAATAAATATGTAGGTGTATACATAACTACACACATACAAGTACAACTCACACGTAACTCACTTTAAATATACATACATAGACGATAATAAGGAAAGGAAAATGGCAGACCCTATACTGCTAGCTAATACGTAATATGTCGTCTCATATCAGCAAAAAGACGTCCACTGCTGGACATAGACTTGCCAAAGGTTCTCCACAATAGGCGGTCCTACACCATCTGCATCCACCAACCAGTCCAATGGATTGTATTAAGATTTGCATCACTTTTAAAGAGGATTTAAATTTTTCCCAAACATTGTAGCAACTGCAATAAGTAAACGTTTGTGTTGTCAACAAAACGCATTCCTACGTTTTATAAACTCGCTATGTTAAAAATCTGCTTGGTTTGAAACAAAATAACATTGTGTGTCAGATGTCCGAAAATATTTTTATATTGTTAGAAAAAAAATAATAGCATAAAACTAAACTGATTTTCATAAATAAAGTCTAATTGTCTAATGTTGACTGTCCAGGTTAAATGAAGTAATAAGAAATTAATAACTTCAAATCAATAAATGAAAGGAATGTCACTAGTTGCTTTTGTTCAGTCGATTATATTCATCGTGAACATGTTATAACAAAAATGTCATTCAAGTAATTTGACAGAGCAACACTATATTGAATTAAGAAAATCGCAAACGAACTATTTTGGTTTCAAAAATGTGGTACTTTACCATCTTGTTGACAACAATGATAACTCATTTGTAACAACCAGGTGCCAATCATATCGACTCAGTACAGACTGTGTCATTGATTAATATGTATTACATTGTAAACTACTAACACTGAGTTTTAAAAATTTGGAAATTCAAACTGATATTGTCGATGATATTACCATCTACATTAATACATAAATAATCCGTACCATGACATGCGCAAGGCCTTACAAAAGTCCCATACATTGCTACACCGAATGATAAAACAGTGAATAAAAACTAGTAGAAACCATTATTTTTGAAAGCCTTAGACATGAGGTATTCGCAGAAAGGGCAATACACCAAATTTGTGTAGTAAAATGCGAACAAAAAAATTTTTTGCCTGGCGTGCTTCTAAATTGCTCTCGAAAATGTTTGAACTAAGCATCTGGACCACTGGCAAAGGAACAGCAACTAAGCCAACATTCGGAGAAGTATATGGGGCTTTCTGTCTTCCTAATTGCATTAAACACTTTCAAAAACCTAACCATCAATAAATCTAAAAACGTGTATAGAAGACGAAGTTTAGACCCAAGCGGGTAGGTTAATATTACATTGTGTTTTATCCATTTTAGGATAAAATTCTAATCCAATTAGGTTTACACCCTCCACGCAGTGTCTTGAGCAGTAAACGGTTCACTGAAGCTGTTTAGACTGTTTTCGTATGTAATATTTCTTAAATTATTAAGAAGTATTACTTGAACGATACCACCGTGATATCTTCAAAAAAAGAATGTAGGTAGATTAAATTTTCCGTTTCTTAACTTTAAAAGAAATGTTCCAGCCTGGTACCCTAAACACAAACTTTCACTTGACTTGGAATGTTCACATGTAATATTATACTGAATAGTCGTCAAATTAACAAGTTATGAATATTAAAACGCGAACTTCCTTCACTCCAAACATTGGGACATGTTTAACTAAGACTATCATCAAGTAATTCTGAGCTTGAGCCAGGGTTTTACAGTAAACAGATCCATAATCGCTACGTTCCAAAATCTGTCAATCCAAGTTATCGGTAGGGTAGTCGCTCACCTAGGTAGGCCACGCTGACCCTTTCACTGAAACTCGCTCGTCTCGTAAAAAGCTCCTCACCCTCGGACACTGCGCTACCTGGTGCTGATCAACCTGAAATGCATACGAGCAAATGTTATAGCAAAGTTTGAACTATAAATGATGCAGTATACTAATAAGTATACTGAGTAGAGGGTGAATAATGTTAATAATAATAAATTTCAACAAATATAAGATTTGTATTGTCTAGTTTCACAATATAACTGTCTCAAAAATCATATTTAACCTTACAAAACTAAATAGTACAATTACTTATAAAAATTACTACCTACAATCTCATAATATAATTATAATGCATTAAAACTCAAAATGGCAAGAAAATACTGATCAACTAACATTACAATCTATAGCTTATAGCAGACAAAAAGATGTAAATAGTTATTCAAGTATTAATGTATAGTAATAATAGTTTTTCAAATTTATTTTTTTTGGAAAGCCTTAAACACGACGCAATCGCAGAAAGAGCACTACACCAAATTTTGTAGTAGAATAGACAAAAAATTAATACTTTGCCTGGCGTGCTTCTAAACGGCTTTCAAAACGGTTTGCCTGTGGGACTACCTGTAGAACTACGCACCGGGACCACTGGCAAAGGAAGAGCAACTAAGCCAACATTCGGATAAGTATACGAGGCTTTCGGTCTTCCTAATTGTATTTATCACTTTCTAAAACCTAAGGATCAATAAATCTGAAAACGTGTATAGATGACGAAGTTTAGACCCAAGCGGGTGGGTAAATATTACATTGCGTTGTATCCATTTCAGGATAAAATTCTAAGCCAATTAGGTTTGCACCCTCCAAGCAGTGTCTCGAGCAGTGAACGGTTCACTGAAGCTGTTTAGACTATTTTCGTACGTATTATTTCTCAAAATATTAAGAAGTATTTCTTGAACGATACCAGCGTCATGTCTTTAAAAAAAGAATGTAGGTAGATTAAATTGTTCATTTCTTAACTTTAAACGAAATGTTGCAACTTAGCGCCCTAAACACAAGGTTTCGTTTAATTTGGAATGTTCACGTGTAACATTGAACTGAATAGTCGGTAATTTAACAAGTTATGAATGTTAAAACGTAAACTTCCTTCACTCCAAACGTGGGATATGTTTAACTAAGACTATCATCACGTAATTCTGAGCTTAAGCCAGGGTTTTAGTCGGTCCGATTCCGACACACCACCTCGCCGTAAACCCCGGTGGGGTGACGGCCCGAGGGGGTTGCCACACGTTATAAAAAAAAAAAAAAGGGTTTTATTATAAACAGGTCCATAATCGCTACGTTCCAAAATCTGTCAATCCAAGTTATCGGTAAGGTAGTCACTCACCTAGGTAGACCACAGAGACCCTTTCACTAAAACTCGATCGGATCGTAAAAAGCTCTTCACTCTCGGACACTGCGTTAGCTGGTGCTCATCAACTTGAAATGTATCCGAGCAAATGTTATAGCAAAGTTTGAACTATAAATGATGCAGAATACTCATAAGTATACTGAGTAGAGGGTAGAATAATGTTGGAAACTTTTAGAATTTAAAATAAACTGTACATGTAAATGGTTATTTCAGACTAAATTTCAACAAATATAAGATCTATATTGTTTAGTTTTACAATATAACTGTCTCAAGAATCATGTTTAACCTTACAAAGCTAAATAGCACTATTGCTTATAATAATTACAATCTATAAATCTCATAATATAATTACAATGCATTTAAAATCAAAATGGTAAGAAAATACTGATCAAATAACATTATAATTAATAGCTAATAGCAGACAATTAAGATGTAAATAGTTATTCAAGTACTAACCTGGTAGTCTATGGCTGGCTTGAAATAATAATAGCTGATAAGAAAGCGTTGAGTAGCCTCATTTAATAAAATATATGCGTGTTCTTAGCTTTTATGTCTTCAAACCATGAAAGAATCCAATTTCATTTGAATAAGAGTAGAACTGACCGCCCTTATCTAGTCGTTGAACATAACTGTTGAAATCCACCATTTCTCTTGCGATCGTTCAATAATTTAGCTTCAAAACTCCACATTCAGACTCTAGAGTATGTTTCGAATTGCTCCAAGTATTATTTTAGGAAATTTTGTGAACTACGACGCGCTCGAACGTAAAAAATATGTATTACCATAAGTTATAAAATGTAGGTAGGTCAGAGGAAAAATTAAAAAGTTAGTTTTAATTTGTACGATGACCCAGTTTGTAACAAGGCCTTTTCGCTGAACGTAGGCTTTAAAATAAAAACGTGCTACATTTTGACGGCAAGACAAGTGAAGAAGGAGTAACACGCATTTATTTTAAGAATGGAATATAATGCACCTATTAAATGGTATATTTGTAATCAGAATTAAATTATTTAAACTTTTTAGTTATTTTAATAACAAATAATAAAAGCTCGTTTTCTAAAATCACTACACTGATTGCATCTCATCAGGTGGAGTCGCTACTGGAGTGTGCACAGATCACCTCCTAATAAATTACGTATACAGAGACATCAGTATCGTCCAAGTATGTGACCCGTAGACACACCGAGGTATTTGCAATTTAAAAATAGTTTTGTTTTAACAATATATTGTAAATGGCTGACTGTACAGTAAAACTAGACCGACTTCTCAATAACTGCATTCGATACATTTTTAATCTTCGAAAGTATGACCATGTGTCTGCTTTACGTTCCCAATTAAAATGGTTACCCATTCGCCAGCGCCGCAATCTGCGAGCACTAACTGCTTTATTTTCATTTCTCAACTCACCGTTTTCACCTACATATCTTACTCCGCACCTCCTTTATCTCTCCTCTATTCACGACAGAAACCTTCGCTCATAAAATAATCTGCTTCTCTTATGTCCCTCTCACAACTCTGATTTCGTGAACTCTTCGTTTTTTGTTCAGGCAGTACTACTGTGAAATGCGCTCCCGCTCGAAGTCAGGATGTCCATAAACCGTTTTACATTCAAAAAGAATGTACATAATCTCCTTCTTAACGAGATTAAAGAATCGTCTAATCGATAGTTGGCTCAGCTTACAGTCAAGTTGTCATAGTGTACGAATATAATCAAAATGTGTGTGTATGTGTATGTTTATGTATATATGTGTATATTCATATTTGTATTTATGACGTATGTATTGTATGTGTTCATGTATGTATACGTACTCATGTATTGTATATTTTAATTGTCAATATAACCTCTGTGCACCTCCCTTACAATATTTCTATTCCACTCTAAGGTTGACTGGAAGAGAATGCCTTGGGCATTAAGTCCGCCGACGTACAAAGTGTATAAAGTGTAAATAAATAAATAAATAAATAAATAAAATGGTGTGGCAAGTCATCTAAAACATCTAATTATCAAAAAGATGGCATAACATATTATCGGTAAGTATATTATATTTTTATTACGTTAACGTCTTTGAAATATACCGGTGTTCAACTTATACTGGTTATTTAATAGTCTTTTTGAAATGTCCCTTTCACCCACCACGTAAATTACAATAGTTGTCTTTGCCTATTACTGCATGCGTATCGATAGTGTTGTGATTCACAACTCGATTTGTTTGGCTATCGTTTGATTTTTTGAAGCAAAGATATTTTCAAAAGGAAGTGATTTTTAATAGTGTAATAATTATGTTAAAGGTTTCCTAAATACCCAATTCGTTGAGGGAATGAATAGTTTCCTACTAAAAGTACTGTGATATGCTCAAGATATTTCACAGAAGATAATTTTCATGCTATGAAAAACCGAAGAAGGCTGTTTAATTCCGCTATACCTACTCTATACTTGCCAGTTTTGGTAAGGACTAGGACTAGGGAACTAGGACGGTAAGACTAGTATACCGATAAAGGTTATACAATAATAACATTAAGGGATTGAGTGAAACATGATATTCTAAAATTTACGCAAATTTTACACGCCAACATTACCTTAAAGCGAATAAAATATGCGTACCTAACATTATTATTATTTTTTTTCAAACTTTAATTTTTCATATAAATATTTTAATAAACATTAATGATTTGCTTTATTTACAAGTAATAAAAACTTTAATAAAAAAATATCCAGACTATCTAACCAAATTTATCGATCAATGTTCTTACCCTGTCCCATCACTATGGTTCGGTACATTCTAAGTTTGGCCTTGAAATACCCAATCACAGCGCATTAAAACACGTCCCGCGGGTCCCGTACATACCCCGACATTTGGTGGTCGAATCATAACAAATTTTCAGCAATGCGGTATCTACTAGGAGGTAATCTGTGGTACATTCTATAAAAAAATTCGTTGACTGTCTAGGTACGTAATTATGTGTTAGGGTCTGTTGCATGTTTCTATAGACTACAGAACAGTTACTATGAACAATAAGTAATGTTACACCAAATACGGGTTGCAATTGGCAAAAAATATCTGTTCGATATTCAAGCCTTTGTCGTATTGTTTTATGAAAGTATATTTTTTTCTTGTATAGTGTAAAGTCATTCGTATATTTGCAGAAGTAACGTGGAAAAAGTAAGATGTAAATCGTATAACCTCTATTATTCGAACAACCAGTGTTACAGTGTTGCCATTTCGCAAAACTCTTCATACTTTCTCCGTTGTCGTTACTCGATTCCGTTATTTTTATAAGTTACCCCTTCCTAAATCAACAATAACCATCATCTTTTGAGTTAACTATAATTGTCTGATAATTGTTTTATTATGAAAACTTCAATTAGTTATATTCATGAACCGGCCTAATTTTTGTCATTCTAGACTACCTGCCATTTAAGCTTGTAACTAGCTTTTGACGGAAAGCGTGTTAGGCTTTTACTGTAGTCGATACTCATGACAGTTGCCTGTCACAAATAAGTTGGCAACAAGATGGTGTCGGCAACAAACGGTGTACAAGTTATGACTATTCATCAGACATCGCTAAGTGTACAATAACTGCAGTACTTACTCCTTTTATCCAAAATATCCTCGAGCTACTCTTGCTCGTTTGCCACTTACACTTTAATAAGATGAATGTCAGTCGCTCTGCTATCAGGCCAGTGAGAGCGTCTTGCTGCTGTATAACACTTAACTCTGAAGGTAATACACACCAAGTTGCAATAGCTATTAGTATCGTGTACTATCGTTTACCTGTTCCATTTCAATATCTCACACCTTGTAACACAACAATCAAACAAAGATAAATAGGTAAATATATATATATATTGTATATTAACTAATTTAAAGAGAATTTCTTGTATGTCTTTCTAGGAATCTTTAGTGATGGGAGAAATTTGAACTCTCCAACCTCCAATTGAAGCGAATACAGTTTTCCAATCAGGTGAAAACAGTTGGATAGTTACTTGGTAACACTGAATGCATATTGAGGTTTAACAAAAGTTTAAACTAAGACTATGAAAGTTTCACCTGTAGGTGTTGTTCTACTTGTTTACATAGGGGGCAAAGAAACACATAAGTCACCCGATTGAGACTACCACCATCCTCCCACTGGACACCTCTAGCATGCAAGCTAGTAATGATCTTTCTTGACGCTCGTATCAGTTCCAAAATAGCGTAGGCGAAAATTTGCTCAATAGATTGGTTGCGAGGCGGGCGATATTCTTGAAAAGCATACGCATAGATACTTGGAATGTCAGCAGCATTCTTCACGACAAAACTTTCAAACGAGTAACAGTGACATAATGGGTTTTTTTTTTTTTCTTATTTATGTGTATTATGTAGATTATATCTGGCGGTATTTATATGTAGCTATGTACAGAAATAAGCTTAGTTACTTCTAATTCGAAATCAGTTAAATACCTACCTTAAAAGACGCTTTGAAAAGTCTCATTTTAAAAATCTTTACATACCTCTTTGCGCATCACTTGCGCTTAAAAAAATCTTGTCAAATAACAAGCAGAACGATGGTGGGCTTTGCTTTGTGATTGTGCAAGCGACGAGTGTCACATTGTCGTTTGATGTGAGGTCCCGCCACACACCGCCCAGTGCAATTAACAGTGAGTTTTATTTTGTACAGTTAAGACATATATAAGTATACACCATTCAGTGGGTTGATTTGTTAGTAACTTGATTATGTTAATAGATAATAGCAGTATGCAATAATCAAAAGGATTTATAGACGCCGAATCATGACTTATGAACAAGCCCAAGCAACCGCGAAAAGTCGCATTATTCAATATATGTATTCGTGTTATCTTTTGTAGTAACGAACTATATCAATTGTACAACAAACAACGCTACAACAGCATCTAACGAAGACACAAGCCATAAAGTTCCTTGTTGTTTATTATATTACAAGCTTTCCAAAAAGTTCGCGATCCTCCAAGAATGGTGACTTCAGTTTATCAGAGGATTTTCCATTTATGTTGAAGAGGCCCAACACCCTTGTCTTCATAAGCTAGTTACAAATTTTAATTTAAAGTTTTGACCTAATATTGGCAACAAACTGGGAATGATTGAACGTACGTCCTTTACTGGAATAATTGATACAAATAAATGATTGAAAGTTAGAATAATAAAATAATAGTCTGACAATTTTAAATTGTCTCAAAAGTTAGCCTTTAAAAAGGAGCTAACAACAAAAATAACGGTATAAACCCATTATTTTGAACGGAGATTATTGCAGAAGTTGACACCGTTATTTTATTGTTAACTTCTTACTAAACACTTAATTGTCAGACTATTGATTTTGATTGCAACTTCAAATAATTTATTTCTATGAACTGTCCTTTGAGGGAGAACCTGTGTTCGATTAGGCTTGCTGCAAATATTAGGTCAGAACTTTAAATTAACGTTTGTAACTAGCTTGTTCTTAAGGTACTTTAGAACTTGTGTTTTTAGGTGCGATTATAGTGTTGCTCATTGTATAATTGGTATGGTTTGGCACCATATCGATTGGGTCACAAACTCGACTACTTTCATTGAACAGCACGACTTTTCGCGCCCGCTTCTGCATGTGCATGAGTCATGATTGTAATAAAGGAAAAGATTAGATACCAAACTTTTTCGGCGTCTGTAAACCTTGCATATCTATGTAGCGAAATGAATCTTTTTGATTATTATGTACTGCTAGTATCGATTAGCACAATTACATTAACAACAAGCCAACGCACTTAATGGTGGATGCTAATATATGACTTAATTGTACGATATAAAGATCACTGTTATGTGCAGGGTGGGTGGTATGACGAGATCTCACATCAAAAGACGAGGCGACACTCGTTGGTTCCACAATCACAAAGCCAAGACCACCTTTGTTCTGTTTCTTGTTTGTCAAGATTTCCTTCTAAGCGCAAGTGACGCGCAAAGGCGTAAGTAAGGATTCTTAAAATGAGACTAGTCAAAGTGTTTTTTTAGGTAAATATTTAACTGAATTCGAAATAGGATTAACTAAGCTTGTTTCTGTACGTAACTATTTATAGGTAGATATTTAGATTCCACCACTGTATGAAAAAATTAAGTTTTCTCATTATAAGAGCGCTTAGTTGTCTGGATATGCAGTATCTTTGTGTTGCAGAACAGGGCTATTAGCGCAATTTTAAATCTCAGTCATAAAAAGTCACCGAGGAATAAATTTAAAGAAATAGGTGTCATGGCAATCACATCTCAATACATCTATGAAAATTAGTGTATGTAAAGAAGAATATTCATTTATTCACAAACTTTAGTACCATTCATGATATCAACAACAAAAATAAAGAAAAACTAGCGTTGTCAACTCGTGTCGATTACAAAAAGTAAACAAATCATTTCGATGTTAGGATGTGGGATTCTACAATAAAGTTCCAAGAAAATTTCAAGATGTTAGTATTAAATTGAAGACTGGAAGCTGAACCTGAACGCGTACCTACAGATACTACATGCTAATTGTATTTCGATGTATCTTCGCTAGATAGCGCTGTAGCATGGTTTTCTTTTTGCGCTGTATGTGAAAGTCACGACAGTACTAAAACAATCTATAATGTAGTAGCGAAAGTGAGATATTGTATAGAATAAACCAGTAACGCCATTTTATCCACGTTTGCTATAAGTGCATGTAAGCACTAACAGGTTAGGTGGGAACAGTGTCTTGCAAGTTTTTTTTTTTTTTTTTTTTTTGTGTTGACCTAGCTGTTGGCCTGGGATGGCCTCTACAACTTTACGCGGGTATTACGGTGAGCGCTGAGGGCTCTCAACCGGTCATTTGTTAAGCAACATAGCCCAAGGGCACCCCCTGTGGGGTACGAACCTCGGCTTGGGGTGTTACTGATACGTTGGGGCAACCTACTCCCGTGTTTGGTGAACGGTTTACGCGGCGCGTATTCCGCCCCTGACGACGAGGACGAAAACGCGGACGGTTCGAATTTGATTCCCTAACTGCGTTCGCTCTACGTTGAGCTAGCGTAATGTCGTCAATGTCTTGCAAGTGTAATAAAAGTGGCTTTAAACAAAGCCGTTGTATAATGAACACGCTAAAGGCTCTGCCTGGTTTAATGAGACGACAACATGAGATGTCGTCTTAAGTTGCAACGGTACTTAGTTATTGTTACCTAACACATACATTGTTAACAGTGTGTTTTTTAAGAAGTTTTCAGTTATCGAGTAATAATTTAAAAGTATTCTGGTCAATATGTTATCAAATGTGTAATATTTACTGCTGGGCATATACAATATAATACTTTGAATAAGTAATTAAAGTATGTGCGGTATGTGTAGCGAACCAGCTCCAATAAGAGCTAATAAAATTTGATTTATTAGCCTTTCATAGTCATTTTTCCGTGCCTTGTTCTGCAGCAGGGGCAACTGCCATAAATTCCTATTAATTATATTTAAACATAATGTATATGGAAGGTTCATAATGTACTAATAATACACAAACAGTCACAAAAACATACAAAGCCTTTAGTCTTCCAAAATATTGTAATAAACGAAGTTTATAAATCAATCTATTGTAGAAGGTAATTTTACAATCTGTTGGTGTAGTAATGCATAAATCAAACATTGACCGTATGACCGTAAACGAGTCTCGGGTGGAAATAGATCACTTAATTCATTATTACGCAATAGTGCAGGGTAAGCCGGGTTGCAGTACAACGGGCTGACGCGTGTGTGGTATCAGGCACCGATCCCTAGTTTTAAAAGTTGTTTTTGTGATTTTATCGACTTACACTTACGACAGAACTGTCGCTATGTTAGTTTTTTTATTAAAGAAGCGGAACAATGTTCTCTTTATATCGACAAGGTTAAAGATTCTTTTTCTTTCAGTGTACTACAAATAAATGTAGCACAAGTAAAAAAAATATGATCATGTGTGTGTATTATTGCATACGATTAATATTACGCCGGCAGTGAGAGTATTGTCCTTGTGTTAGTGGTATTATAAATATAATATTATTCGAATACCGCGCAATTCAAATTATTTATCAGTACCACACTCCAGTAGCGATTCCATCTGATGAGGTGCAATCAGTGTAACCATTGTAAAAATAAACTTTTATTGTTTTTCATTAAAAAAAAATTAAACTTGGAATAATTTAATCATGGTTACAAATACATCATTTTATAGGTACATTATATTCAATTTTTAAAATGAATGTATGTTACACCTTTTTCATATCTCTTGCCGCCAAAGTATAGCACGTTTGTATTTTAAAACATGTTTTCGAGCCAGAAGACGTTGTTGCAAACTGGGTCATCGCTCGTTTGTTTTGTATTTTGTTCACCGACTTACCTATATTTTATAATTTAAGGTAATATATATTTTTACGCTGACCAAGTGCGTTGTAGTTCACAGAATTTCCTACAAAGATAGGTGGAGCAATCCGAAACACAGTATCCAACCACAACTTGAAATATTGAAACTGCATTACTCTGATCAATGTTGTGATTACAATAGAAACGATGGCTTTCAAAAATTATGATCAGCGACTGGCTACGGGCGGTCAATTCTACTCTCATTCAATACCAATTGGATTTTTCTGTGATTTGAAGACTTGAGATTGACAAAAGCTAAGAAAATGCAAATATATTATGAAGAGAGTCCACTGAACACTATTTTCTGAGGTATTATTATTTTGTGACAGCCATAAATTACCACCTTCATTCTTGAAATCTAACTGGCGTTTTTGTATCTGTGAGTGGTTATATATTATAATCTTAGCTGATCAGTATTTTCTTACCATTTCCATTATTAACATATTGTTAGAGGGTAGTTGGTAGAAGCAACTGCATTACGAGTTTAGTTTTCTTAAATTATAAATAGTTTTTAAGACTGTTGTATAATAATACTAGACAATAGAAACCTCGTAATTATTGCAGTTTAGGATGACAAAACTATTTAAATGAATAGACTGAAGGTGTGTGTATACGAGTACATGTATGTTACACGAATATTATGCAAAGAGAAAATCTGAAAATTTCAAAAAATTAAAATATGACATCATTAAAATCTTTGTATGCCGTTACATTGAAAACGCTTCCCAAATTTTACAAGATAGATTAGAATTATTGTTCTGAAACATCTTGTAAGATAATTTAATCTTGTAATTATATTACAGAATTGTAATGTATATAATTTGCAAAGCTAACAGAAGTGCCCCTTACAGCTGATCGACATAATAAGTATTTTAGAATTTGAAGAGAGAATGAGTAGGAAATTATAATACAATACACCACTATTTTATAAGTTCATATGAATTTTATGTGACTGAAATTAGAAGTGTTTTCTTAATGGTTTCCTGACTGGATTTGTTGTTTTATTTTTTAATATTTGTAATCGCAAGTGATTCCAGACCAAACATTAGGTATTATAAAAATGAAAACTTGAACACTTTTCATTCTTTCTGTTAGTAACAAACATACAAAATGCAACTACCCCTACCAACGTGATCAGTAGGGGTGCTGCTACATACTACTACATGGAGCAGATTCGCTATATCTCCATCGGTGGAGATGTTACCGTAGAGACCTATGGAATTACGTACTTCTTTAAACGATTTACACAACTTGTATAAGGAAACACAAATTGATTAGAGACAGCCAAATCACAGTGCACTTGAAACTGTCTAAAAACATTCACATGCTAAAGTAAAAACAATGTAGTTGAAATGCATTTAAACGTCTGATGTCACAATCAATTTACCCAGACGTGGACATCGCTCAGGCCTTCGATGTTATAAGTACTTCTCAGTGATCTGGCCAGACAATGTTGAAATTATAATTCACAGAATAACAAAAATATCATCAGCAACAGTAAATATTAAAGATGACACGCGGTGTTTTATCTTTTCGACCGACTTGAAAAAGGAGGAGGTTCTGTGTGTCACTGCAGGTTTGGTGATTTTCTTTAAACTAACAGTGACTTTTGTAAACTTTAATTTTTTATTTGGATGCAGATTCATATGCGTATAATTTTATTTTAATTATGTTTGCATCAAACCATATTTTCATTTATAGTTGTATATCTAGTTCAAAAATTTACTTCTCACTGGACGTTACAAATGCGCCACTACCCAAAATCTTCACAGGTTAGAGACTATCTCAAGTTGTGATAAAACAAATGTGTTAATACTTGGTACTTGTTCAGATACATACATTCTACAAAAAAAAAGGTGCCGGCTTTTACGTAGCTTCCATAGATTACAAAACAATGGCTATAAACTTTTAACATTACATCATTGTGCGGGTTGCATTTGGCTCCAAATACCTGTTCAAATGTTTTGTTATATTGTTCCAAACAACCATAATAGTTTCACAATAAAATCCATATAAAACAAATTACATAATCCACATTCACTAAGAATAACAAAATGTTTATTGCTCTCTCCATTCATAAACCAAATGGTTATTTTTAATGACCATTCCTTTCTACAAACGATAAAAACTATATTTTAAGTTTACCTCACAAGTGTTGTCTCATTATTGTAACTTGTAATAACTTATTTTCCTGCTCCAACTCTGTTTAGGCACGTGTTTGTTCTAGAACACTTCCAACATTAGATCAAACGAAACACATTTAAGTTTGTAAGTATTAACTGAAAAGGGTGCTATTTACCTTTAACATAAACAGAGCTTCCTCTGACCAATAAACTATTTTTAACATGTAGAGACCCCCTCGTTCTGTAGCCCAACCGCTGTATTTTTGAGTGATTACATTTTTGAAAATAATGTTACAGTTACCTAATTAATATTTCTTTTCGTATCTATTTCATATAAACAACACCAAGACCTATAACAATTGAGTTATTACAACTACACAAGACTATGAATCTTACACTACGACTGCACAGTTGGTCTGGCACTTTGTGTGATCCACAAATTGTTGTTCTGAGGCTGGGTGTTCTTTGTGCCCGTTTCTTGTATGTTTGTAAAATCCCCCGTGACACAGGATTTGTTCCTAGTGTGGGCGTTGATTTAAAAATAAATAATAAAAAACACGTTCAGAAAACATTAGATAGGTAATCGTTATTTTCGCAGGCAGTTTGATTAGGTTTTTAAGCAACATATGATATTACACAGATCATTTTAGCGTCTATTAACTAAGAGGTCCTGGGTGGACATTCAGAAATAGGAACATTCAGGAATATATTTCAGGATTCCCTGAGTATTTGAAGTAAAACTGAGCCGCTAATCATTTTAAAATACACTCGCTTACAAAGTGAGCGGGTTGAATATAACATCGATAACTTTTATCCTAAAGTTATTACCATCTCTTACTACAACTGTTCCTCACCAACTTCCATCACTAGAAACTGATAGCGAAAAACTAAATGATTCAGTCTATAGTTGTAGTAATGTATACCAAGCAGTGGCAAAATATCATTCAATAAAACACTTTCTACAAACAACAATAAAGTGGCCAAGTGCGGGCCATGAAGGGTTCCGTAGCAGCGGTTTATAGTGTATTAAAAAAAACTGCTTAATAGAGCTCGTTCAAACCAATTTTCGATAAAAGTTTACATTGTAATATACGAGTACATCGTATATTTTGTTTAGTTCTTTCATTCTTTTATTTTAGAAGTGATAGGGGATGGGACACTCATTTTACCACTTTGGAAGTGTCTCTCGCGCAACCTATTCGTTTTAGAAAAAAAAAAAATTAGAAACCTCAATATCATTTTTGAAGACCTGTCCATAGATATCCCACAAATATGGGATAAAAAATATGTATATATTAAATATATATAGAAAGTATATGAAAAAAAATCAGTGTCAGTTGTAAGTATGGGAGACCTACAAAATTTATTATTCTTTTTTTCTATTTTTACATCTACATCTACATAGTTGCATATATTGTGCAACACACAACCGCTACCTAAACAAAGGCAGTCCTGTCCTCTTGGGTATCGAATGCGCAAGCGCAAAAAACACAATTCATGCCTGTTCCCAAGCTGAAGCCGGACAGAATTCTGGACACAACCGTAGCTTTATATTTTTTTTTTTTTTTTTTTTTTTTGATAGTGACCTAGCTGTTGGCCTGGGTTGGCCTCTACAACTTTACGCGGGTATTACGGTGAGCGCTGAGGGCTCTCAACCGGTCATTTGTTAAGCAACATAGCCCAAGGGCACCCCCTGTGGGATACGAACCTCGGCTTGGGGTGTTGCTGCTACGTTGGGGCGACCTACTCCCATGTTTTGTATACGATTTACGCGGCGCGTATTCCGCCCCCGACGACGGGGACGAAAACGCGGACGGTTCCTATTCCTAGATTGCCTAGCTGTGTCCGCTCTACGTTGAGCGAGCGTGATCTCGTCATCTGGTTCCTCTAACGCGTGTCTGGGTCGTCGTATCTTCGAAATCCTACTTGGTGTGTATTCTACGGCCGCAACCACTAGAGGGTTGGGGTGAGTCGGAGCAGAGTCAAAGTAGCTACGAGAGCACTGTTTTATGAATTGCTTGATGGTCGGCAATCTGAGGTCGATGTGGAGATCGACGTTGCGTACATACCACGGTGCTCCCGTAGCTTTGCGCATGAATCTATTCTGTAGTGTTTGAAGCCTATGGATCCTGTGTGGCCTAACGTGTGCGAATACTACGCTACCGTACGTCATTATAGGACGTACGCATGCCGTGTATAACCTAACTTTATTTTTCAAGTCTAACTTCGAACGCGCGTTTAATAAATTGTGGAGACGTCCTAGCACGAAGGCAGCCCGGTTGCGGACTGCCTTGATGTGGGGGCCGAAGGTTAGACGGTCGTCGAGGGTTATGCCTAGGTATTTGGCCTGCCTAGCCCAAGGGATAGACTTGCCGAACATCCTAATCTGAGGGGTCTTCTCCAAAGGATACAAGCTTAGCTGTCTGCTGTGAAACAGCACCGCCTGGCTTTTCTCGGGGTTGACCTCTATCCTCCATTTCCGGAACCAAACGCCCAGTGCGTTGGCTGCGGTCTGGAGTTTTTTGGCTACTGTCGAGGGGTTCATTCCTGAGCAGTAGATAGCCGTGTCGTCTGCGAATAGTGCCGTCTGCACATGCCGATGCTTCGGAATGTCGCTGGTATACAGCGTGAAGAGTAGGGGGGAGAGCACGGACCCTTGTGGGACACCGGCTCGTATGGGGTGAGTGGAGGACAGTGACCCTTCTACTCGGTAGCGGAAGCTTCGATTCGACAAGTAGTCTCGTATGATGAGCACGAGTCCGTGTGGCACTCCCATGGTGGACTGCTTAAATAATAAGCCGTTGTGCCACACTTTGTCGAAAGCTTTCGCCACGTCAAAGAAGAGGATTCCTGTAAACAGGTTGCGTTGAAGCCGATCGCTGGTGTATTCAACGATGCGGTGGACTTGGTGGACGCACGAGTGTTCGGTTCGGAAACCGAATTGCTCGTGGGGGACGAGAAGATTAGCATCGGCATACGCTTTCAGCCTATTGTAGAGTAGACGCTCGTATAGCTTGCCTAATCCTTTAAGCAGACTGATCGGTCTATAACTGGTCGGTTCGGACTTTGGTTTGCCAGGTTTGGGTATCCCAATAACAACGGCTTCTTTCCATTGTTGTGGAAAGATGTTGTAACCGTAGCTTCATATAATATACATAGTGTTTATATACTTTATTCCACTTTGTTGAAACAACTTTACTTCTTTAATTTATAGAAACCCTTATTCAGATAGAAGAGAAATAATCTTCATAGTTTGACCTGTGTACTGTGTGTCGCTCCTGAGGCTGCTAGTGTAATGTTTCATAATGTATATTTTTAATAAACGTTTTATCAAATACAACAAGACCCACCTACATGACTAACCAGCTGGAGATCCCCACCACGCTTCGTCGCGGCACATTAGGGTTGCAAATGAGGAATAAGAGTGACGCGAAAAGTAGAATCTAATATCTGTCGGCAGTCTGGTACTCAGCTGAATACAGGCTCTGCCTTGTGCGGACTTAGATGTCAGTGTGTGTGTCTGTCTGTGTATAGATAGATATATTCATATATTGATTACTAACGTTATGCTCTTTGACTTTCTGTTACATTAATTATATTTTCAAATATTATGATCAATATTGGAGTACTAAAACTTTGAATAATTGGCATGTTTAATGAAATTGTGTCTCATTGTCGTCATAGTGTGTAGATGTATTGTCAATGTAGGTAATATAAGTATTTTAAAGAAAATATCTGTCAGTTTTTTAAACACGTAACATTTTATTGATCATTTTCACTATTACACAAATTAACTTAAACATTCTAACTAATACTTTGACTTATTACAGACTGCACTTATGTGACTTAGAACTAAACTAACCTTATATCTATATTTACACATCCAATATTATAAAAGTCTATCACATATTTATAAAGACAACACTTAAACAATCTAACGAAACGGAAACTATCATTTAACACTTTTACTGATTACAAACTAGACTTAAAACTAACTAAACTTACACCTACTTTATGTTACAGATTAAATTTTAAATAATTAAATAATTTATTTACATAATTAATTTACAAATACTATCTAAATATTGCACCAGTATTTATACATCACAGTATTTACATATCACAGTATTTACATATCACAGTATTTACATATCACAGTATTTATATATCACAGTATTTACATATCACAGTATTTATATTTCACAGTATTTACAAAAAACTTTGTTTAGTTAGTACCTCTATAGTCTCTTCACACTATTGAGATACTAACTTAACAAAGTTTACTTTAATGTCGCACAACGAGCACAAAAATCGTTCTTGATTTGTGCCTTTAGCTCAGCATTTTTTTTTTTCAAGAACGTCACTTGGACGGCAAGGCGAGCTTCGCGCAGTTTCCTTTTGTCGCGGCTCTGCTTTGCCGCCACGTTATTTCTTTCCCGCTGCCGTCTGTAGTCATTTGTCTCTTCAGATGGTTGCATTACGCGCCTCATCCTTGGGTTGCTCCCTAATAGAGAGCCCCCATTTTTCGCCGCCATAGCCTGGAAGGACTCCTTCTCAAACTCCTGATACTCAGGGTCGTCTGAGAGGGATTCAGTCTCGTGAGATTCTGGCGGCATTAACATCTTGGGAGGAGGCGCGTTACGCTTCAAATTCCATCTTTCGGACAACGATGAATCTGTCGACGACGTTGCAGGCTGGTTCACAGGACGTGACTGAAAAGGTCCAATCGCTTCGTTTGATCGTGATGATTTCGATGACGTCAGTTGCATGGGGTAGTACGATCCGTAATCAATTAGCGGTGGTCGTTGAGCGTTAACCATGGACGTTTTGCTCAAGTCTAATGGAGTTTCCTCGCGATATGGAGCCCAAAGAGCCATTATTTTTATGCTACTTGTTCACTTGACGTGCAAAAGACTAATGAAGATTTGTGTCGACGTGCAACTAGGAATACCAAGAGGTGGGGCGTAAGTGTCCGCCCCCAGCGGTAGTGGGGTTGAACAGGTAGTCGCTCTAACGTGACTTTGAGTGGTTTATTTTTTTGACGTGTTAAATGGATTTTGCACACTTACTGCTGTTTTTATTTATTACAGTTAAGAATTCTGTGACACGACGGATTAATAACAGGATGCGCCATCACATCTATTCATCCAGTCGGTATCGTAAGAGTCAAATAAATTTGATTTGATACCACTATAGCAAAACTATGAGCGAGAAGCAAGTCAAAAAGCCATGAAAGAGGTCCAAATTACTGATTCAGAAAGTAATAATTAATAACCCATTAAATGAACACATTCGCTGACTGAGTTCACAGTCACTGAAGAAACTTCAGCTACAAACATTGAACCTTTGAACACAGACATGATTTCTCGAACACAACAAATTTTGAACTACATATTAAGTTAGTTAAAAGGTGAAGCAGGTAATTTGTCTTAACAAAATCTGAAACATGTAAACTTGTGTTTTACTACAAATCTGTTCAATTTCGATCCATTGTTTGGTTGGATGTCCTTAGTTTCGGCTTCTTTGTACTTTAACCGACGGCGAAATAAAATTTAGATTTTTTTTTTTTTTTTTTTTTTTTTATGAATTGACCTAGCTGTTGGCCTGGGATGGCCTCTACAACTTTACGCGGGCATTACGGTGAGCGCTGAGGGCTCTCAACCGGTCATTTGTTTAAGCAACATAGCCCAAGGGCACCCCCTGTGAGATACGAACCTCGGCTTGGGGTGTTGCTGCTACGTTGGGGCGACCTACTCCCATGATTTGTATATGATTTACGCGGCGCGTATTCCGCCCCCGACGACGGGGACGAAAACGCGGACGGTTCCTATTCCTAGATTGTCTAGCTGTGTCCGCTCTACGTTGAGCGAGCGTGATCTCGTCATCTGGTTCCTCTAACGCGTGTCTGGGTCGTCGTATCTTCGAAATCCTACTTGGTGTGTATTCTACGGCCGCAACCACTAGAGGGTTGGGGTGAGTCGGAGCAGAGTCAAAGTAGCTACGAGAGCACTGTTTTATGAATTGCTTGATGGTCGGCAATCTGAGGTCGATGTGGAGATCGACGTTGCGTACATACCACGGTGCTCCCGTAGCTTTGCGCATGAATCTATTCTGTAGTGTTTGAAGCCTATGGATCCTGTGTGGCCTAACGTGTGCGAATACTACGCTACCGTACGTCATTATAGGACGTACGCATGACGTGTATAACCTAACTTTATTTTTTAGATCTAATTTCGAACGCGCGTTTAATAGATTGTGGAGACGTCCTAGCACGAAGGCAGCCCGGTTACGGACTGCCTTGATGTGGGGGCCGAAGGTTAGACGGTCGTCGAGGGTTATGCCTAGGTATTTGGCCTGCCTAGCCCAAGGGATAGACTTGCCGAACATCCTGATCTGAGGGGTCTTCTCCAAAGGATACAAGCTTAGCTGTCTTCTGTGAAACAGCACCGCCTGACTTTTCTCGGGGTTGACCTCTATCCTCCATTTCCGGAAGCAAACGCCCAGTGCGTTGGCTGCGGTCTGGAGTTTTTTGGCTACTGTCGAGGGGTTCACCCCCGAGCCGTGTCGTCTGCGAATAGTGCCGTCTGCACATACCGATGCTTCGGAATGTCGCTAGTATACAGCGTGAAGAGTAGGGGGGAGAGCACGGACCCTTGTGGGACACCGGCTTGTATGGGGTGAGTGGAGGACAGTGACCCTTCTACTCGGTAGCGGAAGCTTCGATTCGACAAGTAGTCTCGTATGATGAGCACGAGTCCGTGTGGCACTCCCATGGTGGCCAGCTTAAATAGTAAGCCGTTGTGCCACACTTTGTCGAAAGCTTTCGCTACGTCGAAAAAGAGGATTCCTGTGAACAGGTTGCGTTGAAGCCGATCGCTGGTGTATTCAACGATGCGGTGAACTTGGTGGACGCACGAGTGTTCGGTTCGGAACCCGAATTGCTCGTGGGGGACGAGAAGATTAGCATCGGCATACGCTTTCAGCCTACTGTAGATTAGACGCTCGTATAGCTTGCCTAATCCGTTAAGCAGACTGATCGGTCTATAACTGGTCGGTTCGGACTTTGGTTTGCCAGGTTTGGGTATCCCAATAACAACGGCTTCTTTCCATTGTTGTGGAAAGATGTTGTTTTTGAGTGCTGCGTTGAAAATGAACGTCAGCAGGACCAGTAGCCTCTCCGGAAAGAGTTTTAACACCCTGTTTGTGATACCATCCGAACCGGGCGCCTTGCGAGCGTGTAGGCCCTTGACGATCGTTTCGACTTCTTCGGGGGTGACCGTGTCTAGGTCTGGTTGTGTATCTGTCATCCCCGTCGGCGTTGATGTTGATGTAGGAAGTGAGGTTATTAGGCGCTCTACTTCCGAATCAACTTCGGCTATTTGGTCCGAGTCGCAGTGTACTACGCTGGGCGTGCACTGATTCTCTAGACTCTCGGCCAGGCACTCTGCCTTTTCGATATCGTCGAATGCCGGTGGAAGGTTAGGTCTGCTTAGAGGAGGCATACAGGTGACAGTGTCTCTCTTAAGCGAGCGGGATAGCTGCCAGAAGGCAAGGTGGGTAGGTTCAAGGTCTTGTAGTGTCCTATCCCACCTGTCTTGGCGCATTTGATCGATGCGCGACTTGACCGCTCTTTCTAAGCGTCGTAACCTGATCCTGTTGGCTTCGCATGGATATCTGTCGTAGGCTCGTACGGCGGCGTTCTTCCGCCTCAGCAGCTCACGTACGTCATCGGGTAGGTCCCAGCGGCGATCGTTCGTCGCCAGTGCCTCCCGAGTGCATTCGTTAATTAACGATTGCACGTGAGCTGTGAGGGAGTCGATCGCCATCGTGGTGTCCTCTTGGCTAATTATATGGTCGGGTATCCTATCTAGATGCACGGACGAGGTTGCCTCGAGTTTTGTCCCGAGGCGCCTCCAGTCTGTGATTCGTCTAGTCGGGGTACGATGACCTGTGTCGATGGGACCCAGTCTGGGTGCGAACTCCATAACCACAGGTCTGTGGTCTGAAGTTAACTCGTGAAGCACCTCTACTGAACACAAACGTAGGTTTATGTTCTTTAGGAGTGCCACGTCCAGAATGTCGGGTCGGTGAGACACGTTGTGCGGATAGTGGGTCGGTTCGAGCGGGGCGATGATGTCGAACGCTAGTCTATTCGAGAGCGACTCCAGGGCTCTGCCTTTGGCGTTGGACTGGTGACAGTTCCAAAGGGTGTTTTTGGCGTTAAGGTCGCCGCCGATTATCACGGCGTCGCTCAGTTCTAGCAGCGCTCGGATGTCGCTCTCGAGTAGTTGCCGATTGGGTGACAGATAGGCTGAAACTAGTGTGATCGATTGGTGTCCGGTCATGCCTATTCGACAGACCGAAGCCTCGATGCTAGTCAGCGCAGGCGGATCCATAGGTACGCAGTGAAGGGACCTTTTGTAATATATGAGAGTTCCCCCTAGCGCAGAGTCAATCCTATCGTTGCGGACCACAGAGTAGTTCGCAACGTTTGGGTTTCTCTGCGAGGGTTTCAAAAAGGTCTCTTGCACTAGCAATATGTCGAGTTGGTGTGCCCTAAGAAATTCGCCAACTTCATCTCGTTGCCTACTGATGCCGTTGGCGTTGAAGTACCCTAGCTTGAGTGTTCTTGGTTTGACTCTGCTTGTCGGTGTCCTATCCATATTATGGGTTGCATTTGAATGCGCCTAACTTCTCGAGTACGCTCGAGTATCTGATACTGACGTTGAGGAGGGCCAACGGATTGCCCTCGTTCTGACGAATTAAATTAGCGAGCTGGCGTAGCTCGCTAAAATCGATCGCACTCGCGAACCTTGCCGCTAGGGATAGGTCCGGGTCGATCGTTTGCGGTAGTTGGCTCCTGTAGTCGACGACGAGCGGCTTGGGCCCTCCCTGGAGAGGTTTAGTGGGCGTGGGCACGCCGGAGGCTGCCTTTGCGGGTACTGGGGCAGGTATGGGGACCTGCATCGTCTTCCGCACGGGCAGAGGTGGGAAGGTCTCCCCCGTCTTCCTGGGAGTGGCCCAGGCGTTCGTCTTCGGCAAAGGAGCAGCTGTAAAGCTCCCCCCGGTCCCTGCAGTGGCAGCAGCAGCAGCAGCAGGGACGACTGGGCGGGGACGCTGAGGTCCTTTCGCCTTGGGGGTTTTAGGCGCCTTCGGGCAACCTCTGTAGTTGGCGGGGTGGCCTTCTTCGCCACACAGCACGCACGCGACTGGGGCAGTGCAATTGGCCCTGTCTTTGGGCCTTTTGCACTCCTCCGTCGCGTGGTCTTCCAGGCACTTGACGCACCTTGGGCGGGCGAAGCAATTTCGGGCCGAGTGCCCGTAGAGCTGGCAGCGGTGGCATTGTGAGATGCCACTTCTTCGGTGAGGTGGCTCCACAGTTATCCCCGACAGCCCACAGACGGATGACATCTTGAAGATGTCCTTGCCCGCGGGGCTGTCGTCGAGGGAGACCATCACCATATCAAAGATGGTATTGGTGCGGCCTCTCACCATCCGGTGTACCTCGTGCACCGGGTAGTCTTTTGACAGGGATTCCTTGATCTCCTCGGGGGAGATCTCCCTGGGCACATTGCGGATAACCACACGGAGCTTCTTGTCCTCCGGCAGAGTGTACGTGTGGTAAGGCACGTTTCTCTCCCGAAGGAGCTTCGAGAGCGCCCTGTGGTCGCTCGCGGTGGCTAGGGCGATTTTTATGCCCTGTTGGGTGCTACGAGCCGAGTGGTAGGTGATACGGCGCTCGTTGCACCAGGTGGAGATAGCCGTCCATTTGGACTTCTCCTGGACGTAGATCGGTGGAGGGGCGCGGGTCTTCGGCGCGGCCGCCGAGGCGTCGGCGATAGCGGGCGAGGACCTCCCTGAGGGGGAGTTGCTGCCCTTAGGCCTTGAAGAGGCGCGAACGGGGGCGGGTGCTGCCGAGGTATCCTTACCCTCTGACAGCTTTGGGGCCTTGTTTGGGCCTCCTTTGGCCTTCCTGCTGCGTTTCCGTGAGGAAACCACGGAGAAACCTTCTTCGTCTTCGTCCTCTCTTGAAGAGGACTCTTCCTCGCTGCTCTCGGAGGGGGAGGAGGGGGACTCTGGCTGTCCCTTTTCTTCGCGTTCGCGTTCGTGGTCTTCACCCGAACTCGCAGCGGGCTCTGGAGACGCTTCTGTCTCCATCTTTTCTTGCGCCTTCCGCGCGACCATGTTTCCGTACCTCTCCTGGAGTACGGCGAAGACGACTGGGTCTGCGAGGAGGTCCTTCATCGATAGATTCTTCATGTTCGATGGATTCTTCATGGCCATGTCGGCGGTTTGGGTGCTGTGCGTATCGCGTGGCACGCGACAGCAACAACAACAACACCACCACTATCAACAGCAGTCCTAGTCCCCGGGTGGGACAACCCGGGGGTGTGTGCGTGCTTGTCCTCCCAGCCGGGGTAAGGCCGGGAGGGTGTACTTATAACTAGGTGTGCCCTAAGAGTGTATCCCTTCGCCGATCTTAATGTGCGTCGGGTTCCTAGCAGCCCAGGTGCCGGGGTGGTATGGGCCTGTTGTGGCCGGCACACCCAATCTAACACCTGAGAATGGGATGTGGAGGTAAGGGTGGGGTGGGAGGGTGATGACTAGGCTCGACTAGGAGTCCCCCCAAGGCCGAGTTATCTAGCCCCAGCCGACTACGCCTAACCCAGAAGGGGCTAGGCAGGCGGGTCGGGTCACCGCCCACTCGGTTTCGTTGGCACCGTTAGGTTTCCACCGAGGACCAAATTTAGGTTTTTCCCTGAAGGGGCCTATTGACTTATTTGCAAACAGAAACTTGCGCCTCTGTGAAGGACGGCGCACTATCCAACGTCGTATTTATAAATACGACGTTAGTTTGTACGCGTCTTGTTCACAGACGTGACTGAAGTAAGTCCTTTCTCGTTCTAAAAAGAACGATACTCGAGACTTGTGCGATACGCAACGGCTGTTAGCCGCGTGTCTCGGACGACGGTCCGGTGCACGCAGCAGGGAGCTAGTGCGTAGCGCAGGCAGGCGGCTGCTACGTCGGCGTAGCGGTGACGACGGCGTAGCGGTGCGATGAGAAGCGAGGGGTGCGGCGTAGCGCGGGGCGTGGCGTCGCACGTAGCGGTGGACAGTGTCGGGAGCGATTCGGAGACATCCGCTCGGGACGGCTGTCGGAAGCGAGTATGCCTCCATAAAATTTAGAGCGCAGGGGCACTTAGATAAACATATAATAGTGTTTCTATGACTCATTCATTGTAAAGTAAGTACATTCAAAAAAAAGTATATAAGTATTCTGTCAGTCAGTCGACAAGCTCGGCTTAGTTTGAAACTAGATAACGTAATGTGTCAAATGTCCGAAATTAATATTTAATTAAACTGAACTTCGAATGGGTGACCCCTAATGTAAACAATTCAATTTACTTCGATAATTATTTAAAAAGGTTACAAATATATTTTATTAAAGTTAATTTCAGTGGACATTAAGCGGCTGGTCATACATATTATGTTAATGACAATATCAGTGCAAAACGTCCACTTCTGTGATATCTCAGTTCTGCTCCACTAAACTGCTAAACTAGACCATGTGATAATA
This sequence comes from Hypercompe scribonia, assembly GCA_949316085.1. Taxonomy (NCBI): domain Eukaryota; kingdom Metazoa; phylum Arthropoda; class Insecta; order Lepidoptera; family Erebidae; genus Hypercompe; species Hypercompe scribonia. The sequence continues at coordinate 18,839,740 of OX438981.1, read as the reverse complement.
ATGTCGTAACTATCGTCCATACGAGTATGTTTCATTGTGCGTATGCGCAACTCTTTCCTACGACTATTGTGTATGGTGGTCCCGTATAAAATGAGCGTGGAAATTTGTACAGGCAATTAACAACCGCTGAACCGATATAGATAAATAAAAATATATATATAAATTTTGATCTGTAAATATGTAAGTTGTGGAAATTGGTACAAAAATCCAAATGGGTGTTATCCTACATGGATTTTTATTATATTAATACAGGAGTTAGGGTGAGTAATGTGGACGGATATAGAATACTCTTTCTCCTAAGTCATCCCTTTAATTATAAATACAGAAGTATTTCTGCATATCTGCCTGTCAAACTGTTACCTTTTGACACTTAAACTGCTGAACTAAGTTAGAGAAAGTTCAAGTGTCGTGAAAAGCCATGGGACAGCTTTTATCCCGTAATCATGTCAACTGCGAAAATAACTGTTTTCTGTTTTTTAATTATATTTGACATAGAAGTGCTTTGATAACTACAGATATATCAAGTTACGTATTGCAGTTTACTGACAAGCCTAAACTTTTTTCAAAACAATTACCCGGAACTATTAATATTACGCCATATGCAGTTTGTATTGGCGCCAAGTACCTGTTCAAATCTATTGTCACATTGTTCTAAACCATAATTTTTTCACAATTCTAAGGTACACGCTTCTTTCTATACACAAATTGTATATATATGTAATCTCTACTATCAGAACAATGCTTCCATTATATTCAAAGACAACGAAGACGGTACTTTCTTTTGCAAATTTTTTATGGTCTCTTCATTCAAAACCAATATTGGTTCGTACTGATATTTTTACGGTTTACTTCTTTCTAAAAACGATAAAATCTACTTCTAGAGTTGGTTCAAATTGTCGGCATATTTTTTTATTATTGTAACTTCAAATAACCTATTTTCAAGAACTACCCATTCTTTTTTAACTGTTTCATTTAGCCCTTTATAGATACTTGAAAATATTTTTGATTTGTGTTTCTTATGATTATCTTCATCAGTTAAAGTTTATAATCTTTCGGCAGTTGAGCAAACTGCTGTGAAAATTGAAAGAATACCCCCGTTTTCGGAGCGAATGTTAAGCAGCCGACTCTCGAATGTTACAAGTCATACGACTTAATTCGGTACGGCATCAACGTCAACTACGACGATCTTATCTTCATTGGTCGTATAGTGTTCTAGCCTCAGGTGACTCAAGTGAAGCCTAACATACCGTCCTGACAAAATAATGATATTTTCTGCCAGCCATAGGCTTCAACAATGAGGATCTCGCCGCATGTAGGAGCGAAGTTAAGTTTTAAAAGATTTTATATGTTAGCTATTTGGTAAAAACTTTATAAGTGTTCTAGAAATAATCCGAATCGAGTAGAAAACGGGCATAGACTCCTCGTTCTCCCGTTTTTCATAAAATATTCATAGTCACAGAAAGCACGTGGAGATTAGTGAGTTTGTTCTGCGTTCTTATAGTATGTACTTAGACTACTGATAACTTCGGACATCACACCCTCATAGTGAAAGTGATTTTGTAAGGGTACCGCTCCGTCTTGTTTATATTACAACACTCACAGTTTATATTATATTATAAGTGAATTCTGAATTTGTCAATATCCCCCTCGATACCATTCATCGTTAGTTTTACGATATTCTCACGCGATTCCTGTTGTAAAGACGTAATATTCGTGTATCACTTTGCTGCCTAAGTAAACAATTACGTTCGCTCAATGAAAGGATTCGTATTGTCTTTGCACACGCGTCTGTTTCTAACCCCAGCGATAGAAATATAAGTGTGCTGTGGCGGCATACCATACTACATATAACAAACAACACTACAACGGCATCTATGGAAGACACAAGCCACGAAGTAACTACATAATATAATTATTTTGAATTCGTTGAGACCGCCAGCAATGATGACCTCCCATGAAGGTACCTAACAACCTTGCCGACAAAAGCTAATAAAAAGTTCAATTCCTTTCTCACCTAATCTTATTGGCAGCTAGTCTAAAATAATGGAACAAAACGAGCCACCCGTCCAAACTAGGCCGGTTCTTGAAAGTATGTTATTTATAGAAACAATAATAAATAAAACAATGCTCAGACAATTTAAGTTAACTCAAAAGGTAGCCTTTATAGCTTTTGGAAAGGAGTAAACGATAAAAATAACGGAACCAACGCAGTTATTTGAATGGTGAACATACTCAATTTCGCAAAAGGCCAAGTCTGCCGTCATTGTCTTTAACTACAATGGCTTTTCTCACAATAGGGATTATACAATTTGTATATTGAAAGTAATGAGTACTTCGTAATGGTAAAAAATTATAGTCGTATCGAATAATTTAATAAAAAAATTCGAACATTTATTTGACGTTAAAAGCAAACTGCATAAGGCACAATAACATTCGTAAACATCGCCTTTAACAGCCTGTAACAGCGTCCGGGTTGTTGTGTTTCGTTGGTGAGTGTGAGACCAGAGGCAAATTGATGCAGGGGTGACAGTTATCGTAGTAAGCTTGTGAACCTTACACTGGCACGATGACTGTCATGCCTTTTACGTCCCAAAGCATCTTACGAGGCCGCCTTAGTGTGGGTCGCCGCTTCCGGGAGTTTCCCTGAGTGCTGGAAAAGCGGGAAGCTGGTCCTATTAAAGAAGCTGGGACGGCCTTTCGATTCGGTAGCAGCTTGTAGGCCCATCTTGTTACTGGACGAGGCGGGTAAGTTTTTGAGAGGATACTCTCTGCCCGCATCGTTCGGCACCTCTGCGAGGTGGGTCCCGATCTGTCGGACGCCCAATTTGGTTTTTGGGCGGGGCGTTCGACGGATGCCGTGCTACGCCTCGGGGCCGTTGCCGAAGAGGCGGTGAGCTGTGGCGGCGTGCTGTTGGTGGTGTCGTTGGACATCGCCAACGCATTTAATAGTCTGCCATTTAGCTGCATCAGGGAAGCACTCCACTACCACGGGGTGCCGGAGTACCTGAGGCGGCTGGTGGCAGACTACCTTGAGGAGCGTACCGTCATGTACGAGGACCGAGACGGTATTCTGAGGCGGCGGCTCATGTCGTGCGGTGTTCCACAGGGGTCTGTCCTCGGACCACTTCTGTGGAACATGGCATACGACTGGGCCCTTCGAGGTCGTCTTTCCCCCGGGCTGGGCGTAATTTGTTACGCCGATGATACGTTGGTCACGGCCCGGGGAGCGAATTTTCAAGAGGCTGCGCGTCTGGCCATCATGGGAGTCTCTTTGGTGGTCGGACGTATTAAGGCGCTGGGTTTGCGGGTGGCCCTAAATAAGATGGAGGCTCTGTTGTTCCATGGGCCCCGTCGTGGTCTGTCCCCCGGCGTCTCTATCATAGTCAATTCGGTCCTTGTATTGGTTCAGGCCCAGATGAAGTACCTGGGTCTGATAATCGACGGGAGGTGGCTCTTCGACGAGCACTTCCTACAGCTTTCTTCAAAGCTGGTCGGCGCTGCCACTGCCCTTGGGCGACTCTTGCCTTATTTAGGTGGAGCCAGCGTCGCGACGAGACGGCTATACACGGGGGTTGTCCGGTCAATGGCGCTGTATGGTGCGCTGGCGTGGGCGGCGGCTCTGACCGCCCAGAATAGGGCTCGCCACTTGCACCCTCAGAGGATATTGGCGGTTAGAGCCATACGCGGTTTACCCCACTGTTTTAACGGAGGCGGCGTGCGCCTTGGCCAGAACTCCACCGTGGGATTTGGAGGCGGAAGTGCTCGCCGAAGTTTATCGGCGGATGGCTGACTTCCGGGCGAGTAGCGGCATACGGCTCGCGCCCGAAGAGATACACGAGTGGCCTGAGGCCGCTCGTCGAGCCACGATGGTTCGTTGGTCGTTCCGGTTGGAGACTCCTCGTGCTGGCTTTGCCCTCGTGGAGGCTTTCCAGCCGGTCATCGCCGAGTGGGCGGGGCGGCAGCACGGGACCCTTTCCTTCCGACTGACGCAGGTCCTTTCCGGGCACGGTTGCTTCGGGAAGTATCTGTACTCGGTCGCGAGGAGGGAATTGAGTCGCGCATGTCACCACTGCGACTGCAATGAGGACTCGGCTCAGCACACGCTGGTGGTTTGTTCCGCCTGGGCGGCACAGCGTGTGGTCCTCACTGCAGTTATTGGAGGAGATCTCTCGCTACCGGCTGTCATACGCTCTATGGCCGGTAGCGACAATTGTCTTACCGCGGTGGCAACCTTCTGCGAAGACGTAATTTCGCGGAAGGAGGTGGCGGAGAAGACCCGGCAGGACGATATCCACTCGGACCCAATTCGCCGCCGGCGTGCCGGGCGGCGGAGGCGTGCATACCAACGCCTCATGCCGCCTTGAGTGTGGCCGCGGGTGGACGGGACGGGTTTTCCCCTCCATCCGCTATAATGGCCAGCCGCGAGGAGGCGACGTCCGCGTGTGCCGTACGTCGCCTAGAAATAGAGAGTTTACACATAGATTTTTTTTTTTTTTTTTTTTTGTTGATAGATATTTGATGATAGTTGTCTGGTTGTATAGATGGTGCCTGCATTAGCGGGCAGGCGCTAGGAGGGATCTGGATGTCGTAATAGCAGCGGTTCCCGGATCCCTCCTATCTCAGGCGCAGAGTGGCACACCGTGTGGTTTTAGTCGGTCTGATTCCGGCACACCACCCTGCCGTAAACCCCGGTGGGGTGACGGCCCGAGGGGTTTTCCACACGATAAAAAAAAAAGTGTTGGTCGCCGTACTACATTCGCAACGAGCATGGTGACCACCACCTTTGAATTCTATGCATGCTTTCTATCAGGCAGAGTAGTCATTTTGACAGGCTCTCAAAATGAGGAAAAATTAAAAAACAATGTGATTAATATGTTTTTAAGTAACATTGGCTGGCTTACCCAGCAATAAACTTAGTATCAAAAGGTTTAATAATTGACATTTGCCGTAGAATATCTCCTCGTAATCATTTTTGGATTATATTCAAAACGAGTTACTTCCCACATGATATACGAGTATTAATGTAGCGTAATGTAGTTGTTATTGTAATGTAATGTTAAATTAAATGCCTATCACTTATTTAAATACCTATATTTTTATTGCACATAACTTAAATACAATAACTAATATTTAAACTGCTACTAAAACTAGATTTATACAACGTTTAAATTAGAATTCATACAGTAACAAAAATATCACCAGCAACAGAAAACACCAAAGAACACACGTGATGTTTTATGTTGTCTTTTAAAGTAACAGTGACTATTGTACATAAGTTAATTTGTTACTTGGACACATATTGTTCCTTTCTGTTTATGACTACTCCACGTAATTAACTCTTATAACTAGAACCCATAGACTATTAAGAATTTACTTTTATTTGTTATCATAAACGTAAAATATTTTTTTTTTTTATGAAACAAGAGCAAAAGTAATCTTAAATAAATGATTAGATCCACTACTGCTTTTTGTTAACCCGAAAAGAGAATACTCAGGAATGTTTTTATCTTTCTAAGTATGTTATCTCTACCTTTTCAAGAAGCTTACCAAGTCAAGTAACTTACATGAAATTTTGAATTCCATAATTTTAATATGTATAAACTATGCTTTATTCATATCGGTGTAACTAGTTCATAGATTTACTTCTCACAGTACGTTACCAAAGCGGTACTTAAACAATTGTTTGAAAGAGAATACCAAGAAATCTTTATTGATAAGACACTACCTCAAATTATAAAAAAAAAACAAATGTGTAATGCTTGGAGCTTGTACAGACACTCTACAAAAAAGTTGCCAGCTTTTGTCTACCTTCCATACATTACAAAAAAATGGCTATAAACTGTTAATATTACGCCATTACACGGGTTGCATTTGGCGTCAAATACCTGTTTATCTTTTGTTATATTTTGTCAATAAACAGAATAGTGAGGCAAATTATATAATCCACATTCAGTCAGAACAACAAAATGTTTGTAGCTCTCTCCATTCTTAAACTAAAATGAGTTGGTACCGTTATTTTTACTGAAGTTTCCTTTCTCAAAGCGGCTGAGGCTATATTTTAAATTTATTTATATTGTCCGAGTATTATCTTATTTCTGTAACTGCTAGTAACCTTTTTTAATTATTCATTCCTAGAACTCTCCATCATTTCTGACATTCTGCAAATATTATGTCAAACAAAATACGTTTAGATTTATAAATATTTGCTTGTGCAGAAAAGGATGTTAGTTCCCTTCGGCATAAATATAGATTTCTCTGATCAATAATCTAACCTGGCCTACTATTTAATAGAAATATAAGGCATCTAACGTAGGTATATAAGGAGAAGAAGAAATATAACAAATATGCGTTTTTATTAGCACCAAATTTTAAGTACGCACATATTTAAATCGTAAAAATATAATCGATTTTTGCAAAAACGTGCTAACAAAATAGACGTTTTGGTGACAAGATTATTTCACCATTAACCGTGTCTTTGAACTGAATATAAAAATTTGTGAAGTGAATTGTGCTAAAAGTTGATCATAGAACGGTTCAGCTTTTACTATTAACACTTAGTAAATCAAAGGTTTTACTGTAAAATCTCAGAATTAACCGTAAATCGGGTTTTTATAGTAACATATACACAATATAAGAAATGTAAAAAACAATTTCCTTGTAGTGACGGATTAAGAATACATAGTGTTATCACCCCTATTCATCCCGTGGGTATCGTAAGAGGTGACTAAGGGAAGAAACTATTCAGGAAAATATCATTACAAAGCGAAGGAGAACTTGAAAGAAACCCTATTCCAACCCGTCTGGTCAGCGTGGTGCAGTAGGCCAAAACTGTAAAAGGTTGTTGAATGTAAGAAACCAACTGAGACATTCAAAGCACAGCGGTCTTAAAAAAAATGAAAACCATCTAAAAAGGAAAACTTTGTGAAAGAAATGAAAGCTGACAGCCCATAGCTGAAATCGGAGGTGTACAGCAATTATCTAAAGGGGTATAAAAGGATATGTATAAAAATAAACATATATACAACAAACATACCGCTGAAAAATGTAATAAAATGATGTGAAACTACCAAACTCATGTTGTGTTGGTCATTACTAGTCTTGCACTTATGTGCCACGTGTTCTGCCGAACATCCGTGGTTTAGAACTGTTGGACGTTATAATGATTGTATCTCTGCAATTGACAATTCTGAGAGTAAACTTTGTGGTTCCTTTAAAATCGAATTGTTTTACCTTACTCGCCCGAATACTCACGTGCATGATAACACCCCTGCTTAATTGATGATAAATACTTTAATTTTTTTTATAAAGGCATACATATTATACATAGAAAATACCTAAACTTCGACACAAATATTTACAGATCGTACAAACATTAGGTCTGACCCGGGAATCGAACCCGAGACCTCAAGCATAGCAGTCGCATTCAATACAGCTGCGCCACCGAGGCAATTAATGATGTAAATTAGCAACAAAATTTTATTTTAACAAATTTTGATCTACATAATTGTTAAGAAATCAAGAAGACATATTGAAAGAAACGAATTATTTGTAATGATAAAACAATTATACTTGTTCAGACAATTTAACTAAAAATTTGAGCAGGTAATGACGTGAAATGCAACACGCATATGGCGTAATATTATTAGTTTGTGGTAATTGTTTTGCAGTCTATAGCTGCCTGCAACAGACGCTAGCTGAGGTTATAAGGAGTAACTTATGTAGATTACTTTTATTTTAGAAAAGAAAAAGAGAGAGACGAGATTGAAACCAATGAAATTGTTCGAACCATAATAGATTCAAAAACAAAATTCTAAAAATATGATAGTTAAACGAGTTAGCATTGTGGCGACTTCCACGCAATGCAAATAGAAAAACATACTACAGCGCCATCTAACGAGGATACATCGAATTACGTAGTATAATGATCTACGGAGCAACTACTAATCCTGTATTGCGAAATAGAGATTCTTGTGACGATTAGCATATTTATTATCCTTAATCCATCACCACACGGAGTAGGTAGGAGTATAGCTCACTGAGTATACGCTATTAATGCACTCATTGTTAACACAGTGTTACTTGATTTTCGTTTATTTACTTAGTGATATGTTTTTGAATACTATTGACTGTTGGGCTGGCTCACCCAGTAGTAAAACTAATAAAAACATTTAATAATGAATTGACATGATTCATAAAAAACCTCCTCATTATAAAATAAAATAAATAAATAAATAAATACTATGGACATTTAACACACAACGCCATCTAGTTTCAAACTAAGCAGAGCTTGTACTATGACAACTAGACTAATAGAATATGTATATACTTTTTTTTTTGTAAATACGTACACATTATATATAGAAAACACTCAAACTCCGAACCAAATATTTGCAGATCATACAAGCATTTGGTCCGCCCCGAGAATCGTACCCGAAATCTCGAGCACAGCAGCCGCTTTCGTTACCGCTGCACCATCGAGGCACTCACTTTTGTGTGACATTTAAAACGAGTTGTTTTCTACACAGTGTCAATGTGTGTTTTGTTGTTGAAGATATTTTTAATAAAATGTATATCAGTTATTAATATATCTATATATTTATTGCATATAACTTAAACACTGCAATTAACATTTTGACTACTACTAAACTTAACTTATAACTAATTTTATACATTTAATGTTAAACGATTCAGTCACACATCGACAAAGTCTGTTTACTAGTACATACACTGGTAAGTTCATTGTAATGTCACACAGCGAGCACAACCACGCTGGTTAATTTTCACTTCAGCAGCTCTCCTTAAGTACGTCACTGACGGTAAGGTGAGCTCGTGAGTCACGTGCGTCGCGACATTTCTTTGCAGTGATATTTCTTTGGAGCTGCCGTCTGCACTCATGGGTTGCTTGAGCTGGCTGCTTAAGGCACCGCTTCCTTAGATGGTCGAGAATTTTTACGCCATAGACGGAAATATGTTCCTTTGAAACTTCTGATACTTATTCAACAGCGTCAGAAAAGGTTTCGATCTGGTACTCGTACCATTCTGGCAGTAAAGTATGTTGGATCTGGACTTTACGTGAGACCACTTTTCACAGAATGAAGACTCCTTTACCTTAGACCAATATACTTGTGTAAGTTGAAAAATTTGAGAAAAGTAAATCTTTCGACTTATTTTTACAAGTCGGCACTATCCTGACAAAGGCGACCCTCATTTCTTAAAATTCATTCCGTGAAGTAGCACCAAAACAAAATAAAACACTTTCGTTCTCACAGTTATCATTAAAGGTATCTTCACAGTAAAGTATTAAACATCAAACTTTGACTATAACGTGACTATATCGTATTGTAAACATAAATTGAACGGTAATCTGCTACTCTTACTGAGTGTAAAGTTGCGTGAACGAAAGTTGATCGGAACAGAAATGTTATCGATCTGTTATCACAAGAATGGATTGCATCAACCCTTCTTCAAAACGTACGGATCGATAATTTCAAAAGTAGATATAGATGTGTCTATATCTAAGTTGAGGATAATCGGACAGTTTTTTATTTTTGGCTTCTTGCATAATTGGTTTCAATACTCACAAAATATATATGTTCATATATATCATTACCTGTTCAATTATCATCTTTCTAGCCTTTATTAATATCGAGATTATTAAGCATCGGTTACTAGTTCAACTGGTTTTATCTGATTGTCAGTTTTTCCTCAGAGCGGCTGACATCGGACCTCCCCAACCCTGAGGGTGAACTGAATTCGAAGGTTAGACTAACCGTCAGAATATTTGAGAGTATTGACTTTCCAATAACGATAGTCAGATGTTTATGACGACCAGGACCGATGGTTTACTGTGCTTTGCTTTGCTAAGACACGGGCGCACGTGAAACATTAATGTTTATGCCCTTTTTTGTCTAATCATAGCGACGGTATTATTCGTATGACGCGTGTAAGTGGTACATGTGTATGTTTACTTTGAAAAGTCTAATGCTTTCAAAGCTACGTCGTCACAGTTCAAAAGCGATTACACCTTTTTCGACGTATGGTAATGAAGGTTGCTCACCTATACGTTTAACTCAATGCTTATGATGATTTTTACTGGAAAACAAGCTTTGTTAAGTATAGGGTGGGCCAATAATTCGTTAATATTTGGATCTAACATCCCGCGCAAACATGTTACAGGAGTTCTTGGGACCGATGCTACTGGAATTTGTGGGCTACAATCGTAACACATAGTTTCAATAAGATGGAGCCACCTGTTACGCATCCAATGAGTCCCTGCCGGTGGTCAAAGACATGTTGCCGGAAAACCTGATTTCCAGACGAGACGACATTCCGTGACCACCCAGAAGTCCAGATCTATCCATATTAGACTTCTTTTTATGGATTATGGATTATTTGAAGAATCGTGTCTACCACGATTCTTCAAATAATCCCATCGAACATCAATAAACTGAATACACTACAACAACTAAAAGAAACAAATCGCGAAGAGATGTCGGTGATCTCGCGATCTCTTTGTCGATGAGTATTCGAAAATTTCGGTGTTCGCTTAGAGGAGCGCAAAGATCAAAACGGTGGTCATTTGGACGGTGTACTTTTTATAAAACAAATTCGAACTTTTAACTTAGCTTCCTTGTAAAGAAACAATTTTTATAAGACATCAAATTGTTTTTATACAATTTTTTCAAGTGTTCACCAATTTATGGCCCAGTCAATACTATTTAATAATAATAATTTAATTATGATTGGAAATATACCATTTTTTAAAGTATTACAGTTTCTTTATTTTAAACTTGTGTAGGAGCAAAAAGGCGCTGTTGTAAACTCGGTCATCGTTGGTTAGTTTTATATTTTTTCCATCGACCTACCTACATTTTGTAAATGATGGCAATAAACATTTTTCACGTTCACCAAGTGCGTCGTATTTCACAAAATTCCCTAAAATGGTACGTGGAGCAATCCGAAATTTAGTAATACCGAGCCTGTATGTGGAAGTTTGAAGCTAAGTTACTCCTATCAGCGTCGTAATTATAAGGATGACAAGAGATTTGGTGGATTTAAAAAAATATATTCGACGACCAACCAAGAGAGACAATTCTGCTGTCATATAAAAGAAATGGAATTTTTTCGTAGCTTGAAGACAGAAGCTAAAGAAATCAATATAAGTTACTAAATGAGTCCACCTAACACTCTTTTTATCAGATATTATTATTTAATGTTACCAATAAATTATCAAGTCCATCTTGAAATACTATTGTCATTTTTGGCGGTAAGTAACTAAATATTATACTACCTGATCATTGTGTTTTTGCTATTTTGGTTATTAATACATTGTAGGAGAGTAGTAATTAGAAGCAACTGCACTATTTTTAACTTTTTAAGATTCTATATAGTTACAAAGACAACTGTCCTTGATAACACACAATGATCAGGTAATATAGTTAAAGTAACATAGTAACACTAAATTGGAAGTAGACAACAGACATCTCGTAATTATTGAAGTTTAACATTAAATAACCAGTTTGTTGTAAATTGTAACTATTTACCAATATTATACTACCCTCTATTCAGTATACTCATTAGAATTATGTGTTTTAAACAGTGCATCATTTGTATCGCAAACGTTGCTATAACATTTGTTTGTACACATTCCAGGTTGAAGGACGCCGGCTAACGAATAATAACGGCTAATGAATCCTGTGAAGGAAATATAGCTGGCCCATGTATTCAACGGCATAAGGCATATGTCAGTCACATAGACTATGAATAAAATATTATACAAGTAAGTACACTGTTAAGTTCATTTTATTATCACACACAATGAGTATACATCTCTATTAAGTGTCGCTCTCAGCTCGGCGACTTTCTTCTTCACTTGAACGGCAAAGTGAGCTTCCTTCAGTTTTCTCGTGTCGTAACTTTGTATGACCGCAATTTCGTATTAGTGTGATTATCTGCTGTAGGCATCATCAGTGTCTCGAGCTGTATACACATTTCGCCACTCCTGTTTTTCACGGGCATGGCTTGAAATGTTTCCCTTTCAAACTTTTGATACTCCTGATACATGATAGATATGTGTTGTCCAGCATATGTTGAGAGTTTTAGAATTCTATTTTAGAATTAGATTTTGTATGCCCTGTACTATACTAGTGTTTTTTTTGTAAAGCGTTCGCTACAAAAGACGGCGAAATGCTGTCAATTTTATTACTCTTGCAGCAGCTTTACTCGAGTCTTGCAAGTATACTAGAGAGGCATGATTGCTGTTTAACTTGTCACGTGAGACCAGCTTTCACAAGACGACTGCTACGACGAGAGCGTGTGGATGTAGTGTCGTGTAATGTCTGGTGTTGTGTCTTAATATGATGAGGTATGATGTAATGTTATGTGGTGTGGTATGATGAAATGAGGTGTGTTGAAATATGGTGTGGCGTAATATGGAGTGAAGTGTTCTGCATGTATGCGTGATACTGGTGGTACAAGGTATGCTAAAAATTGTTGACCACTTTCTCAAGTATTTTTGAGAATATATGATATGTGATTATGATATTAAAGGCTGTTGTAGGTATGCAGAATGCTGACGGGAAGGTATCGGGTCGTATGATCTGCAGTATACTTGAGTTGGTGGTTGTACCGGAGCGTTCGTTGCTAAAAGCGGTGATCTTTCAATTTCCGCTGCGATTTCGCTCAATTTAAAGCGGTCTTTTACCGGTATGGAGCCCAAAGAACTATGTATTTAAGGTGTGTTGAAGCGCGACCGGGAGTATTAAGAGAATGGTTTTAGTTTACTTCTATCACGGTTTTGGTCGGCCGCATGTTGCTTTTTCTCGTTGCTTGTGTTTTGTTATCCGTAGAAGTCAGTGGGTTCATGTGAAGGTTAATAAGTGCCTTGGATGATAAGTTGAATTTGTTTGTTTTCCTTCCATCTTGGATATGTTTAGCCGCATGATCTGTTACTTTCAATAGGAAACATCGGTTTCATGCGACGATGATTTACTTACTAGCGTTTTTTATTTTCTTCAGTTTTCAAGTGTTTTGTTCCCTTTTTTGGGAAATAAACAAAATGAAAATAATGATAATATTATACATTCCACATTGAGCATTCATAGTAGTTCAAAAGGGACGCTGTTATTCATTTCCCTTGTCCCTTTCTCCAACCACTAAATGTTCCTAGAAAGACTTACAAAGAATTCTCGTTAAATTAGTTAATACACAATAAATATAAAAATAAAGAAAGCGTACCTTACCCTACCTGAGGTATTGAAACAGAATAAAAGGCGTAGTGGTGTAAGCGGTCGACACGCCACTCTTTATTGCACCGAGCGTTATGGGTTCAAATCCCACACGGCACTATACTTTGGACTATTTAGACGACTATTTAGACGACTATACACTGTACAGATGTTGTCATTTACGAAAAAAAAACCCTTAGTAATAAAATAAAACTATGTATTTTTATAAGTTGTTTTGTCCTATTTACAAAATAACTATGTGACGATTCTTGTCTTAACCTCATTACTATTTTACCATAATACGAGTATGTACTAAGTACCTAAAATCCGTTTATAGTCGTTATTACGTTCCATTCCGTTTTTTTTTAATTTACGTATACTTTTGATTTAAATTGTTGGAGAAAGTCGTATATTTTTTTCACAAATAAATAATTCTTTTTAGTATTTCTAGGTAGGGAGATCCAGTTTGTTTTTTTTTGTTTTTTAGGTCAACTAAGTTCCTTTTTAATTTTTTATTTGATTTGAATTGTATTCGTTGCGCTTGCGCATTGGTTGCGCAAGCCGATAGGGCTCTCCTCTGGCGCCCTCAGAGGATATTGGCGGTTAGAGCCATACGTGGTTACCGCACCGTGTCGACGGAGGCGGCGTGCGCCTTGGCTGGAACTACCCTGTGGGATTTGTAGGCGGAAGTGCTCGCCGAAGTTTATCGACGGACGGCTGACTTTCGGGCGGGTAGCAGCATGCGGCCCCCGCCCGAAGAGATATGCGAGTGGCGTGAGACCGCTCGTCGAGCCACGATGGCTCGTTGGTCGTCCCGGCTGGAGGCTCCACGTGCTGGCTTTACCGTCGTGGAGACTCTCCAGCCGGTCATCGCCGAGTGGGCGGGGCGGCAGCACGGGATCCTTTCCTTCCGACTAACGCAGGTTCTTTCCGGACACGGTTGCTTCGGGCAGTATCTGCACTCGGTCGCTAGGAGGGAATTGAGTCCCGCCTGTCACCACTGCGACTGCAGTGAGGACTCGGCTCAGCATACGCTAGCGGTTTGTTCCGCACTGCAGTTATTGGAGCAGATCTCTCGCTACCGGCCATCATACGCTCCATGGCCCGGAAGGACGATATCCACTCGTACCCAATTCGCCGCCGGCGAGCCGTGCTGCGGAGGCGCGCATACCAGCGCCTCATGCCGCCTTGAGTGTGGCCGCGAGTGAACGGGACAGGTTTTCCCCTCCATCTGCTACAATGGTCAGGCGCGAGGAGGCGACGTCAGCGTATGCCGTACGTCGCCTAAAATAAAGAGTTCACCCATAAATGGTACCCGCATTTGCGGGCAGGCGCTAGAAGGGATCTGGATGACGTAATAGCACCGGTTCCCGAATTCCTCCTATCTCAGGCGCAGAGTGGCACACCGTGTGGTTTTAGTCGATCCGATTTTGACACACCACCCCGCCGTAAACCTCGGTGGGGTGACGGCCCGAAGAGGTTTCCACACGTTAAAAAAAAAACCGAAAGGGACCGCCTTTATTTACGTGGTGGTGTGGTATACAATACATGCAACTATGTAGAAACCAAGAGTTCTCATTGGTTGAACATATAGTAGGTACGCTGTTGTACCCATAGAGATATTTATATGGAACGTCAGCTGCAGGTACGATAATATAAATGGTCAATATTATTCAGCATCTGTACGCGTGGATGAAGCACACGACATTCAACTTTCCGCCTTTGGTGTTCAGTGTATTTTTAAATGATGTGTTCTCACTTTTTGGTACACGTAGCAACATTTCTATGAGCAAAGGGCGGGTAATTCGTTTTTTATCGTTAGTTTTTGTGATGTATCTTGGTGATATTCTATTCAACCTTCCGACTTTTGTTAACTTAATTTTATGGCATAAGGGTGCATAGATAAATAAATAATAAATAAAGAAATGCTTCGGACATTTAACAAACAGCGCCACCTAGTAACTGGCTGATAAAATACTTATATAATTTTTTTGTAAATACATATGAACCTACCTGGCTGCTGATATATTATCTGGCCTTCACACAATTGTTAGTTGTGGATGTGAATAGAACTCAACCTTTGGTTTAGCGGTTAGGATCACCAACCACAAGACTAAGAGATCCGTTAGCCAGACTAATGATACATCTGCTTGAAAAACCCATGCTTCGGCACAAATGGTTCAGCTCGACCAATATGATAGCAAGGCCTTTAGTTTCCAATCACGTTTCAAGTGGCGTACTGATGCTTTTCATTAATACTATATTACCGTACATTTCTTATATTCTTTTCAACTGTATGGTTACAAAGAAGGAGCAAACTGCCCATTGATATTGACATGTCAATCACACCTCACTACGTGTATCACGCAATTGTGGACTTATGTGAATCGAATCGCAAGTCCACATATTGCAAAAATTGATATAATATAAATTACGGGAACGTCTAGAAACCTTTTCTGTAACTGTTTCATTTAGCCCTTTAGCGATCATTGAAAATACCTATCCGACACGACCGAGGAGAGATCAGGCGCAGGACCGACGGATTTATGTGCTGTCCGAGGCACGGGGGTTGAGATCCCAACTTCTAATCTCCGGGTTATTGTTCAGTATTTCTATAATCGGAAAAACTAAATAACACTCTTCTGATTCGACCCGACAATCGAATGAGAGACCTCTTGATCAGCAGTTGCATACGCTAACCGCTAGACAAACGTGGCAGTCAATAATGACATAATAGATGTACGAATTCCTTGTATGTGTACAATCAGTCAGAACCTGGAACTCACTATCAATGCACTGTTGTCCGCCCACTATAATTCTTTAAGCAGGGTGTGAAAAAGCATAATAGCATAATGGTAAGTAAAAGCAAAGTGTATTGAACTCGCTCGAAAATTTTGGTATTCGCTTAGAAGTGTGCAAACGTTGAAACGGTGGTCATTTAGACGATGTAATTTTTGAGAAATAAATTCCAACTAATTAACTTCCTTGTAAATAAACATTTATTACAATATTTGAAATGATTTTCTTATACGATGTTTTCAAATCTACCGAATTCTTGTCCCATGTTAGAGAAATAGAGAAACTACACTTGTACAAGAAGCGTCAATTGAATAAATCTATTTCAGTTCCAGCGACAACCACCATGACAGTGCCCGGGGCTTCTGCAATCTCATTCTTCAACCCAAGAGCAATGGCTTCGCTGTACCAAACGCATGGAACTGGTCCTCATTATCGATAGGAAATCGAAAAATTCCCTCGATAAAGTCAATACGTTTGTCAAGGTACGCATTACAAATATTTTATAAAGTAATTTAGTCATGTTATGTGTCTATACTGCATACTTGAAATTGTGTAAGACAAAGGGAATGACCAGTTATCCTGCTCGACAGAAGGGAAGCCATCTGTTAACCTAGGCTTCCTACTTCTCTCCCTCTCCTTCTTTCCGTTCTTTTAATTTTGATAATATATTTCAAATTCTATATTTGATCCACGTGTCTTGCAGATATAAAATTTAGTTGGGCAAAATCCGAGCAAGCGTAAACTTATACCTAACTAAGGGGTCTGTAAGTGTGCCGGCTGCATACTGTCTGCTACAACCCTACTACTACTGCCGGCAGACACTTACGCCCCGTCTCTTGCTATTCGCGGTCACGATCCGACACAGTTCATTATTCGCCATTGACTCTCTGGTCTCTCTGCTTGGAAGAGATCGCTCTGGACTTGAGAAAAACTGCGGTTAAAATTGAGAAGATGTCGTCGCATCTTCGTCGATCATACCATTGACAAACAGCCTTCAACATCGAACTATACTGGGCCAGTGTGCCTTCGCCTCCAGAATCGAAGTACTTCTGCGACAATGAGTCGCTCTCTGGTGGTGAGGAGTACCAGAGATTCGAATGAGAGCCCTTTCACACCATGACGGCGAAGAATGATGAGTCTCATATAGGAAGCAATCTCAGGATGTCACGAGAGATACAATCATTGCATATAGCAAGTGACTATCGAAGGTAGAAGGTAATTGAAGGAGGCTTGCCCAAAGATGCAAAAATTTCTATAGTTGCACAAAGTCACTGAACTGAAGGCGAGGCTCCTCTGTTTGTAAATAGAACAGTCTTGTAAATATAATATTTTTAAGTTATTGACGTTAATTAAAATCTTAGTTTTTAATTTTAATTTTTGCAATTTTACCTGGCTAAGTCAAAAAATAAATTTTCTTTCCATCGTCACCGACCAAGGATGCCAACGAGGGACGTGTGTTTTCCACCCACTGTGCGCGAAGACCAGACCTTTTCGGCTCGTGCAAACCAGCCTACAACGTCGTCGAAGTCATCATCCTCCGAAACTTCGAATGTTCTGAAGTCGTATTGAGAGAAGACGCTAACGCGTCTTCTCTCAATACGATTACGGCGCCGGAATCTTACGAGTACGAGACCGAATCGCTCTCAAAGGACCGGAAAGGAGTTTGAGAGGTAATCCTTCCAGACCATGGTGGCGAAAAATAGGGTTCTCTACTAGGGAGCTACCCAAGGATGAGGCGTGTCGTGTAGCCAGTCGAAGAAACTGTTGACTACAGACCGCAGCGCGAGAGGGAAAACATAGCGGCAAATATAGTAAGTACCTGGTACTATATAGATAGTACCAGCGTAGGTAAATTCTTGTAAATAGATTTTGTTAATCAATTATTTAGTTTTTAAGATTTAATGAATAAAATGAAGCAGGTTTAAGCATAGTAAGTTCTATGTAAGTCTAGTTTGTAATAAGTAAGGATATTCAATGATGTCTTGTGTTATGTTATGTTGTTAAGTGATTTTGTGCAATTTTACAATAGTATATACGCTCGGTAAATGTGTGACTGACTTTTCTGACCCCGTGTGTATAAAATTAGACATAAGGTTAGTAAGTAAGTTAAAGTAATAATGTTTAAGTTGGTTATTTTGGTGCAATATTGAAAACGTGCAATAAATATATAGATGGTTCAATAACTAGCAAATGTTTTATTCAAAATACCTACAAGAGAAGTATGCACATTGAAATACATCTACACACAACGCACGAAGTAACTCATTCTAATATACTATAGAGACGATATTGAGGCACAGTTGCTTGGCACATGTCAATTATTAAAAGTTTTGGTATTTCAATATTGATCACGATATTTTTAATGCAATTAAATATAAATAAATATTTCGGACATTTGACACACAACGCCATCTAGTGCCAAACTAAGCAGAGCTTGTACTATGGGCACTGGATAACTGGTATAAATACAAATATACTTTTCTTGTAAATAAATATATATGACATATTTTTTTCAATACATACATCGAAACATCTAAACTCCGAACCAAATATTTGCTAATCATGCAAATATTTAGTTAGACCCGGGAATCGAACCCGAGACTTCAAGCACAGCACACACACACAGACACATACACAATTAATACCTAAGTGAAAATCAAGTAACACAATGTTAGCAATATACGAATAGTGTATAGTCAGAAACGTAGACACTGTCGTCTAGGTCCGCCAAAGACAGAGCCTGTGGGGAAGCCCCGCTGGGTGTCCAGACTGCTGACAGACACTAAACACAACTACCTACATTTGTGCTCATCATAGAAAAATTTAAGAATCTTTTTTTTTAGTTTAGCTTAATTTCTCATTTGCAACCACAATGTGCCATAGCAAAGCGTGGCGTGGCATCTATAGCTAGTTAGTTACGTAGGTAGGTGATACCTGGAAATGTCAGTTAGATCTGAAGAAATCTTTGTGTAAGTGACAAAAATTGTATTAAAAATACTTATATACTATGAAACATCACGCTAGGAGCCTCAGGAGGGCAGCAGTAACCGAACCTGCAGGTGAAACTGTAAAGATCGTCTAGATTATTCTTTGCTACGAATGTTTCATCTATGGTTTGTACAAATTACACTAAATGAGTTCTATTAAAAAGTGAAAGAAGAACACATAAACACTGATAAAATGTTGGAGGTGTCACATGTGGGACACCCGATTGGAGCGAAGTTATTTTTTTTTTTGAAATAAGTATTATAGGAGGTCTAATTAAATAAATTAACAATATTTAGGAGTTAAAGGATAAATGCAATAAGTAAAGGAATGCCAATAAAATTGTAATCAATGTTTTTTTAAAGTTATGAATATGAACATTTTGTTTTATTTTTAATTATTATATAAATAACAACTTAATTATATATTTAATCAATAAATTCAATCTTAGTAACAATTGGTTTATCGTAACTAAAATAAGACATGTTTGTGATTCAATCTTATGTAAATTTCTTGAAAAAACTTCATTGTTAATCACTTTCATAATCCATTGTTTATTTTTAAAAATATTAAAAATAATTAAAACTACATACACACGAACACGACATGGCTTGTCATTGTCGAGAGAAAGAGAGAGAGAGAGAGAGAACGAATAAGTCGAATCCTATACTCGGCCTGCCCTCTCTCTGAACGCTACGCACTGGAGCAAAAGTGTCGTGAGGATTTTTCGTGACGTTCGCCTAGCCCCCTTAGCCAGCGTACCGCGCAATATGGTACTTCGTTCGAAAAAAGAAATTCGTAATGGCTGTATAACGTAAAGTGTAGGATATGTCTAAGATTCGTTCTGGTTTCTGGTTGGGTACATAGAAATGAATTGTGTTTATTGCGCCCACGTATTGTTTGCTCAAGTCGGTAGGACCGCCTTTATTTACGTGACGGTGGTGTGTTGTACAGAACATGCAACTATTTATTTATGTTTTTACTGTTAGCTTTTAGTGATAGAAGTTGGTGAGAAATGTTTTAATGAAACGTGATAATAGTTTTGTACTGTAAATTATCAACATTCTGTTTAACCTTCTGACTTTGTAAACAAGTGTATTTTGAAGCAATTATTTACTCAATTTTGCTAGATACCAGGAAACTCGACAACTTATTTAGTAATATTCCTGTTTCTATTAACCAGGAGGTCCTTGGTGACAGTACCTAATTAATAATCACTGGGAATGGTCTATGTAATATAATATGAGGTTTGAAAACTTATCAAACTCCTGCGCAAATAACACTTATCAATCTAATATCTACTTAAATTTGTTGTACATATCGCATTAGAGATTTCTCCGCAACTTATTTAAAAACTATTTGATCTATTTTTGTTAAGTTTTATAGTGTAATTGTTACTTAAAATATTTTAAAGTAACAATTACACAATTTTGTAGCAATTGGTTTATTCATAAGTCCTTTTGCAAATCTTGTACAACATTAAAGTGAAATCTGCATGTTGTATTGAGCAATAAAACAATATTTTACTACGACTCTGCTCAACTTGGGTCGATTGTTCAGTTGGATGTTATTAGTTTCAATTTCTTTATACTTTAGCAGAAGGCAATCACATTTAATTTTACGGCATAGGCACTAGGGGTACATAGGCAAATCTATAATAGTATTTTATGCCTCTTTCTAAATTTACTTTGTGTTGTGAAAATAATTTAGACTTGATGTTTGCACCAGATACATTTGTTTAGACACCTACCTAGACATGTACTTACTAACAGGCAGTTGTTTTATTTATTTAATTTTAATTCAGACACTTGATCAATATCTTACATATCTGGTACTTGATATCTCTTGGTTAGTTGGTCATAGCATTGAACTGTCATTGTAGGGTAATCTCAGTACCCTAGGTATGAATATTTGCCGGCATCTTAACCTGTGCGAGTGTATTGAAAGCGTCACTAAAGCGGCCTCTTAGAACCTGGCTATACTGAACAGAGTGAGATGGTTCTTCGCGCCTGAGCATCTATCTTCTTTATAAAACCCAGGTTCGCTCTTACGTACAATATTGCTCTCATCTTTACGTTGAATGATAAATAAACTGGACATTTAAACTGAATGAAATTCGATCACAATGAAATAAGACCGTTTAAATCGATTAATTAAAGGGTATTTGCTGTAACACTGACTGTGTAAATATAGCTCTAGATAAATCGAATATTAGTTCTTTTGATGTTTTAGAGAGCAGACACATAAAATATTGAATAAAACAGAACAATAATTTCACCATTATTATTCAAGAATATAATATGAACTTTGACATAAAATGGATTAAAATCCAAAATATTCTAGCATCTCATAACTTTAATCACCATCGTTTGAAAGTACCTGCTCTTTTAGTAGATTACAATCTGTTAATAGTGGGCATTACTCACAAATGACGGACACACGGGCTTGACTCTATTTATGATATAAAACATATCTTACAAAATGAGAGTGGCAATAGTTAGCCTACGCTTTAGTTCGCGGAACCGAAACTTAAATTTTTGTAAGAATAATATAAATATGTGGTGCTAACAATCTTGGCAATGACAAGGAACGACTGAATGTGCAAGAACTGCAAGGGTCTTAATATCCTCCTTGACATTAAGTCAATTTTAATTTGAAATTGTCCAGACACACATATATGAAAACAAATGTTATAATTACTGCGATATATGTATATATTCTGTAAATAAAAAATAACAAAAATTAGCTTACTATTTACAATAAACTAGCTTCCACATAAAAAGTAGATACGTGGATGTCCGACGTCAAGGTAATAGGGGCAGAGGTGTCCTCTTAATTATGGATATACAATATGGACACTTATGAAAACACCTTTATACTCGTATATATATATACTTTTATCTTGACCAGCTTGGCACCAACTTCAGAGAGATTTACAGATTTTAAATACCTAGTACATATTATAAAACAAATTTATTTAAATCAGGTATTATAATAAGCAATTGAAAGTATTATAAAAGAATTGTCACATAGCAATTTAATATAGCAGTTTAATTTTACGTTTCAATGTTTCTAAGCAGGGAGTTTTCATTTGATGTTCTTTGTTTTGAAGTCGGCTTTTTTTTCTTTTTTTTTTTTTTAACCTACCAAAGTGACTCTATTCTGCCTGATGGAAAGCATAAATAGAATCCAAGAGCGGTGGTCGCCATACTCACTGTGAATGACGACAGTGCAATATGGCGACCCACGCTATGGCGGCCTAGTGAGATGCTTTTTTACGCCCCGCTTAAAGGACTCGGGATCGTAGTGGGAGTGAAACACGTGCTCTGGTAATAAATTCCAGACTTTAACTGATCTGCACAGGAAGGAAGAGCCGAATCGTTTAGTTCGGGAGCGTATGTCTACCATTCTGAAACGGTGACTTCCAAGGCTAGCACGAGTTGTCCTATAGAGGAACGGAGAGGATGGGATCAGTTGGAAGAGCTCATCAGAACACTCTCCATGATAAAGACGATAGAAGACTGCCATAGAGGCGACATCTCTTCGCAACTGCAGAGACTCAAGGGATTCAGTGACTTTCGGGTTATTGATGATCCGGACTGCTCGCCGCTGTAACCGATCCAAAGCGTCCAGCAAATACTGCGCGGATCCATCGTAAAGATGAGAACAGTACTCCACGCAGGAGCGTACCTGGGTCTTATATAGAAGACATAGATGCTCAGGTGCAAAGAACTATCTCACTCTGTTCAGTACACCTGTTCATTAGTTTATGAGTTGTTTATTGCACCTACTGCATCATATTTGTACATCACCTACAGGTTAGCTGGGAGAGAATGCCCCATGGTAATAAGCCTACCTTTGTACAACATGAGCATTAAATAAAGAAATTCCAGCTGTTTTACGTAAAAATCTTCGTCTCATAATCTATGACAGAAGAATAGAATTTCACGATGGTATACAAAGACACACAAATTTTTAATGCGATTCTCACAATTGTCAGAGTAAATTTGATTCGGCATCGATAAAGACATCGTATGCATAAATAGACATGTCTAGTGGAGGCAGGACAAGCGGATACATGTGTAGTGGGTAAGTGTGAATGGGTAAGGATATGGGGAATGAGTATGTTATAGATATATTGCTGAGTCACTGCAATCCATTACAGTTATAATAACATACGGTTTGCAAATTTTTAATGGAAGTTCACAAATTAAATGATAAATAAATAAACAAATAAATATTTCGCACATTTAACACACAAAGTCATCTAGTTGCAAAATAAGCATAGCTTGTGCTATGATAACTAGACTGACTGATAGAATACTTATATTTTTATTTGTAAATATATACATAGGAAACACTCAAACTTCGAAACAAATAATTGTAGATCATACAAACAAACATTAAGTTTGACCCGGGAATCGAGCCCGAGAACTCAAGTACAGCAGTCACGTTCACTACAGTTGCGCCACCGAGGCAGTTAATGATGTAAATTAACAACTAAATTTTATTTTAACAACTTTTTTACTTAACAAATGTTGAATTAGATAATTGTTAAGAAATCAACGACATTATGAATGGATGTAGAAGATTGTAGTAAAAGTAATAATTATAAGATCAAAATTCTTAAAAAAATGACTTTCAACAATGATTTATAATCAGCTTGTCGCAGTTCATTGCTAGTAATATGCCACTTGATTAGAAATCTTGAATAAGAGGCGTTGCTCTCACAAGCCACCGTTTTAGAAAATACTGAATCAAAATCGATGTATAGATTTAGAAGTTATGATCACAGACTAGCCGATTCACACGTACATTACTACTAAGCTTATGCTTATAATATGTTAAAAACGATAACAAAGAGTAAGTATTTACCTATTGCGTACCTCATTAACTGAGGTTCACCTAAAAGTTATATGTGACGTATAGAAGAGGAAGGTACTCCAAGAAGTAATATGAAACTATTTTAAGATTCAAATAAACATTGCGTTTTGAATCTGCCCAACTTAGCTCCTAATAGCTAATAGCTTCATTAAACATTGTTAAAGATAATTAGAGTATAGCGGCAAACTCACAAATGAGTGATCTGATTGTAAGAAGGTAGTCAGGTCGAGTTGCTGGGTCACCGGATTTGACTTGGTCATCTGTAATGTACAGGCTACATTATATTCTAAGTCATTGTACTTGTTTATACTATTCGGTTGATACATTTGGATTGCTTATAGAAATAGCCAAGTCAAATCTTGAGCTTGAATTACATCCCAAGTCAACTCAAAACTTGACACCCATGTATGTAGATATCGATACTTTTCATGGTGCAGTCGTGAACGACGCATTACTAAATGTTGAACTTAGCTCTTATTTTATACTTATGTTTTTGATGAAATTTCATTACTTTTATGTAGTCCGCAGAACACGTGGCACTTAAGTACGATGCAAGATTATAATGATCAACACAACATGCGCTTGGTAGTTTCACATCATTTTATTACATTTTTCAGCTGTATGTTTTTATATTTTTTATACTACTTTAGATAATTACTGTAATAATACTAAAACTACTACTCTACTATTACTCTATTACTGAATTTCAACCATGGGTATAGTCGGCTTTCGATTCTTTTACAAAGCTTTCCTTTTCAGATGGTTTTCATTTTCTTTAAGATCGCTGTGCTTTGAATGTCTCAGTTGGTCTTATATTCAACAGTCTTTTACAGTCCACTGCTGGACATAGGCCTTTCCTTAGCAAGGAGGTTTCGGCCTACTATACCACGCTGGCCAGACGGGTTGGAATAGAGTTTGTTTCAAGTTCTCCTTCGCTTTGTAATGATTTTTCCTGAATAATTTCTTCCCATAGTCGCCTCTTACGACACCCACGGGATGAATAGAGGTGGTAACACTATGTATTTTTAATCCATCACCACAAGGAAATCGTTTTTTCGTTTCTTATATTGTGTATATGTTAATGGTGAAATAATCTTGTCACCAAAACGTCTATTTTGTTAGCACGTTTTAGCAAAAATCGGTTATATTTTAAATATGTGCGTACTTAAAATTTGGTGCTAATAAAAACGCATATTTGTTATATTTCTTCTTCTCCTTATACACCTACGTTAGATGCCTTATATTTCTATTAAATAGTAGGCCAGGTTAGATCATTGATCAAGGAATATATATTTATATCGAAGGGAACTAGCATCCTTTTCTGCACAAACAAATATTTATATTTCTAAACGTATTTTGTGTGACATAATATTTACAGAATGTCAGAAATGATGGAGAGTCCTAGGAATGAATAATTAAAAAGGTTACTAGCAGTTACAGCAATAAGATAATACTCGAACAATACAAATAAATTTAAAATATAGCCTTTACTGCTTTGAGAAAGGAAACGTCAGTAAAAATAACGGTACCAACTCATTTTAGGTTAAGAATGGAGAGAGCAACAAATATTTTGTTGTTCTGACTGAATGTGGATTATATAATTTGCCTCACTATTCTGGTTATTGATAAAATATAACAAAAGATAAACAGGTAGTTGACGCCAAATGCAACCCGTGTAATGGCGTAATATTAACAGTTTATAGCCATTGTTTTGTAATCTATGAAAGGTAGATAAAAACCGGCACCTTTTTTGTAGAGTGTCTGTACGAGCTCCAAGCATTAATACATTTGTTTTTTTTTTATAATTTGAGGTAATGTCTATTCAATAAAGATTTTTACTCTCTCTTGACTCTTTAAAACAATTGTTTAAGTAGCGCTTTTGTAACGCACTGTGAGAAGTAAATCTATGAACTAGATACACAGTTATGAATAAAGGCATAGTTTATTCGTGTTAAAATTGTGGAATTCAAAACTTCATGTAAGGTGCTTGACTTGGTAAGCTTTTTGAAAAGATAGAGATCACATATTTAGAAAGATAAAAACATTCCTGAGTATTCTCCTTTCGGTTTAACAAAAAGCAGCGGTGGATCTAACCATTTATTTATGATTACTTTTGCTCTTGTTTCATAAAAAAGAAAAAAAATTACGTTTATGATGTTAACAAATAAAAGTAAATTCATAATTGGCTATGGGTTCTAGTTATGAGTTAATTACGTGGGGTAGTCATAAACAGAAAGGAACAATATGTGTCCAAGTAACAAATTAACTTGTGTACAATAGTCACAACTACATTACATTTCATCAATACTCGTTTATCATGTAGGAAGTAACTCGTTTTGAATATAATCCAAAAATGATAACGAGGAGGTATTCTATGGAAAATGACAATTAATAAATGTTTTGATATTAAGTTTGCTTGCTGGGTAAGCCAGCCTAGTAGTCAATGTTATTTAAAAACATATTAATCACATTGTTTTTAATTTTTCCTTATTTTGAGAGCTTGTCAAAATGATTACTCTGCCTGATGGAAAGCATGCATAGAATCCAAAGGTGGTAGTCACCATGCTCGTTACGAATGCAATGCAGTCGCACGGCGACCCACACTAAGGCGGCCTTGTAAGATGCTCTCGGACGTAAAAGGCATGACAGTCATCGTGCCAGTGTAAGGTTCACACACTTACCACGATAACTGTCACCCCTGCATCAATTTGCCTCTGGTCTCACACTCACCAACGAAACGCAACAACACGGTCGCTGTTACAGGCTGTTAAAGGCGATGTTTATGAATGTTATTGTGCCGTATGCAGTTTGCTTTTGACGTCAAATAAATGTTCGAATTTTTTGTTAAGTTGTTCGATACGACTATATTTTTTTTACCATTACGTAGTACACATTACTTTCAATATACAAATTGTATAATCCCTATTGTGAGGAAAACCCTGACGTTGTAGTTAAAGACAATGAAGGCAGACTTGGCCTTTTGTGATATTGAGTATGCTCGCCATTCAAATAACTGCGTTGGTTCCGTAATTTCTTTTTTTTGTTTTAAGGGCTACCTTTTGAGTTTACTTAAATTGTCTGAGTATTGTTTTATTAATGTTTCTATAAATAACATAGCAATTAGCTTTTGTCGGCAAGGCTGTTAAGTTCCTTCATGGGAGGTCATCATTGCTGGCGGTCTCAAGGATTTTAAAATAATTATATTATATAGTTACTTCGTGGCTTGTGTCTTCGATAGATGCCGTTGTAATGTTGTTTGTTATATGTGGTATGGTATGCCGCCATAGCACACTTATATTTCTATCGCTGGGGTAAGAAACAGACGCGTGTGCAAAGACAA
The DNA here is from genome assembly GCA_949316085.1 of Hypercompe scribonia. Classification (NCBI taxonomy): domain Eukaryota; kingdom Metazoa; phylum Arthropoda; class Insecta; order Lepidoptera; family Erebidae; genus Hypercompe; species Hypercompe scribonia. The sequence goes on along the minus strand of OX438981.1, from coordinate 18,812,506 downwards.
TACGAATCCTTTCATTGAGCGAACGTAATTGTTTACTTAGACGGCAAAGTGATACACGAATATTACGTCTTTACAGCAGGAATCGCGTGAGAATATCGTAAAACTAACGATGAATGGTATCGAGGGGGATATTCACAAATTCGGAATTCACTTATAATATAATATAAACTGTGAGTGTTGTAATATAAACAAGACGGGGCGGTACCCTTACAAAATCACTTGCACTATGAGGGTGTGATGTCCGAAGTTATCAGTAGTCTACGTACATACTATAAGAACGCAGAACAAACTCACTAATCTCCACGTGCTTTCTGTACTTTTACTGTTTTAGCAAATACTAACGGTAAAATTACGAGACACAGCTGGCTAATTACAAAACCCCTGTTGACAATTAATGTCAAATAAATAGGAAATTTCACAGGGCTCTCTAATATTAAACAAAACCCAGATCTGCATCTTGTTACAGCTGCACACATTTTCAAGGAAACATAAGTTTAATTATTCACGAAATAGAAACTATATCGTTTATAAATATATGTACCAATAATATTTGTGAAGAACTGTCACGCGTCTGTCATTCGAGAAGCATTTCGTATGAACATGGGCTATGTCCCCAAGGGTCGATAGGGTTAGCAAAAAAAATTACGCTAATGTTGCATTGGTTTTGAGAAGTAACTGTAGTTTTCTTTGGCAACGTTTAGGTTGACTCCGTTCTTCTCTGCTACTGAGGTTTGAAGGGCATTTGCTAGACTCGATACTGTCGTGTACACACCGACTGGGCACGTTCTATCATGCTTAAATTCTCAACCTTCCCCTAGGCGCCAAGGGCTTCTCAATGACTTGTAGTATCTACAGCCAAACTGAGCCGCTAATCACTTAAAAATAAACTTGCTAACAAAGTCAACAGTTTAAGTACAATATTAAAATTTTATATTCTGAAGTCAATGACATGTTTTACTGTAAACATTCCTCACCAACTTGCAACACTAAAAAGTGACTAACAAACAAGTACACTTTAACTACAGGCTTGTTGTTAGGTGGACCAAAGAGTGAAACCACATCATTTAATAACATACTTACTGTCAAAATCAGAAGGTTGATTATCGAGTACATAAAGCTAAATGTGTACAGATGTTGAATAATACTGAACGTTACCATCAGATCATATTATCTTGTTGTTCCACATAAGTAGGTACCTGCCTCTATAGGTACTACAGCAACCCTACTATAATCTTCAACCACTGAGAACTCGTGGTACGTAAGAAGTTGAATGTATTGTGCAACACACCAGCGCTACGTCAATAATGGCGGTCCCGTCGACTTGCGCATTCAATGCGTGGGCGTATTAAACACAATTCCTTTCTTTGTACCAAAGTACAAGACGGAACGAATCTTGAACATAGCCGTCGTTTTATGTTATAGAGCCGTTATATAATGTATATGTTTGTGTTTTTTCACTACGTTGAAAAACTTGACATGGCAAAGTTTTTGCAATTCTTACCTAGATAATATGAAGCATTTGTCACAGATAATACTCTAGACGATCGTGACAGTTTTACATCATTTTAGTTAGTACGAGTTAGTATTACAGCAAGTTGTATATGGTTACTGCTTCGCTTCTGGGACACCCAGCGTGATGTTTTACAGTCTGTATTCATCCACAACAAGCACTCCACTTGTTACACAACGGTTAGTTTACAATTATTAATTCATTTAAAAAAACTGAATCTTCAGCTTTATTATAATTATTATGAGTGCTCTCTAGTAGTTTTTACGTTTATGGTCACTGTTCTGCTCCTAAGGCTTCTAGCGCGATGTTTCAATTATATTAGCAAACAAACCTCTATAAGCCTTTTTCGAAATATACTAATTAATTATTGGGGTTTGGACAGATAAGCCAAACAGAGAATATTTGCAGCTTCATTAAATTGTACTACTTGCTGTGTCCCGTAATTTTGCATTGATAATTATCCATTTCAAAATATACTTTCTTACAAAGGCAGACGGTTGAACGTCATGTGCCAACATTTAATTATTTAAAACCATGTGCATAACAATCAATCCCAGCAACACCTCCTGTCGCTGTTGTTACAGTTCTTATATGTTAAGTAACCATTTCTTTGTCACACACTACCATTTGCGCTTTTGGTTTAAGGTTTAATTGTTAGAATAACATTAAATATCATGTCAAGATTACAAAAGAAAAAATGTTTGAATAATCAAATCAAATTTTCTTTGACTCTTACGATACCGAGTGGATGAATAGGTGTGATGACGTATCGTGTTATTAATCCGTCGTGTCACAGAATTCTTAACTATTATAATAAATACAAACAGCAGTAAGTATGCAAAGTCCAATTAAAAAGTCTACAAAAGTAACCGCTCAATGTCACGTTAGGGCGACTACCTGTTCAATCCCACTATCGCTGGGGGCGGACACTTACGCCCCACCTCTTGGTATTCCTGGTTGCACGTCGACACAAATCTTCATTCGTCTTTTGCACGTCAAGTGAATAAGTAGCATAAAAATCATGGCTCTCTGGACTCCATATCGCGAAGAAACTCCATTAGACTTGAGCAAAACGTCCATGGTTAACGCTCAACGACATCCGGTGCAACCTCACAAGGCTCAACAACTGCCTAAGATCAGACCTTCATACGACTCGATCGGACCTTTTCGGCCACGTCCTGCGAACCAGCCTGCAACGTCGTCGGGGTCATCATTGTACAAAAGTTGCAATTTAAAATATAACGCGCCTCCTCCCAACATAATTACGCCGCCAGAATCTCAAGAGACTGGATCCCTCTCAGACGACCCTGAGTATCAGGAGTTTGAGAGGGAGTCCTTCCAGACTATGGCGGCGAAAAATGGGGGCTCTCTATTAGGGAGCAACCCAAGGATGAGGCGCTTAATGCAACCATCTGAAGAGACAGATGACTACAGACGGCAGCGGGAAAGAAATAACGTGGCGGCAAAGCAGAGCCGCGACAAAAGGAAACTACGTGAAGCTCGCCTTGCCGTCCAAGCGAAGTTCTTGAAAAAAAAAAATGCTGAGCTAAAGGCACAAATGAAGCACAATTTTTGTGCTCGTTGTGCGACATTTAAGTAAACTTTGTTAAGTTAGTATCTCAATAGTGTGAAGAGACTATAGAGGTACTAACTGAACAAAGTTTTTTGTAAATTCTGTGATACATATATAAATACTGTGATATGTAAATACTGTGATATATAAATACTGTGATATGTAAATACTGTGATATATAAATACTGTGATATGTAAATACTGTGATATGTGAATATTGGTGCAATATATAGATAGTATTTGTAAATAAATTATTTAAATATTTAAAATTTAATCTGTAACATTAAGTAGGTGTAAGTTTAATTAGTTTTAAGTCTAGTTTGTAATCAGTAAGTCAAAGTATTATTTAGAATGTTTAAGTTAATTTGTGTAATAGTAAAAATGTGCAATAAAATGTTACGTGTTTAAAAAACTGACAGACATTTTCTTTAAAATACGTATATTACCTACACTGCCAATACATCTACACACTATGACGTCAATGAGACACAATTTCAATAAAGATGCCAATTATTCAAAGTTTTAGTACTCCAATATTGATCATAATATTTGAAAATATAATTAATGTAACAGAAAGTCAAAGAGCATAACGTTAGCAATCAATATATGAATATATCTATCTATACACAGACAGACACACACTGACATCTAAGTCCGCACAAGGTAGAGCCTGTATTCAGCTGAGTACCAGACTGCCGACAGATATTAGACTCTACTTTTCGCGTCACTCTTATTCCTCATTAGCAACCCTAATGTGCCGCGACGAAGCGTGGTGGGGATCTACAGCTGGTTAGTCATGTAGGTGTGTCTTGTTGTATTTGATAAAATGTTTATTAAAAATATACATTATGAGGATGTTCGGCAAGTCTATCCCTTGGACTAGGCAGGCCAAATACCTAGGCATAACCCTTGACGACCGTCTATCCTTCGGCCCCCACATCAAGGCAGTCCGCAGCCGGGCTGCCTTCGTGCTAGGACGACTACACTGTCTAGTTAACTCGCGTTCGAAATTAAATTTAAAAAACAAAGTGCGATTATACACTGCATGTATACGTCCTATAATGACGTACGGCAGTGTAGTATTCGCACACGTTAGGTCACACAGGATCCATAGGCTTCAAACACTACAGAATAGGTTCATGCGCACAGCTACGGGAGCACCGTGGTATGTACGCAACGTCGATCTTCACATCGACCTCAGATTGCCGACCATCAAGCAATTCATTAAACAGTGCTCCCTTAGCTACTTTGACTCTGCTCCGACTCACCCCAACCCTCTAGTGGTTGCGGCGGTAAATTACACACCGAGCGAAATATCTAAGATACGTCGACCCAAACACGCGTTAGGGGAGCTAGACGACGAAATTACACGCGCTCAACGCAGAGCGAACACACTAGGTGCGAACCGTCCGCGTTTTCGTCCCCGCCGGCGGGGGCGGAACACGGGCCGCGTAAACCGACAACAAAACATGGGAGTAGGCCGCCCCAGTGTTTCAGCAACACCCCAAGCCGAGGTTCGTACCCCGCAGGGGGTGCCCTTGGGCAATGTTGTTTAATAAAGGCCGGTTGAGAGCCCTCAGCGCTCACCGTAACCAAACCGGGTAAAGTTGTAGAGGCCGTCTGAGGCCAACAGCTAAAAATCACTACAAAAAAAAAAAAAAAAAAAAAAAAAAAAAAAAAAAAGAAACATTACACTAGCAGCCTCAGGAGCGACACACAGTACACGGGTCAAACTATGAAGATTATTTTTCTTCTATCTAAATAAGGGTTTCTATAAATTAAAGAAGTAAAGTTGTTTCAACAAAGTGGAATAAAGTATATAAACACTATGTATATAATATGAAGCTACGGTTGTGTCCAGAATTCTGTCCGGCTTCAGCTTGGGAACATAGGCACGAATTGTGTTTTTTGCGCTTGCGCATTCGACAAGACAAGAGGACAGGACTGCCTTTGTTTAGGTAGCGGTGGTGTGTTGCACAATACATGCAACTATGTAGATGTAGATGTAAAAATAGAAAAAAGAATAATAAATTTTGGAGGTCTCCCATACTTACAACTGACACTGATTTTTTTTCATATACTTTCTATATATATTTAATATATATATTTTTTATGCCATATTTATCTATTTATGGCCAGGTCTTCAAAAATGATAGTGAGGTTTCTAATTATTTTTTTTCTAAAACAAATAGTTTGCGCGAGAGACACTTCCAAACTGGTAAAATGAGTGTCCCGCCCCCTATCACTTCTAAAATAAAAGAATGAAAGAACTAAACAAAATATACGATGTACTCGTATAATTACAATGTAAACTTTTATCAAAAATTGATTTGAACGAGCTCTATTAAGTAGTTTTTTTTAATACACCATAAACCGCTGCTGCGGAACCCTTAATGGCCCGCACTTGGCCACTTTATTGTTGTTTGTACAAAGTGTTTTATTGAATGCTATTTTGCCACTGCTTGGTATACATTACTACAACTATAGACTAGATCATTTATTTTTTCGCTGTCAGTTTCTAGTGATGGAAGTTGGTGAGGAACAGTTGTAGTAAGAGATGGTAATAACTTTAGGATAAAAGTTATCGATGTTATATTCAACCCGCTCACTTTGTAAGCGAGTGTATTTTAAAATGATTAGCGGCTCAGTTTTACTTCAAATACTCAGGGAATCCTGAAATATATTCCTGAATGTTCCTATTTCTGAATGTCCACCCAGGACCTCTTAGTTAATAGACGCTAAAATTATCTGTGTAATGTCATGTGTTGCTTGAAAACCTAATCAAACTGCCTGCGAAAATAACGATTACCTATCTAATGTTTTCTGAACGTGTTTTTTATTATTTATTTTTAAATCAACGCCCACACTAGGAACAAATCCTGTATCACGGGGGATTTTACAAACATACAAGAAACGGACACAAAGAACTCCCAGACTCAGAACAACAATTTATGGATCACACAAAGTGTAGTCCCGTGTGGGATTTGAGCGCAGTAGAGAGCGGCGTGGCGACCGCTTAAACCACTAGGCCAACTGTGCAGTCGTAGTGTAAGTGAGATTCATAGTCTTGTGTAGTTGTAATAACTCAGTTGTTATAGGTCTTGGTGTTGTTTATATGAAATAGATACGAAAAGAAATATTAAGTAGGTAACTGTAACATTATTTTCAAAAATGTAATCACTCAAAAATACACCGGTTGGGCTACAGAACGAGGGGGTCTCTACATGTTCAAAATAGTTTATTGGTCAGAGGAAGCTCTGTTTATGTTAAAGGTAAATAACACCCTTTTCAGTTAATACTTACAAATTTAAATGCATTTCGTTTGATCTAATGTTGGAAGTGTTCTAGAACGAACACGTGCCTAAACAGAGTTGGAGCAAGCAAATATTTATTACAAGTTACAATAATGAGACAATACTTGTGAAGTATACTTGCAATATAGTTTTTATCGTTTGTAGAAAGGAATGGTCAATAAAAATAACCATTTGGTTTATGAATAGAGAGAGCCATAAACATTTTGTTATTCTTAGTGAATGTGGATTATGTAATTTGTTTTATATGGATTTTATTGTGAAACTGTTATGGTTGTTTGGAACAATATAACAAAACATTTGAACAGGTATTTGGAACCAAATGCAACCCGCACAATGATGTAATGTTAAAAGTTTATAGCCATTGTTTTGTAATCGATGGAAGCTGCGTAAAATTCGACACCTTTTTTTGTAGTAATAATTTAAGTATCGGTACAAGCTCCAACTATTAACCTGTGAAGATTTTGGGTATTTCCTTTTAAATACAATTGTATAAGTAGCGCATTTGTAACGTCCAGTGAAAAGTAAATCTATGAACTAGATACACAACTATAAATGTAAATATGGTTTGATGCAAACATAATTAAAATAAAATTATACGCATATGAATCTGCATCCAAATAAAAAATTAAAATTTACAAAAGTCACTGTTACTTTAAAGAAAATCACCAAACCTGCAGTGACACACAGAACCTCCTCCTTTTTCAAGTCGGTCGAAAAGATAAAACACCGCGTGTCATCTTTAATGTTTACTGTTGCTGATGATATTTTTGTTATTCTGTGAATTATAATTTAAACACTGTCTGGCCAGATCACTGAGAAGTACTTATAACATCGAAGGCCTGAGCGATGTCCACGTCTGGGTAAATTGGTTGTGATATCAGACGAATCTTTTGACTTTCTTAATAATTATACGTTCGGGTCTGTTACAAGCTTACGTAGACTACACAACAGTTCCTCTGAAAAATACTTTTAAACTAAAGGCCTGTTCGCCATTCAAACCTTGGTCACATTGTTCTAAGCGAACATATTTTTTTCACAACTGCGTAGTACACGCTTCTTTACAGTGTAAAGTTATTCAAACATTCGCAGAAGTAACGTGAAAAAGTTAATACGCAAATTGTATAACCTCTATTGTCAGAACAACCCTTTCATTATATTCGAAGACAATGTAGGTATTGCCATTTTGCAAAACATTTGAAACTCTCTCCTTTCCAATTAATGGGTTTATGTTGTTTTTTTGTTGTTGACTCCTGTGTAAAGGTTAACTTTTGAGTTAATTTAAGTTGTCAGACTCTTGTTTTGTTATTCTAAGTTCCAATTATGTATTTAAACAAATTATTCCAGTGAGGGCGTACGTTCAATCATTCTCAATTTGCTGTCAATATTATGTCAAGACTTTAAATTATCATTTATAACTAGCTCATGAAAAAAAGGGCCTTCGACATAAATTGAAGATCCTCTGATCAACTGAGCTCACTATTCTTGGAGGATCGCGAACTTTTTAAGAAGTTGAAATATAATTAACAACAAGGGACTTTGTGACTTGTGCTTTTGTTAGATGCCATTGTAGGGCTGTTCGTTGTACAATTGTTATGGTTTGTTTGTACACAAGTTAACACGAATACATTGATTGAACATTGCGACTTTTCACAGTCGCTTGGCTTTGTTCATGAGTCATGATTCGGCGTCTGTAAAGCCTTTTGATTATTGTATACTGCTATTATCTATTAACATAATTATATTGCTAACAAAATAGCCCACCGAATGGTGTAAATTTATATATGTCTTAACTGTACGAAATAAAACTCACTGTTAATTGCACCGGTCGGTGTGTGGCTTTACCTCACATCAAAAGCCAAGGCGACACTCGTCGGTTGCACAATCACAAAGCAAAGACCACCATCGTTCTGCTTCTTATTTGACAAGGTTTTTTTAAACGCAAGTGATGCGCAAAGAGGTAAGTAAAGATTTTTAAAATGTGATTTATTAGAGCGTCTTTTAAAGTAGGTATTTAACTGATTTCGAATTGGGAGTAACTAAGCGTATTTATGTACATATAAATACCGCTTTAAGAAGAAAATAAATATTCCCATTGTTACTCGTTTGAAAGTTTTGTCGTGAAGAACGTTGCTGACATTCCAAGTATCTATGTGTATGCTTTTCAAGAATATCGCCCGCCTCACAACCAATCTATTGAGCAAATTTTCGCCCACGGTATTTCGGAACTGATACGAGCGTCAAGAAAGATCATTACTAGCTTGCATGCTAGAGGTGCCCAGTGGGAGGACGGTGGTAGTCTCAATCGGGTGACTTATGTGTTTCTTTGCCCCCTATGTTAACAAGTAGAACATCACCTAGAGGCGAAACTTTCATAGTCTTAGTTTAAACTTTTGTTAAACCTCAATATACATTTAATGTTACCAAGTAACTATCCAACTGTTTTCACCTGATTGGAAAACTGTATTCGCTTAAATTGGAGGTTGGAGAGTTCAAATTTCTCCCATCACTAAATATTCCTAGAAAGACATACAAGGAATTCTCTTTAAATTAGTTAATGTACAATATATATATGTACCTATTTATCTTTGTTTGTTTGTTGTGTCACAACGTGTGAGATATTGAAACGGAACAGGTAAACGATAGTACACGATACTAATAGCTGTTGCAACTTGGTGTGTATTACTCTCAGAGTTAAGTATTGTACAGCAGCAAGACGCTCTCACTGGCCTGATAGCTGAGTGACTGACATTCATCTTATTAAAGTGTAGTTCGAGGATATTTTGGATAAAAGGAGTAAGTACTGCAGTTATTGTACACTTAGCGATGTCTGATGGATGGCCATAAGTTGTACACCGTTTGTTGCCGACACCATCTTGTTGCCAACTTATTTGTGACAGACAACTGTCATGAGTATCGACGACAGAAAAAGCCTAACACGCTTTCCGTCAAAAGCTAATTACAAGCTTAAATGGCAGGTATCTAGAATGACCAAATTTAGGGCGGTTCATGAATATAACTAATTGAAGTATTCATAATAAAACATTAATCAGACAATTATAGTTAACTCAAAAGATCATGGTTATTGTTAATTTAGGAAGGGGTAAATTATAAAAATAACGGAATCGAGTAACGACAACGGAGAAAGCATGAAGAGTTTTGCGAAATGGCATCACTGTAACACTGGTTGTTCCAACAATAGAGGTTATACAATTTACATGTTACTTTTTCCACGTTACTTCTGCGAATATTCGAATGACTACACTATACAAGAAATAAATATACTTTCATAAAACAATGCGACAAAGGCTTGAATATCGAACAGATATTTTTGCCAAATGCAACCCGTATTTGGTGTAACAGTACTTATTGTTCATAGTAACTGTTATGTAGTCTACAGAAACTTGCAACAGACCCTAACACATAATTACGTACCTAGACAGGCAACGAATTTTTTTTTTGAATGTACCACCGATTACCTCCTAATAGATACCGCATTGCGGGAAATTTGTTATGATTCGACCACCAATTGTCGGGATATGTACGGGACCCGTGGGACGTGTTTAATGAGCTGTGATTGGGTATTTCAAGACCAAACTTAGAATGTACCGAACCATAGTGATGGGACAGTGTAAGAACATTGATAGATATATTTGGTTAGATAGTCTGGATATTTTTTTATCAAAGTTTTTATTACTTTTAAATAAAATAAATCATCAATGTTTATTAAATATTTATATGAAAAATTAAAGTTTGAATAAAAATAATAATAATATTAGGCACGCATATTTTATTCATTTTAAAGGAGTGTTGGCGTGTAACATTTGCGTAAATTTTAGAATATCATGTTTCACTCAATCCCTTAATGTTATTATTGTATAACCTTTATCGATATACTAGTCTTCAAAAACGCAAAAGTCATTACCAAAACTGGCAAGTATAGAGTACGTATAGCGGAATTAAACAGCCTTCTTCGGTTTTTCATAGGATAAAAATTATCTTATGTGAAATATCTTGAGCACATCATAGTACTTTTAGTAGGAAACTATTCATACCCTCGACGAATTGCGTCGGCTCACATTTTTTTTCTTTCAGGGCATTTTAGAAACCTTTAACATAATTATTACACTATTAAAAATCACATCCTTTTGAAAATATATTTGCTTCAAAAAATCAAACGATAACCAAACAAATCGAGTTGTGAATCACAACACTATCGATACGCGTGCAGTAATAGACAAAGACAACTATTGTAATTTACGTGGTGAGTGAAAGGGAAATTTCAAAAAGACTATTAAATAACCAGCATAAGTTGAACTCCGGTATATTTGAAAGACGTTAACGTAATAAAAATATAATGTACTTACCGATGAAATGTTATGCCATCTTTTTGATAATTAGATGTTTTAGATGACTTACCACACCATTTCATTTATTTATTCATTTATTTTCACTTTATGCACTTTGTACATCGCCGGACTTAATGCCCAAGGCATTCTCTTCCTGTCAACCTTAGAACAGTAGAAGAAACTTAGTACAGAAATATTGTGGGGTGCTGGGCTAGAAAACCTCCACGTGGTGCACCCTGGAAACGTTGGCGATGGTGTTGTTCATCACTGCCAACGGCTAATATTCTAGCACGAAGAGGAAGCCATTTCTTCGGCAATTCGGCCGAGACTTGGTCCAACAGAGCGGGCGTGTCTGTCGGATCCTCTGTTGGCTCTTTGCTCTTCGGAGCATTGAGGAGGAAAACCTCGGTAAAAAATCACGATGGTGGGACCCTTTCTAGGGTCGGAAATCCTCCGCTCCTCGGTTGAAAATGTAGGACGGGCTCGGTGTGCACTTACACTGCCACCGAGCAGGCATCAGGAGACGTAGTCTCCCTGCCACCGTCGGCATATCGTAGGCCCGAGTTGGAGTCTCGCGACTTCAATCGGGGGCGAGGGTCTTGGCTTAGCCGCCCGGACTGCGAGGAAGAAAACCTCTCTAAAAAATTACCCCAAATCCCGTGTTCTGGTGCGTGACCAGGGGATGCATGGCTGATGGGTAGTTCAGTCGCAAGCGCACTCCCAGCCGGGGCACCTGCGGACCCCTCGGTTGGGCACAAATTTACGCTTGCCCGGGTATTGGGGATCTCTGCCCGGGTCGACATTTAGTTCTCCCCATCTCGTGGGTTTAAAAATGGAAAACTTTACAAACACAAACAATAACATTATGGAACAGAAGGAGAAGAAAAACAGAAAGGGAAAAGTACAAGAGCGGACGACTTCTCTTCCAACGAAGAGGAAGTATTGGTTAGAGCGCCTATCTCGGTGGGGCTCCCAGAAGCCATTATGGCTGCTGGGAGCCGAAGAACATCGGAACGGTTGCGTTCCAAATCCACCGCAGGCAGTAACTCCAGTACGAGGACAGATGCACTGGACATAATGGAGACGGAGCTGTGTGACAGCAGGAAACGCGGACGCTCCAGGGACGAGGAGAGTGACACGTCCCAGGAGATGTTGCCTCCCAAAATTACCAGCAGCCGTAGAGGGAGATCACGAACCCCGGTCTCGATCCCGTCAGGCTCCGTCTTTTGTAAGGCGGAAGCCTATAGGCGAGTTAGGGCGGACGGTGAAGCACTAGCGGAGGAGGAGATTGCTAGTCTCCTGCTGAAAATAAAGGAACCGGTGGTGGGGGATACAGTTCTCCAAACACCATCGGCCATGCAGGAGAGGGCAAACGCGGCGGTGGCCATCATTCACAAAGTGGCCACCAAGTCTAGTAATCTTAAGGGCTCTTTTGTGAGGGCCCTTAAAAATTCCTCTTCCGCTATTGCGGGGGTCGTAGAGAGCCTTATCGGAGACATGGCTCGTCTCCAGGCAGCCAACGAGCGTCTGACGGGGCAGGTGACTGAGCTTAGTGCTCAGTTTGCTCAATTCCGGGCAGATCGCCCCCAAAGAGAAGGCTCACGTCCGTCACTACCTACCCCCAACCACGGGGGTATTTCTGATGCCCATCTGCGTCAAATAACGGATGCAGTATGGCGCATGATGGACGGGCGACTGGCTGGCCCGGAGGCAAGGCTGCCACCGGCCCCTGTTGTCCGGCCGCCGCTCGCGGCGCATAAGCCGAAGGCCGCATTGGCACCGTCTGCGCTTCCCGTTGGGGGCGGTCGCGTGACCTATGCAGCGGCGGCGTCGGTGTCTGCAGCTCCCGCAACAACTCCAGGGGCACGACGGGCAGCGAAGGTAGCGACCAAGACGCCTGCACCGAGGTTAGGCTCCAAAACAGCGGTCAAGGCTGGAGCGGAGTTCCCTCCGCTCCCCACTCCAACCGCTGTACCTGGCACCTCCACCTGTGTTCCTTCAACATCTGCCCCTTCCACCGATGGTTGGCAGATAGTCGGGAGGGCTAGGAAGTCCCGAAAGCGGGGTAAGAAGGCTGCACAAACAGCAGCCTCTACCCCGCAGACACCGTCAATTGCGGTGGCTATCGCGAAAAAGCCGCGCAAACTGCAGGTGCCTAACAGCGCGGCTGTGGTAGTCACCGTGTCGCCGGAGGCGGCTAGCGGCGGACTCTCCTACGCAACCATCTTCCAGAGGGCCCGCGCTAGTCTCGCAAATGACTTCGGGACAGTAGGAGTCAGGTTGCGCCTCGCTCAAACGGGAGCTCGAGTGCTCGAGTTCCCTGGAGCCGAAGGTGCTAAGACGGCGGACACATTTGCCGAGAAGTTAAGAGGAATGTTTACGGCTACGGATGGTGTCAAGATCGCCAGGCCTACCAAGTGCGCAGAGTTGCGCATTTCGGGCCTGGATGACTCCGTAACGATAGAGGATGTCCGCGTTGCAATTAGCGAGAAGACAGGCTGCAACGCGGACAACATTAGAGTCGGCACCATCCGCCCCGGTCCGGGAGGACTTGGCGCAGTGTGGGTCAGCTGTCCCGTAGCGTCGGCTAAAATGTTGGGCGACGCTGGCAGGCTGCTCATCGGTTTCGTGAGCGCTAGGATCACAGTCCTGGCGGCGAGACCGATGAGGTGCTACAAATGCCTGGCATCGGGGCACACACGTGCCAAGTGCGTCAGTTGTTTCGACTGCAGCGGATTATGTTTCCGCTGCGGTCGACCGGGGCACAAGGCGGCAGAGTGCTCTGCCGCCCCTCACTGCCCGGTGTGTGCGGCGGGCAACAAGCCTGCCAATCACCAGATTGGGCAGGGAGGCTGTAAACCTTCCCGCAACTCTCGGCAGGCGTCGGGGGCTAGCCAGTCAGCCCAGGCTGCTTCTGACGTCGTTCGCATGTCGGCATCGTTGCCCATGGAGGAGGTTGTAGAGACGGTCGAGTAATGGCCCAAGTCTCCAACCTCCTGGTCCAGACGAACCTGAACCACTGTGCCGCGGCGCAGGACCTTTTCCTGCAAACCATGGCACAGTGGTCGATCGGTGTTGCCGTAGCCGCGGAACCCTATTATGTTCCTCCCCGTCCAAACTGGTTGGGTGACCGGGACTGTTCCGTGGCAGTCGTCGGCTCCACGGCGGCTCATTCCCCGCCCTTGTCGCTAAGAGACAAGGGCACTGGATATGTTGCTGCCGAGTGGGGGGGGATCACTGTATATGGTGTATACTTCTCCCCCAACCGGAGTTTGAACGACTTCGAGGTTTTCCTTAACAACTTGGAAACCTCGATGCGGCGTCTAGCGTCTGGGCACGTCTTAGTGCTGGGGGACTTCAACGCAAAGTCCATTGCGTAGGGTTCCCCCAGGACGGACGCTAGGGGCGAGGCCGTAGAGGAGTGGGCGGCCTCGGTGGGCCTCTGTTTACTAAACAGGGGCTCCACCAACACGTGTGTGCAACAGCAGGGAGGGTCGATAGTGGACCTTTCGTTCGCTACCCCTGCCCTCGCCGCACGAGTAAGGAACTGGCGCGTCTTGGAAGAGGTTGAGACGCTCTCGGATCACCTCTACATCCGATTTGAGCTCTCCCGGACCCAGGACCCCAGTAGGGGTCACGTGGCGCGGCGTTCTTCTCGCTTTCCGCGGTGGACTTTAGCCAAATTAAATAGGAACCTACTAGAGGAGGCAGCCATCGTTTACTCTTGGCTGTCTCCGCAGGCCCCGACCGAGGAGGTCGACATGGGGGCTGGTCGCTTCCGCGATGCCATTGCGCAGATCTGTGATGCGGCCATGCCCCGCATCCGAGGTTGCCGGCCTCCACGGAAGGAGGTTTACTGGTGGTCCCAGGAGTTGGCGGACTTCCGCGCGGCCTGTACTCGTGCCCGGAGGTCCTACACCCGTAGTCAGCGGCGACACCGCGAAGAAGGCGAGGAGGACCAGCTTCATGAAGAGTACCGAGAGGCGCGGAAAACTCTGAAGCTGGCCATAAGCCGCGCCAAAGAAATTAAGAGACAGGAGATGCTGGAGGGTCTCGATCGTGACCCCTGGGGTCGCCCTTATCGTGCGGCGCGGCAAAAGCTCCGCACGTCGGGCCCCCCCCTTACAGGGACACTCCAGCCCAGCTTCCTGCGGGAAGTGGTCGAAGGCCTTTTCCCGCAGCGGGTGGAACACACACCCCCGTCGATGGCCTTCATGGTCGGAGACAACGGGGGGAACGAGGACGATGTTCCGCCCGTTAGGGAATCGGAGGTAGGGGCGGTTGTTCTACGGATCCGCTCTAAGAACACCGCCCCCGGGCCGGACGGGATACCTGCCCAAGTGCTGGCCCGAGCCCTCGAGCACATGTCGGACCGCCTCAGGGAGGTCCTAGACGCCAGCTTGGCGTCCGGACGCTTTCCTGAGTGCTGGAAAAGCGGGAAGCTGGTCCTATTGAGGAAGCCGGGACGGCCAGCCGAATCGGTAGCAGCCTATAGGCCCATCGTGTTGCTGGACGAGGCGGGTAAACTGTTTGAGAGGATACTCCCTGCCCGCATCGTCCGGCACCTCTGCGAGGTGGGCCCCGATCTGTCGGACGCCCAATTTAGTTTTCGGGCGGGGCGTTCGACGGTCGATGCCGTGTTGCGCCTGAGGGCCGTTACCGAAGAGGCGGTGAGCTATGGCGGCGTGTTGTTGGCGGTGTCGTTGTACATCGCCAACGCATTTAATAGTCTGCCATTTAGCTGCATCAGGGAAGCACTCCACTACCATGGGGTGCCAAAGTACCTGAGGCGGCTTGTGGCAGACTATCTTGAGGAGCGTACCGTCATGTACGAGGACCGAGACGGTGTTCTGAGGCGGCGGCTCATGTCGTGCGGTGTTCCACAGGGGTCTGTCCTCGGACCACTCCTGTGGAATATGGGATACGACTGGGCCCTTCGAGGTCGTCTTCCCCCCGGGCTGGGCGTAATTTGCTACGCAGATGACACATTGGTCACGGCCCGGGGAGCAAACTTTCAAGAGGCGGCGCGCCTGGCCACCACGGGTGTCTCTCTGGTGGTCGGGCGAATTGAGGCGCTGGGTTTGCGGGTGGCCCTGGACAAGACGGAGGCCCTTTTGTTCCATGGGCCCCGTCGTGGTCCACCCTCCGGCGCCTCCATCGTGGTCAATTCGGTCCTCGTACCGGTTCAGGCCCAGATGAAGTATCTGGGCCTGATCCTCGACGGCAGGTGGCTCTTCGACGAGCACTTCCGACAGCTTTCTCCAAAGCTGGTCGGCGCTGCTTCTGCCCTTGGGCGACTTTTGCCCAATCTGGGTGGAGCTAGCGTCGCGACGAGACGGCTATATACGGAGGTTGTCCGGTCAATGGCACTGTATGGTACACCGGTATCCGGTACCGGTATCGACGGAGGCGGCGTGCGCCTTGTCCGGAACTCCCCCGTGGGATTTGGAGGCGGAAGTGCTCGCCGAAGTTCATCGGCGGACGGCTGACTTCCGGGCGAGTACCGGCATACGGCCCCCGCCCGAAGAGATACGCGAGTGGCGAGAGGCCGCTCGTCGAGCCACGATGGCTCGTTGGTCGTCCCGGCTGGAGGCTCCACGTGCTGGCTTTGCCGCCGTGGAGGCTCTCCAGCCGGTCATCGCCGAGTGGGCAGGGCGGCAGCACGGGACCCTTTCCTTCCGACTGACGCAGGTCCTTTCCGGGCACGGTTTCTTCGGGAAGTATCTGCACTCGGTCGTCAGGAGGGAATTGAGTCCCGCCTGTCACCACTGCGACTGCAGTGAGGACTCGGCTCAGCACACGCTAGCAGTTTGTTCCGCTTGGGCGGCGCAGCGTGGGGTCCTCACTGCAGTTATTGGAGGTGATCTCTCGCTACCGGCCGTCATACGCTACATGGCCGGTAGCGACAGTTGTTTTACCGCGGTCGCAACCTTCTGCGAAGACGTAATTTCGCGGAAGGAGGCGGCGGAGAGGGCCCGGGAGGACGATGTCCACTCGGACCCAATTCGCCGCCGACGAGCCGGGCGGCGGAGGCGCACATACCAGCGCCTCATGCCGCCTTGAGTGTGGCCGCGGGTGGACGGGACGGGTTTTCCCCTCCATCCGCTATAGTGGCCAGCCGCGAGCAGGCGACGTCCTCGTGTGCCGTACGTCGCCTAAAATAGAGAGTTTACCCATAGATGGTGCCCGCATTAGCGGGCAGGCGCTAGGAGGGATCTGGATGTCGTAATAGCAGCGGTTCCCGGATCCCTCCTATCTCAGGCGCAGAGTGGCACACCGTGTGGTTTTAGTCGGTCCGATTCCGACACACCACCCCGCCGTAAGCCCCGGTGGGGTGACGGCCCGAGGGGGTTTCCACACGTTAACAAAAAAAAAAAAAATAGAAATATTGTAAGGGAGGTGTACAGAGGTTATGTTGACAATTAAAGTATACAATACATGACGTACGTATACATACATGAATACATACAATACATACGTCATAAATACACATATAAATATACACATATATACATAAACATACACATACACACACATTTAGATTATATTCGTACACTATGACAACTTGACTGTAAGCTGAGCCAACTATCGATGAGACGATTCTTCAATCTCGTTAAGAAGGAGATTATGTACATTCTTTTTGAATGTGAAACAAAAAACGAAGAGTTCCCGAAATCAGACTTGTGGGAGGGACATAAGAGAAGCAGATTATTTTCTGACCGAAGGTGTCTGTCGTGATTAGAGGAGAGATAACGGAGGTACGGAGTAAGATATGGAGGTAAAAACGGTGAGTTGAGAAATGAAAATGGTGAAACGCTGGCGAATGGGTTACCATTTTAATTGGGAACGTAAAGCAGAGACATGGTCATACTTTCGAAGATTAAAAATGTATCGAATGCAGTTATTGAGAAGTCGGTCTAGTTTTACTGTACAGTCAGCCATTTACAATATATTGTTAAAACAAAACTATTTTTAAATTGCAGATACCTCGGTGTGTCTACGGGTCACATACTTGGACGATACTGATGTCTCTGTATACGGAATTTATTAGGAGGTGATCTGTGCACACTTCAGTAGCGACTCCACCTGATGAGATGCAATCAGTGTTGTGATTTTAGAAAACGAGCTATTATTATTTGTTATTAAAATAACTAAAAAGTTTAAATAATTTAATTCTGATTACAAATATACCATATACCATATGTATAGGTGCATTATATTCCATTTTTAAAATAAATACGTGTTACTCCTTCTTTACTTGTCTTGCCGTCAAAATGTAGCACGTTTTTACTTTAAAGCATACGTTCAGCGAAAAGGCCTTGTTACAAACTGGGTCATCGCACAAATTAAAACTAACTTTTTAATTTTTCCTCTAATCTACCTACATTTTATAATTTATGATAATACATATTTTTTACGAACGAGCGCGTCGTAGTTCACAAAATTTCGTAAAATAATACTTAGAGCAATACGAAACATACCTACTATGGAGCCTGAATGTGGAGTTTTGAAGAAAAATTATTGAACGATTACAAGAGAAATGGTGGATTTCAACAGTTATGTTCAACAACCAGATAAGGGCGGTCAGTTCTACTCTTATTCAAAAGAAATTGGATTTTTTAATGGTTTGAAGACATAAAAGTTAAGAAAACGCATATATTTTATTAAATGAGGCCACTCAATGCTTTTTTTATCAGGTATTATTATTTCAAGCCAACCATAGACTACCAGGTTAGTACTTGATAAAACTATTTACATCTTCTTTGTCTGCTATTAGCTATAAATTACTATATAATGTTAGTTGATCAATATTTTCTTAACATTATGATGTTTAATGCATTGTAATTATATTGTGAGATTTATAGATTGTAATTATTATAAGCAATTGTGCTATTTAGCTTTGTAAGGTTAAGTATGAATATTGATACAGTTATATTGTAATCCTAGACAATAGCAATCCTATATTTTTAAAAATTTAGCCTGTAATAACCGTTTACATGTATAGTTTATTTTAAATTCTAAAAGTTTCCAACATTATTCTACCCTCTACTCAGTATACTTATGAGTATACTGCATCATTTATAGTTCAAACTTTGCTATAACATTTGCTCGTATACATTTCAGGTTAATGGGCACCAGCTAACGCAGTGTCCGAGGGTGAGGAGCTTTTTACGAGACGAGCGAATTTCAGTGAAAGGGTCACCGTGGCTTACCTAGGTGAGTGACTACCCTACCGATAATTTGGGTGAACAGATTTTGGTACGTAGCGATTATGGATCTGTTTATTATAAAACCCTGGCTCAAGCTCAGAATTACTTGATCATAGTCTTAGTTAAACATATCTCAATGTTTAGAGTGAAGGAAGTTCGCGTTTTAATACTGATAACTTGTTAAATTACCGACTGTTCAGTTCGTTCGCCAGGCTGGAACATTTCCTTGAAAGTTAGGGAAAGAACAATTTAATGTACCTGCATTCTGTTATTGAAGATATGACGGTGGTATCGGTCGAGAAATACTTCTTAATAATTTAAGCAATATTACCTACGGCAACAGTCTAAACAGCTTCAGTGAACCGTTCACTACTCGAGACACTGCGCGGTGGGTGCAAACTTAATTGGATAAGAATTTTATCCTAAAATGGATAATACACAATTTAATATTTACCTACCCGCTTGGGTCTAAACTTCGTCATCTATACACGTTTTTAGAATATTTGATCCTTAGGTTTTAGAAAGTGGTAAATACAATTATGAAGACAGATAGCCTCGTATACTTATCAGAATGTTGGCTTAGTTATTATTCGTTTACCAGCGGTCCTGGTGCGTAGTTCTACAAGTAGTTCTACAGGCAAACATTTTTGAAAGCAGTTTAGAAGCACGCCAGACAAAGTATTATATTTTGTCTATTCTACTACACAAATTTGGTGTAGTGCTCTTTCTGCGATTGCCTCATGTTTAAGGCCTTTCAAGAAAAATTAATTTCGAATTAGAATTTGTTTTAAAATTAGAAAAAAATAGTTAAGGGCAATAAATAATTGAACTGTTAAATAATTAAATGTTTGTGTTAATGGTTTCTACTAGTTTTTATACACTGTTTATCATCCGGTGCAGCAATGTTTGGGACTTTTGTTACGCCTTATGTATGTTATGGTACGGATTATTTATATGTTTATTTGGTTGATAATAAATATCATCGACAATATCAGTCTGAATTTCCAGATTTTTAAAACTTGCGTTGAAAACTTGTTTTAGTTTGTAGTTTACAATGTAAAACATATTAATCAATGACACAGTCTGTACTAAGTCGATATGATTGGCAGCTGGTTGTTACAAATGAGTTATCATTTGTCAACAAGATGGTGAAGTTCCACATTTTTGAAACCAAAACTGTTCGTTCACTATTTTCTTGATACGTCATAACAGAAGCTTTCATTTAACACTTTTAATTACTACAAATTAATAAAGAGATACAGTGGGAGCCCCATGCGCACCTTACGGAAGTGGTTGCCGGGCCCCTTCTTACAATCACCAAATGGTACATCGAGCCCATTTGTGGAATATGCAACTGTGGATTATGACCTGACGGAGTAGCTTCCCACGGTGGTTAACCATAGTTGGGCGGGTGGCCAGCGGCACCATCGTTTCTACGGATTTCTCTAGCTGACGGTTCGACCCACGCCACTCCCATAGTGACTTTCGGTCTCACACTCACCAACGAAAGACGACAGCACGAATGCTGTTGCTTTAAGTTGAATTTCTGTGCGAGGGTAATACGACCGCGTTTGAGTCAGCCAATCGTGATGATATCAGGCACTACAATCTATGGTAGTATGCTAGCCACAGATTATCAGGTTAATATTTGAAAAACTATTTCCATCTTTTCTGTAGCTATTAGCTATAAGTAATAATGTTAGTTTATCAGTATTTTCTTAACATTTTCATTTTTAATGCATTATAATCATATTATGAGATTTATAGATTGTAATTATTATAAGTAATTGTGCTATTTAGTTTTGTAAGGTTAAACATGAGTCTAGAGACAGTTATATTGTGAAACTAGACCATATAAATTTTTTATTTGTTGAAATTTAGTCTGAAATTTACATGTACAGTTTATTTTAAATTCTAAAAGTTTCCAACATTATTCTACCCTCTACTCAGTATATTTATTAGTATACTGCATCGTTTATAGTTCAAACTTTGCTATAATATTTGCTCGTATACATTTCAGGTTAATGGGCACCAGCTAACGCAGTGTCCGAAAATGAGGAGCTTTTTACGAGACGAGCGAGTTTGTGAAAGGCTTACCGTGACCTAACTAGGTGAGCGACTACCCTACCGATAATTTGGGTGTACAGATTTTCTAACGTGCGATTATGGATCTGTTTACTATAAAACCCTATCTTAAGCTCAGAATTACGTGATGATAGTCTTAGTTAAACATATCCCAATGTTTAGAGTGAAGGAAGTTCGCGTATTAACATTGATACTTTGTTAAATTACCGACTATTCAGTTCAATATTACATGTGAACATTCCAAGTTAAATGAAACCTTGGGTTTAGGGCGCCAGGCTGGAACTTTCTTTTAAAGTTAAGGAATGAACAACTCAATGTACCTACATTCTTTTTTGAGGACATGACGGTGGTATCGTTAAAGATATACTTCTTAATAATTTGAGAAATGTTACCTACGGCAACAGTCTAAACAGCTTCAGTGAATCGTTTACTGCTCGAGACACTTTGCGTGGAGGATGCAAACCTAATTTTATAAGAATTTTATCCTAAAATGGATAAAACGCAATGTAATATTTACCTACTCGCTTGGGTCTAAACTTCGTCATCTATAAACGTTTTTAGATATATTGATCCTTAGACTTTAGAAAGTGGTCAATATAATTTGCAAGACAGAAAGCCTCGTATCTGAATGTTGGCTTAGTTATTCTTCCTTTGCCAGTGGTCCTGGTGCGTAGTTCTACAGGTAGTCCCACATTCAAACATTTTTGATAGCAGTTTAGAAGCACGTCACGCAAATAATTATTTTTTGTCTATTCTGTCTTCTTCTAAAGGCAATAAATAATTAACCTGTTAAATAATTAAATGTTTGTGTTAATGGTTTCTACTAGTTTTTATACACTGTTTATCATCCGGTGGAGATGGGACTTTTGTACCGCCTTGTGTATTTCATGGTACGGTTTATTCATGTATTTAACGGGTAATACCATCGACAATATCAGTTTGAATTTCCAGATTTTTAAAAACTCGCATTAAAAACTTGTTTTAATTTGTAGTTTACAATGTAATACATATTAATCTATGACACAGTCTGTACTAAGTCGATATGATTGGCAGCTGGTTGTTACAAATTAATTATCATTCTTGCCAACAAGATGGTGAAGTTCCACACTTTTAAAACCAAAATCGTTCGTTCACTATTTTCTTGATACGTCATAACCGAAGCTTTCATTTAACACTTTTAATTACTACAAATTAGACTCTGAACTTTACTAAACTTATACCTGCCCAATTTTATAGATTTAATGATAAAAAGATAGGGCATTTATTTACAAAGTCTGTTTACAGCTATGTTAGGCTTGATAATGACGCACAACGAGCACAATTACGTTTGCTTTACTTAGGCTCTAGCCAAGCAACTTTTTTTTTTGTAAGTACGACACTTGGACGGCAAGGCGGCTTCCCGCAATTTGTGGTTGTCCCGATGTTGCTTGCTGCCATGTTATTTTTTTCCCGATGCCGTCCGTGGTCACCTATAGTAATATTTTGAGCTGCCCCATGTTCAGGATCGTCCAAGAGGGATTTTGTTTCATATTCGTACGACTCTGGTTGTTGTTGTTATTGTTGACAAGGTACGTTCAACTTTAAGCAACGTGAATCTTATGAAGTTGTAGACTGGTGGGCTGTTGTATGTTGAAGGGAAGGTCAGATTGGGTTGAATAACCTGTAATATATTGTAGCCGTTTTTTGAAACTTAAATAGAACGTTCAATCGAGTTCTATTACCCTTTCTTTTTTTTTTAACGTGTGGAAACTGCCTCGCGCCGTCACCCCACCGGGGTTTACGGCGGGGTGGTGTGTCGGAATCGGACCGACTAAAGCCACACGGTGTGCCACTCTGCGCCTGAGATAGGAGGGATTCGGGAATCGCTGCTATTACGACATCCAGATCCCTCCTAGCGCCTGCCCGCTACTGCGGGCACCACCTAAGGGTAAACTCTCTATTTTAGGCGAAGTACGGCACACGCGGACGTCGCCTCCTCGCGGCTGGCCACTACAGCGGATGGAGGGGAAAACCCGTCCCGTCCACCCGCGGCCACACTCAAGGCGGCTTGAGGCGCTGGTATGTGCGCCTAAGTGGAGATCGTCCTCCCGGGCCTTTTCCGCCGCCTCCTTCCGCAAAATTACGTCTTAGCAGAAGGTTGCGACCGCGGTAAAACAACTGGCGCTACCGGCCATGGAGCGTATGACGGCTGGTAGCGACCAATAACTGCAGTGAGGACCCCACGCTGCACCGCCCAGGCGGAACATACCGCTAGCGTGTGCTGAGCCGAGTCCTCACTGCACTCGCAGTGGCGACAGGCGGGACTCAATTCCCTCCTGGCGACCGAGTGCAGATACTTCCCGAAGCAACCGTGCCCGGAAAGGATCTGTATCAGTCGGAAGGAAAGGGTCCCGTGCTGCCGCCCCGTCCATTTGGCGATGATCGGCTGGAGAGCTTCCACGAGGGCAAAGCCAGCGCGAGGAGTCTCTAACCGGAACGACCAACGAGCCATCGTGGCTCGACGAGCGGTCTCACGCCACTCGCGTATCTCTTCGGGCGGGGGCTGTATGCGGCTACCCGCCCAGAAGTCAGCCGTCCGCCGATAAGCTTCGGCGAGCACTCGCACTTGGCGCTTGTGTGTCCCGATGACAGGCATTTGTAACACCTCATCGGTCTCGCCGCCAGGGCTGTGATCCTAGTGCTCACAAAACCGATGAGCAGCCTGTCGGCGTCGCCCAACATTTTGGCCGACGCTACGGGACAGCTGACCCACACCGCGCGAAGCCCTCCTAGACCGGGGCGGATGGTGCCGACCCTAATGTTGTCCGCGTTGCAACCCGTCTTCTCTCTTACTGCAACGCGGATATCCTTGGTCGTTATGGAGTCGTCCAGGCCTGGTACTGCAGCTGCGGGGTAGAGGCTGCTTTTTGTACAGCCTTCCTACCCCGCTTTTGAGACTTCTTAGCCCCCCCGATTACCTGCCAACCATCCGTGGAAGAGGCAGATGTGGAGGGAGCACTTATGGAGGTGCCAGAAACAGCGGTTGGAGTGGGGAGCAGAGGGAACACCACCCCAGCCTTTGCCGCTGTTTTGGGCCCTGACCTTAGTGCAGGCGTTCGGGCTGTTGCCTTGGCCGTTTGCCGTGCCCTCGGAGCAGTTGCAGGAGCAGCGGAGACTGTTGCCGCTGCCGCGTAGGACACGCGACCGGTTGCAACGGGAAGCGATGCTTACACCGATGCAACCTTCACTTTATGCGCTGCGGCCGGACAACAGGGGCCGGTGGCAGCCTTGCCTCCAGGCCAGCCAGACGCCCGTCCATTATGCGCCATACTGCATCTGTTATTTGGCGCAGATGAGCATCAGGAATGCCACCGAGGTTGGAAGAGGGGGCAGGCTGAGACGGGAACGTAACCGAGAAGAGGCCTTAAGGTTACTCGACTTGGTGGCCACTTTGTGAATAATGGCCACCGCGGCCATTCTCTCCTGCATGGACGATAGTGTTTGGGGAACTGAATCCCCCACCATCGGTTCCTTTATTTTTAGCAGGAGATCAGCAATCTCCTCCTCCGCCAAGATTTCGCTGTCTGTCCGGACCTGTCTATAGGATTCAGTCTTAAAGAAGACGGAGCCTGACGGGGCCGAGATCGAAGTTCGTGATCTCCCTCTGCGGCTGCTCGCTACCTTAGGAGTTAGCATCTCCTGGGATGTATCGCTGTCCTTCATCCCTTGAGCGTCCGCGTTTTCGGCTGTCACACAGCTCCGTCTCCATGAAGTCCAGCACGTCCTCGCACTGGAGTGCGCAGTGGATTTGTTACGTAACCGTTCCGATGTTCTTCGGCTCCCAGCAGCCATAATGGCTTCTAGGAGCCCCACTGAGATAGGCGTTCCAACTATTACGTCGTCCATGTCAGACGTAAGGTCGTCCGCCCTTGCAATTCTCTCCTTAAGACAGTGTCTTTAAGTGCGTTTTGAAATTCCGCAACTAGCATAAGTACTTCTTTTATAATTGAACCTCACCTTTAGTTCAGCCATTTTCTTAATCAAGAAATTTTTTGAATAACTAAGAGAGTCTTCGTTTGTTTGGCCGCGGCGTTTTGCCTGTTGACTTGGCCTCTTATCGTGCCCTCTTAGCAGCCACAGGGGCAGCAGATACCGACGCCGCCGTATAGGATACGTGACCGCCTGCAGTGGGAAGTGGTGATGTCGTCGATGCGACCTTTAGTCTATGTGTGGGAACGGATCATACGACCCACAGTACAACTGAGGCAGTTGTTGAGCGTTTACTCTAGTCATTTTACTCAAGTCTAAAGCTAATTCTTGAAGATATGGAGTCCAAAGAGCCATGATTTTTATTCCTCTTATTCATTTGACGTGCAAAAGGCGAATGAAGATCTGTGACCACGTGTGACTAAGAATACAAAATATGTAAAAACAAATTGATTTATTAAGTTTGTAAAAATCTTAGATAGGTGAAACATTAGTCTCAGATGAATAATTTAGACGATCTTCATGGTTTCACCTGTGTGTATGGTTACTGCTCCGGTCTTGAGGATGCCAGCGTGATGTTTCATAGGGTATAAAATTAAAATATTGTGTGAAACATTTAATACAATTTTTATCAAATACGCAAAGACTTGTTTAGATCTAACTACTAGTTCCAGGGTATCAACTACTTACATAACTAACCAGCTGTAGATACCCACCACGCTTCGTCGAGGAATGAAGCTGACGCGAGAAATAGAGTCTAATATCTATCAGTAGTCTGATACCCAGCTGAATACAGGCTCTGCCTTGTGCGGACTTAGACATCTGTGTGCATTTGTCATCATATACACTATTCATATATTGCTTGCTAATATATTGCCTTTCTGCGACTTTATCTATATTTTCAAATATTATGATCAATATTGGAGTACTAAAACTTTGAATGATTGGTATTGATGGCTTGGTTTAATGTAATTGTTCCTCATGGTAGTGTGTAGATGTATTGTCAATGTGTAATCGTATATAGCTAATATAGATATGTGAAATAAAATATCTGTCAGTTTTTTAAACACGGAAATATTTATTGCACCTTTTTAATGTTACACAAATTAATTTAAACGTTCTAACTAATATTTTGACTTATTAGAGACTACACTTACGAGTATGTGACTTAGAACTAAACTGACCTTGTATCTATATTTACACATCCAATATTATAAAAGTCTATCACATATTTACAAAGACAACACTTAAACAATATAACGAAACGGAAACTATCATTTAACACTTTTACTGATTACAAACTAGACTTAAAACTAATTAAACTTACACCTATTTAATGTTACAGATTAAATTTTAAATATTTAAATCATTTATTTACAAAATTCATTCACAAGTACTATCTATATATTGCACCAGTATTTATACATCACAGTATGTATACAAATTATATTCATTTTACAATAAACTTAGTTTAGTTAGTACCTCTCAACAAAGTTCAGTTTGATGTCGCACAAGGAGGACAAACATTTTTTTTATCTGAGCCTTTAACTCAGCAACTTGTCTTTTTAAAAATGTCGCTTGGACGACAAGGCGAGCTCCGCGCAGTTTGTCGCGGCTCTGCTTTGCCACCATATTATTTCTCGCCCACTGCTGTCGGTAATCATCTGTCTCTTCCGCCGGCTGCATGGGCGCCTCATTCTTGGATTGCTCCCGAGTAGAGAGCCCCTATTTTGACCGCCTTGATCTGGAAGGACTCATTCTCAAACTCCTGATACTCAGGATCGTCTGAGAGAGATTCAGTCTCGTTTTCGTAAGATTCTGGCGGCGTAATCATGTTGGGAGGAGGTGCGTTACACTTCAGATTCCAACTTTCGGAAAATGATGACTGTGACGACGACGTTGCAGGCTGGTTCGCAGGACGTGGTTGAAAAGGTCCGATCGCTTCGTTTGATCGTGACGATTTCGATGTCGTAAGTTGCATAAGGTAGTACGATCCATAATAAATTAGCGGTGGTCGTTGAGCATTTATTACTAATGTTCTGCTCAAGTCCAAGGTGAAACATTAGTCACAGATGAACAATTTATTGCTCCAGCCTCTTAGCGTGATGTTTCATGGAGTATTAATTGTACAAAATATGTAATTTAATTTTTATCAAATCTTTAAAAAATTGTTTAGACTACTAATACAAGGTATCACTTATCTAACAATAATTAACCAGCTGTAGATACACACCACGCTACGTCGCGGCACTTTATGGTTGCAAATGAGGGATAAGACTAACGCGAAAAGTAGAGTCGAAAATCTGTCAGCAGTCTGGTACCCAGGTAAATACAGGCTCTGTCTTGTGCGGACTTAGACGTCAGTGTGGGTGTCTACCTATACACTATTCATATACTGATTGCTAACGTTATGGTCTTTGACTTTCTGTTACATTAATCATATTTTCCATATTTGAGTACTAAAACTTTGAACAATGGCATGTTTAATGAAATTATGTCTGAAATGGTGTCTAATTGTCGTCATAGTGTGTAGATGTATTATCAATGTATATTGGTGTACTAGTATTTTAAATAAAATATCTGTCAGTTTTTTAAACTCGTGAATATTTATTGAAGTGAAACTTCTTTAGAATCGCTGTGATTTCAAACCGCATGCAACGGGAAAACGACAGGTAAGAGACACAAATACAAAAGTGTATGGGAAGAAACCGGTAAAGAATGAGACAGAAATATTAGTGAGCCAGAGCGAGAGAGTAAATCTCGGTGTGTTGCTCATTCTTTGGTCGATTTACTGAAGTTTCACTTCTATCGTGTATGATTTCATACACATCTTTTTTGCATATTTTATTACTACACAAATTAATTTAAACATTCTAATTAATACTTTACCTTATTACAAACTACACTTGTGTTACTTAGATTTACTTTTTGCTTTTTTTAACGTCAGAAAACCCCCTCGGGCCGTCACCTCACCGGGGTTTACGGCGGAGTGGTGTGTCGGAATCGGGTCGACTATAACTACACGGTGTGCCACTCTGCGCCTGACATAGGAGGGATCCGGAAACAGCTCTTATTACGACATCCAGATCCCTCTTAGTGCCTTCTGGCACAACGTATGGCACACACGGACGTCGCCTTCTCGTGGCTGATCATTATAGCAGATGGAGGCGAAAAACCGTCCCGTCCACCCGCGGCCACGCTCAAGGCGGCATTAGGCGCTGGTACGCGCGCCTCCACCGTCGGGTTCGCCGGCAGCAAATTTGGTCCGAGTGGAGGTCGTTCGCTTGGGCCTTCTCCACTGCCTCCTTCCGCGAAAGTACATCTTCGCAGCAGGTTGCGACCGCGGTAAAGCCACTGTCGCCACCGATTATGAAGCGTATAACGGCCGATAGCGAGAGATCTCCTCCAGTAACTGCAGTGAGGACCCCACGCTGCGAAGCTCAGGCGGCAAAAGCCGTTAGCGTGTGCTGAGCCGAGTTCCCACTGCAGTTGCAATGGTGATAGCCGGGACTCAATTCCCTCCTCGTGACCGAGTGCAGATAATTTCCGAAGCAACCGTGCCCGGCTGTCGCCCTGCCCACTCGGTGATGACCGGCTGGAGTGCAAAGCCAGCGCGTGGAGCCTCCAACTGGGACGACCAATGAGCCATCGTGGCTCGACGAGCGGCCTCACGTCACTCGCGTGTCTCTTCGGGCGGGGGCCGTATGCAGTTTCCCGCCCGGAAGTCAACCGTCCGCCGATAAACTTCGGCGAGCACTTACAAGTTCTCCCCCCGGGCTGTGACCAATGTGTTATCGGCGTAATAAATTACGCCTAGCCCGAGGGGAGACGACCTCGAAGAGCCCAGTCGTATCCCATGTTACACCGCATGACACACCGCATGACACGGGCTGCCGCCTCAAAATACCAT
This sequence comes from Hypercompe scribonia, assembly GCA_949316085.1. NCBI lineage: Eukaryota > Metazoa > Arthropoda > Insecta > Lepidoptera > Erebidae > Hypercompe > Hypercompe scribonia. Next base: position 18,783,592 of record OX438981.1, on the reverse strand, counting down.
CTTGGTCCTCGTATATAACGGATATCATTTATAATGTTAAGATAGTCTGCCACAAGCCGAGAAGGAACGTAATAGGGCTCCGCGGTTACGGCAACACCAATCGACCACTGTGCTATGGTTTGCAGGAAGAGGTCCTGTGCCGCGGCACAGTGGTTCAGATACATCTGGACAAGGAGGTTGGTGACTTGATCCATTACTGAATCATCTCTACAACCTTCTCCGTGGGCGACAATGCTGACGTGCGGACGACATCGGAGGTAGATTTGGCCGATTGGCTAGGCCCCGACGCTTGCCGAGAATTGCGAGGAGGTTTGCACCCCCCTGCCCAATCTGGTGATTGGCGGGCTTGTTACCCGCCGCACACGCTGGGCAGTGAGGGGCGGCAGAACACACCGCCGCCTTGTGCCACGGTCGACCGCAGCGGAAACATAGTCCGCTGCTGTCAAAACAACTTACGCACTTGGCGCGTGTGCGTTCCGATACCAGACATTTGTAACATCTCATCCGTCTCGCCGCAGGACTGTGATCCTAGCGCTCACAAAACCGATGACTAGTCTGCTGGTGTCGCCTAAAGTTTTGGCCGACGATACTGGCTGCAAAAATTCCCTGCAGATTTGCGTCTTCAGCCCCAGGAAACTCCAGAACTCGAGCTCCCGTCTGGGCAAGGCGCAACCTGACCCCTACCGTCCCGAAATCCTTGGCGAGACTGGCTCGGGCCTTTTTTAATAAGGCTGCATAGGACAACCCGTCATCAGCCGTCGCCGGTGATAAGGTGACAACTACAGCCGCAGTTTTTGGGGGCTGTAGTTTCCGTGCCTTTTAGGCAGGGACGATTGTCATCGGCGGCGACTGCGGGGTAGAAGCTGCTCTTTGGGCAGCCTTTTCACCCCGTTTTCGGAACTTCTTTAGCCTTCCGACTATCTGCCAACTATCATTGGAAGGAGTAGATGTGGAGAGGCCAGGTTTTGAGCCGGGACTAGGAGCGGGGAGCAGAGGAGATTTTGCTCCAGCCCTTACTGCCACTTTTGACCTTGTCCTCGTTGTAACCATCTTAGTTGCTGCCTTGGCTACCTGATGTGCCCTCGGAGCAACCGGAGGAGCAAACACCGACACAGCTGCCGCATATGATATGCGACCACCTGTGATGGAAATCGGAGTTGACACTAATGCAGCCTTTCGCTTATCGGCAGCGAGGGGCGGCCGAATAATTGGGGCTGAAGGCAGTCTCACCTCCAGGCTCACGAGACACCCGTCCAGCATATGCCTTCCTGCGTCAAGAATTTAGCGCAAGTGGGCATCATGGACGTCACCGGCACCGGGAGTGGGAGGCTGCCTTGGAGCCGGGCCCTGTTTGTTAGGTCTTGCCGCCTGCGTCTGAAACTGGGCGAACTGGGTGCTCAGGTCGGCCACCTGTCCTGTCAGGCGTTTGTTAGCAGCTTCTAGGCGAGCACTTTTCGAATTATAACCACCCCCACATTTGCTCTCTCCTGCAACACCACTGGTGTATGGGAAACGGAACCCCTTTCCACTGGCTCTCGGTTCTTCTGAAGGAGGTTTGCAATCTCCTCCTCCACTGTGCTTTCGCCTTCCGCTCTGACCCTTCTGTAGATAAAGCCTGATGGAGTCGAGATCGCCGTGATCGCTCTCTTCGAAACTAAACTTATACCTACCTAATGTTAGAGACTAAATTTTAAATAATGAAATAATTTATTTACAACATTTAATTACAAATATGTACCTATACTGGTACTGTCTATAGACTCGTATTGCACGAGTATTTACATATCGCACAACGAGCACAAACATTGTTCTTTATTTGTGCCTTTAGCTCAGCAACTTTTCTTCTTAGAAACGTCGCTTGGACGGCAAGGTGAGCTTCCCGCAGTTTCCGTTTGTTGCCGCTCTGGTTAGCTATCATATATTATTTCTCTCCCGCTGCCGTCTATAGTCATCTGTCGATTTCATTGACTCCATGACGCATCCCATTCTTGAATTGTTTTCTAATAAAGAGCCCAGAGAGCTGGTCTGGAAGGATTCGCTCTCAAACATCTGATCAGCTTCGTCTAAGAGGGATTCGGTTTTGTACTCATAACATTTCGGTGGTCTAATCGCACTGAGAGGAGGCGCGTTAGACTTCAAAAGATTCGAAGTTTCGCACTACGCAGTCGAAAAGGTTTTTATCGGGTCTTTTGATCTACAACAGATTTGAGGTAGTTTTTGGGCGTTACAAGGTAGCATCGGGTCGTACGACTCATAATACATATATTTGTGGCGGTCGTTGAGTGTTCATTATGAATGTTTTGCTCAAGTTTGCTTTTTCTTGAACTCGACCAGTTTTTCATGACCCCATTGAGTAATGCGGCCTAGGACCAGGTTGAGCTCAGTAAGCTCATGTTGTTTTTTCTCAACGTACGCTAACTTGGCTGTAGGGTGACCACAATATCGTCCATGAACTGTGCTATCGTCTGTGAAGTAATATATATTACCAGGCGCCAACATATCATTAATATGCAGAAGAAACAGTGAGGGTGACAGGACGGTACCTTGAGGTACACCAGCGTTAATTTGCTGAAAATCAGAGGTCTCGCCGTCGCATAGGACTCTAATGGGGCGCTTGTGCAGACAGTCATGCGTGAGATGTAGACATATGACACCACAGATTTCTTTATAGAAATTTTTAATATATACTATTCCGTAGGAAGAACATAATTTTGATTATAATCAATTTTCACTAATAAACAAATAAATAAGTTTTATTAATATCAATGTTTTCCAATCATAGAAATGCCTAATAAAAGTTCAGGGTTTAGAAGTGAGGGTCTTAACCTCCTGTACAGCGCTCGCACCGGTCATGATGGTTAACCGAACTGTTTTTCAACATTATCTATAAATTTATAGGGTACTTGAAAAAAGATCTACTAAATATGTTTGCTAGTTCGAACATGAAGCACAACGAATATAATTATCTTTCTTAAAATTGGCCATCGACTTTATTTTAGCGACTTTCTTCATCACTCATCACCAAAAACCGACTCCTTCGATAGTCTTTCGAGTTTAGCGGTGAAGGTGTGTGAAGTTTTACTGGAACTACTACTGGCCCCGCATACTTCGATATTGAAAGCTCGGGAGGCATGTGTTACCAACGATGGGTTAGAACCTGAATCATTTATCAACTGTTCCGTTGTGTTTTTGCTATGTATATTTAGTGATCATTACTTATTTGCGCTACACTGTTAAGAATATCTAGAAATAAGGACCCTGTAATACCACATAGATCGTCTTTTGTTTTGTCGATCGCCAAGCCGTCAAACAGTCGCCATGATTTTTTTGACTTGTTTCCTTTGCCTATCATTGCGCACTCGTCACTTTAAAGTAGGCACGTCATCATCACACCACATTAACCGCCTCTCTTTGGAAAGGAGGTTTTGGCCTACTCCACACTGGCTAGACAACTTGGTACAGTGTTTGTATCAAATTTTACTTACCTTTGCTGCATAATTTGCTCCCCTAGTCACCTCTTGTGACACCCATGGAATGAATGGGAGTCATGACTGTCTGTCTTCTTAATCCACAACTGACCGTCACCACACGGAACAGTAAACACGTATTTTACTTAATTGTAACGTGAACTGCTTTTACGCAATTTATAAACTTGCGACATAATTGATTAAAAATTTTACTGAAGTAATAAAATATCTATTTCTAAAAAGAACCTGTGATTGTTTAGTGGCTACGTCACTACTTGATACAAACATTACGAATAGTGGCAACGTTAAGTTACCACTATTCGTTGAGACAAACTACGTCATAGATATTGTTTATATTGTAATGTGTAGGTACAACACTTGTGATGTACAAGTGAATTTTAATTACTACGTAATCAACACACAATGATTTAATGTATTATTTATGAGCAATACCTTTATTTAATTGTTGCATTTACTTTTGTATGTGCGGCAAAGTATAAATGGATAACCACTTATATTTGTATGACGTGTGTTTATTTAGAAATTCTATACTTACTGCGATTGTATTGTATGCCCGAGTGAGGTTGAGTGACGGAACACAGCGTTTTATAATGTAATTGTGTAACATCCCCTGTATGTGTACATCATATTGCAATAAAACCATTTAAACTTAAAATTTTTATTTTTTTTCTATACCTAAAAACTGTTAGTTTTTTCTTTGCATAGTATAGATTTTAACTCTGTTTTCACCAACTGGAAAAATAATTCAAGAGGAAGTTATATGTATAATACACGAATATTATGAAAAAAGAAAATGTAAAAATTTTAAAAAGATTTAAATACGACGTAGTAAAAATATATTTATATGCACTTACACTGCAAACGCTGGCCGAACCTTACAAGATAGATAAGAATTATTGTTCTGAATCATTTTGTAAGGTACTCTAATCTTGTATTTGTATTACAGAATTGTAATATGAAGATATTTACACAAAATATCACAATGGTGTATGTTTATCTCCTAGGCAGAACCCATAGTAAACTTTTTTAACTTTACATTTATCAAAAAAAAGTGTCTTGTTTACGAAACCAAATATTGAAGAATATGAGGAGATAATGAATAATTAATTAAAACATTAGACACCACTATTTACAGCCATTGTTTCACAGTCAAACGACAATACAATTTCTTGCTCAGTAATAATTCAATTCTCATAGTTTAATTTTAGTAGTTCAATATTTCTAATTCTGTAACTGGAATTAGAAATGTTTTTTTTTTAAATGGTTTCCATAGAGGATTTGTTGATTTTTTTAAATATTTGTAATCACAATGAATTCCGAAATAAACTATACCATAAAAAGAAAACGCCAACACTTTTCATCCTTATACATCCTTTCACATCCCTGTTCATCCTTTCACATCCTGGTAGCAATGAACATAAAAATACAACTAGCCCTACTAATGTGATGGAGTAGAATATTCCGTTTATCTCCTCCGGTGGAGAAAGTAATAATATCCTTACACACCTCACACACGGTTGTCTGATATAAAACTCGGTAGAACCACAAATGATAACCAGCCTGCTGATAAACGTACTTAAATATGTCTAAATACATGTAATGAGTTCCACATATTATTGATAAATTACGCCCAGACACTAAACAAATGACAGTATTCATCACTCAAACAGTTATCGTGGGTGGGTGTCGTACCCAAGACTTCTAGTAGCAGTTCTGTATTAAATGGACATGAAAATGTTTCTTGTCCCTTTAACACAAAGAGAGAATCTCTCAATCCGTCGAGGTGATCATGCCAGACGGAGATTAATGTTGTGTTGGTGTTAAAAAAATTGTGTAGAAAATTAAAAATAAATAGACTGTTGATGATAACAGTTATAGTACGTTTATTTATTTACTCCTTCTTAAACCCTTACAATTCCAGATGACCGTCGGCAGCCATAATAGTATGAAAATGTGCTATAGCTGCCAAAAAGATGATGAATGAACTGAAGAATTGTATTAACCACTAAGGGTAACCCACTACAGTCAAACTACGGGACAGCTAGCTCTTACAAAACCAGTTACTGTCGATAGCATAATTACCAAATATATAGGAAATTGCACATGAATTTCTAATATTGAACGTAATCGACTTTTGCATCTTATTGCAGCTGTGCTCTGTCTAAATTTTAACTTCACTACTCATTACCCACAGTCGTAAAGGATTATCACGTGCCTGTCATTTGCAAACCCTTACGCGTGGACACTGATTATGTCCCAGAGGTTAGTCAGGATTAAAAAAAATAATTCAATAGTGTTGCATTGACTTTGGAAAGGAGTTGGACTTTGGGTTTGTTAATGTTTAAGTTAGGTATCACGGTCTTAAATTGGCAGATTCGGAATGCAATGTTATATAATCTCTAAAATAGTTTCAAGTTGCTGTTTGAAGTACTTTCCTTTTCTACACGTCACATACTACTACTTAAGCCTTAGTTGATGAGGTAGTCAAATGTGAACATTAACCCTTTGTTATTATTTTTAACACGTCATAAGCATAAGTCTAATAGTAGTGTATATGTGAGTCGGTGTGTCTGTGCTCATAAATAATAAGTTGAGAGATGGAATTTGATTCAGTATTTTCTAAGACCTTGCAGTGTTCTCAGCTATTACTCGAAATTTCAAATCAAGTGGTGACTGTGTCAAGTGGTGGACGACTGCGATAAGCTGACGATGATTCAAGATTTCGATCCAATCGTGGATAAACGGGATTATTTTAGGAGTTTCAATCTTATAATTATGACTCTTGCTACAATCTTCTATAACATTTATAATGGCGTTGGCTTCTTAGTAATTATTTAATTATAGCATATTTTAATATATTTCCAATAAAATTTACACCATTCAACATGCGAACCTCCATTAAAATTTATCTGCAAACCGTATTTTACTAAAACTGTGAAGAATTGCAGTGACTCAGCAATACATTTCCGCCCGTAACTTGTGAACAGTTCCCGTAAGCTTACCTCTTCACGTTATGAAGAAAGAAATTATAATACAAGTATGGAATTTCAAAGGTTCGATAAAAGATAATCAGAAAGAACGTAGTGTTATTTACGGATGATACTTCACTTTTGTTTCATTTTAAACGACAACAGTCAGTTACTGATGACGTAACCCAACACTATCTCAAATGTAGTGAACTAGTTCAGTGTTAATTATTCACTTGGTAAACGAGAAGAAAACTAAACATTTACAAACAGATTTTTTACAACTATTTTAAAACAAGTAAAAACTAGTGGTTGGGACATGGAGCTTGTGAACACCGTCAAGGTTTTGAGTATTACTCTAGACTTTAAATTGCAATAGGTCCACACATTAATGAATTGTCGTACATACACGGCTCTGCATCATACACGGCTTCTAAAATTCGTCAATTAATCGATGTAGAAACAGCTACATATATTATTGTGTACTTCAAAAACGATACCTATTTTGTTTGTTTCGGCATTTCTGTCCGGAGTAAGTCTGGAAATGCCGGCATCTTCCAGCTGTAAAGTTCGATATGTAAAAATATCTACAAAAGATTTACTTGCAAAAATAAACATCAGATCATTTCTAGCCAACGTTCTACGTCATAAACATAAACTATAGACGCTACACATTGGTGTTTACGAATGAGACTATCACTACAAATGTTTAGAGCAAGACTCATTGTAGCGTGTGGATTATGTAGTGCTATCTATTGCTATTATTTGACGACATTTTTGTAAAGGGAAGTTTAATAAAACATATGAACGTATATTTCGGGCCACATTTTCAAAGAAATACATGAGGCAAACTTCTAAAATCAACATTTTACCATGAATATTGTACCTCCGTTGCACAGTGATACTTATGCAGTTGGCTGTAGTGTAATGCATGAATGAATATTATTATTGCTGCAGGTATTTTCCACGTATAAACTCGAAAAATAAAATGAATGTTTACTGAGTGCTTCTTGTTCCAATTCCAGGTTGTAGGACTGACCAGGAGTGAAACTTAGGTGCGTGCATGGTAAGTGCGACATGCTCCAGATCGTCAAACAGAAGATCTGGTGTACTTCGTTGTCTAATTTTATGCTTACTACATACATACACGACGAGATACCTTTGTCTACGATAGAGCGACGATAATTTTAGTCCCATTTACGCACCTAATAGGGAACTGAGTTATAGCCGTCAATCGGCTATTTATCTACATTTTTTAACAAACGTACTAACTTACTGCTACCTACTTACATTGATCTTTTTAGAATAAAAACAATTTCTTTAAATCTGCTTTATAATAAAAATGAATTTTTGTTAACCTGTGTCTGATAGTAAAACTAGACAAAGTATTCAATACAGCAAAGAAAGCGCATAGGTTTCTTTTCATACGTTTGTATAATATAAGTAACTGTCGCATTTATTCTTAAGTCTTCGTCTTAAGAATTCAATCCTTTTACACGAGACCACCGTGACACAATAGTCGTAACAAAAAGAGTTGCGCATGTGCACAATGCAACATAAGGACGACAGTTACGACATTATTGTCGCACTGTCGAGTTTACATGACAATTAGTCGTGGATATGCGCATGACTGGAGCAGAACTGAGATATTACGGAAACGGGCGTTTTGCACTGACATTGTGATTAACATAATACGTTTGATTAGTCACTCGGCGTCCGCTCGTATTAATTTTAGTATAATATATCTATATTCTTCCTCGTTTATTTTCTATACAAACTGAACCTTTTTCACACTGAGGGGAGACTCCTTTAAAAGTGTAGTAAAATTATCGAGGTATGTCAATGCAACTACTTTATTTTAGGTATTTTGTTAGGTGTATTATCTGAGATACGGTATTTAGATCACCAATTGTTATTGTAAATTTTGTATTTGCATTGAAGAAAAGGTTATTTATTGTACAATACAATCCACACAAAAATGTAAACAGTGCTTAAACTGCTACTAATGAGTCAAACGATCAGGAAGTTCTGGCTCCTATCAAGTCGTACCTTACACCCTGCTGAGTGGTCAGCAGTAGGACGGAACTAAGTTCATCAATCTAACCAACACGCTGGCTCCCTGTGTCGGCTATGAATAGGTTGTATTATCCATGTTGGACAAGCGGTGATCGATCTGCTGCGAACAGAGGCAACCTTAACACATTTATAATTTGTTTATTTCCAGTTATCTATGAATTTGTTGAGCTGCCCGCTTGAAGCACGTGTGCCTTTTATTTAAGAATTTGATTTTGAAAAATAAATATTATAGATCATAAGTTAATAAATAAAAAGCTATGGAATCAATTGTAGCTTTTCCTCTTTCGAGTTTCATAACAATATTATCTTGTTGATGAACTGGTACGTGTTATTGTAATGAATTATAAACTCATAAAATGTTAAAACTCCAAGCGTACGTTACAAATGTAACCGATCGTAAATCCTTGTTACATAAAGATTGGTCGAAGGACACGCTTAAAGAACACGTGAAAAATCCATGAAACCAGTTCCACGGGAAACTTTTATAACTCACTAGTTCCTTAAACGGAATTATCTGGAATAGCAATTTATATCGGATAATTATTCCCAGTAGATCCATGAAGTCAGTTTCAACCTGACTTGTTGAATGCTAGGAGATTAAACTTTTCACTTGTTTTCTTGTGCTACAAAAAATCATTTTTATTTATCTGTTTTGATTTAAGATTCATGCCAGTAACAATAAGATTACGAACTTCTTTTCAATTCATTTTTCATTCGAACTATAAATGCTTGCCGAATAATTGAAAATTGTATCCTATATGTTACACAGTTAACCTAAATTCAAAGTTTCATTCAAATCTGTCCAATTGGTTTACAGGAATCTCGCCCAACAGTTATTGTCGTCTATTACATCTACAATGAACCCACGTGGTATTTATTAAATGTATTATCCACGTACAACTTGCCCTCTGTGTAACATTTATTTTACTAACATCTACAGATAGTCACATGTTTAAAATTGGTTTAAATTTCAAACTAAATAACGGGATTTATTTAACACTAACAGAAATCTACATATAATACTACAACAAAAGTTGTTAGACAGTAAATTAAATAAGTGTACTAATATAACTGAATGTTATTCCCGCGCTGTGGTTCTAACACACTCAGTCGCCCCTATAACGATCTCACTTGTACGTAATGCACACACGTTATATTCACAACCCCAACCCTTGCAACTAACGAAGGGTGTCGCAGCCATCGATGACGTTACAATCACATTATACATCTTAATAAATTGCTTGAAAACCACAGATAACCGTGTGTGAAGCCGCATATGCAGATGCACTGTTGATTAACGATTGCGACTAGCACATCAACTGCAAATTACATGCACAGTTCTTGACACACAACTTTTGTACCAAGTATAGCCTAAATTATTTTGTTATTAAATTTATTTCATTTCTAACTTTAACATAAGGTTTATGTACTAAAAACACGTTGGTAGTTTTTGAACAAAAAACCTTTTTTTTTTTTATCGTATGGAAACCCCCTCGAGCCGTCACCCCACCGGGGTTTACGGCGGGGTGGTGTGTCGGAATCGGACCGACTAAAACCACACGGTGTGCCATTCTGCGCCTGACATAGGAGGGATCCGGGAACAGCTGCTATTACGTCATCCAAATCCGTCCTAGCGCCTGCCCGCTACCGCGGGCACCTTCTACGGATAACCTCTCCATTTAGGCGACGTACGGCACACGCGGACGTCGCCTCCTCGCGGCTGGCCACTATAGCGGATGGAGGGGAAAACCCGTCCCGTCCACCCGCGGCCACACTCAAGGCGGCATGAGGTGCTGGTATGCACGCCTCCGCCGCCCGGCTCGCCGGCGGCGAATTGGGTCCGAATGGATATCGTCCTCCCGGGCCTTCTCTGCCGCCTCCTTCCGCGAAATTACGTCTTCGCAGAAGGTTGCGACCGCGGTAAAACAATTGTTGCTACCAGCCATGTAGCGTATGACGGCCGGTAGCGAGAGATCTCCTCCGCCCATGCGTAACAAACCGCCAGCGTGTGCTGAGCCGAGTCCTCACTGCAGTCGCAGTGGTGACAGGCGGGACTCAATTACCTCCTGGCAACCGAGTGCAGATACTTCGCGAAGCAACCGTGCCCGGAAAGGACCTGCGTCAGTTGGAAGGAAAGGGTCCCGTGCTGTCGCCCTGCCCACTCGGCGATGACCGGTCGGAGAGCCTCCACGGTGGCAAAGCCAGCACGTGGAGTCTCCAGCCGGGACGACCAACGAGCCATCGTGGCTCGACGAGCGGCCTCTCGCCACTCGCGTATCTCTTCGGGCGAGGAACGTATGCCGCTACCCGCCCGGAAATCAGCCGTTCGTCGATAAACTTCGGCGAGCGCTTCCGCCTCCAAATCCCACGGGGGACTTCCAGCCAAGGCGCACGCCGCCTCCATTGATATGGTGCGGTAACCGCGTATGGCTCTAACCGCCAATATCCTCTGAGGGCGCCAGAGACGAGCCCTATTGTGGGCGGTCAGAGCCGCCGCCCACACCGGTGCACCATACAGTGCCATTGATCGGACAACTCCCGTGTATAGCTGTCTCGTCGCGATGCTGGCTCCACCCAAATTGGGCAAAAGTCGCCCCAGGGCAGAAGCAGCGCCGACCAGCTTTGGAGAAAGTTGCCGGAAGGGCTCGTCGAAGAGCCATCTGCCGTCGAGGATCAGGCCCAGATATTTCATCTGGGCCCGAATCGGTACGAGGACCGAATTGACTACGATGGAGGCGCCGGAGGGTGGACCACGACGGGGCCCATGGAACAAAAGGGCCTCCGTCTTGTCCAGGGCCACCCGCAAACCCAGCGCCTCAATACGCGCGACCACTAGAGAGACACCCGTGGTGGCCAGGCGTGCCGCCTCTTGGAAGTTCATCCCCCGGGGCTGTGGCCAATGTGTCATCTGCGTAACAAATTACGCCCAGTCCGGCGGGAAGACGGCCTCAAAGGGCCCAGTCGTATCTCATATTCCACAGGAGTGGTCCGAGGACAGACCCCTGTGGAACACCGCACGCCGCCTCAGAACACCGTCTCGGTCCTCGTACATGACGGTACGCTCTTCTAAATAGTCTGCCACAATCCGCCTCAGGTACTCTGACACCCCATGGTAGTGGAGTGCTTCCCTGATGCAGCTAAATGGCAGACTATTAAATGCGTTGGCGATGTCTAACGACACCGCCAACAGCACGCCGCCACAGCTCACCGCCTCTTCGGTGACGGCCCTCAGGCGCAGCACGGCATCGACTGTCGAACGCCCCGCCCGAAATCCAAATTGGGCGTCCGACAGATTGGGGCCCACTTCGCAGAGGTGCCGGACGATGCGGGCAGAGAGTATCTTCTCAAACAGTTTACCCGCCTCGTCCAGCAACACGATGGGCCTATAGGCCGCTACCGATTCGGCTGGTCGTCCCGGCTTCCTCAATAGGACCAGCTGCCCGCTTTTCCAGCACTCAGGGAAGCATCCGGACGCCAAGCTAGCGTCCAGGACTTCCCTGAAGCGGTCCGACATGTGTTCGAGGGCTCGGGCCAGCACACGGGCAGATATACCGTCCGGCCCGGGGGCGGTGTTCTTAGAGCGGATCCGTAGAACAACCGCCCCTACCTCTGATTCCCTGACAAGCGGAACATTCCCCTCGTTCCCCTCTACGGCTTCGCCTCTAGCGTCCGTCCTGGAGGAGCCCCACGCAATGGATTTTGCGTTGAAGTCCCCAGCACTAGGACGTGCCCAGACGTTAGTCGCCGCATCGAGGTCTCCAAGCTGTTGAGGAAACCCTCGAAGTCGCTGAAACTCCGGTTGGGGGAGAAGTATACACCGTATACGGTGATCCCCCCCCACTCAGCAGCAACATATCCAGTGCCCTTGTCTCTTAGCGACAAGGGCGGAGAATGAGCCGCTGTGGAGCCGACGACTGCCACAGAGCCGTCCCGGTCATCCAACCAGTTTGGACGGGAAGAAACATAATAAGGCTCCGCGGCTACAGCAACGCCGATCGACCACCGTGCCATGGTTTGCAGGAAGAGGTCTTACGCCGCGGCACAGTGGTTCAGGTTCGTCTGAACAAGGAGATTGGAGACTTGGTCCATTATTGGACCGTCTCTACAACCCCCTCCATGGGCGACGCCTTCGACGCAGGAACGACGTCAGAGGTAGCCTGGGCCGATTGGCTACACCCCGACGTTAGCCGAGAATTTCGGGGAGGCTTGCAACCTCCCTGCCCCACTTGACGATTGGCCGGCTTGTTACCCGCCGCACATGCCGGGCAGTGAGGGGCGGCATTCTGCCGCTTTGTGGCCAGGTCGACCGCAACGGAAACATAATCCGCTACAGTCAAAATAACTATTGCACTTGATGCAAGTGTGTCCCGTAGCCAGGCATTTGAAACACCTCATCGGTCTCGCCGCCAAAATCGTGACTCTAGCGTTCACGAAACCGATGAGGATCTTCCCAATTTCGCCCAGACTTTTGGCTGACGCTACAGGACAGCTAACCCATACCGCACCAAGGCCTCCCAGACCGGGGCGAATGGTGCCGATCTTGATGTTGTCTGCGTTACATCCGGTCTTCTCCCGAGTCGCTTCGCGGACGTCCTCGGCCGTCACCGAATCGTCCAGGCCTGAAATGCGCAGCTCCGCGCATTTAGTAGGCCTGGCGATCTTAACACCATCCGTGGTTGCCAATATGCCCCGCAACTTCTCGGCAAATTTGTCTGCTCCAGGGAACTCAAGAATTCGAGCTCCCGTCTGGGCAAGACGCAATTTAACACCTACCGTCCCGAAATCTTTTGACAGACTGTCCCGTGCCTTCTCAAAGACGGCTGCGTAGGACAGTCCACCGTTAACCGCTTCCGGTGACAGAGTTACAACTATAGCTGCTGTCTTAGGGGTCCGCAGTTTCCCCGACTTTTTCTTGGTAGACTCTGCCACCGAGGGCTGAAGTGTAGGTCTTGCTTTCCTCGCAGCTTTTTTAGCCCGCTTTCGGGACTTCTTATTTCCCCCCACAACTTGCCACCCGTCGTTCGCGGTAGCTGAAGGATAGGAAGGGACACTAGGCGATGGAGTGGGAAGCGGAGGAAATTCCGCTCCTGTTGTTGCCAAGGTCTTAGGAGTAGGTCTAGTCTTCTTTTCAACTGCCTTGGCCGTACGTGTCGCCTTCGGTGCAGCCGCTGATTAAGACGTCACCGTGGCATACGTCACGCGGCCACCCGCAGCTAGAAGTGGAGTCGGCTCCGCAGCTCTCTTCGGCTTATCTGCTGCGAGTGCTGGCCGAACTATAGGGGCTGGAGGTAGCCTCGCCTCCAGGCCAGCGAGACCCCCATCCATCATACGCCAAACTGCGTCAGTAATTTGGCGCAGTTGGGCATCTGGGACGCCACCGAGCGATGAAGTGGGGGCGGGTTGCCGTGGAGCCGGATTCTGTCGCTCAGGACAGTCCGCCCGCACCTGAAATTGAGCGAACTGAGCAATAAGCTCTGCAACCTGCCCCGTCAATCGGTCGTTAGCTGCCTGGAGGCGAGCCACGTCCCCAGTGATGGTCTCAACGACCCCAGCGATAGCCAATGAAGAGTCCTTCAGAGCTCTTACAAAAGTGCTCTTCAGGTTCCTAGATTTGGTGGCCACTTTCTCAATTATGGCCACCGCTAACTTTGCTCTCTCATGCAAAGACGCCGGTGTTTGGAGAGCCGAAACTTTATCCACCGACTCCCGGATCCTCTGCAGGAGATCCGCAATCTCTTCTTCTGCTGCGCTTTTGCCCTCCGCCCTGACCTGCCTATAGGCTTCTGACTTCGAGAAGACAGAAACTGAGGGGTTGGAAATGGCCGTACGTGACCTGTCTCTGCGGCTGCTCCCCACTTTAGGAGGTAACATTTCCAGGGACGTGTCACTCTCCTCGTCCCGGGAGCGTCCGCGTTTTCTGTGGCAGATCTCTACTTTTGCGGACTCCAGCACGTCCATAGTCATGCTTGAGCTACCACCGTCCGACGGATGGGCGGACTTGGAACGCAATCGTGTCGATGTTTTTCTTTAGTTCCCAGCAGCCAAATTGACTTCTGGGGTCCCCACTGAAATAGGAGTCCCAAGTACTGCTTCTCCCTCGTTAGACGAGAAGTCACTTGTAGTACCAAGCTTCCCTTTCCTACTCCTCTCCTTCTGTAAATCTTTTTTGGTTTTAGTTAATAAAGTTTCCATATTTAAACCCACGAGATGGGGAGAACAAAGGTCGACCCGGGCAGAGATCCCCAATACCCGGGCAAGCGTAAATTTATTCCCAACCGAGGGGTCCGCAGGTACCCCGGCTGGGAGTGCGCTTACGACTGAACTACCCATCAGCCATGCATCCCCTGGTCACGCACCAGAACACGGGATTCGGGGTGATTATTTTATAGAGGTTTCCTTCCTCGCAGTCCGGGCGGCTAAGCCAAGACCCTCGCCCCCAAGTAGTGTCGCGAGACATAACCACGACACCTCTCGAGATTACGATATGTCGACGGTGGCAGGAAGATCCGAGGCCGAGCCCGTTCTCCTTTCTCCACCACTGATAGTGGAGAAACTTCGACCCGTGAAAAGGGTCCCACCTCTGTGATTTTTTAACGAGATTTTCCTCCTCATTGCTCCGAAAAGCGAAGACCGAACAGAGGAATCGACAGACACGCCCGCTCTGTTGGACCAAACCTCAACCGAATGACCGAAAAGATTGGCCTCCTCTTCGTGCTAGAAAATTAGCCGTTGGCGGCGGTGATGCAAACGTTTCCAGGGTGCATCACGTGGAAGTTTTCTAGCCAAGCACCCCTTTGAACAAAAAATCTACTCTAATCTTTAGTGTTTCAAAATTTAGTATATCAATCATCCAAGACTTAACACATTGATTAAGTACCTGAATTAAACAAATAAAATAAGTAGGTAGGTTGGTGTTAAACTTTTTTACACTAAAATTAAACTTAAGAGATGCAAAAAACAAGTTTGAATTACTTTTTCAAGACCAAACAAAATGAGAATAATAAAAATAATATTATAGATTGTTGTGGCGCCCCCGTGCCCTAAATGTCATTTCTGCCATCTGATAAAGTTCAAAGAAGGCGAAACAATAGACCGAAATGGAACAGAGTTGTAGTAAAACACTGATTTATTGTTATAAAACATGTAAGTTTCAGATCACGCTAGTGTAGGCAAAATGTCTGACAGACACTTTCAAAGAGTAGCTAACAATAGCCTAGGGACTGAGGAAGGCATTCTACCTGCTTGCGTCTGAGGGCCGTGACCGAAGAAGTGGCGAGCTGAGGTGGCGTGCTTTTGGCAGTGTCGTTGGACATCGTTAACACATTCAATATTCTACAATTTAGCTGCATCAGGAAAGCACTCCACTACCACGTTGCGCCAGAATACCTGAAGTGGCTTGTGGCACACTATTTAGAGGAGCGTACCATCAGAGGAGGTCGGAGATAGATGATGTTCTGAGGCGGCAGCTCATGTTGTATGGTGTTCTGTAGGGGTCTGTTCTCGGACTACTCCAGTGGAACATGGGGTACGACTGGGTCCTTCGAAGTCGTCTCCTCCCCAGGCTGAGCGTAATTTGTTACGCCGATAACACACTAGTAACAACTCGAGGGGCGGTTGGCCTCCAGGGTAGTCTAATTGAATACACAAATACAATAAAGGCATTTTCTAAGTTTAAAGTTATAATATAAAATTGTGCCAAGTCCAATATTCCTGCCAAATATTCTGTGTTAATGATTTCACGATAACAAAGTTCAAAATTGCTTTGCTAGAAATTTGTAGTCTTCTTAAAAAATAAATAAATTGTACTCGCAAATACTGCACTGCAACCAAACTTGTTGATGCTGTGGAACTGCCTGAGACGTCCTCTATAGGCGACCAGTTGAACTGCATGTGTCTTGTCGTCACGAACACGACGCCCTGGATGCTTCTTCACTTCGTGTAGAGGTTGCGCCCTCTATTGACGACACCTTGTACTAATCCGCCGGTGCTGATGTAGCTTATCACGTAGGGCGTAGTTGTCACCGCTGCTGCAGGGTCCGTGTACTCTTCTGCTTTAAACTTAGACATTGCTTGTTCAAAACATCTTGTCGATCAGGTTCTAGAAGGACTAATGTTAAATGTCGTACTAGCACTTAATGTGTTGCATACACTAGAGGGCTACTTGTATTCCAAATAAAACCACTGTGAACTGATCTGCAGATCTGACAACTATTTATTAATTGTCAATATTCATACACGCGGAATGACTTATAGCCCGGTAACCAAACAATACCATGATTCAGAGAACTGATACAGCGCCATCTAGTTAGTAAAAGACAAGTATTTTGTTCTGCGTTCATCGTGAACCTTATAGGTTTGTTTTCATCATAGACAGTTTGGTTAGTATATTAAACTTGTAAATTACTGATTTTATTCAAAAACTTCCCATCTACGTGTTTTTAGAGAGAACAAAGAACTCCTTTTGAATTTAAATGTGAAATAAATTAAGTTAAAGTTATGTTATAGGACTATATGGCATTTGGCATATAGTCCTATAACATAACTGCAGAGGTGTAGAGCTTCAGTAGGCACAGGTATGTTACGATCTGTATCATAGTATAAGAATCCATCCAATAAGTTCAAGTTATGCTGGTAAATTAAATGAAAATATACATTTAAAACGAACGAAGTTCAATGAAATAAAATAAATCAGTTTCAATCATTCCCATATTGTCTAAAAGCCAGCATCAGTTTTAAATTCTAGGATTCTTTACTATCTATGTGACGTCGTTAGTTCTGCCTAGGTTGGTATATAAATTTATTATAGAACGATGTTGATGAACATAATATGTGTAAAAGATTAATGGGAACGTTAGTCTCAGCTCTAGTACGAGTATTATCAGTTCCAATAAAAATTAAAAGCTATAAAACTCGTAATCACAAGGAGCTACAAATTGGAGTTAAAAATGTTAACTCAAAGTTCTGATCTAACACTGGCAACAAATCTAGAATGATTGAACGCGCGCCCTCACTGGGAAGGTTCACATAAATAAGTTATTGGAAGTTGTAGTCTGACAGTTATATTTAACTCAAAAGGTAGTCTATGGTAGGTAAGGTAAGGTATTTAAAAGCTCCTATCACAGACAGAGTAATTACTATTATTATTACATTTATAAAATAAAAAGGTCTAAATATTCATATATTACGCAGAAGATACATTGTCAAGTATGTGGTAACACCCGTAAAGCCTGCAACTAGACTTAATTACGTGACGTAAGAAAGAACGTATTGCAAGAAGTAATCTGAAACCATTTTAAGATTCAAACAAACATTACGTTTCGAACCTGCAAAGTTTAACCCGTAATCGCTAACATAAACATTGGCAAAAACAACCTACAGTTACTTCCCTAAACTAATGCAACATTATCACATTTTTTTTTGCTAGGCCTACCGATTCTCGGGGACATAATCCGTGTCCACGCGGAAGGGTTCTCAAATAACAGACGCGTGACAATCTATCAAAAATATTATTGTATAATTTATCTAATATGTGATATAGTTCTAATTTCCTAGGTAGTTGAAGTTACAGTTGCACAGAGATGTTTGCAGCTGGAACAAGATGCAGATGTCGATTGTGTTCAATATTTGGGAGTTATGTGCCATTTCCTATATATTTGGTAATGATGTTATCAACAGGGCTTGGTTTTGTGAGAGATTAGCTGTTTCTCGTAATTTTACCGTAAGTACTAGGTAATACTGTAAAACTATAGAAAACGTGTGGAGACTAGTGAGTTGGTTTAGCATTTTCATGGTGTGTACATAGACTACAGGCGTCTTCGATCAACACACCCTCAGAATGAAACTTTTATGTAATCTCATAGATGGCGCTGCTGCAAAATTTTCGTTATACTACTAACATTGTTTAATTACTACTATTAATTAATCGCGCTAACGTACTTCGATCTGATGCGCTGTCACACCATTGATGGTCATGATACAGAGTTGTATAGTAAAGGCCCACGTATTGAGTAACTTTAACAAGCAATATCTTTCAATCTGTAGTTTTCACCCTTCGGCTTTACATAATATTTTATAACATAACATTTATTTTAATTTAATTAATATCTAACTTCAACATGAGATTCATGTCATTACTAAAAAGACATTTGTAGGAAGTTTTTGAATAAGTACCAATAGGGTGGGCCAAAAATTCGCCGCGGCACAGGATATACTCCTAATGTTGCCATTATCTCTATAAAATAAAAAAATAAAAGTTCTAAGTGTGAATTCAGGTACAAAAATTTTACTATATATAGTATATTTATAAATACCAGGGTACTAAATAATTCTGAAGTAAAACTGAGCTGCTAATCTTTTAAAAATACACTTATTTGCAAAGTCAGAAGATTGAATACAATATTGATAATTCATAGACCAAAGTTATAATCATATTTCAATAAGAACATTCCAAACAAACTTTCATCACTAAAAAACTGACAGTAAAGAAACAAATTGCCTTTGTCTATAGCCTTGTTGTAATGTGTACCAAATAGAGAAAACACATCATTTTAAAGTACACTTTCAACCAAACCCAGAAGGTAGAATATCGTGTGCATGAAGCTAAGGTATACAGATACTGAATAACATTGACATATATTAATATAACCTTACCTGTGCCTGCCGTTCCACATAAGTACCTCTATAGTTACGACAGCATACCTACTACAATGTTCAACCAATGAGAACTCTTGGTTCCCACACCCTTGCATGTATTGTGCAACACACCACCACCGCATAGATAAATTCGGTCCCGCTGACTCGGGCAACAAATGCGCAGGCGCAATATACACAATTCACTTTTATGTACCCAAGTAGAAGACGGAACGAATCCTGAACTAACCGTTGCTTTGTATTATACATTTGTTATACATTTCTTTTTATGTTCGTGTTAATTTTTTTCTATTCGTTTACTAAAACAAGTTGATTTGTTAAGTTTGTAAGAATCTTAGATAGATGAAAGAGGTGAACAATTTAGACGATCTTAACGGTTTCACCTGTATGTATGGTGTCATAGTGTATTAATTGTACGAAATATTTAATACGATTTTTAGTTTACGATTTTTTAGTTCCAGCTGACACCTACATGACACTGAGAAACATCAGCTACAAACATTGAACCTTTGACCAGATTAAGTTAGTTAAAAGGTGAAGCAGGTACATATATTTATTTCTTTCGTCTCTATGGTATTATTAAGTCCTCTTTGAAGATGTCTGACGGCCAATTTGTCTTAACAAAATCTGAAATGAACATATTACAACAAACTTGTGTTTTACTACAACTCTGTTCAATTTCGATCCATTGTTTGGTTGGATGTCATTAGTTTCGGCTTCTTTGTATTTTAGCCGACGGCAAAATAAAATCTGGAGCGCAAGGGCACTTAGATAAACATATAATAGTATTTCTATGACTCATTCATTCGTCAGAGTTTACAATTTTTATAACTATTTTTTATTCAGTAATTACTGACACATAGTTATTTCATTCATTTATTTTTAATTCTGACACTAAATCAATGTCTTACACACCTGGTACTTGGTACCTTTTGGTTGTATACAAAACTTGTGAAGCTCTGAATTTTAGAGGATTTTTTATAACCTACCTACGTAACATTTTTACAGGTCGGTCGTTATAGCGAGAAGGCGACGGCATTTTTTAATACTCACTCTGTGAAGAAATATTGAAATAACCTACACAGGTATCTTTTTTTTTAAAAGGCCGTGAACATTCATTAAATAAAAATTTATCGATTATACTGCAGGGTCTGGGTTGACCTTTTGAAGACAGGACTATAACTTTAGATCCCCTTACTAATAGAGTCGGCATACGAGTCCCAGCCATGGTGTTAACTAACCAGAGCTAGTCAAAATTAACGACCCGAGCACGACTACGGCCAGTGTGTCAGGAAAGATACTAAGTATGAACTAACATTACAAGCCTCACTGACCTTTACACACACACACAAAAATACTATTACAATTCAACTTCTATGTAAAAAAGTAAACAAATAAAACTTAATATTTAATATATTTAAAAGATGAAATACAAAATTCAACAATTCATTAAATAGCCATCAATTTCATACACAACAAACGTACATGTGGGAGTAGGCAGCGTCCATCCGCATACTTATCATTTAAATAATCTAAAACTGTGCACTAAGCCCTTACACATAATTTCTATTTTATTAAAAGCTGAAATTTGTTAACACTTGATTCTTCAAATTTGTTTACAATTTTACTGTAGAATCGTATGTATCGTAGTGTTGATATCATGAATATCGCTAAACTTTGTGAAAAAATGACTAATTTTCTTTACATACTCTAAGGTTTTGTAAATGTATTGACATGCGACTGTCATGATATCAATTTCCTCAAACTTATTCCACAGTGATTGAGATGAGTGTAAATGAGATTAGAAATTGCGAATTCTGCAACATAAAAATACTTTTAGTGTCAGCAATACTTCCCCACAACACAATACCACGTGACATTACACTAGGAAAATAGCTAAAATACACTCTACACAGTCTAGCTGTTTCTACATCGGGTCGTTGACGAATTTTATATATATCGCGTGTGTACTGTGACGTAAATTGCAGTTTATGCGCACGCCGCAAGCGCTAACTAATCAATACTGCATCCGCGTGTGCGGCTTCACACACGTAATACTCGATCTTACAAGTTTTAAATAAGGTGTGTTTTCAAGTAATTTGTTTTTACGTTGAATGTAATTGTGACATCGTCGATGGCAGCGACACCCTTCGTCAGTTGCATTGCTTGGGGTTGTATATATAACGTGTATACATAAGAACATATGAGATTGATGTGTAGGCGACTGAGTGTACCGTTTGGCCCAGTGCGTGTGCGACTAACGTTCAATTATGTTAGTAAATTTACCTATTTATTTTATTTTCTAATTATTTTTGTTGTAGTAGGTATATTTCAATTAATAATTAATAAATGTAGATTGTTATTTTGAAATTTAAACAATTTTTAACGTTTGGAAATAAGTAATGTCATACTTATATATAAATTTTATATGTGCTGTCCGTGTCATCCATTGAAACTCCTAAACAAATAAAATAAATTTGATTCAGATACAGAATAAATGACACATGTACTAGAAGCGGTCAACTCAACAAATTCATAGGTTACAGGAAATAGCCAAATTACAAATGTGTTTGAGTTCGCACTATCAGCGAGCGATCGATCACCGCTTGTCCAACACTGATAGTGCAACCCATTCATGGCCGACACAGGGAGCCAGTGTATTGGTTAGATTGATGAAGGCTAGTCTGTCCTACCGTTGACAACTTCCATCGCGCTGATGGAAGTTGCGACTTAATAGGAACCGCTATTGATTATTTTAGTTATTTGAGGTCCTTCAAAGGATTATATTACATAATAATAGAAATACGATATCCACAATAATAGTTAAGGAGATCTAAATACCGTATTTCGGAAGATATAGTAGAAAACCTGAAATAATGTACTTATTTTTGCGAATATCGATAAATTAACTAAACTTTGAATGGGTGACCCCTCAGGTAGACAAATTTCAAATGTTTCGACAATTATCAAACAAGATTATAGACATATCATATCAAAATTAATTTCGGACATTGAGTGACTGATGAAATGTATTATTTTAAAAAGAATAACAGTGCAAAAAGTCCATTTTTGTGATATTTCAGTTCTGTTCCACTCATGCGCATACCCACGACTAATAGTCATGTAAACTAAACCATGCGACAATAATGTCTAACTATCGTCCGTACGTTACATTGTGTGTATGCGCCACTCTTTCCTGTGACTACTGTGTCATGGTGGCCCCGGATAGAAGGATTGAATCTTTAAGCCGATAAAATCAAAATTAATGAGACAATTACTTTCGTTATAAAAACTTGTGGGGAAGGATATAGAACAATTTTTATCCCAGAAACAACCCTTTAAAGCGGTTGAATAGAAGCGTGGAAGTTTGTAGGTTTATAGGGAATTAACAACCGCTGAACCGATTTGGATAAAATTTGGTGTGTAGATAATTTGAGTTGTGGGAAATGATACAAACACCTAAATGTGTGTTATCCTATAGGCTTTTTATTATATTTACAGAGGAGTTAGGGTGAGTTATGGGGACGGATATAGAATACTTTTACTGAAGTCATCCCTTTAATTTTAAATCCAGAAATTTATTTGTACATCTGCCTGTCAAACTGTTACCTTTTGACACTTAAGCTGCTGAACTAATTTTTAAAAATTTCGTGTGCTGTCAAAGACAGGACAGTTTCTATCCCGAATTCATGTTGAATGCGAAAGTAATTATTTTTCTATAACGTTCCACTAATCTGGTTTCAATTATATTTCACATAGAAATACTTTGATAACTACAGATATATCAAGTTAAGTATTGCAGGTTACTAGCAAGCCTAAACTTTGGTGACAGAAGATATAATTTCTCAAACCAATTACCAGGAACTATTAATGTTACGCCATATGCAGTTTGCATTACTGCCAAGTACCTGTTCAAATCTATTGTCACATTGTTATCAACCATAATTTTTTTACCATTCCAAGGGACACGCTTCTTTCAATATGCAAATTATATAATCCCTATTGTCAGGACAATACTTCCATTATATTCAAAGGCAACGCAGACGGTATCTTATTTTGCAAAAGTTTTACGATCTCTCCATACAAAAACCAAAATGAGTTGGAACCGTGATTTTAATGACTTTCTCCTTTCTAATAACGACAAAACCTTTTGCCAGAGTTGGCTTAAATTGTCGGAGTATTGTTTCATTATTGTAACTTCAAATAACCCGAGCCGACCCAGTTTTGGCAGGCAGGCTACTTTTCTTCAACCATTCTAGAGTTCTTACCAATATTAGACCAGACGCAATGGAAATCAAATCTTCTGATCGTTTGAAGACATTGTTCCTGGCCGGTCGCACTTCTTGAATAATTTATGATATACAAAGTAGTTAAGTATTTTTAGCCTGTGTTTTCGTTCTGGTGAGTGATGTGTCACCACAGTTTATTTTGTAAAATATCTCATACACAGATACTGTTGCTGTTTGCAGCAAATTACTGAATATATTTCTATCCCTTGGGTCGCAAACAGACGTGTGTACAAACATAACATGAATCCTTTGATTGAACAAACGTGATTGTTGACTCAGGCGGCAAAGTGACACGTGAACATGTCTTTATAACGGGAGTCGCGTGAAAATATCGTGATACTAAAGAAGAATGGTGTCGAGGGGAGTATTGACAAGTTTGGCAATATTATTGCACTTATAACATGAAGTCTGTAGAAACGTGTAATAGTAAAATACGTCCACGTCCGTTCTAAATTAATTTGGATATTTTTTCACCAAGGCCTGCGTTCTATGCCCAGGTACTCCTGGCACTTCTTTAGTAATGACACTGCCTTTGTACCCTATAAGTAAGTCAGTAATTTTTGGGTGTTAATAGTTTGGATGTTATAGAATGGCTGAATAAGTGGTCTTGTTAAAGCACATCATTTACCGAGCACGACACAATATTCAATATTGAACTTGAGCCTAAATTCATATTTATGTCGTTCCAAATAACTGCTCGACGTTCAAACCCAGGCCTCATTGTTCTAAAGAAAGTATAATTTTTTCACCACAGCAAGGTACACGCTTCTTTATAGTGCAATTAACCATCAGTGGAATATTCGCAGAAGTAACGGGAAAAAGGTGATATGCAAATTGTATAATGTCTATTGTCAGAACAACCCTTTTATTATATACGAAGACAATGTAGATATTGCCATTTCGCAAAACTGTCGATGCTCTCTGTATTCAAATAAAGGGAGTTGATGCCGTTATTTGATTGTTAACTCCTTTTTAAATTAACGGTAAAGACAACCTTTTGAGTTGATTATTAAACTACTATTATTATTAAATAAGTATTTTATTTATGTTATTAACTTAAATTGTCAAAAATTTCTCTTATAATTGCAATTTCAAATAAGTTATTTATATGACCCATCCTAGTGTGGGCGCGCATTCGCCCTTTGGACTCAACTTTGAATTGAAATTTCTTTCGACATTTCTCTAATATTTCTCTTGGTAGATTGCAAACTTCTTGAAAAGCTTAAAATTTATCAAACGGTGAGGTACTTTATGGCCTGTATCTTCATTGATGTCATTGTTGTGTTGTTCGTTGTATAATTGGTGCAGTTCATAGTCACATCAATCGTGTCACAAACAGACGTGTGTGCAAAGACAACACGAATCCTTTCATTGAACACGTGATGTGAGTGTGTTTTTGCAGCAGGAGTTGCGTGAGAACATCATGAAACTATAATTGAATGATTTCAATAAAAGTATTGAGGAGTTCGTCAGTATTATTGTTTTTGTAATTGACCAATATGGTCAATTAAAAAAGAATACTGGGAGGGAACTATGTTTCATCACAATCAGGCCGACACGAATAGAATGATAGTATTGTCTCACAGAAAACATTGTGAAGCAACTCTTTCGTTGCTTTTCACCAAGTGTGTGTGAGATTACTGGAGGCATAATACCAACCAAGGTAACATTCAAACAGTGTCTCTTGAGTTGCGAGTTGCGTTGAGTTGCTATGGTCGGTGGTAGACACTTACAATCGAGGGCCTTGTCCGCTTGGGTATGTTCATAAAATCTCGGCGTCTGTAAACTAAAGAAGTAAATCCTTTTGACTATTGCGTACTGCCATTATCTATCCTAAGCTCATTAATAACAAGCCAGTGCACTTAATGGTGCATGTCAATATATGTCTTCACAGTACCGTATAAAGCTCACTATTAAGTACAGTGGTTTCAGCGCCGCCACACCGGGCGGTATGGCGGTACCTCACATCAAACGACGAGGCGACACTCGTTAGTTGTACAATCACAAAGCAAAGGCCACCATCGTTCTGCTTCTTATTTGACAAAGTTTATTTTTAAACGTAAGTGATGCGCAAAGACACAACATACAGCGACAAGATTTTCAACAAAAATTAAAACTTACATTTGATTATTACACAGGCTGGGCCAAGAGTTCGTTAATATTTGAATCTAACATCCAACGCAAACAAATACCAGTCAGGGCACGGGGAGAGTTCTGATCACTCGCTCGTTTCTCGGAAATTTTGTCGCAATGGATCGTTTTACATCGAATTTTGAAATTACATTTGAAATTACATCCATATAAGATCCAGATAGTCCAGGAACTAAAATCTAATAATTTAAATTTGCGCAAGTCGTATGTCGAATGTTAACTAATTCGTGACCGACCCTGTATTAAATCTACAATGAACCCGTGTTGTATTTTTTTCCTCACTGATTTTACATTTAAAACAAAATTTCAAATAATATCAGCTGTAAAAGAAATATAAAGGTACGTGATTTCAAAGGGCCTATATTTTAAGATTGTAAAAGTTGCATGTGGAACTGGCTACATGCAACTATTGGGAATAAACCTATTTTATAATAACATGTCGAATCGGGACGTATGGCTCGCAATATTCGAGAGTCGGTTGCTCAACGTTTGCCCCGAAAACAGAAGTATTCTCTCAATTTTAGCAGCAGTTTGCTCAACTGCTGAAGCAATATAAACTTTAATTTATGAAGATAAGAAACAAAAGTCAAAAATATTTTCAAATATAATAAAGGGCTATATGAAACAGTTACAAAAAAAGTTTAGGGAGTTCCCGTAATTTATATTAAGTCAATTGTGAGCATTGGGTAGGCTTCCAATTTGATTCACATAAGTCCATTATTTACGTGGGACGCATAGCGGAGTAGAGTGATTGACATGTCCAAATCTCTGGCCAGCTTGTGGTTTCTTTGTAATCATACAGTTGAAAGGAATATCGGAAATGTACGATAATATTGCAATATGAATAGCAGTACTGTATCATTGGTCTGACTGTTAGTATTTACTGGCCTCTTAGTCCCGTGGTTACAGTTACTTCATCAAAAATTAATATTTAAATCTTTAATTCTCATTTTAGACTTTTTAGAAGTATAAGATTTTGTAAGAAGTGACTCGTCCGCGCACCGCCATTGTTATATCTCTCACGATTAAGTTTCAAATACAATGTTGTCAATACTATGAACTGTATTAAATATTTATATATATATAAAACCATAGAATTCCAATACCTGTGTCTAATAGCGTTTTGTCCGATGATTTATACAATTTTGCACAACTACATACAATACCTTTGGTTCAGATATGGGCTCGGCAGCATGACCTTTACAATAACTAATCAATTAAAGATGGGATAAATAAGATGATATACTGTGGTGGTGGTACTGCGCGTGTAGAAATGATTCGTGTGGAGATGAATGAGACGGTACTGCACTTGGTAGCTGCAGGTCTACAAAAACTTTATGAAAGGCGTATTACGCCCGAGCCTCTTCGGTATTACTTGAAAACACAATTTGAATTACAAACAGATATTTCTTTGCCACTTTTTTTAGTTTTACCACATCAATTGTTTAAAAAATTGTGGAAGCTTGGAATAACAAACGCAACTGCAACCGACACTGGTGGTCACGTTCGTGGACAGTTCACTGCACTTGTTATTGTTTGGTGTCCGAACATCTTGTGGGACTATGATGGGTACTGACAAGCTTGCATCTGCTAACGCAAGAAAATATGAGACTGCAAGATGAAAGAAACAAGCGAGTAACTTGAACAAATTGTAGAAATAGATTTGTTGATTAAAACAAACTTAATAAGAGATGAATTTATCCTTTCCAACTTATAGTATGGAGTAGAAAGGTAAAGAAATACAGTAAACTATTTTAGAAAAAAGAGAACTTGCTGTAATATTGACTGTATAGTTGTAAGTATAATTTTAGTTTTTTTTACACGACAGTAAGTGAATACCGTTATCAGGGGATATCTTCAACTGACTATGTGGTAAACGCACACACTCTGCGAGACGGTGGGCGCACTCCGATCAAGTCTAAGTATATGTACCCGGATTAGAACTCTCCCACTACAGAAATAATAGATGATGTACACAACTTACTGAAAAAATACTAGCTATCTAATATTTTTATATGCTATGTAGGTATGTGTGGTGATGGATTAAGAATGCATACGTTACAACCCTTAGTCATCCCATTGATGACGTAAAAGGCGACTAAGGGAGCAAATTATTCAGGAAAATATCACTACAAACAGAAGGAAAACTTGAAACAAACCCCTCTTCCAATTCGTCTGACCAAAGTGGTATAGTAGGCCAAAACCTCCTTGCTCAGGAGAGGTCTATGTCTAGCCGTGGATTTTAAAAGGCTTTTGATTATGATAATAATAGGTATGTGTATTTGGAACTAAATAAAAAATAAAGCAAATACGGAGAATAATAAAATAAATAATGTCTAATAAAAAGGAATAATTGTTTGAAGATCAATTTCAATCAATCCTATCTAAGAATTTGGCAATTAAATGCATATATATGCAATATCACAGAATCTCATGACTTGGGTCACCAGCATGCGACAGTACCTGCTCTTTTTGCAGATTATAATCCGCTAATAGTGGGCATTGTCCACAGATGACGGACACACGGGCCTAAAGCGATTCTTTGACAACTGACTCCAGTTACAATTAAGTTACACAATGGGCAAGAGTTAGCCAGCGCTGTCGTTCACAGAATCGTACATCATATTTGTGTAAGAATAACATTATTATCTGGCGATAGCCATATTGGAAATGACGAAATGTGCAAGGACTGCAAGGCTCTTAATATTCACTTTGATATTATATTATTGTTGATGTGCAATTCTAAGCACGTCCACAGATATTTCCAGAATATACAGAAAACTACACTAACTGTGAATAGTGGATGTCTTAGATCTGTTTTTCTTATTAAAACTTGATGCACTAAGTCTAGATACTGATTTTTATTAACAATGAAGCAAAATAGTAACACATTAAACTGAAAACATTCCGTTTTAAGTTCAATGTACGGTTGCATGTGCAGTGCACAAAGGTCCTCAATGTTGGCAATCGTTGACTTTAGTTGATGTTAGATGTAAGATTGATTAGGACATAGCTCTTATTAGTTTGTTCTCTATAATACGCCATAAGGTAAAAATAAAAAACAAGAATGTATAGACATTCATATTACATTCACACTTCGATAATCCTTGTGGTATTGCGCATTAATACTCCGTTTCGTGCACATTTCATCATTTTTTTCAAAAGGATTTATTATTATTTACTTCTGTTACTTCACGTTGTGCATTTTTATTTCATTATAAAGAATTGTTTCGAGTTTTCAAATGACGGAAAACGATATTCTTTGAGAAGAATATATGGAACAGAAAAAATATTATAGAAATGAGTTAATTTGAGTAATGTAATCCCAAAGGTGTGCACAAGATCTAATATTAAGATTATTAGGTGTATTTTTAAATGAAGCTTTTATAGTATGAAAATGGAATATGTCACAAGGCACGTGACTAGGCTTTGATGATGGAATCATCCGTTAAGACGTCAATTAAGGATGAATACTTGCAGGAGTGATTCTCTAAAAGATGTTTGGTGACACAATGATAGACATTTTCTATGAGAAAGTAACACACGGGGAGGTCCCACGTCACACCTACAAAATCACCGACGTGATTTATGATCATCTCGAGACTCGAGTTAAAAAAAATACGTTAACAAAGTTTGTTTAACAACAAATTACAAAATGTGCAGAGATTAATGTTTTTGTGAATATTGTACAATTTTCATAGTGGTCTATACTTAGGAATTTACGAAGTGAGTTAAATACTTATGAATGATTGTCTTTGAGAGTCTATATTTTTAAAACAGTATGTATAAAACAATGAGCTACACGTACACAGGTCGAGTGTATACAAACATTTTTACACTGATGTTGTACCACTTAGAGTGACGTAGCACATAAAGTGGGTTGTCGGGTGTTATAATTGTTTTTTGACTTCTAGAAGAGTGCTTTTTACTGAAAAAGGTAGGGATGAAACTACAATAATACGATGGTAGTTAAGTTATAGTGCTACTTTTCTAGACAAAATATCACTTTTTCACCAAAGTTAGAATATGTCATAAAGATGCAAAGTAGAATGTCAATCTGAACAGTAACCTGACCTTAAACCTTATCATGAAACTACAAGGCACACGTAAAGTATGTACATATATTAGACTCAGAGGTTTGACGTCTTGTCTTGCTGATTATTCTTCAGAAAGTTGATCCTTATTTAAATCGGAATAAGCACAAGTTTCTGAGCAAATTACACTTTGCATCGTGGACATAATTATAAATATCTAGCGATGGCTGGACAAGCGGACACATGTACAGATACAATATAGAAAAGGAAAATATTTCAGGAAATGACCAAACACCATTTTAAAATTCAAAAAAATATTGCATTTCCAACCTGTCAATTTTAAACCGTAATCGCTTACTGAAACTTTAACAAAAGAAACCTACAGTTACTTTCCAAAACCAATATAACATTATCTCAATTTTTTTTGTTAACCCTGACGATGCTAGGGGCATAATCCGTGTCCACGCGGAAGGGTTCTCAAATGACAGGCGCGCGACAATCCTTCCACAAATATTATTGTATAATATGTCTAACACTGATTTAGTTCCTATTTTGTGAGCAGTTGAAGCTATAATTGCATGGAGATGTGAGCAGCTGGAACAAAATGCAGATGTCGATTGTGTTCCACATTTGAGATTTATATGCAATTTCCTACATATATCGTAATGATGTTATCGACAGGGGCTGGTTTTGAAAGAGACTAACTGCCTCGTTACTTTATCGTACTTACAATTATTAAAATTGAAAAGGTAGTAGAACCACGCTGATTTCAGCACGGGCGGGCCGAGTTGACCGGGGCAGAACTACCTTTTCACACCTTCCTAAAGCGACAGCATCGGTGCCGTCGTGTTTCATTGGTGAATGTGAGGCTGGAGGCCCACTGACGCAGGGGTGACAGTTATCGTGGTAAGGGTGAGCCTGCCACGATGACTTTCATACCTTTTATAAAAACACAAGAAACGGACACAAAAACACCCAAACAGAACAACAACTTGTGTATCACACAAAGTGTTGTCCCATGTGTGATTCGAACACAACACAGCGCGGTCGAGAGCGCTGGCGACGTAGCGGCCACTTAAACCACTAAGGTATCCGTGCAGTCGAATTGGTAGGAACGATGAGTTCTAAGTCGAAAGTAGTGCCGCTACAATTAGCTGACACAGAAGTAGGCGTAAGCACGTCGCTGTCTAACTGGATTGAAGATATTGAATATTCAGTTTTTAATTTACTAGGACAATATATATTTTTTTAATAATATTTTTTCATTTCAATCACTATTTTTACATTACATTTTCTTAATATTTAATTGACGAATCAAGTAAGAATTTCACGTAATGTTAAGTCTGTCTATAACAAATGCTATGTTGTGCAACATGAAGATGTTATAGAGGTTGTAGAAGTAAGTAATTTATGTTGCTCATCCTTAAATAAGTAATAATAATTGCACCCTACTCTGTTGTAACGGAATACCAAGCTGTCATCAAACTTTAGGAGAAATATAAGAAATTATAATTATAATTTGAGTAATAAATTACCAAAGTATCAAAACGAGTTGATTAGATTATGGTTAATGGTTACGTCACTACTCGTTACAAACATTATTGTTACTCGTTAACGTTAAGTTACCACTATTCGTTAAGCCAAACTACGTCATAGATATTGTTTATATTGTATTGTGGACAGTACTTATTATTCAGAATTAATTGTCATTTAAATTGCTACGTATATGTGACGTTTTAATGTGTTATTGATGTACATTACCTATATTTAATAGTTACATTTAGTTTTGTTCATGCAGTTTATTATAAATGGTAGAACTATTTATATTTGTGTGACGTGTGCTTATTTGCAAGTTGTATACTTTTATCGATATCTTATATCGATGGTGTTGTACGCCCAAGTAAAGTCGAGTGACGGAACGTAACATTCTATAATGTAACGGTGTAACATCCCCTGGACATGTCAACCAATCAACAGCCTTTTACAATCCACTGCTGAACATAAGCCTCTCCTTAGCAAGGAGGTTTTGGTCTACTATACCACGCTGGCCAGACGGGTTGGAATAGGGTTTGTTCCAATCTGTCCAATGTTATCTGGATCTCGTAATAGCAACGGTTCCCGGATCCCTCCTATCTCAGGCGCAGAGTGGCACACCGTGTGGTTTTAGTCGGTCCGATTCCGATACACCACCCCACCGTAAACCCCGGTGGGGTGACGGCCCGAGGGGGTTTCCACGCGTTAAAAAAAAAAAGGGTTTGTTCCAAATTTTCCTTCTCTCTGTAATGATGAACACATTGTTCCCTTAGTCGCCTTTTACGACACCCACGGGATGAATAAGGGTGGTAACCCTATGTATTCTTAATCGATCACCGCTCGGACTGTACATCTGACACATTATAAAACCATTTGAATATGAGTTTTTCGTATTTTTCCTATATATTCACTAAGTATACCAAATTTCAAGTTTCTAAATTCTTTTCGTTTCTAGATTCTAAAAACACGTTTAAAAATTCTCTTTACGCGTAAATATACAATACGTATTGATAACGATGACATATCTATTTATCTTTGTTTGTTTGTTGTGTTATGTGTGAGTGATCACACTGGTTATATAATAATTATAAAAATTTAAATCACTGGTATGTTAAAAGTACTAGGTGGTATTAAAAGTACTACCTATCAGAGTCAAGTTTTTACTTCTTAATAAATAGCTTGTTAAACAAGTATAGTGTTAAGACACATTGTAATAAAAACTTTAATGTTTATATATAGATATATGTTGTAAGAATACATGTTTTAAAGTTAAAAATATAAGCATATAAGTAAAGCTATAAGGCACCCGTAGATGTAGTGATGATCTGTCACAGTACAAAAGTCCATAAAATAAGAGTTCAAGTTATGCTGGTAAATTAAATGAAACTCAAAACATTCAAAACGAACAAATTTGAATCGTTTCCGTATTGTCTAAAAGCCACCATGAATTTAAAAACATCCATAATCAGTTCCTATGCAGTGGTGTAACATTTACCCTAGGTAGATTTAAAAATTATCACAAATAAATAGATGTGTCATTAAGTCCTATCATAACCACATAATTTCACCTACGTTTCCAGTCTCAGTTCATCCATTTTTGTGACCTAAAATACTGAAATGACGTAACTTATCCGACTTTATTTCCGCCTTTCTACATCCAGCAATTGTTGATGATGATGCTATGTACACTACGACAGTGGGATTATGTGAAATACTAAACAGAAATTAGAAATTATCAATTACAACAAAAATCTGATTATTTTCTTACAACACACACACAATCAATAAATTATCACGTAGCAAACAAAAGAACAAATTAAACTGTGAAATAAAAGGCGATCAAAAGCTATGAGCTAGTGGCCAATGAGTGTTCCTTACCGGCCATGCGCGTAAAAAGGTAGGTAGATAGGTAGGCACATGCTCGAGTGTACCTAATAGGTTTGCCTGCACTTAAACCCATCAAGTAAACTTGAGTTGAGTAAAAGACATACACGTATTGGTAAACCTTTGCAAACTCTTAGTTGAAACCATGGCCCTTGCAGCAGATCTCGATGATGTATATATAAAAATGAGTGATATGTGCATAAGCCTGCACCGCAGTGGACATCCGAACAAAGGAGGAATTTCTCTTAACTATAGAAATATAATATGGCGGTAACCAAATGTCAATAGGATTTCTTCCAGACCAAGTATAGTTTACTTAAGTAAACTGAATAATTCATGAAGATGTTAAATAAAATGATAATTTCAGACGCTAATCTGATCTTAACCTTGTAATGAAAGCATAAGGTACGGTATAATGGCTATGTTTTAGAAATTTGACCCACATTTTGATAGCAATATGCTCTAAAATATGTCCGTTTCAAACTGTTTCATACAATAAATTGCAGCGTCTTTATGAAAACGTTCTCACAATAATATGTCAAGTTAAATACAATTGCACGATGTTATACAAAAATCATTTTTGAATGCAATTCTTACAATTGTCAAGCAAATTGTGTTGGGCATCGATAAAGACATCGTACGCATAAATAGAATTATCTAGTCATGGCCGGACAAGCGGACCCACGTACAAAAGAAAAGTGTGAATGGGGAAGCTTGCGGGAACAGTTTACAGTTGTGGTCAGATATATTTTGCTGATTCACTGCAACCCTTCACAGTTTTATTAACATACGGGGTGCAGGTAAATTTCAAATCAAACTTTGATTTTGAATGTTATTTTATAATTTACTTTCATTTCATATTCATTTAAGGAAATCTGAAATCTACGAGTCTGTATTATATAATGTTATTAAGTTAAAAATTTTGTTGTTTGTTTGTTTGGTTGAACGTGTTAATTTCAGGAACTCCTGGTCTGATTTGAAATATTCTTACAATATTAGATAGCCCACTTATCGAAGAAAGCTATAGGCTACGTATCATCACGCTGTGACTAATAAGAGCGTCGTATCAATGAAAAATGGAGGCAAATTATTCTTTTTGAAAGCTTCTATTGTGTACGCTGCGTAAACGGCTGGAGTTTTACTAAAAATTTAACTTAACGTATTTAACTTGAATTATTCCCATTAAAGGATACATAATAATTCCAGTGTTACCATACTTCCTCATAAGTGCCTTACATTTCAAACGAATTACTTCCTCCATAATATGTAGATGTAGTGTCAAAGTGTGTTGTTATTCTAGGTACTTTAAATAAAATGTTTATAATTTATTTATATATCTACTTTTTTATTGTATGTAACTAAAATACTAAAACTAAAATTTAACTACAACTATAACTAGACTTACGTAACTTAAAACCAAACTTAACTTAAGCCTTATTAAAAAAATCTGTCACATACTAAGTCTACTAAAAGTATATACACTGTTAAGTTCATTATAATGTCACACAACGAACAATTAACTCAGCAACTTAGATGGCAAAGCAATCGTCTCTTAATTTACGATTGTCTCGACTTTCATTGCAGCCATGTTATTTTTTTCGCACTGCCGTCTGTAGTCACTTGATTCTTGAGCGCCGTATGCAGCTAGTATAGTAGTATAGTAATCCAAGGATACGCTACCTTATCCAGACTTACATTAGGAACCACGTCTCTGGATTGTTACCTAGTAGATTTTCTCTCAAACTCTTGACATTCAGGATCGTCAGAGAGGGTCGGTCATCCTCGTACGATTCTGATAGCGACGGTACGTGGATGCGAGGTGCGTTGTATTTCAAGTGAGAGTAGATTTAACAGAATGTCGACTTCTCCAAAGGAGATATGACTCAGAATACGATGTTGAAGACTGATTGGCACAATTTTCAAGACGGTATCGAGTCGTATGAACCGTAATATACTTGAATCGGTTGGTAAACATCTGAAAAGTAAATGTTTTTATGTATTTTTACAAGTCGAACTTTACTCAAAGAAGGCAGCACTCTGACAATCAACCAAAACACGTTTGATCTCACAGCTGTCATTAGAGGTATTTTCATAGAATAGTATTAAACATCAAATTTTGATCTTAACGTGAATGTACCGTATTGTTATCAAATACTGAATCGGTAATCTGCTAGTCTTATTAGGTAAAAAGCTGTGAGATCGAAAGTTGATTGGAACTGAATTGTGACCACACTTTTGTAAACAAGAACAAAGTTCCGATTACATTTAATTCTTTATAAAATATACGGATTGAAAAATACAAAATTACATATGCTTAGATGGCGTCACTCAAAAATTTATAAATCAACTACCCTTTGCCAGCATCTACACCCGCGTGTATGTCGGTTATCGCGGTAAATGGTAGCCTATTCATTATTCTGATGTAGGTATAAGCCATATTACTGTAAAGTTTCGTCAAAGTATATACATATCTAAGTTCACATAAAGAGTAACAAATATCCATATATACTTACAAACCTTCACATTTATAATATTTAGAGTTAAAGAAAACATTAGAGTACGTAATGTAATACAGCGCCATCTACTAGAAGCTGCGGGTATTTTTACAAAGTTTAGACTCTGTTCAAACGTATGATGTTTGTATTCAGTACTACATTTCTGTAATGATTGCATCTCATATAGAACCTACGATACCTCGAATTTATCAGCACAAAATTGCAGTTCACTCACCTTGGTGGGGGTCAAGGAAGTATGATCCAAAATATTTAAAGAGCTTTAAAACAAGCTTATCTTTCTCTTGAAACTTGTTGGTATTACGATAAGCTCCTAATCCTCTGCGTTAGCTGGTGTCCAACAACCTGGAAGAACACAGCGAGAGAAACGTAAAAATACACTGTCAAAAGCCCTATTCAGCCCGTGGATGTTGTAAGAAGCGACTAAAGGAATAAAGAGTAAGAGCTTATGTCTAACTGTGGACTGATAAAGAATGATGGTGATATCAACTTGGAGGGTATACATACAAATGTTATAATGACTTCTAAAATACAATTGATGCAGCCCGTAAAACATATAAAAGTTTAATTATATCAATTGAATTGTGGTTAAAACATCAAATAAACTTACTTAACTTATAACGGTACGTAGGTATAAATGATTATTCTATACCCAACTTTAAGGATTACAATTTTATTTATTTATTTATACTTAATGCACATATTGTGCAAAGGCGGACTTAATGCCATGGGGCATTCTCTCCCAGTTAACCTTCAGGTGATGTAGAAACACGATGCGGTAGGTGCAAAGGTAAAATAATGAAGTTGACATACATAACTAAGAAAATATAATTTTATATAAACAATAGATACACAATACATAAACATACATGTATATAAAATTAATACAATATTGTATATAAATACTCACTTGGGTGCTATCGTTAAGACGATTCTACCAAATTATCTCGAAATAGATCACGTACTTTCACCTTAAATGTGTGGTGATTTGTGGACATCCTGATATCGGCGGGCAGTGCATTCCACAGAAGAATTGTCTGCACAAAGAATGCACAATTTTAATTACATTACAAAGCTAGAAATACTACAATTATTTCTACTAAATTCTCTGTAACATAACGTAAATATCAAAAACAGCAAAAGTACTGATTAGTTTATAATTGTCATATTTCATAACCACTCACAAATTTAAATGAAAATTGATATTCGTAATGATTGCTAACTTACACTAATAATGATGGTAATACCTGTTAAAGGGTATATTAAGTGGACTTAACCACGGAATCCTCCAATTTCTTCTGAATGACGCAGCACAATCGACCAACCTCGCCGGTCTTTCAATATATTTTGTGAAAATACGACTCATTCCGGAGAACGTTAAAAGTTTAATCTTTAAATTACCAAATGTAGGTAGGCCGAAAAACAGTTACTAAGCTTTGTCTTTGTCTAACCATTGCGAGGGTATTATTCTCGTGACGGGTGTAAATGAGACTTACGTATGTTTTGCTATGAAATTCTGTAATTTGTAATAATCTATATTTGTGGGAGTGCGTCGTATTTCACAAAGTTCCCTAAACTAAAACCAGGAGATATCCGAAGTATGGTAGTACGTGTGTGGAGTTTTGAAGCTAAAATACTCCAATAAGTTTAGTCAGATCGTTATTACAAAAATTACAAAAAAATCGATGGATTTCAAAAATTATGTTCGTTGTAAAGACAAGGACGGTTAATTTTACTGTTATTTTTACGGAATTATTTGTATTACAAACAATATATTCTAACACAACATGGTTACTTTTCGAAATGACCATTGAAGTATTATTGATGCATCGATAGACACCACAAAGATACCCCCACACCCGTCATTATATCTTTCATTGCCTTGTTCATGGTTGTCAAATAAATAGAGTTATTAAGAAATTGTTTCTAAGTGACAGTATCGGAAAAATTAAAAATTGTAAAAAAAAATTGCAGGAAACTAAAAATGATAATAATAGATACTTAGGTTCTTGAATATAATGAAGTCAAAAATTGTGTTAGCTAGTGCCAAATATAGTTACGGGAAAGCTAGTCTATTGCAAAAAAAAACCCCTTTTGGTAACATCATTGTCAAATATATAGGAAATTGCACATAGCTCTCAAATATTGAACACAAGCGGCATCTGCATCTTGTTGCAGCTGCACTAATGTCCATCCGATTTTAACTTCAACTGCCCACGGACGTAAACGATTGTTGCGCGCCTGTCATTTGCAAACCCTTCCGCGTGGACACGGATTATGTCCCAGGGGATCGGCAGGGTTAACAAAAAAGTTTTGCGATAGTGTTACATTGATTTTGGGAAGTTGTTGTACTTTGCTATTTACAATGTTTAAGTTGGCTATCACTGGCTGAAATTGTCAGATTCGAAAGGTGATGTTTATTTAAATCTCAAAATAGTTTCAAATTTCTTCTTGGAGTACCTTCCTCTACTATACGTCATACACAACGACTGAACTTCAGTTAACGAGGTACTTAATATGTGAATTTTCAGTCTTTATCATAGTACTTAATAATCTTAATAATAGTGTACATGTAAGTGGTGTGTCTGTGATTATAAATTCTAAGTCAAGAGATATATTTTTATTCAGTATTTTCTAAAACTGTGGTTTGACAGTCTTCTTAGCCATTGTTCAAGGTTTCGAATCAAGTGGGAGGCAATAAAAGAGGCCTATGTCTAGCTGTGGGCAGCGATACGACTATGAGAAGCTAATGATGATTTAAAATTTCTATCCAATTGTGGATGAATGGATTTTTTATGGCATTTTAATATTATATTTTTCAGCATCCGACACACAACGCCATCAACTCCCAAACTAAGCTTAGTTTATACTATGGGTACTAGACAACTGATATATATACATATCCTTTTTTGTAAATAGATACATATTATACATAGAAGACATCCAAACTTATAATTGTGACTTTTGTTGCACTCTTTTAAATAAAAAATTTAAATTATCTATTATTGATTATCTGTATACATTTACAACGTCGTTTTCTTAGTGATTAGAATATTGAATAAAAAATCTATAAATAAAATTCACATCATTCAACATGCGAGCCTCCGTCAAAATGTTTCTGCAAACCGTATGTTACTAAAACTGTGAAGGGTTGCAGTGACTCAGCAATATATTGCTGACCGCTACTTGCGAACAGTTCCCGTAAGCTCACCCATTCACACTTTTCTATTGTACACGGGTCCGGCCATCACTAGATATTTCTATTTATGAGCACAATGTCTTTATCGATGCCAAATAAAATTTGCTCTGTACTAAAATGAACTTTGTACAATATAGTGCAATTCTAATAAATTATCATAGTTTATGAGACAAAGACATTTAAGCAAAGGTTAATGAACTTAGGCAGAAAGATACTTTGATTATTTAGGAAGAAAATACCGATTACGACGAATACGACGATGACGACATACACACGGACGGAGCCATGGGCAAAAGCTAGTTGTTTTATATAAATAGTTTTGTTAAATAGGCTTTCACGGATAGGTACTACGTAAGGTTTTAAACTACCCACTTGTCACCACTAAAAAACTTTAGTAATTTTGGAACAATATTTCTCTCTGCGTGTAAAGAGTTCATTTTTAAACAATATATTGCATATCATATTATAATTTAAATAACTCGTGACAACCCTTTATAATTGAAAATATTGGAAATAAAATGCACAATGCGAAATAACAGAAGTGAAATCTTAACAAGTCCTTCTGAGAAAAATATGAGTTGCACTGCGTTATACCATAAGGATTATAGACCCGTGGTATATTCCTGTTATCTGTGACGTCTTTGTTGCATAAATAAAAGATGATTGCGAATGACTGTTACCATACTGCTTATCTTATCACTGGCCATTGATCAAGTAAAGAATAAAAACGGAATGGGTTTTGATGAAAAGACACTTGGAAATAATAAAGAACACAAAATGTGGTCTCTGCTTTTGTTATTAGGGAATTTATATTCAAATTTGTATAAAGTTATACATTTCATGGTTAAGCAACAACTTTCTTCACAAAAAGACAAACACAAGTGATAACGTAAAAAAACTTAATTACCCATGTTCTTTTTTTTATAATTTTTATACTAAGAGCCAGCCAAAGTGACTCTACTCTGCCTGATGGAAAGCATGAATAGAATTCAAAAGTTGTGGTCACCATACTCATTACAAATGCAGACAATGTAGTATGGTGACCCACACTATGGTGGCCTTGTGAGATGCTTTTTCACACACCGCTTCGGGACGTAAAAGGCATGACAGT
This sequence comes from Hypercompe scribonia, assembly GCA_949316085.1. Classification (NCBI taxonomy): domain Eukaryota; kingdom Metazoa; phylum Arthropoda; class Insecta; order Lepidoptera; family Erebidae; genus Hypercompe; species Hypercompe scribonia. The sequence goes on along the minus strand of OX438981.1, from coordinate 18,743,698 downwards.
CATCGTGACAGTGTAAGGCTTACACAGTTACCACGATAACTGTCACCCCTGCATCAATGGGCCTCCGGTCTTACGCTCACCAACGAAACACGACAGCACGGATGCTGGTGCTTTAGGTTGGTCTTCTGTAGGAGGGTAGTACTGCCCCGGCGAGTCGGCCCGCTCGTGCTGCAATCAGTGTGGCTCTACTACCTAATGATATTATACGCCTAATAATTTTTTATTGACAAATGTTCTCAGTGCAAGGTCATGAGCGTCGTCAGAATTATTTTCGGGTGAGTTCATCTACATCCACAAACACTATTTACCAATATGAAATGTCGAATGATATTGTGTCTTTACCTATGAAATCGACTTTTTAATAAAATCTATTAAAAATAGGTATTTTCTTTTCTACCAGGGGAGTGCAAGTGCGTCGGGGTTCCAGGGATTTCCTTTCTAGGGTACATCTGGTTCTCTGACTACTGGTAACTGTGACGGCGTACGGTTTTTGGTCGGTTCGAGTCTGGCATAACCACCAGTAGGTGGTATCTGGAGGGATTTCCGCACAGGAAAAAAAAAGGGAGTGCAAGTGCACCCCTCTGCATCCCCTTCCTGGCGTCCCATGTGCAAGTTTTATTAAGTTGTACAGATTCACAGGCAAAAGAGCATTTGACACATAAACTGAACAGTTGGTAGTTATTGTAATAGCTCGACACATCTCACACACACATCTGATGACAAAGTACACAGACCTTATACAACGGTGACCAGACTATCGATATATATGCTATCAATGATGTGTATGTATATATATTAGGGTGTCCCTTATATGACAAAAAAAAATTTTTTTTCGAATTTCGAAATGCATACCCTCTATAATTTTTACTAATGGTATAAGATACTTAAATATAAAATTTTATCAATCTAGCATAATTGCAACCAGTGCCGACCGAGCTTCAAAGTTTAGTAAAAAACGTGTTTTGTCCTAAAATTTCAGTCTGCTATAATTTCACTATAAATGCAATGAATTAAGTGAATAAAATTAAATAATAAATTAGATGAACATTAATCTTTAATTAAAAACATAAAGAAATAAGAATCATTCAGGGTAACTTCTTTTTAGAGTAGTTTTTTTACAGTCAAATTGTATCCAACAATTTTAGATGTTCCTGGACACAGCGCAGCGAGAACTGTTTTTGTTCTTCTTCAGCCGTGATAAGTCCGTTAAAATCTTGCAATTATTTAACAGCCCTTTCAGCAGTATCATTTACAACTCTCAAATAACTTATTCTTCTTTTAGCCTCCAGAAAAGCAGCATTGTTATTCCAAGAAGATACATCTTCCTTTAGAAAACTGTCGTCGATCTGCAGTCGTGATAAAAATTGTTTGCTCTTTTCCGATACGAAATCATCCAGTGCTTTGTCTAAAAAAAAAGAAAAATAAGTTAAATAACAAATAAAAATCAACAACAATTTTGAAAATAAATAAATAAGTATTGGACATTGAAATTGAAATCCAACAAAAAGTCAATTTAACTTACCAAACAACTTTTGAGTCAGTTCTTCCTTCGACGGGTCATAGCGTTTGCTAAAATCCGAGATTTTGTCCCTGTTGAAGTTGGCAATCATCTTCTTCTTAGTTTGGTTGTCAACTTCATCATCAAATAGTGATAGAATGACTGTCTCTTCACATAAATACCACAAGTGATGGCTGAACTTGCTTATAGAAGCTTTAGAAATTGTTGCGTCAACTTTTTCATACTCTTTTAACATCTTCAAGAAGCGCAAAACTTGATTAGGTGCTTTGGTCGCCACTGTACATTCGAGCCAAGGTTTAACATACAATATTACGAGAAATAAGCAAACATCTTGTAGAGCCTTTTTGTCCTTCGCAGTTACTCTGCATTGTGACTGAAGTAAACATATTTTTAAAGAATAGATCGCTCTCGCCATCCAGCGTGCCTGATGTATAGCTCCGGGGGGCCTTAGTTTTAATTTTTCCTCTGTGTCTCCTCCTAAAAATATTACGCACAGTTCGACCAATTCGCGGTAATCATCTCTTACAAAACCTTTATCTAATTCTGCCTTATAAAATAGTAACAACGCTTGAATGTCTGTCTCGGCAACCCGTGCTTTTACGAAATTAAGAGATGGTTCAATTTTAGTACAATCAATGTTTTTCCAATTTTCTTGGAACTTTTTGAACATCGGAATATCTGGGCTACTAGTAATTTGCTTAATCTTGGTTTCAAAGACAGCTTTTAGGACCAATTCATAAACATGATGACGACAGGCGAAAAGCAACAATTCTCTTCCTAAAGTTTGCTCCAAAATAGCACAAGCTCCATTGAAACGGCCCATATTGGAAGCTGTTGTGTCGCAGCACATTATTTGCACTTTATCATAAAGGTTCCAGTCAAAGAGAGCTGCTGATACAGCCTTCGCTTGATGTTTTCCAGAAGAACTGTCTAGTTTCGGCACTGCAAGAAGCTGCTCTCTATCGTCAAATGAAGCTATAACTGGCAAGCGTTCTTCTTTTGAACTCCGTACATCCAACCCCGGTAATAGTTTTCCATCCCAATGGACTGTGACTATGTCGGGTACATTGTTTTGGAAGTTAGATTTTATTGCTTCTGCCCTTGATTTTCTAGTTTCAGTACGAATTCGCTGAATCGAGGATTTGTTAATACAGAAATCATCGCTGCTCAGACCAAGCGCTTCTACCACCGCATTAAGAATGTAAACCGTATCTCTAATGCTTAACTGGCATCGATCTAAAGCTGCAACTAGTTTAGGTGTTATAAGATTCTTTCTACCTCTTTTTGAACTTTTTTCATGGCAGGGAACGTCCGGCAAGCTGAGTTCAGAATTCAAGATCTGTTCTTCGTCTGAATCTTCTACACTGTCTAAGTTATTTGTGGTGGAAGTAGATGCAACAGCTAGTGATTCTCTTTGTCTTACAATCCTTTCCTCTTCTTCCAATCGTCGTTGTCTAGATCTTTGTTCTTTTTCCGCCAATTTTTTATCTACACCACCTAAGCATCCCGGTCGACCTGGCTCTCTCTGTTTCATTAAAAATAATTTATCTTCCTCTATTTTCATTCACTCAAAAGCATCAGCATGTGCAATATCAAACAAATTATCAAGATTAATTATAAAATTGTTCTCACGACTCTTAAACGTAATCTGAGTTTTCTTACAATTTTTTTGCAACTCTCTCCAAACATGATATAAATCAATAAGTTTCTTCACGCAGTTAGGAAATGCCCTTGTTGGAATTCTTGCTTTTTCCCAATATATGATGCACTCCCTAATCACAAGATTTGCACTTTCACTAACAGTCAATTTAACCTCACGAATATTGTAAAATAGGACTGAGAGAACTTGTCGATTAGATGGTAATTTTGCACCATTTATTTGGTAGCTAGTCAATCCGATAAGAAAAATATTTTGTTTATCACTCCGTAATTCCACCGACATGTTTACGCACTGAACAATGAAGCACTAATAGTCTCAAAAATCACGTACGAAATGGCAAATAAAACATGTCGTAACAGGTCACTGGGCAGTACTTAAGCAACTTGTATCGACAAGTTTAAATAGCAAGTCGGCACGGGTTATCGTTTATATATCGAACTAATATTTTTTTCTAGACAATATAGGGTTATTACGAAACTTTTAAGAAGGTATGCGTAAAAAAATATCGAACTTGAAATTTAAGGGACACCCTAATATATATATTTACATACACATCATTGATAGTAGATTCTCCGGGTAGTACAGCCGCTCTGATTTCAGCCCTAACGGGCCGACTCGACCGGGGCATAACTAGACTCTCATAGAAGACCAACCTAAAGCGACAGCATTCACGCTGTCGTGTTTCCATCGATTCAGGAGGGACAGTTATCGTGGTAATAATGTGAACCTTACACTGCCACGATGACTGTCATGCCATTTACGTCCCCAAGCAAGGTGTGAAAAAGCATTTCACTAGGCCATCATAGTGTGAATCACCATATTGCATTGTCTGCGTTTGCAATGAATATGGTGACCCATCCTATATGTACTTTCCATCAGGCAGAGTAGAGTCACTTTGGCAAGCACTTAAATAAAAAAAAGAAAACTACACATAGACAGAATAACGGCTGTACAAATCGTGGATGAAAATAAAACCCACGATTTAACAGCTGAAATCACTGACCCCTAGACTAGATGGTCAGTTAATACTAACATTCAGATTAGTTAGACTAACGAGAAAGCTTTTTAAATTTAAAGGTGTATGTCACTCCTCAAGTGGTGTCACTTCCCGAAGTTTCAATCACACGTATGCAGTTCAATATGTTGTAATGTTACCTTACATTTCCTTTGAAACGTATCGTAACAAAGAAACCACAAACTGGCCAGTGTTATTGACATCGACACGCAAGTTGTGGATTTATACGAATCGAATGGCAAGCCCACACAATGCCCACAATTGACACAATATGAATTGCGGGAACACCTCAAAATCTTTTCTGTAACTGTTTCATTTAGCCCTTTAACGATACTTGAAAATTTATAAGATTTGATTTGTATCCCTTATGTTGATAAGTTAAAGTTTATAATCCTTCAACAGTTTAATGATATGGTTTAATCCCGTGCTACAATATGTATTCAGCACCTGTCCTATACAAACTGCTCGGATGCATAACGGTAGGTATGCAGAAGTTGTGTTGATTAACTCAACGGGAGGAATTGAATTATATTTTAAGAAATGTCACATATTGTAAAGACTTCTTTACATATCTATAAGTCATTTTTATGGTCTAAGTTTGACGTTCAAATTACAATGTAAAGTGTAAATGCCCCTTATAATATATACGACGTTGTTACTGAGAGATTTGAGTGCTATTATTGTCACGATTATAGTTTTATAGTTGAATACACTAACCAGCACGGCTGCAGCGGTAACCACCAGGATAGAACCGTTTTTTTTTTTTTTTAACGCGGGGCATGCTTTTCGCACCATACCCTCCGAAGGGACGAAGGGCGTGTGTGGGACTCCCGGAAAACCGGTCTACCCACTAAACCCCGCGGCGGCCTACCTCGGCAGTTGGGAGGTGCTCTAGGAACGCATTAGCGGCTTCTAGAGTCCTCCCTGCCGTACATCTCGGGCACCTCATGCCCCAGGATCAAGACGCAATGGCACCTCCCATCGCCCTGCGCAGTAAGGCAGTAAGAGGCAGAACAGCGCCCCGCCCCAGATGACACTCCCCGGCCGCACCGGAGTGTCACCTGACTCGGGTCGTTTGCAGCAGTCACAACGCCCCAAGATGTGACCGCAGCGACCCTTAGGCGGCGATTAGGGAGCTAGCGACATCTGCCGCGTCCCCTTCGCCGCCTCCTTCGAGCGGGATCGGCCCTTTCCCGATCTCGCTCTGCGGTCTCCTTTCGGAGCATAACCTGCTCACAGAAGGAGATCGCGGCTTCCCATCCTTCACGACTCGCCAGCATTGCCGTGATCAATGCTGACGGTGAAAGGTTACGTCCGATCCGTCCGACCAGGACTCGACGCTCAGACTCCCAAGCAGGGCAGTTCTCCAGCATGTGCTGGGCGGAGTCCCGTTCGGACTCGCAGTGGTGGCATTGTGCCGTAGCCTCCCGTCTTATTCGATTCAGATACTCACCGAAGCAGCCGTGCCCGGTGAGTATCTGGGTCAATCGATAGGTGACACAGTCGGTCCTCTCTGTCCACGCTTCGAAGTTCGGCAGAACCGCTCCGACAGCGCGTTGGCTAGCACAACCCTGAGTTTCGAGCCGTGCCTGCCAAACCACCAAAGCTTGCTTATGCGCGTTCTGCCGTAGCATTCTGGGCTCATGATCTGGCGCGGACCAGGATAGAACCTGAGACTTCCATAAGTACATACATATCAGCAGTCACATATTTATCAACGAAGGGGTAAACAGAGGTATATTGAACGCCCACATATACCAACTATTATTTTACTCCCATTTATGTATGTAACAGGGAACAAGGCTATGGCTGTCGACCGAGCATACACCTATGTTTTTTTATGAACATACTTAAATATTTCAATAAGTATTTGAATAGCAATCTATCTACTTACTACAATCTTATTATAAGCCCCACTTCTTTTAGAGCTAAATTATAGTAAAAGTAGATTTTCATTAATAGAATTTAATTTGATTGGGGTATGAATCATTTGTATGCAACACGATACAAGCATTAGGCCTAGTATCAGCTCTTTCTGCGAAACTGTTATGCTCCAGAAAGAGACCGCTGAACGGGATCGAGAGAGGGCCGATCCCGAACAAAGAAGACACCGGCGGCGTTATGAGCCGTCGACAGGACCGCGAGTCGCCAGAGAGTGGGGACCTCTGGTGGCGGATTAGTTGCTGCGGTCTGCGATAGAATAATTTGTTGCGGCCTGGTAGCAAAAATGCGATCGGGTCGCAACAAATTATAACAACCGGACTGGTAGGTGGGGTTGCCTTTGTGGCGTCCCCAGGATAGGGTCTGACTAGGCGTGGCGTTAATTCTGGAGGGGACCTGAAATAACATGGTCCGGGTCCACTTCAGAGAAGGACGCCTGAGACCGGCCGACAGGGTGGTTTTTAGTGGAAACACCACAAACTCCTGGTTCCTGCGTCCCCGAGGAGTCGGAGATCGGAAGGGATTTTCCACCCCGACAACAAAAAAAAAAAAAAAAAAGGCCTAGTATCAGGTGACACGAACGTCGCGTGCGAGCCGCGCCTATATTGCATGTGCGAAACGGGAACGCCGCACGCGCACTGGATCGCATTTTGTGAGACGCGAACGGCTTCTTGTGAAACGCGAAGTGATCTCAGCGTGCATCCAATGTGGATTCAACCTTACAAATATGACTAAACAAAATTTGCAAAAACACTTTTCGTCTCTTAATTTTTGTTTATTTCATAAATTTGTCAATTCCTAACATTTTTCTTTGATGTTTGACTCTTATATATCGTGCCGTTATATGGCCCTAAGCCGTCCTTTAATGGACTATTCAATACTGACAGATGTCGTGACAGTGATATTCACGCTTTCAACCAAAGAAACAAACTTCAGCTTTCTAATATTATTATGAATATTTAGAGGAATGCCAAAAAAAAATTTCGATGATGTTCACCATATCCTCCTTGCTCACTGACCACTTACCCACAGTTATGTATCTGCATTATGTAACGTGAAAAGATTTTGATCGTCTTTTATTTTAGAGTTTTATTTGTTTTTGTTCGTCACACGATAATTTGAGTTTAATTTTGTGTGTTTTAAAAAAATTAGCTGACATTTGTTGTAATTGATAAATTTCGACTGCACAGTTGGCCTAGGTGTTTAAGCGGTCGCCACACCGCTCGTTACTGCGCTGAGTGTTGTAGCTTCAAATCCCACATAGGACAACACTTTGTGTAATTCACAAATTGTTGTTTTGAGTCTGGGTGTTCTTTGTGTCCGTTTCTTGTATGTTTGTAAAATCCTCCGCGACACAGGATTTCTTCCTAGTGCGGGTGTTGTTTTTTGGAACGAAGTTCCTTATCGCACGTTGCGAAGGAGGTTAGACGGAAAAAAATCAGACGAGAGTTGTCACGACGCTTTTTGCTATAGTGTAGTAAGCCGTGCGGCGTGCGCATGTTTCTCTATCTGTCTCTCTCTCTCATAGAAAGCTAGCCAATTATTTTCGTTTCGTCTTTCTATTTTACTTTGAACGGTGTAGTGTCTCGACGATTATTTTTGTTTTGTTAAGTTTATACAGGTTATTTGTATATTATAAATAATAAAATAATAAAAAATAATAACAATAATGAATCCTGAGAGTGTTTCTGCACAAGTTCCGGATATTGCTGATGGAGTTAGGTAAGTAGAGATTTTATACAGGCAATAATAAATACTTATGTATTTCTAGCAAGTGCGCATTAAAACCTCTCTTTAGTATTATGCTAACCAAGTCATACGCGTTATAATTTCCCCATTATTGTGTGTTTAGCAAGTGTACGCGTCAAAACTTTAATATTTTAAAACTACAATATTAATGCCTATGTATTTAGCAAGCCGTGCGTATTCTAACCTATACGCTGTTGTGTTTACGAAGTCGAGAGAGTATATATATATACACACTGTTGTGTTTACAAAGTCCACGCATCTATGTCGTGTACGAAAGAATAGACAGACAGAGTGTAAAACTTCGTTCCATCCGAGTGTCCCTTGACACTTCTTATTTTAAAAAAAAATTGGTTTTGTTTCGTATTTCACGAAAACTAACGTTATTTAGCATCATTATTAACAACGGCTGAATATAAAAAATAGAAAGTAAAGTCGGCTAAGTTGTACCATTTTTAAGTGTCTTTGGGTGTAGATGTATAATGTTCATTAACATTGTTCTGTAATCAATTAACGTACATACCTAAAGCAAAAGTAACATAGAGATTAAGAAATTTTCCAATTTTAAGGTAACATTTAGACAACATGGGAATGATGAACAGTTTTATTTCATTACATTTTGTTCGTTATAAATGTTGAGTTTTATTATATACAGAATTAAAAATTATATTGTCCTATAATTAGTAATATTTATTTTGAACCAACATAATCTCTACTTAGGCGTAAATAAGTGTTCTAAAATTTGTACCTGTCTTCACACAGGGTTTTCTAAATGATAGGGAATCTACAGCCATGCTTTTTTATAACTAAGAATATAGGCATTAAACATAGGTGTCTACACCAAAGGGATCACCTTAGAGTTACCTACAACTAAAATACCTACATCTCTTGATACCTAGGCAAAATTATAGCAACGATTTATGGAAAACAGTGATGATTCGGATTTGGTATATGTAGTAATGTAGGTACTCCAACATCTTACGATATTGTTTTTAAAATATTTAATAAGCTTAACATATCTTTAGTAACAACTACACACATCATATTCAACCTATCACAGTCCACTGCTGGATATCGGCTTCTCCCATTGCACGCCACTCTGAACCCGACTCGGTTTTTCTAACCCCGTGCTCCACCGTTATCGTGGTCGTCAACATAACCAGAAACAGCTGGCCACCGGAAACTGGGAGCTGTGGCCTTTGCAGCGTCTGCATTGAAAGGTTTTGCCTATAAGCGCCACGCTGAGCAGGCAGGTTGACGGTAAGGTCATAGGGTGTAACTTGTTGCAGTATCACTGGTCTGTTTTATTTAGCTACACCTTAGTGGAAGAATATACCGCTATCAGCCAGTTGCCAAAGGCTCGTTCCGTCGTTCAGTAGGATGTACTGCATGCAGGTTAGGTTGTCTTGGGACGGACGGCTCGCCTCCTTACACATCTCTACAACTACACACGACTCTATGAAACTCAACAAAAATAGTTCAGAAATTGATAAAAACTCAGTTTTTATATAATCTGTAGCGGGATAGATATAAAAAATTTAAATAGTTATTAGACGAGTAACTGTTATTTGCGCAGTGTCCGATTGGATTTTTTGAGTACCACATTATATTACACAGATCATTCTAGGTTTTTTATTAACTTCCAGGAAGTCCTAGGTAGAAATCCAGGAACCGGAACATTACTCAATAAGTTAGAGGGTCACTTAAAAATATACTGGCTTACAAGTCGGAGGGTTGACTGGAATGTCGATAATTTTGAGGAATGAGGAATTAAAGTGACGTGAAAAATAACTTCTTAAGTTTTTGTGTGATTAATGTGACTTGATAAGTGTGTCTAATTTCTATCAGCACTCTAGGAGTGCCAGCTGAATACAGGTATGGTACTGTCTTGTGACGATTTACAGGTCAGTGTGTACTTATATATTGATTGCTAACATTATGTTATTTGATTTTCAGTTACTTATTAATTATATTTTAAAATATTTTGATCAATGTGTAAGCACAAAAATTTTGAATGATTAATATGTTTCACAAAATTGTTTCTTATTGTCGTTTTTATAATAAACTATTTCTTATATGGTGTGTAGATATATCGTCAATATGTGTATTGTTATTATGGGTACCTAAAATAAAATGTGTCAGTTATTTATACACCTTTGTCTTTATTGCATGTTTTTCATATTGCACCTAAATAACCAACTTAAAAATTGTTACTAACATTTTGAATTGTTATAGCTTACACTTATGCGACTTAGAACTAAACTGACCCTATATCTATATTTATATATTCACTGTTATAGAATTCAGTCACACATTTACAAAGTCTATTTACAATTTCAAAGTTACACATAAACACAACTCAAAATATAATATAACAGACATTACCATTTAGTTAAGTTTTAAGTCTAGTTTACTAATTACAAATCACGCTTAGAGCTAAACTAAGCTTATACTTGATTAATTTTAAAGATTTAATGTTAAAAAACTAAATATTTTACTTACATAGTCTATTCACAAGTAGGCATGTATGTACCCATTTTGGTACTAGAGAAAGATATTAACTTAACAAAGTTCACTTTAACGTTCCACAATGAGAACAACCACCTTTTTTTAACTGAGCTTTTAACTCCGCAACTTTTCTCTTCAAATAAGTCGCTTGGACGGCAAGGCGAGCTTCCCGCAGTTTCCTTTTGTCGCGGCTCTGCTTTGCCGCCATGTTGTTCCTCTCGCGCTGCCGTCTGTAGTCATCAGTTTCTTTCGCTGACTGCATGACGCGTCTCATCCGTGGATTGCTTCCTAATAGAGAGCCCCCATTTTTCACCGCCATGGTATGAAAGGATTCCCTTTCAAACTCCTGATATTCTGGATCGTCCGAGAGGGATTCAGCTTCGTACTCGTTTGAATCTGGCGGCGATGGCAGGCTGAGACGAGGTGTGTTCGACTTTAGGTAGTTCCAACTTTCAGAAGATGAGGACTCCGATGATGTTGAAAGTTGATTGGTACTATGTTGACTATAATGTTGGATTGGGTCGAACGACCCGTAAAGTTCAAGTGGTGGTTGAGCATTGTAACATCGGAACGGATCGTGTGACCCAATATATAGAGGAGGTGATTGTTGAGCGTTCGTTATAGCCGCTTTGCTGAGGTCTAATGGAGTTTCTTGAAGATATGGAGTCCAAAGAGCCATGATTTTTATTCCACTTGTTCACTTGACGTGCAAAAGACGAATGAAGATTTGTGTCGGCGCGGGACCCGAAATATCAAGAGGCGGGGCGTAAGTGCCCGCCCCCAGTAGTGGTAGGGTTGAGCAGGGTTGAGGGTTGAAAAGTGATAAAATAGATACTTACACAAAAACATACGAGTATACTGCAAAAAGGTTCTGGCGCTGGGATAGATCTTTATGCACGTAGTGTTAAGCTATAACTTATGGTTACATGACATTCAACTGTCTGACTTTGGGAGAAAGTGTAATTTTAAATAAATCATTATCAATGCGAAACTATGGTAGTAGTACAATTTAATAAATTTGTAGATATTTTTATTCGGACTACTAATCTGTCAAATCTGAAATAATTATGATAAAACTAAAAAAAATTCTTAAAACGAACTAATCATTTTTAAACAAGACTTTGTGTATTAAATGGAGTGCTTGTTATGGATGAGTGCAGACTATAAAATATCACGCTGGGAGTCCCAGGAGTTGAGCTGTGACCGTGTATCCAACTTAATGCTTTTCATGAAAATAAATAAAATTGAAATATCTATAATTTCAAATAAATAGCTTTTACCTAAATGTATAGGCAAGTAGTACATACGATACTTGCATTAAAAAATCGATTTTTTTTTATATCTCTTGGTCCGTATATTTGTTCCGGGTAATCTCTGGAACGGTTGGAACGATATTTTGACAGTACTTTCACTGACTGACAGCTGATGTTATACGAAGTAACTTATGCTACTTTTAGTTTAGAAAAAAAAGGCTAACGCGTAAATAAAAATTAAAACTAATAAAATACTAAATAATATTCAATTCAATTAGGATCATTTATTTCACAAACATTTCTTGGTTAACTTTAAGCAGATTTACTCACAGATCATAGCTAGTATTTACTAAAAAACGTGATACTAAGGATCACCTACAGTATTCACATACTATGAACGTTTCATCTCATCTAGGTAAAGATTTCAAAAAAAAATTGGCAGGTAAAGTCAAGTTCAACAGTGAAAAATGTAAACACTGTTAAAAATCAAAAACACAATTATTATAACGGCTGTATAGTAATAAAGTGACGGTTCAGGATTCGTTCCCGCTTCTCCTTGGGTACATAGAAATAAATTCTGTTTATTGCGCTTGCGCATTGGTTGCGCAAGCCAACGGGTCCGCCTTTATTTACGTGACGCTGGTGAGTTGCACAATACATGCAACTATGTAGGTATCAAGAGTTCTCATTGGTTGAACATTATAGTAGATACAGATGACCAGTTTTATTCAGCATCTGTACGCGTTCAGTTTTATGCACACGATATTCAACCTTCTGCCTTTAGTGTAGTAAGTGTGTTTTTAAATGACGTGTTTTTTACTTTTTGGTACAGTTGACAACAAACCGGTAGGTAAAGAGTGTATATTTGTTACAGTCAGTTTTTGTGTTGCAAGTTGGGGAGGAATGTCTCAATATAAAATATTGACTTGACTTCTGTTTTGTAAGCGAGTGTATTTTTAAGCGATTATCGACCTAAGTTTTTGTCAGATACTGCAACCCGCTTGGAAGCCCTTAGTATTTAGGGGAAGATTGCGATCTATGATTTTGTACTTTCTTTGGACCATAAAAATTTAAGCGTGTTAGAACGTGTCCAGTTGGTACCTACACAACAATATCGACCTTAACGACTATCCTTCAAATCTCAGTATCGGCAGAGAACAGAGCAGTGTGCACGAATATTTCTGGGAGGTTAGTGATATGAAAAATCAAGTGATACAAAATTCCATGGGAGTAATGCGATACTGTTGGTTAATCAATGATAATATTTTATGTCAATAGGAGAAAGTTTCATTCCATTACCTCGCTTGTAGATAATTGGATAAGCTAAATATCGAACCTTTGTGAAGGTCGACACAAATTCCCGAACACGATAAATTTAGAACTACAATTTAAGTTATTTCAAAAGTGAAGAAGGTCCAAGCCTTTCTTTCTTTACCAGACTTTTTGTCTGTATTAACACAATCTCAAACATACATGTTGTTTAGCAATAAATATGTGTTTTTATTTTTTTTAAAGGTACTTAATCACAAGTCAGAAATATATCCTGTGTCGCGGGGGACTTTACAAACGTTCATGAAACGGACATAAAGATGCGTACTCTTTGTGACCACACAAACACACTTAGAACAACAATTTGTGCACCACACAAGGTGTTGTCTCATGTGGGGTATGAACCCACAACACTCAGTGTAGTAGAGAGTGGCGTGGTGGCCGCTGAAACCACTGCGCTATCCATGCAGTTCATTTTACTACAAATCTGTTCAATTCTGGTCCATTATATAGTAGGATGTTTTTAGTTTCACCCTTTTTATATATATATATATATATTAAGAGCCTGCCAAAGTGACTCTACTCTTCCTTATTGAAAAGCATGAATAGAATACAAGAGTTGTGATCACCATACTCATCACAAATGCAGACACTGCAGTATGGTGACCCACACTATGGCGGCCTTGTGAGATGCTTCTTCGCACCCCGCTTGGGACGTAAAAGGCATGACATTCATCGTTACAGTATAAGGCTTACATAGTTACCACGATAACTGTCACCCCTGCATCAATAGGCCTCCGGTCTCACACTCACCAACGAAACACGACAACACGGATCCTGGCGCTTTAGGTTGGTTTTTTGTGGCGGGGTAGTACTGCCCCGATTGAGCCGACCCGCTCGTGCTGAAATCAGCGTGGCTCTACTACCTAGCCGTATTTTCGTAAATCCTCCTGTGGCAACTTCCATATAGAATGCAAGCTCGCGCCATCTACTGAAGATACGCCGAACTATGGATTCTTGAAGATACGCCGCCTTCTTTGTAGTTTATCAGACGGCAAAACTGAAGGTACAGGGGCACATAGAAAGGTTCACATTAGTGTGTTTATGACTCTCGCTTGACCTCGTTTTTAAAAAGCAACTTGGACTTGTTATTTGCATCTGATACATTTGTTTTAGAATTTAAAGCTTTTTCACTTATACCTAGGTAGCCTACCTACCTAGTACTTACTAAGAAGTAATCGCTAAATGTATTTACTTTTAATTCTAAAACTAATCAACATCTTACATACCTAAAAAAAACATCCCGACGGCCGGTCTCAAGCGTCCTTCTCTGAAAGGAACCCGGACCATTGTATTTTCAAATCCCCTCCAGAATCAACGCCGCGTCTAATCAGACCCTATCTTAGGGACGCTATGGAGGCTTCCCCACCTGTCAATTTGGTTGTTATTTGGATACTTGGTATCCTTTAGTTGGTACACTTAACTTGTGAAGCACCAAATATCACATTTGTTAAAATAAAAATTACCTACGTGTTTTTAGTCCATAAACTTTATGTAGAACTTAGAAATGAAGCAGATATTGTATCGTGTTAATTTAATTATAGCTAACACTTCATACAAGAGTGGTGTGGCAAAAACTGTCACGTAAATTGCAGTTGATGCGCCCACCGCAAGCGCTAATCAATACTGCATTTGCGTGTGTGGCTTCACACACGCGATACTCGACCTTACAAGTTTTAAACAAGGTGTGTTTTCAAGTAATTTATTTTTACGTTGAATGTGATTGTGGCGTCATCGATGGTTGCGACACCCTTCGTCAGTTGTGCGGCATGGGGTTGTGTATATAACGTGTGTACATTAAGAACATGTGAGATTGATGTAGGGGCGACTGAGTGTACCGTTTGAACTACTGCGTGTTGATAACATTCTGTTATATTAGTATACTTATTTACTTAATTTATATTTGAATTACTTTTGTTGTAGTGTATTTCTGCAAGTGATAAATAAATATATGTAATTATTTTGTAATTAAAATCATTTTTAACCTTTGGAATGACTGGTATTATACTTATTAATGTTATAAATGCGAAAGAGTATTTATTTGTTTGAGTGTTTGTCTGTGTTTCACGTCTGTACGCATGAGTTTTATGGTATGCCTGTTATGTCTGGAGATAGCTAGGAGGCTAGAAAGTGTTATAGGTGACGTTTTACCACGGTAAAACATAGAATGTCCATAAGAAGACTCATTATAATGTTTATTTGAGGTATTCGAACTTTTATTTATTCTGATTGGTGCTATTAGGTTCTTATCATAGACTTTTTAAAAAATATCTACGGTTTCTGATAGATGGCGCTCTATTAAATAGAGTACCTGGACTTCTTGTCTTTTTTTTAATTTTAAGTGGTAATATGTATAGGTACATATATATGCGAACATTTGTAAGGATATATAGATGTATGAATGTTTGTTACTCTTTCACTTACAATTTTGATAAAACTTTACTGTATCATAACTTTTACATCACATGGTTAAGTAATAATTTATAGGTTAGCACTATGTAGGTTAGTTACTAGCTATATTAAGAGCCTTCCAAAGTGACTCTACTCTGTCTGATGGAAAGCATGAATAGAATCCAAGAGTTGTGGTCACCATACTCATTAAGACATCTTACTGTCGTCTGATCTGAAACGAGGCCAATCGGAGTAAGGCACTGAGTACCAACAAATGTATCTAAGTACTAAGAGATATTTCACTTATCTGTTAATCAATGTTTAGGTATCGTACCCGCGACCTGTGACTAAGTAAGATCAGGCAGCGACACCACTTACATTTTGTATTTGTTACTTTTTTGTTAAGTAGTTAAAATGAAAGTTAACAAAATAGAATAAAATTGAAAGTATTAGATGTTGTTACTAGGTACAATAAAAAGTGGTCGTGTGCGAAAAGTATCAATATGTATATATGTACATATATTACACACGACCCCCTGATCCAGGCTCTTAGCCTGTGCTATACTTACCAGACTACTTATCAACATAGACACTGTAGCAAATATAAAGTTCTGTCTTGGTGGAGATCCAGACACAGAACTAATGAAACAAAGACGTTTTGTAAAAAGTACAATCTCAGCATTGGCAGAAAAGAAAGCGTTCAGGGTTCTTTTCATACTTTTATAAAACATAAGTAACTGTTTCATTTATTCTCAAATCTTATCCTTAAAGATTTAGTCCTTTCATACGAAACCACCGTGACACAATGGTCGTTGGAAAAAGTTGTGCGTACGCACAACGTAACATACGGACGACAGTTGCGACATTATTGTCGCATGGCCGAGTTTACATGACAGTAGTAGGGAAATGCGCATGAGTGCAGCAAAAGTAAGATATCACGGAAATGGACATTTTGCAGGTTTTTTTTTTTAATTTAAAACCTGTCGAAGTGAATTTACTCTCTACTGATATTGTTATACGTTTGACCAGTGACTCAATGTCCATGGAAATTCATTTAAATATGATACATTAGTAATGTTTTTTGATAATTTTCTAAAAAAAATTGAATTTTATGACCCTGAGGGAACACCCATTCATAGTTTAGCTTAGTTATCGACATTTGTCTAAATGAGTACAATATTTAAGGTATTTTGTTACATTTTCTGCGATACGGTATTTAGATAACCAAACTGTTATTGTAGAAAATCTGATTTCTATTGTTTTACACTACAATCCTTAGAAGAACCTTAAATAACTCAAATATTCAATAACGGTTCCTATCTAGTTGCAACTTTCATCACGCTGTGTGGTCAGCGGTAGGACGGAACTAAGTTCATCAATCTAACCAACACGCTGGCTCCCTGTGTCGGCTATGAATGGGTTGCACTATCAATGTTGGACAAGCGGTGATCGATCGCTTGCTGACAGTGGGAACCCTAACACATTTATAATTTGTATAGTTTCTATTACTTATAAATTTGTTGAATTGCCCGCTTGAAGCGCGTGTACCGTTTATTCACGAATCCTATGTTATAAAATAACTAGATACGCACGTATGTAAATAGATAGCTAAAAGCCAAATTTTTGCTTCGCTTAATCAATCTGTGGAATCAATTGTTTGCGTTTTGGAGTTTAAAAATGCTTAAATCAAAGAGTCATATCCATATTACGTCCATCCATCCTTCAAATAGGTGCGACCCAACTCTTTTGTATCCTGTATGTTACACAGGTAACCTAAGTACAAAGTTTCATTCAAATCTTCAAAAAATTTTTTTTTGTGTCGTTCAGTGGTTTTCGTTCACTTTATTTCGTTCTTTTTAAAAAT
Organism: Hypercompe scribonia; assembly: GCA_949316085.1. Lineage (NCBI taxonomy): Eukaryota > Metazoa > Arthropoda > Insecta > Lepidoptera > Erebidae > Hypercompe > Hypercompe scribonia. Next base: position 18,726,472 of record OX438981.1, on the reverse strand, counting down.
ATATTTAAGTAATGTCATCAGTGAAAGTGGTATAAAATCCCATGGAAGTAATGAGATAAGTTCATATATTTTAAAGTTTTTTTTTTATTTTATTTTAAGAGCCAGTCAAAGTGACTACTCTGTCTGATGAAAAGCATAAATAGAATTCAAGAGTTGTAGTCACTATACTCATTGCGAGTGTTGACAGTGCAGCATGGTGACCCGCACCATGGCGTCTTAGTAAGATACTTTTTTATACCCCGCTTGGCGTAAAAGGTATGACTATCACCCTGGTAGTGTGAAGCTCACACTCCCACCACGACAGCTGTCACCTCTGTCTGTGAGAGGGTAATACTGCCCTGGTCGAGTAGGCCCGTTAGTGCTCAAATCAGCGTGGCTCTACTGCCTTTTGAAGGTTGTAAAAATGCCTTTTAAAACAGACTACATAGAACTACTAGGTAAAAACCATCCAATTTTGTAAAATGATTACGCATTTAATGTACCTAATAAATAAATATAGAAACTACTACTAAGACATATCACGCAATCAATTTGTGGATAAAATTATCGCTTGCGTATCCAAATCGATAAAACTAGACATTTATACAAGTATATATTTGCACTTAGCGATCGAACGTACGTTCTCCGACCTGGAGTGTGCGGAAATCGCTCGAGATTTCAAAACATCCCTGAGTACTTGAAACAAATTTGTTTAACTCTCATAGGTGCTACGATACTACGGATAGCATACGATAAATTTAGCACTAACTGGTGCCCGCTGCTCCGCTCGTTTGTATGTTGGGTATCGCGATAAATAGCAGCCCAGGCGTTATTCTGTTGTAAAAGCTATGTTACCATAAAGTTTATATAAATCGTAAGTGAAAGAGTAACAAACATTCATACATCTATATATCCTTACAAACTTTCGCATATTAACTAAGTATTATATTAATATTTAAATATATTTATGCCAAAAAAAATCTTTATATATGCGATGTTTGTATCTCTCGTCGCATCCTGGGATTATTTCTTATAAGAGACCCAATTTTTTCTATCGAATCGACTCTCTTTCCAATTTCTGGTACTCCTCATCACCAGAGAGCGACTCTGTGTCGCAGAAGTCGTTCGAGTCTGGCGGCGAAGGGCTTTACTTCCAGTATAATTCGACGTTGAAGGCTGGTTGTCGAAGGATTCATTGCGATGTTGTGGGTATGACCGACGAAGATACGACGAGATATTGTCAATTTTTACCACAGTTTTACTCAAGTCCAGAACGGTATCTTTCATGTAAGGAGACCAGAGACACATGGATACAATTAAAGTTGTTTATTTGATGTGCAAATGACGAGTCGGGGTGCGATTGGGAACAGTAAGAGGTGGGGTGTAAGTGCCCGCCCCCAGTAGCGGCAGGGTTAAGCAGGTAGACACCCTAAAGGGTCTTTGAACGTTTAATAGTGTAGTGGTTAAAACGGTCGCCACACCGTTTTCTACTGCGCCGAGTGCTATGAGTTCAAACCCTACGGTTCCAATTTATTCCTAATGCGGGAATTGTTATTTTTTAAAGAAGAAAAAAGAAGTCAGGATAGTTAGAAAGTTTAATTTGTTACGTTGTTAAAAGACAATCAAAATCTTTTTTTGTTTTTTTTTTTTTATTTTAAAAGCCTGCCAAGGTAACTCTACACTACCTGATGGAAAACGTGAATAGAATTCAAGAGTTGTAGTAACCATACTCATTGTGAATTCAGACAATACGGTATGGTGACCTAACAGCAGCCTAGTGAGGTGCTTTTTCACGTCCCGGTTGCGGACGTAAAAGGCATGAGAGTCATCGTGGCAGTGTAAAGCTCATACAGTTAATATAATAACTGTCACCCCTGCCAATAGGCCTCCGGTCTCGCACTCACCAACGATACACGACAGCACGGTTGCTGTCGCTTTAGGTTAATATTCTGTGAGAGGGTCGTACTGCCCCGATCGAACCGACCCGTTTGAACCGAAATCAGCGTGGCTCCACTACCTAAATCGTACGTATAATTTCTTACAACACACAATTATTACATTATTGCGTGGTAAAAAAAGAAACAAATCTATGAAATAAAAGACGATCAAAATCTTCTTTTTTCAAATCCAGTAATGCAGATAATGCTATGCAAAAATGCAGACAGCTATGTGGAAATGACCAGTGAATAAAAATTTATTTCTTAAGGTGTACAAAATTTAAGATTTACAATGTTTTTGCCAAGCAGTTTTTTGCATTAGTAGGGTGCCTGCGGCGCGATGAACTGACGACTTGAAGAAGGTGGCTGGCAGCGGATGGATGCGAATTGCCCAAGACCGGGATGGTTGACGTTCCTTGGGGAGACCTTCGTTCAGCAGTGGACTGCGATAGGTTGATTTGAGTGTTTTTGCTTACAACTTTATTATGTGCAATCTAACTCGGTGTAAATCCATTGTAAAACACGTCTCGTAAGACACCTTTGGTACTCAAGCCAAGATTAAAGTTATGTTATAAGTACCACGTCTCAAAATATAATCCTTTCCCTACTGTTGTATAAAATTGCCCTCAACCTTTGCATATCTACCGTTATGCACCCCAACTTTGCAGTTTATAAAAGACAGGTGCTAAATACACATTGTAACACGGGATTGAACCATGTAACTGTTGAAGGAATATAATCTTTAACTTATCAGGAAAAGAGATACAAATCAAATATACTTTCACGTATCGAGAAAGGGCTAAACGAAACAGGAAAGGTTTTGTGCCGTTCCCGTAATTCATATTGTATCTATTGTGTGTATTGTGTGGGCTTGCGATTCGATTCGCATAAGTCCACAATTTGCGTGGGACTCATAGCGGGATATGATTGACATGTCAATATCAGTGGCCAGTTTGTCATTTCTTTGTTATCATACAGTTGAAAGGGATATAAGGAATGTACAGTAACATTGTATTAATGAAAAGCATGTGGGTGATCAAAACTTCGGGAAGTAACGCTACTTGGGAAGTGATTAGAAATGAAAGGGCGTGCATCGCTTTGGTCTAGCTGAGTAATTTGCGTCGGAGCATGGCTCTTTCAAGGTGTATCGTTAGTATGATCAATGGATCTCGTAGTCGTGTAGTTGGTGATCCTAACTGCTAAACCAGAGGTCGAGTCCCACTCTCATCCAGGAGAAACAGGCCCATTGATGCAGGGGTGACAGTTGTCGTGGTAACTGTATGAGCCTTACACTGCCACGATGACTGTCATGCCTTTTACGTCCACAAGCGGGGCGTGAAAAAGCATCTCACTAGACCGCAATAGTGTGGGTCACCATACGGTATGTCTGCATTTGTAATGAGTATGGTGACCACAACTCTTGGATTCTATTCATGCCTACCATCAGGCAGTGTAGAGTCACTTTGGCAGGCTCTTAAAATAGAAAAAAAAAGAAAAAAAGCTGGGTGATGCACGAGTCGTTGTTCTGTCTAAGTGTAATTTGACTTCATTAAACGGGCATGTGCGAGATGTGTCAATTTATTATTCATAGTGACTTGCAGGATAAGGTGGGTAAAACACGGGAGCAAGGTAAGATAAGAACCATAGCGGAACAGATGATACAATGTCGCTAGATAAGTTACTTTAACGCTTACGGTATTTAGTAAATGTTATCAGTGCCATAAAAGTTTGGTCTCAGATTTGTATGTTGTGAATAGTATTTTTTTTAATTTAGTTTTTTTATCTTACTTTTGACGTACATTAAGGGCATCGCTGATCATAATGAATGGTATACAAGATGTGTGATTTATTTATTTATTGATACTTACTTATTTTACTATCCTAATTCCATTATTTGGTATGGGCTTGTTTTCATTAATAACTTCAAAAAGTTAAATACAACTTGAGAACCCAGTTTGGGCAAGATAGGATGGGGCAATATAGAGCTGATACAAAAGAAAAGACAAGTTCAAAAAAAATCAGCTATTAATACTGATTTTTCTTATAAAAAAAAGTTAAAGAAGAGAGAAAACAGTAAGAAACCGAAATCAAAGTTAGCATATAAAAGCAAATTTAAAAAAACAAATAGATGATTCTGGCCGATTTATTGATAATTCCATGACAACAATTTTGTTTTTTGTTTTAATTGATTATTTTAATAAAATTTTTGACATTGTGCAATTAAAAACAGAGGGTTTTATTTATAAAAACTTCTAAATCCCCATTATCACTCCACTATTACTTCACCTTTTCGCTGATCTGTGTCCAATGTCCTTTTATCTGAGTACAGTTTAGTACAACTTGCACGGAGAATATTTGTTTCAAACTAATGATTATAATTTAAAAAAATAAAAAAACACTTTTACAAAAGTCGTTTACAAACAAACATACTGATGAAGCCAATAAAAGCTTTTAAAGACTGCTTATCGGCTATAATTTTAAAACTACAGTTCACCTGAAAATAACTCCACCAAATAAATTTGCTAGTGTGGGGAACCTGCACGATCTTAAAGCTGAAAACATTAGCTACTGCATTAAATTACTTACATTGGACAATTTAGGCCTTGCTTAGATTTTTTTTTCTATATTGAGAGCCTGCCAAAGTGACTCTACGCTGCCTGATGGAAAGTATGAATAGAATCCAAGAGTTGTGGTCACCATACTCATTGCAAATGCAGACAATGCAGTAAGGTGACCCACACTATGGTGGCCTTGTGAGATGCTTTTTCACACGCCGCTTGGGGACGTAAAAGGCATGACAGTCATCGTGATAGTGTAAGGCTTACACAGTTACCACGATAACTGTCACCCCTGCATCAATGGCTCACTAACGAAATACGACAACACGGATGCTGGCGCTTTAGGTTGGTCTTCTTTTTATTCAATTATTATTCTTTTTATTCTTTTTATTCTATTATTTCAATTAAATATTTTAAGCATCGTTTATATTCTATAACATCAAATCATACTAATTTTGTCATATCAATTCTGTAAAATTTGAATTTCTGCAAATCTGAATTTGGTAGTATTTGTGTAAGCTTGAAATAACAAACGCAACTGCAACCGTCATTGCTGGTCACGTTCGTGGACAGTCCACTGTACTGGCCTGTTATTGTTTAGTGTCCGAATATCCCGTGGGACTATGATGGGTATTGACAAGCTTGCATCTGCTAATGCAAGCAAATATGAGGCCGCAAGACGTAAGAAACGAGCGAGTAACTTGGTTCAATAATAGAATTAGGTTTATTCGTTAGAATAAAAAGAATAAGAGATTAATTTTTGTTTTTAGACTTACATTTTGTAATATAGGTAATAGTTATAAAATAATGACAACAATTTAGAAAAAAAAAGAACGTGTTGGTAAATTGTATATGTTAATATATGTAAGTATAGAAAGGGCTAATGTTTTAGTGGCAATAAGGAACTACCGCCGGACATGGACACCTGTCATTGGGCTTCTGGTGACCTCATTTACTCGCTAATAAGCAACGAAAGAAGTGCGAATGCTCGATTTCCGATGAGGCGGTGGTATTACTTCGATCATGCCGACCTACATGTGGTGAAAATACAGCAAATCAGGAATGAGAAGATCCACAGATGAATCAGGTCACCGACATTGCTCGAAGAACTGCCAAACCTAAATGGCAGTAAAGGAGCACATTGCTCGCAGTCAAGACGGAGCTATGAACTCAAAAAGCTCTAAAGTGATGATAACGTACTAAAAGGCGGAGCGTGAGTAGGTTTCCTACAAGGTCCGACCACCTCCTGATGAACACGGGAAATCTTTGAATACAGGCAGCACAAGACCAATTATAGTAGAAAGCCTTGAGGGCGACCTATGTCCAGCAGTCGTTACTTTCGGCTGAGATAATGATCTTGATTTCTAATCGTATAATAACCAGCAAAGAAATAAGCTTACTTAGTAAATACTAAATAGATACCTATTTTGAACAGTATCAATTAGAACGGCAATACTAAAGAATAATAATATATCTAACAAGTAATAAAAAGCAAATATGTTATTTAATTTGAATATTAATTTCGATCGATCTGATCGAAGAATATGGGAAATTGGTAATGAAATGGACGAAAAGTTAGACATTAAAATAATACAAATCAAAAATATTATAGAATCTTATGACTTTGGCCACTAACATGTGATAGTACCTGCTCTTTTTGCAAATTATAATCCGTTAATAGTGGGCATTGTCCACAGATGACGGGCACACGGACTTAAAGTGATTCTTTTGCAACTGACTCTAGTTACAATGACAATAATATCTTACACAATGGGCAAGAGTTAGCCAGCGCCGTCGTTCGCAGAATCGAAAATCATATTTTTGTAAGAATAACATTATTATCTGACGATAGCCATCTTGGAAATGACAAAATGTGCAAGACTTTTAATACCCTCCATATTTAAAGGCAAATTTCTTACTGACAAAAGCAATACTAAAAAAGACACAAATTGTACTTTTTAATGAATATAAATTCTTTTTAAATCAAAATGCTATTGCGTTCTTATTTTTGACTTAATCTAAGGCTCGTGACAATTCCATTCAGTCTTAAAATAAAGGCAAAACCAATGTTATTGTAAGATACGCCTAAACAGCAGATAAAGCAATACAGCCTTTCGCAATTGTCATTCTTTCAAACAACAGAAGTGCCACAAGCAGCAGGAATGTGCCACGGGTCGATAATCCCTGTGGTATTACGCATTAAGACTCCGTTTCATTCAGATTTCATATTTTTCTCAGAAGGACTTGTTATGATTTTACTCCTGTTATTTCGGATTGTGTTTTTACCTTTCATTATTTTAAATTATAAATAACTGTTACTGTTAAAAGAATATGCAAGACTGACAAAATTTGATTTAAGAAACAAAGGTGTACCACAAGGATTAATATTGGTACCAAGTGTATTTCGGCCAAAGATAGACATAAATTTTGCTGAAACTTTTATTGCATGAAAAGTATAGATGTTACAAGGAGCTTACAATGTTATTCAAGATCATTAGACATTGAAAGTAGCAACTTCCGTTAGGATGTTAATAAAGGATAAATATTTGTAAGAGTGGTTCTCTATAGTGACACAATGATGGACACTTTCTATGAGAAAGTAACACACGGGGAGGTCTCACGTTACACCTACAAAATCACCGACGTGATCAATAGTTACCTCGAAAAGGTTAAAAAAAAATTGCATTAACAAAGTAAAATAACAATTACAAAAACATACAGAGAGGTATATTGTTTTGACAATTATTAATGTTTCTTCATGGTGTTGGGTGTGCAAGTTAAGAAATGGGTTAAGTGCTTATGAAGAGATACCTATGTTCAAGAGACTTTATTTCAAGTACATAGCATATAAAACAATGGCCAATACGTTCATAGGACCGTACCCTAGTGGACGTCCAAACGAAAGAATAGTGGCAAAGATGATTTATTGACAGTGTTCTTTTTCTCGGACCAAGTATCACTTTTTTAAGGAAACTTTAAATATCTCACGAAGATGTTAAGTAAAATAAAAATCTTAGGCAGTAGTCTGATCTGAAAACTTGTCATGAAACCATAAGGTACACGTAAGGAGTATATTGGACTTGATATACCGTGTCATGTATGGTATGTGGTAACACTTGTAAAGCCTGCAACTGCATCAAATCGGACATAGTCGCACTACCAAAAAATGTGTCACTCAGAGTCGACCAGCTTGTTGTAGGTATAGGTCAGTACGCACATTTTCACACTATAGGTACTCGTAGTTAGCCGTTGCGATCGCAAATATCGAGACGAGATTACGAGGCGAAATAATACAAATATACAACATATTTTGCATGATAAAATGTTGCAAAGACCGTAGTAATAAATACAAAAATAATCTAGGAATTACATTTCCTATGTAAATGTATAATTTGTTCCCTTACTTCCAGATTTTGTACATTGAAACTGAACTACTTTCGGTAGAACAAAATAATTCATAATGAGTACAGTTGCCAATATTTGCCAAATTATTCAAAATATAGGCAAAATATAATATATATAGTTTATGACTAAAATCAGTTTCGTAAGGATTAGTTTTATAGTAAGGATTAGGTATTTGATTTTATATTTTTTACTAGATTTTCTAAGCAAAATGAAGTTTGGAGAAATGGTTGGATTAATAATAAAATTAATAGAGAAATAATTAAAAATTGTAATGGTGAGAACGGTGTATTCAAAAACCGGAAGGTTACATTTTCCATCTAAAAATATGTTCGGTATTTGTTATATTTACGAAATGGTTATACGAAATATTATAAAAGAAAACATCACATTACACAACGAAAGGCAACATAAATATACACTCACAAAATTTCTAAAAAGAATTGTTTTCTATTAAGTCATTTTGTTTTTAACTTATGTAGCTATGTATATTAGAATACAAAATAGATCTTATCAAATACTTACCAGCAAAATGTTTAACGATTTAATTTTATCACATCTCGAAATTAGAGGAAATTTCAAGAATATCTCACAGCACATGCAGTAGAAATATATGCTATAGTATAAATTTCTAACAAATAAAATATTTTTAATTATTGATTGTGTTTTATGGTACAACTTTGAGTACTTCGACCGACTCGAAATACACTTACATATGAAGAGCTGCCGCCATTACGGTGCCTCAGTTTTATTTTGCGAGGGTTCCATCCGATTTTTTATTTAAGTCCATGTGTGACTTATAGAAAAGGAAGATAATTCAAGAAGTAATCTGAAACCATTTCAAGATTCAAACAAACATTGCGTTTTGAACCTGTCAATTTTAACCCGTAATCGCTAACTTAAACATTGGCAAAAACAAAGTACAGTTACTTCCCAAAACCATGAAACTTTTTTGTTAACCCTACCGATCCCCTGGGACATAATCCGTGTCCACGCGGAAGGGTTCTCAAATGACAGGCGCGCGACAATCTTTCACAAATATTATTGTATGACTTATCTGATATGTGATATAGTTCTTATTTCGTGGGAAGTTGAAGTCACAATTGCATGTAGATGTAAGCAGCTGCAACAAGATGCAGATGTCGATTGTGTTCAATATTTGAGAGTTATGTGCAATTTCCTATATATTTGGTAATGATGTTATCAACGAGGGTTGGTTTTATAAGGGACAAATCGTGTCCCGTAACTTTACTGTAAATATTCATTAATGCAGTAAAACTATAAAAACGTGTAGAGACTAGTGAGCGTGTTCAACATTTTTGAAGTGTTTAGTATAATGTGTTACCGGTATATTACCTTTCGCATAAAATATTGGCATCCACAACAACACTGCATACAGTTAAAATTCTTCTTCTTCTTCTTCTCAGCCAAAAAACGCCCACTGCTGGACATAAGCCTCTCCAAAAGTTCTGTTCAGCTGCCGGTCTTGTAACGTCCGCATCCAACGGCTTCCCGCTTTTTCCACTAGGTCGTCGGACCATCTTGTGGCGGGGTGTCAACACTGCGTTTCCCAGTCCACGATCACCACTCCAGAACTTCATGACTACATCAGCTACCGTTTCTGCGTGCAATGTGCCATATTACAAGTGCAATATTGTCGAATATGTCAATATTTCCTTCGACACCCTTCATTATTAGTTTCAAGATATTCTCACGTGGTTCCCGCTGTAAACTTTAACTTTAACTTTAACACTTTGGCGCCTTAGTCAACAATCACGTTTGTTCAATGAACGAATTAGTGTTATCTTTGCACACACGTTTGTTTTATTTCCAAATGATAGTATAACATAAGGCGATAATCATAGTGTGGCGATGAACAACATTACAATGACATCTAGCGAATATACAAGCCACAAAGTAACTGCTTAACATTTTATTTTGAACTGCTCAAGTCCACCAAGAATGATGACCTCATCTGATTAAAGAATCTTCCTTTTCTGTCGAAAAAACATAATTTTCTGACACAGCCTAGTTAAAAACTGAATTCCGTCTGAACTAATATTGGCACTAAATGTAGAAAGGTCGAACAAAACTAGCCGTCCGCAAAAACTAAGCTGACTCATTAAAAGAGGTTATTTGAGGTAACAATAATAAAACAATATTCAGACAATTTAAGTAAGCTGAAAAGGTAGCCTTTATAGCTTTTGGAAAAGAGTATACAATAAAAATAACAGTACCAACCCATTTACTTGGATAGAGAAAACGTTAACAATCCTGCCATATGGCGATACTTCCTATATTGTCTCTAAGTATATGAAAAGGATTGTCCTGACGATAGTGATTATAAGTTTGCCTAGTTGGTCAAGCGGTTAGTGTATATCACTGTGAGTCAAGAGGTCACGAGATCGATTTCCGGCTCGGGTAAAAAGTGTCATTAGATTTTTCTGATTATTCAAATGCTTAATAACAACCCAGAGTTTGGCAGTTGGTGTGGAAGCCATCGGTCTTGCGCCATCTCTCCCCGGATCGTGTCGACCCGTGTCGGATAACCATCCCATCGAATTATAAAACTGAGGGAACAGAGAGTGCACCTGTGTTTACGTAGACACTTGTGCACTGTAATAACTCCTAGTAGTCTGGTCTCCGTTAAGGCTGGCTGCCGTAGCCGAAATCAGTTAGAAGTCGCAATGAACACTTTTTGACATTTCCAGGAATCGAATCCAAGACTTCTTAATCTGAAGTCGCATATGGTAACCGCTAGATTAATGAGGCCGTTTGGACTGTATAAGTGTGTGATACTAACATCGATGTTGATCTTGCAAGGTTAATATAGACACTTTTGATATATCCAAAGCTGAATAGAGTCCTCCACGGACGAGAGTGTACTGGTGGTCCCAGGAACTGGCGAATCTTCGCATAGTCTGTATACCCTGGCAGTAGGCGGCGTCGTCGTTGCGAGAAGGACCAGCTTCATGAGATAACCTCCCCTAATGAAAATTTGCGATTTTCTCGATCCATTAATAAAATGTTGGTCTGTTAAATTATTTGAAATACTTTTTTTACGTAATATTCATGCTTAATATAGATGATTAAACAAAAATTACTCATTACATTTCTTAAATTGTTTGATGATCAAATAATACATTCCTGTCTTACTCCATTGAGTGTGTGCAGTCGATTTAAATATTATATACGAGTAGTTTTTACGGTAACTCAATGACATTGTGAGATATATCACAACGTCATTGAGTTTCCAACTAAGTATTAACAACTTTTTGTGAAGAATTGATTATCTTAAGAACATTTAAAAAATGTAATGATAGCATGATTGAAAATTATGATCATAAACTTTATAAGCAGTTCAAATATCATAACCATCCAATATATATTGATAACGGTACGGGATCTGCCATTCTCCTTTTAATGTTATTTTTTTTAAGCTAACTTATCAGGTTTTAATATAAGTTAGGTCTTTCAAAGATAGAGATACTGTGGTGTGATAATGACACATTAACAAACCTGTATACTTATTCTCCTCACGGAGTTATGAAAACTTGTTGATTTATTATAATTTCATAAATTCTTTTTAATTTTCTAGCTAAACATACGAGTAGGACTGTATTTCATAATTTTTGTAACAAAATATAACAGTTTCAAATTTTACTGGGTCCAGGATTAGGTATTCTTCTCCTTTCGGTGTTATGAGCACAAATACAAGTATGTCTATCAGCAGTCTGAGTATCCAACTGAGTATAAACTCTGCATAGTTTGGACTCGGACGTCATTGCGTGTAGTACCACACCAACGGCTTTTAACACTCCACTGCTGGAGATAGGCTTTTTAGGCTACTACACGATGTGGGCCAGACGGGGGGGTAAAGGATTTGTCTCCAATTTTTCTTCTCTGAATAAGGGTGGTAACACTCCGTATTGTTATTCCGTCACCACACAAAGTAGGTACGTAGGTTACTGAGTATAAGCTATTAATACACTCATTGCTAACATTGTGCCATTTGATTTTCGGTTACTTACTAATTAAATCAAAAAATATTGTGAGTGATATGTTTTTGAATAATATTCACTGCTGGATTGGCTCGCCCAGTAATAAAACTTATATACATTTAATAATTGATATGTTTCGTATAATAACTTCACTATTTCCTACATTTTAAAATGAGTTACTTTCTACATATTACATGGGTGTAGTGTCAATGCGTGTGTTGTTATTAAAGGTAAATGTTAAATACATTTTTATCAGTTATATACGTATCAATATATTTATTGTATGTTTTCAATATTGCACCAAAATAACTAACTTTTATTTTAACTACTACTAAAACTAGACTTATGCGACTAAACACTAAATTTAAACCTAATTTTAAACGTTACTGTTAAAAAAATCTGTCACATATTTACTAAACGTATGAAAAGAATGTACACTATTAAGTTATTGTAATGTCAGTATTGTAACGAAGCACATAATCAAGTTTGCCTTTAACTTATTACCCTTTTTCTTAATCATCTACGTCACTCAGACAACAAGGCCAGCTCATAATTTATATCTATTACGACTTCGCAGCAATATTGTTATTTTCGCGATATCATCTACAATCATCTGTTTCCTAAACTGTGTCCACACAATCCTTAATCTAGCTCGATCACTGTGACGAACGGCTACGAAACCAACAAAGTAACTTTGAACAGGCGATTTTATTTTGTATTATCTATATTTTCTCTTGTGTCAGTTTTAAAATGACACTAGTGACAACTATTACAGATATCAAGCGATGTCACAGGTGCCTGGAATTTTTCCCTTTCAAACTTCTGATGTGCAGAAACGTCAGACAGGATTCGGTCTCGTACTCGTACGATTCTGGCAACGGAAGCTGTTTGAACGAATCGCATTGGACTTCAAGTGAGACCAGTACACGTTATTGAAGGCCACTTGGTACAATGCGGAAGATTGCTGATCGTATGATCAGTAATATAATTGAGGCGGTTGAAAAATATCTGAAAAACAAATCTTTTACTTATTTTTATAGTCTTAACATCTAGAAAACGTTTTTTTCTAAGACTTAATCTGGGCAGAAACGCTAACCAAAACAAAACACTATTGTTCTCACTGCTGTCATTAAAGATATTTTCGTAGTAAAGTACCAAACATCAAACTTTGGCTACTCTTAACATCAGTTGGAAGTTGCCAGAACAAAAGTTGGCTAGAACTGAACTTTTACTACGAGAATCGGCCGGGGTGCATTAAGCCCTTTTCAAAACGTACGGATCGATAAATCCAAAAGTACATATAGTGTGCCACGCAAGGGTTTATATACCATTACATTACGCTTTATGCAGGGGTTGAACCCCTACTCAATTAGCGTTGCACCCTCCACGCAACGTGACTTGAGCATTGAAGGGTTAACTGAACCGTCTGTTGTTTAGACTTATATTCCATAGGGGGTATTTATTAAGTTAGTTGTAAGGAATGTTATGATTAAGAAGTAGGTATGTCTTGATCGATGCGACCGTCGCAACTGTAAAGTCTTCAAGAAAAAAACGTGGGTAGACGCATAAAATTAAATACATAAAAGATGATTTGCCATTCTAGCACCATAATTACAAGCTTACATTTAACTTGCAATCTTTCCATGCTTTAATTGTTTGGGATCTTTCTAAATACTAAGACTATTCATAAAGTAATTCTAAACTTGAGAAAGGAATTTATTCTTATAAAGATATTCATATTCGCTACGTTCTAACATCTAGTGATTCAAATTATCAGTAGGGTTTACCTAAACGGATTTAGGTAAACTCACCTCGGTAGGGTTCGAGGAAAAATGATTCAAAATATTTAAATAATTCCAAAACATAATGACCCTTCCGTTAAAACTTGCTCGTTTCGTAATAAGTTGCCAATTTTCTGGCACTACGTAAGTTGACGCCTATCAACCTTGAGGGTATACAAACAATGTTACGTCTAAAATACAATTAATGCAGTAATATCTACTGAAAGGGTAAAATAATAATGTTAAAATTTAAAATAAATTACATACACGAAGGTATAAATGATTATTTAATACCCAACTTTAATGATTATAATGAAAATTACTATTTTAACTTAACATTATAAAGCTAAAAATAATGCACATTTAATAACCTCTCTTTAACAAAGTGTAAATATCGAAAATAGAAAAGTACTGATCAGTTTATAATTATCATAACTCACAAAGTAAATGACAATAAATCGTTGTAAGGACGGTTGACCTTAACTGATAATACTTGTTTAAGGAGTGTTGGGTAGACTTATTGTGTTCAAACCACAGACCTCTCCAGTTTGTTCTGAACGACGCAGAAGAACTGACCAGCCTGGGTTTCATCATATTTTGAAAAAATACGACGCACTCCATAAAACTATAGAGGGTAGAAGTAAGAAGAACCATCTCATATGGAAGACAAGTCAAAAAAGTGTCTAGCGGCAATCAACACATTGTGATTCAGAAACTCGTCAAAATACCGCTAGCGTAACATGTGAGAATAGGAATTTAGCAGTTGTAAACGGAGTGAAGTGTGTCGAGTTCAAAAATGTAATATCTCTGGTGACTAATGTAGTTGATAGAACTGCAATGTGCAGAAGCTCAACTATTTACTTAGTCCAAAATGATTTAGTAAATGTAATCTACAAAAGTACTTTGAGAAAGAGATTTGAATTTTTATAAATTTGTAACAATATTATTTCGTGATCTCACAATTTTACTGTAGTAATTTAAAAAAAAGACTTTCTCAAGTCTTGAGAAAAGACTTTCTCAAGAATGGTGCATCAAAAAGTTGTCCAACTGGACGAAAATTTGTTTACCGTGGCGCCACCAACTTGATATTTGTCAGCGGACACTTCTTTGTGTACAGAAATAGTTCTCGTTACCTTCTGGCCTCCATTCAGAGACCGTTAATAGTTTTATCTCCAAATTATGTTACAAAATGTATGTAGCCTGAAAGACGAACATGTCTTTTGATTGTTATTAACTAGCTGACCCGCGCAACTCCGTCTGAATCTTCTATCGATGATGTCCGATCTCCGTAGCGTGATGTTACATCATGTAAACAAATTTGTTTATCATAAAAAAGATTGTAAAGAACCAAACTTAAAAGATAGACATGCTGTCGGCAATTTATTTTAGTACCATTAAAAAGGAGCAATTCTGTTTTACATTAATTTTGCAAGACTTTAACCAATGACGCAGCGCTCGCAATGCAAGCTCTCAAAAGGAATAATTGTCGCCGTTTTTGCTACATTTATTCGTCCGCTCCTATTGGTCGTAACGTAATGATATATAACCTTCCTCGATAAATGGGCTAAGTAAGGCTCTTCAAATTAAGATTTTAACCTACTAAATAAACAAAACCAGATTTGCGTACCTACTGTGATGGTCTCCAACGTCATGTTTATCCTACGTTCAGCTTTAACAGCTAATTAACTGATTAATTCCTAGAATAATTTGTGTAATGTGCCGTTTGACTGGTTTAAACTCAATTACTGAAGATAAATAATAAATAAATATATTATGCATATACGAGAATTTTATTTAACTCATTTTTTTGCGACATTTAAAAGGATTTACTAGTACCTAAAACTTAAAATATTGCAATATTTTTCGACTTTGGCTTTTACTGTCACTTGTATAAATCTGTAAAATAAAAATGGTTTTGTAAATGGGAAGAAAATTATGTCTATATCTCTAAATAAGAATTGTATATCTTTGATACCGTCCCTATACTTCAGTCAGAACTGTGTCTTATATAAAAATAACTATGTTAGAAAAAAACCGACTTCAAAACTAAAAAGTAAAAAATAATAAAGATTTAATATTAATCATATACTACCTATTATTTAGATGTACTGTTTACTAATAGGTTTGAAGTCGGTGCCAAGCCTTATAGTTAAAGAGCCAGTAGACGGCAGATCACACATAATTCAGGACAGCCTAAAATTTTCTCAATGGGTCTGTTGTACGGTACCAATCATGGAGGAGAAAGATTTTACCATCTGCCAGGTCCTAAGAACCTACGTACCGGTCTGCCTTTACAAATATAAGCTTCTAATACCTTAAAAAATAATATATATAAATTTCAAGTTTCCTAAAATACTTTTGAATTTTTTTTTTATTTTCAACCGTTTTTATTTTCACTTTAGAACCGTAATAATCGTCTGCCGTTTCTTTTTTAAATAGCTATAAAAGTATATTTTAACATATCCAAACGGCAGCCTTCCTAAAATACTTTTTTAGTTGATGAAATTATCCCACCTGTTGCACCTGAGTGTAGGTAGAGCCACCGCAACTGCGCTTAGCTAGCCTCCACTTCATGATTGGTAGGTACAACAGACTCATTGAGAAAATTTTAGGCTTTCCTAAATTATGTGTGATCTGCCGTCTACTGGGTCTTTCACTATTAAGACACGCGCGGGCAGACATCGTTGACAGACGTTCCCATTCATAAAAAATTTAATACGTTTTAGCTCAATTGAATTCTACATTAATTCACATGACTATTTAGTTTTGGAATTCTGTTGAATACATTTTCGTATAATATTTTTCATTATTCTTCGTATCGATTGAATCTGCTAATAATGTTAAGATTTAATTGCTCTTTAACAGGTTTATTAACGTATTTTAATCTTTGAAGTAGGCATTTCATAATTCACATGACCATGTAGTATAGAAATTCGGTTGAATACATTTTCATAATTTTGTTTTTTTTTTTTCCTTATTCGTATTGATTGAGCTGCTTATAATATTAATATTTAATTCCTCTTTATTAAGTTAATAAAATGGAATATACCTAAGTACTTATGTAAATCCTAAGCAACCATTTGTCTACCAAAAGATAGTATTATACTCGTAAGTATATTAGACCAAGTTACCTAGATTCTAGACCTAAGGTGACTTCAATCCGATTATACGTACGGCATGGTGTGTAGGAGAAGGTAAGAAGCTAAATGAAGTTCACTAAAAGTAAATTACAATCCCATACTATGCTGAAGTACAGAAAGGTCGCGCGCAAACTACGGCCCGCGGGCTATCTTTGGCCCTCGGACGGTGACGATACGTTCGACGCAACCATCCATCCAAAAGTAATAACAACAATAATAAAAGTAAAATATTCATCAGAAGCAGTGTCATGGCGGATTATACGTTTAGTTTATTCCTTCTAATGATACCACGTACAAATCGCACGAGAAGAAAAATGTAATCATAACGTTTTATATTTACACTTCTTAATAAACAGGATGTGCGATCGATATTCAACCCACATCATCATCATCATCATCATCATTATCATCAATCATCAACAGCCTTTTACAGTCCAGTAGTGGACATAGGCCTCTCCTTAGCAAGGAGATTTTGGCGTACTATACCACGCTAGCCAGATGGGTTGGAATAGGGTTTGTTTCAAGTTTTCCCTCTCTTTGTAATGACGTTGTCTTGCATGTTTGGTTCCCTTAGTCGCCTTTTACGACACCAACGGGATGAATAGGGGTGGTAACACTATGTATTCTTAATCCGTCACCACACGGACTGTACTTCAACCCACGCTTAGTGTAGTTATTAAACTTATTAACACAATATGCTCAAAGGCGTCTGACACATCACCAAGTCTGAAAATTCTTCACGTCCAGCGAAACCTAGTTCTCCTACAATACTACACAAATGTGAAGTGTTTAAGCTGTAGTAATACAATTGCGAAGGCGTGGAATTTAAAGGAGATTCAAGACTTTCTCAAGCCATCAAACAAATAGAACGATTTAATGTTTGTGAAAACTGTTTTATTAACAATCTAATCTTAGTTTATTTAGTTTCAATCATAAATACGTTTATTAAGCTTGTTAAGTATACATCCATCTTATGATGTACCTCGGTCACTAACCAAAGTACATCATTCCCGAACTAGTTTAAGACGGTACACCCGCCACATGACAAAATGAGAAACATCAATGTAGGATTAGCATGAAAATCTTGCCGTCAAAAAAGTAATTACTTTACTTTAAGAAACTTGAAGACTTGTAAAAGCCTATATTTCAGCCATCTTATACAAAGTAAAACAATATTACGTTATTATTATAAAGTATAAAAAAAGTAATGTATTGTAATGTAATGTAAAAAAATTATGGCTGATCCTGACCATTCCTAATATGTTATGACCTCTCCGTGTCTCGGAAAACACGTTAAGCTAATAACAGTTGCCATACAAGATAGAGCGTGGGCTCGAAGGCTTAAAATGAGGCGCTACAAAGAATCGTAAACAAATATAAATTTTCATTGTTTACATTTTTCAAAAACCTATCTGCAATTATACATAAGTATATTCTTAGTTTAGAATATTAAAAAGAGCTAAATAACTATAAATCAACATAAGTGTCGTTTTATTAGTTTAACGGGAAGTTAGTCAGGCCAAGTTTGTCGATTATCTACCACTGAAATGCTAAAATTAAAATCTTCAATGCAAATCAAAATTGGTCTGAGTGAATTCAAGGACTGAAACTATTGAATTATTGTTTGTTTTTAAATTCATAAAATTGTCATAATCCGAGATCTAGCGGTGAATAATTGTACTAAGCAGTTTTCTCTTTTTAGGAGACTAGATGTCAGTAATTTACATTTTATAATGATTCACTTCAGCTCACCATTGTTGCATTTTTATGTTAATATATTTTGAATTCGTTATTAAGCTTTATTTATATCAGTTCTTAATAGAACTAATCTCCTATTATACATAATAAATATCAAATTGGAATTCCCAAGTTCTAATTGTCACTTCAAAAAACAAAACTTTTACTATCTGTGGTCCGCCATTTTGGATTTTGATAATCTGGCAGACTGTCGAAACAATTTTGATGTTTTTCAATCTACCTGTAATTTTAATAATTTAATAACGTTCTCATTACGCGTCTGAATTGCCGCTCCTCGGTCATCATCATCGCCTCGTAGGCTGCTCACCGCCGGACTAATTGAATAGTGGATCAACGATCAGCTGTCACGTACTACTGACGTGTAGAATACAAACAAATCAGATATTTAGAGTTTGCTATGCTGTTTTCACGATGAACGGCATATTTAATGAGCAGCTCGAAGGTGTTGCTGGGGTGTTTGAGCAGTGGGGTGCCTGCGAACAGACAGTGGTCGCATGTACGTTAGCCAAGCGGGTGCCATGGCCGGGCTTGAAGCTGGTGCAGCGGGCCGTAGAGGCTGCCTTGCGCAGCCACGTCGAGGACGAGCGCTTAGAGCGCGATGCCAACGATGAGGTGCTGTTAACCAGCCTGCTCACCGTGCGTGATGACGAGGATGAGGACGGTAAGTTGAGGAAACTACCCTTTCTTTCTGTTTTCTTATTCGAAATGAAATTTAGATAATTTGTCTATAATACGTCTTAATGTTTTTGACTGAAAAGAAATTTCAATGAATAGACTAAAACATTATTTTGGTTTCCAAAGACAATTAAAATATGTTCTTATTACTGTAAATTAAATGATTACTCATTCTTAGTTTTTTTTTAAGAAAAATATTTAGTAAGGTAATTAGATAAAATATGTAACAAATGATTACATACATAATTTCTTTGTTATCAACTCTAATTGCATAATAGTAGTCGATAATGATTACAGGCCATGTGACTCATGTGTTATTAAAGATTTCAATGTTAAAATAGGTAATATTCATTTTCATAGCATTCAGTCGACCTTCAGGTATATCATTAGCTATTCTTCGTAGGTTCGCGAAGGCTGTATAACTTATTTATAACTTATGATTACTTGAAAGGATTGCCTCTCAAATATTTCTGTACAGCATATATTCAATTCACTGTTTATTGAGAATACAGATCTCTATATTCCACACTTGATAAGCAGTTTAAACTTAATACTTGAGTTACTGCTAAATATCCTGTACTTGTAATTTATAAACTTAAAGAATATAGTTTTCTTGCACTGCGTGTGCAATTAAGTGATATTTACAGCTCTAAAGGAGAAGACAAATACACTTGTGAGGCTGTAACTTTATTTCTAGTTTTTCTGTTCAAAATCTAGAATCTGAAGACAATCAGATGTGTGGAAATATTTAAATTGTTAATGAACAGCCAGGCAAGAACAGTATGTACCTATTTTACCTTTTGGTCTAGTCTCTAGTGCAGTGGTTCCCGATTAGTTTTTTCTATGTACCACTTCAAGAAAGACCTCGAACTTGCGTACCCCTCAGTCAAAGTCAAAGTAAAATGCGTTTATTGAAAATATGTTTCTAAGAACACTTATGTATAAAGTGACATTTAATTTAACATTAAAAAAAAAACTCGACCACTAATAACTTTAAGGAGTCGGGAGAGAAGGATTAAATAATCATTAGATATTGATTTTAAGGATTTAATATTTTAATTAAGAGATTGCTCGCATACCCCTTGATGCAATCTCACGTACCCCTGGGGGTATGCATACCACTAAATGGGAAACAGTGCTCTAGTGGTTAGTGATTCTGACTGCTAAGCCAGAGATTGTAGGTTTGATTTCCACCCAGGACAATCATTTGTTCTGTGTCTGGGCATAACTTACCTATAATAAGTAGGTATTTAGAAATATATAAGTACGTTTATCAGCCCGGTTACCATAGTACAGACGGCTGTGTCTAATATAAAGTAGTTATTATTGTATATGTTGTGTTGTTTTTTTTCAGTCTCTTAACTGCATTTGTGTCATGAGGTTGAATGTATTTAGGTATTTTTACACTTGGCTACCTGTTAAGCAGTACGTGACTTTAGTATGAAATAGCAGAGAAGATGAGATCAGAGGAAGAAACACCTTGGGTTTCTTCCTCTAATATAAATCTTCCATTCTTCTGAAGAGGCTGCTAAAGTGCCTTCTCTTGCTATCAATATCATCTCCACTGAATCCAATGACAGCAACTCAAGCATTTTCATTTTAGAACAATGATATATCCAGAGACATTTAGTGCTTACTTACCAATTATCCTTAATCTTGACTAATTAATGGTTTATCGTAAAAATATTGATCACTCATGACTAAAAGATTCATTCAGAAATAGCAGTAGCTTATGTATGATTTAGCAGATAGTCTTATATTAAAATTATTAATGGATTAACTAGGATTACTGGCAGATAAACCAGTATTTATGGTTCTAAAAAAATATATATAAAAAAAAGCTTATAAAAGTTCTGTATACAAGCAAATAAACATAAAGCTTGTTAATAAATAATAAAACTACATAGATTATAATCATATTAACAATTTAAATCTAAAGCATTGGTTACAATTTTTTTAAAATTAAAACAGGCAACACACCATCCTGTTCAAATAACAACTTGACAATAAATTAATCAGCTTGTCATTCCTCGCTCTCCCAACCTTCCATAAAGAAAAGAAAAAACCTTTGATACAAACATGGTAATTATTATTACCAGCATAACAGCTCTGTGTCAAAATAAACATTTTATAAGATAAAAGAAAAGGTTCTGACTTGACCGGTTTGGTGTCGCAATGCTAGTGTATGCGAATGCTGTGCTGAAATCTCTGGTTCGAATCTAGTTCGGACTTGGGTCAGGTTATTATTATTGTTCTCGTTCTCTCCCTTTATTTCATTTAAAATGCTATTGTTATAAACTGTAGCGTTAGTCTATTTAACTTAAATGCTATTTAAATTGACTTTTTTAGTAGTAAGCGTTTCACTTGAGGGACCACCTTTATGGGTTGAAACTTTTTGACAGGCCACTTTAGCACACCAGAGGCTGAATTTACTATTCTTCAAACTCTTTCCTAATGCTAGAGCCTTACAAAAGCTAGAAATTGCATTGTGGTCTACACTCAAACTGAAGTTACAGTAATTGATTAACGGACCACTTTCTGCATACTAGTTATTTTAATACAGTAAATTAGTTTTGCAAATCTTTTACTAAGAGTATGGCAGTAGACTATGGCAGTTGTAAATTTTAACTAGGTAATAACACACAGATGCCGATCAGTAAATACACAATAATTTGATAACTTGCTACAAGCTGCTACATTCAAAGCTCAAAATTCCAATATGGCCCCTCAATAAGAACACAAGCTGTACAACATGTGTATTTACAAATAAAAGTATATGTAAGTAAGTAGTAAGTAGTGTATATGTATAGTATATGTGTAGTATGTGTGTAGTATGTATAGTAAGTAGTGTAGTAAGTATGTAAGTAGTGTTCCATCAGCAAATCTAGAGGTTAAGTTGGAAGCCCTATTTAGTTTGAAACTCGATGGTGTTGTGTGTCAAATGTTAAGATAGCTTTCCATCACGTTTATTCTAAATATGGAAAAAAAGGAAATTTGATATAAAACTCTGAACGTAACTATTTCTAGAACTTGCTACATGTCAGCAATGCAAGCAGTCATTATTCGACATTAGATCTACCCACAAAATGTTGTTTTTGCAAGAAATACCCTAAAAATACTATCATTTTATTATCTAACATATTTTCCACTTCCTAAGATACATAGACACATATTATTGCATACCGGCTACAAGAAACAAAGATGATTAGTATAAACAATGAAACTAGTGATCCAGTGTTGCCTCATCACAGTCCACAGTTTCTTTCAAGCACCCAGCCAGCCTTTTTTTATAATCTTCATAATATAGAAGTGCAGAACTTAACAGTATTATACAATACACTAGTTATTGTTCTATCTGTTAATTTAAAACAGTGGCCATGAATTTGTTTGCTCAAGGCTCAATTATTTGGTAATAAGTGGTTATAGATCATATTTGAGAAAGCAAATTTTTGTTGATGTGGCTCTATTGTGTTTTAATATGAGTATTAGTTACACGTTTTGAAATAAATGATTATATATTATTCTTAAGTAATATAATTAATTTAGAAATACTACATTTGAATATTTCTATTAATTGTTCAGTCTTGACTTCTAAGGCAGCATTTGCACGTATATTTTGCACTTAGTACAAGTGCTGTGTGATGAGCAAAATCATTTGATTTACAATGTGTATAATTTATCAATAGTCTATAGTGTGTAGGCATTTCATGCGCAGAGAAAATGTGTTATGTAAATAAAACTTACCATTTTCTGACAATACTTGACAGATAACAGCTGCAGCAACCTTATCTATACTACACAATATAATAAAGCTGAAGAGTTTGTTTGTTTGTTTGAACGCACTAATCTCGGAAACTACTGGTCCGATTTCAAAAATCCGTTCAGGACTAAATAGTTGGCTATCGAACAAGGTTATAGGTTATATATATGGTCAAACTACGCCCAAAAGGGGCGAAGTATCTATGATAAGTGTTGCAAAAACGGGGGTAAACGAGTAAACAGTTAGTCTTGCAAAAATAATAATAATAATTATATATAGCAATAGATTACATATAATGAATAGGATGATTTCTATTATCAGGTGGCGAACGCATGCGACGCCTGCTGACCCTTCTGCCGTTACTAAGAATGGACAACGACCGCGGCAAAGACCTATACGTGACAGCTGCTCCTGCGCTTGTACAGCGCTGTGTGGACGCGCCTCGGCGGTCTTCGTGCTCACCTGACCTTTGCCGGCAGTTACTCTCGTATCTGCTAGTGCACCCAGCCCTGACGCACCATGACCGAAGGTACTCTACATCACATTTTATCTAGCTGCATTAACAAGCTCAATGTTAATCAATTTTTCGCTCAGGACGGCATCACAATTGTAGAGAGAGTTACATGTATTCCAAGGGTGACATTAGTCACACTAGTAGACACTGGTGACTCGTCTACTCGTGTACCCCTTATATAATACCATAAAGTAGTATATATATATACATATATATATAAAATATAATACCCTATCTATGGTATAGAACAAAACAGTTAAGTATCTATTTCGCCTGTTTGTCAAACCACTTTCTCAATAGTTGACTTTAAGTTAAAATAATGAAATTACAATCTTATATGGCCAATCCCTGTCCTAATGGCCTCGCCAATCACGTAATGATTACGGGTACACGATCTCGACCTCACCAATGCAAGTAGTTCTATTAAATCGGGTAAATTGTGACGTTCAATTTTGAATTTCAGAACACTGGCACAATGGTTGAAATATCTAGAGAATCACATATCAGGTTGCAGGAACCCTGACAGTATCTGGCAACAAAGGATTGACTCATGTCTGATGCCAGACAACAACATATGGAGCACAAACACAAGTACAAACACATTCAGACGGACCATCGGGAAAAATATCGACTTCAGGGGTATTTTGGACACAATTGATTACATCAACAGCACAGATTTATTGCAGGAATCTTTTTCCAAGAACGGTCGTGACGTAGACATTAGCATAGAAGGAGACAAACTGAACTTCGAGCCGGCGATAACCCAACCTAAGTCACAGAGATCGAACAGTTTAACGCCTCCATCAAATAACTGCATACACATGTCTTCGTCTGCAGAGAATCTAAGTGATGAACCATTTGTGCAGAAACCTAGAAGCTTCTCCCTGTCCAGTGAACACAGTTTGAGTCAAATTAGGCCTATTAGTATAATGTACGGCACGACGGGGAGCGAGACACGGTTAGATGACTTGAGGTCGCACAATTTCGTGGAACATCCGGGCATGTCGACTGTGGCGCAGTGGTTGAAGAGCTTGAGGCTACACAAGTATGTGTGGTTGTTCACCAATATGACTTATGACCAGATGATGAACATGGATGAGAAATATCTTGAGAAATTGGGTGAGTTATATTTTGTTTGTTTGCTATTTACATTTAACTGACTAAGTTCCTGTTCAACTTCTCAATTCACCTAAAGTATTTTTTGGTGTTTCCTGAGAGGTAATGTTTTCTACTTTCTTGATTTGAACGCATTAAACTCGATAATTCTTTTGTAAAATTAAAATATGCTCTCTGGCAAACGACCGACTAAGATGTCATCTTTTATTTTTGTCTGTGTGACCATGCCCTCGGATACTACTTACAACTGGTAATGTCGGACTCAAATCGACCAAAAACGACATATTTGCTGTCCACCAGGAGACCATGTCGGTATATTGTATGGGTAGTACAACCACTTTAAATGTAAATTCTCGTTTAAGAAAAGGTGGACTTGCATTAAATA
This sequence comes from Hypercompe scribonia, assembly GCA_949316085.1. NCBI lineage: Eukaryota > Metazoa > Arthropoda > Insecta > Lepidoptera > Erebidae > Hypercompe > Hypercompe scribonia. The sequence continues at coordinate 18,701,466 of OX438981.1, read as the reverse complement.
ATACTACTGCATGCACAGGAGTTAAGACCCACGTTTGCCTAAAATTAAAATACAAAATTGGGTGTCGCAAATAGTGTACCGGACAATTAAGGAATATTCAACTGTTCCGTGGTTTTAGAATTAGCCTATTTAAACCTGTCTCAAATATAATGGTGTCAGTGCTTCGTTCGCCTGTGACTCATTCTTTAACGTAAAGGAAACACAACTCTTGAATTATTCGTCTCGTTGTCCAATGAACCCCGATTTCCTCTCCCTATGTACGTATTACAAACATATTGCAACGTGTTGGGGCTTTCAAATACATATCTCGGTTAGTGAGTCACAAGTTTGTAGCAATTGCGTTAAACGTCTTATAGTGAAGTAATCAATAACAAGAAACGTAGGCGTGTTGAAAACAATTTTTTTTTTACACTGGAGTAACTGCAGACGATTGAAAGAGTATATTGGAACAATAAAAGAAAACGGAAAAAAAACCTCTGAATATTTTTAACGATTGTAACTTTATAGAATATTTTAGTTTTTTTTATTTTGTTCTAACTCTATAATAAATAGCCCGCCGCGGTGTAGCGACATACAGTTAGGTGCAGAACTGAGTCAATGTTTCGCGATTATTTGATTACATGAAATAAGTCCATATTTAATAAAATGTTTAAAGAATTTTATCCCATAAGTTAAATCTATATTCCTCAAGTTAATAGTTCAAATAGGTATTATCCAGTTACTGCGTTTTAAAACGTTGAGGTATTTGAATGTGATAGACTCACTTTTGCACCGTGTTTGTTACTGACTCTGCGCTCAAGTATGAACATGTTTAAACTTGTCAGGATTAGTAGAGAAAGACAATTTTGGTTTGTTTATTATTCAGTGTAATTTTATATAGCACAGGGAACGTTTCGTACGCTTTATTGAAATCATGAAACCGACGTCGAAGTCCATTAAAGAATCTGCTAAAGAGTTACTCAAAAGAGGAAAATCGACAAGATTTATCGCTCAAGAGTTAAACGTGAGTCAATCAACAGTATATAAAATAAGAGCAAAGTGTAAATTTCCTGTGCCAAGTAACGTTGGTGGTCGTGTTAAAAAGTTATCTGACAGAGACGTAAGAAAATTTATTCACTACTTAAGATCTAGTGAAGCGTCTTCAGCATCAGAAGCGGCGGCAATTTTAAGACAAGACACTGGCACGTCAGTGAGTAAGAGGACTGTTCGTCGGGCATTACAAAATGTAGGTATGCGAGCTGTAGAGAAGAAAAAGAAACCTCTCCTTACTAAAAAGAATATTAGAGCAACGAAAGAATTTGCAAAACAATACATTAACTGGACTGAAAGTGACTGGATGAGGATTATTTGGTCCGATGAGACCAAAATTAATAGATACAGCACAGACGGGCGAAAATGGTCTTGGAAGAAAGAAGGGGAACCATTACATGCAAAGGATTTTATACAAACGGTGAAACATGGTGGAGGTAATATCAAACTTTGGGGATGTCTGACAGCTTTTGGTGTGGAACCAATTCACAAAATCGATGGAAATATGGATGGTAGAATGTATCTCAGCATTCTTAAGACACATCTGATGGATGCTGTAGAAAATATGCCATATCCTGTAAATAAAGTAATATTTCAACAGGATAACGACCGCAAGCACACGTCAAAAATAGTTAAAAAATGACTTGATAAGCAAGTGTTTCAAGTCCTTCCATGGCCTTCTCAGAGTCCTGATATCAACCCTATAGAGAATTTGTGGACATATTTGAAAAGCATGCTTTTAAATGAATATAGCGCACCACCATCGAACTTGAACATTCTATGGGAACGAGTACAAGAACAGTGGTACAAAATTTCACCCAGTACTGTGAAAAACTTGTAAAAAGTTTGGTAAATAGATTGCATGCGGTTGAAAAAGCAAAAGGTCTTTGGACCAAATATTAAAGACATGTTTTCATTATATTTTATACTGGTGCAAAAGTGAACCAATTGTAATTGTGATGATTATTCACCAAAATAAGATTTAAACTTATAAGATTTCTTTAATTAAACATTCAAGAAATAAAGTTTTTAAATATTAAAATACATTTTTTATTTAGTAATTAATACCAATTTCATACAGATATTTTTAAAAAATTGTAAGGTACTGACTCAGTTCTGCACCTAACTGTATTATAAAAGACTCGTCTCGACATATACGTGTACTACGTGAGAGTAAGCAGTCTTATATAATAATCCGTGACATTAATTAACCGTTTATCCGCGATTTCAGGTGTGACAAAAGGCGCCCGGCACAAACTGCTGTTGTCCATCAAGAAGCTGAACGAGCGGGGCGCCATACTCGAGGGAGTCGAAGCGGAACTACGCGCCGGGGGAACCGCGGGCGCGGCGCGAGCGCTGGAGCGGCTGCGCGGCGTGCTGCTCAGCCCCATGGCGCCCGCCAGCGCCCTGCCCGCCGGCGTGGTGCGCGCCCTGCGCGTGGCGTCCGAGTGCCTCGGGGCCGCCGCGCCCGCGCCCGCGCCGCCGCCCGACGAGGAGCGCGAGGCGCCGGTGGAGCCGCTGTCGCTGCACTGCTGGCTGGTGGAGCGCGCGCTGCACCACGAGGCCTTCGCGCGCGCCGACCTGCGCGAGGCGCTGCGCTCGCTGCGCCACCGCCTGCCGCCGCGCCAGTTCTTCCACCACGTCAGCGACACGCCCCTCAACCGGCGGTGCCCGAAGCCCAGGTGAGCCGAGCGCCGTCCCGATCTGCGCCCTCGATTTAAAGCGGGTCCGCGACGAATCTTTGACGGTCCTTTGCTCGATGCAGATGGCGCGTGAACCCGCACAACGGCTACCAGAAGCAGATGCAGAAGCGGCTGTGGGGCGGCGGGGCTTGCAAAGGCCCGGCGGTGCCGCGCGGCAAGAGCCACTCGTACCCGCCGCACGGAGCGCCGCCGCGCCCGCCGCGCGCCGCGGGCCCCGCGCCGCCCGCGCCCAGCCCCGCCCCGCGCGCGCCGCACTCGGTGCCCGACGACTACTCGTCGCTGGACGCGCTGTGCCTGCAGATGACGGAGCAGGCCATCGACTGACTGCCGACCCCCCGTCTCTTTGACGGCCCCGCGTCAAACCGACGGACGTCTCCTCCCCCTCCGGTCGCTCGGCCGTCCCGCCGTCGTTCCGACGGTCTTCCGCCCGCCCTCCGTCCTCCGAGGGATCTCGCTCTCTCGTCGGCGCTCCGCGCGAGAGACGGGCGGTGGGAGCGTTCGACGGTCGAGCAGTAGCTAGAGAAATTCCGGTAGCGTCGATGGCCGTCGACGGTCGACGCCGCGAACGAATTGTCGCTAGACGGGGCCGAGACGTAGTTTTTGTGACGAACGACCGCGTTTAGTCCCGAACGGTGTCGTCCACCGCCGCCGGCCACCGGCTCGAGATCGTATGAATAGTTTAGTGTAATCGATGACATCGACTCGGTATCGTACGCGTAATCGTATCCTAAATTTCTCTGGTGCTAATTTGTGCAAGTTTTATTTCTAGTTAGCCATATAGTGTAGCTAGGTTAGTTGTCGCGTAGCGACGGCCGTGGCGCGCTCGTCGCTACGCAACGCGAGTACTGTAAGAAACTGACGCGTCCCCGTTGACTTACGGTAACGTTAACGTGAATTAGTTATACGACGTTGTTGACTGATGTTTGCATAATGTATAATGTACGCGAGCTGTTTATTTTATTATTTTTTAGTTATTATTTTAGTATAATGGAATATTTTATATTCAGTGATCGTTTTGACTGGATCAAAAATCTGATTGTAATACGTGCAATTTATGAATATTTGCAATATTTTATCTATATTATGAACTCATAGAATTCATGTAAATAAATAGACTAGCACACGTTGTATTTATAAGGGTTATTGTTTTGTACAAATGTGTCGTTGACAGATATAATATATTGTGAAATGTATTTGAATATTAAAGTTGAGATGACTATTGGTTTACGAACGTTGGGTGGGTGGGCCTGTCCCCTGTTATTAGGCAATTCTATAGATATATATTTATTGTTTCCCCTCTTACCTCAAATATTGTTCTATTAATGTTCTCACTTCTGTGTTCACAAGCTTTAGTTACTAATCTGTAGCGGACTGTGATACGGTTTGTTTTTGAATCATGAATCATGATATTCATCAGCACTAAAAAATAAATATTATATGACATTATATTGAATTTCATTTTGATGTCTACCGCTTTACACTTCTACTGTACAGGAAAGTTGTTGGAATACAGTATCCTTACAGAAGTAATTTGATTTTAGAACTGAATTAAGGTGCACCCGGTTGCGCATACTGCGCAAACCTAAGTGCGTACTGCGGCAACCAAAGGGCGTACTGCGCGAACCCAAGTGCGCACTGCGCGAACCCAAGTGCGCACTGCGCGAACCCAAGTGCGCACTGCGCGAACCCAAGTGAGCACTGCGCGAACCCAAGTGCACACTGCGCGAACCCAAGTGCACACTGCGCGAAACTAAGTGCACACTTAGCGACCCTAAGTGCGTCATAAAGTGGTCTGTGTCCGACTACAAATAAATGTGCGAATATGCTCGTATTCTCTTAAATACGTGCGCATTCATGGCACTTTACTTGTGAAGATATTGACGCTTCGATGAGCTTCGACTACATTCTAGTATGAATTGACCTTTATAGGGTAGTGTAACCTGTATTAAATGCACACATTTTGCCCACTTTCATTTTCATTTCCACTTATACAATAAGAGGCACGTCTTTGCCATTTGGGATGGGAATAAGTAACTATATTGAAAGAAAGATAAATGAATAATGATAAAGATGCTTTTATAGAATTGAGGGAATATCTTGAAGAGCTCAGCATGAAATATAATGAGTGCCCTAACTGATAAAAAAAACTAAAAATTTAAATAAATCTTTAGGACTAGATATTTATTGACAAGTACAAAATTTGGTCTGGTTATAAATCATTACAGAACTAACACACTTAGCATTCAAAAAAAAAATTACACAAGTCTCTCCTTATGAGTGCCAATCTTATGTCTAGCAAGATCATTCTTCCTGTAAAATGCTCTCGTGCAACGATCACATGGAAACGGGATGTGTGTACCATGCAGTTTAGCTATGTGGAAGTCAAGCATGGGCCGAGAAGGGAACATCATAGAACAGCCTTTAACATCACATTTGTATTTATCTGTTTTTGTGTGTTTAAAATTTATATGGCGAGCGAGTGCTTTCAGTTCAAAGAAGCTACTCGTACATAACTCACATTTTAGCGGTCGTTCACCAGTATGTCTCCACATATGAGCTTCAAGGTTAGCTGCATGTCTGGAGCATAGTTCACAGTACCCCGATTTCTCAGAGTGTTGTCGGTTTATATGTAACTTCAAGTTGCCTTTAAACTTAAAATTGCGTCCACAGTAGTTACAAATGAAACTGTGGGATTCTGAGTGCAGTCTTTTGTGTTTTGTTAAATTAGATTGATACTTGAATGATGTATTACAAAATGAGCAAATGAATTTTTTCTCTGTCGAGTGCACCGCATAATGCATTTTAAGTTCTTGTTTTGTGCAGAATCTTTTTGAACAAGTTGAACACAAATGATCCTTCTCACCGGAGTGCCTTTTTTTATGTCTCAGCATTGCTCCTAGTTGCGTAAATCTAGCTGAGCATTCTGTACATGCGTAGGGAGTTTCGCCAGTGTGAGTCCGCATGTGAACATTAACATCACTCTTACTGAAAAAACCTTTACCGCAACTCTCACATATGAAATTACGTTGCCTATGTTCTGAGTGATTTCTATTCATATGACGTTTTAAGTTACCGCTGTCTTTGTACTTTTTATCACATAAAGAACATGGAAAGGAATACACGTTTGTATGTGACCTCATGTGAGTATCTAAAGCGGACTGGTTGGTGCACTGTCTGCCGCACACACCACATTTTGTTACTCCTGTACTTCTAAATTTAGTTCTCGTTTTATAAGATTTTCGTTTTTCTACCGCTCCGTGTTCTACTTTAGAGTGTTCGAACTTCACAGCAGCTGCCTCTTGACGTAGTTGTTCGAGAGGTACATCATCATTGTGGAGATTTTCATAAGGAATGTCATCGTCACTTAAATTTTTCAGTTCTGTTTTTACATTAGACACATATTCGTCAAATTTTCCTATAACCCGTGAATTTACAGAAATTAACTGCAAGTGAAGTTGTTTGTCGGCTTCTTCACATTTTAGTACGAATCGGTAGCAAGCATTCAGCTCATTTTCACAGTTATCACAAATGTAGGAAGGCAATCCATCTCCGTCTTCAATATTGATGTTTGAACAGCAATTCATGATTTTTGTGCTAAGCTGTTTACCATTCGAATCCTCGAAGAAAATAAATATAGTCCCTTCATTTTTACAACACAACCTACATAATTTCTTTTCCATAGCTTAAAGCGTTACATGAAGCCCATTTGCAGTCAGTAATTCTTAGAATGATTTTAATAGGTACATACCTATTTATTTACCCACAGTATGTAAACATTGCAAATGCAAACCCTATTTGACATTTGTCTTGTCAAAATTGTCAAAACCCAAATTATTTATTTTTTATTGAAATTAGTTGCCCTTGTTTTATTCGTAGAATTAGTATACTAGCTTAATAAAACTCCGCCAACTTTATTTCCCTACCTGACTGAGAAGTTTTAATAACTGTTTCACATTTTAATTGCAAAAGATAGAAAAAAATCCTAATGTGTATGTAAAGATACTTCTAACCACTACATGGATATGACACCTACAATTACAATAAATTAAAAAAAGGTCGGGTTGCAGCTCAAGTTGATTCAACATGCAATTTACTATTTATTATGATGTTTTCTCAACTTAATGAGTTATTGCAAGGATAACGGATTTTCATGAATACGCATGAAAATATTTTAACTTAAAAAAGATTTGGAAATATAACAAATACCCTCCACTCCCGTTTACCTTTTACACTATTAACATTAATAGCTATCCCATATAATTTTAGCCAATGTTCATATCATATTCTAACAAAACTAGTAAAAGCTAACTGCCTGGATGATCTTGCCACTATCTACAGCGCTGAGTGTTGTGGGTTGTGTCCGTTTCATATATGTTTGTAAAGACAGACATATTTCTAGTATGGAAGTTGTCTTTCAAAAAAAAGTACTAGCTGTTTTTTCAAACTACTAAAACTAAACCAACTCGTGTCCACTGCTGTCTGGGTTACTTAAAACGACACGCCCTACCCTAGTCTGCAACTGTCAAACTCCGTTGCATTAATTTTGTATTATAATTATTATGTATTGTTTTTCTTTGTAACTTAAAATTTACTGAAAGAATGCACACTTAAATTCTTGGAGCAAGCGTTAAAATTTTGATTTGTTTCTTAATGTAAACAAAATAAATTTAATAATCTTGTATTAAGTATAAAAAATGGAAACAAGAATTTGCCGCATCTGTCTTAACAACACCGCATCGATTTCCTTATTTGATTCACAGGAAGATGTACAATATAGCACGAAGATAATGAGATGTGTGAATGTGGTGATTGTGGAAGGTGATGGTTTACCAGATGCAATATGTACAAGCTGTGTCTCAGACCTGTGTACTGCATACGATTTTGTAAACAAGTGCGAAGCATCAGATAACGCACTCCGATGCATTAAAATTACTGACCAAAAAGACGACTTATCAAAACCCGAAACCGAAATAAAATTGGAAACTATTAAGCAAGAAGTATGCCAAGATGATGATGATAATCCCTTTGATTGTTTCTTATTAAAAGAGCACAGCGACCCGCGTCTCTATGATGTTAAGAAACGTAGAAAAAAATATAAGAAATCTAAAAAATTTCAAGAAGCATTAGATAGGCGAAAAAAGAAGTCTAAATCGGGACCTGTTATCTGTGTTGTCTGTGGTTATGTGGGGGCCAGCCGCTCTGCCATAGAGAATCACATGAGAACACACACTGGAGAGAAACCTTTTATATGCCACTATTGCAATGCCAGATTCAACCTTAAGGGCTCACTCAAAAGACACATACTCACACACCACACACAAAGAGAAAGGAAATTTATTTGTGAAACTTGTGGTAATAGCTTTTTAACTAAAAATAGTATTGTAACACATATGAGGGTACATACAGATGAGAGACCCTATATTTGTTCCTTCTGCTCTAAAGCGTTTAGACAAATTGCTTCAATGATTCGTCACAAGCGTATGCACACTGGGGAACGCCCCTATACATGTCTCACCTGTTTCAAAAAGTTTAAAGACAAAAGCCATATGATGAGACACCAGGCCGTCCACAGTAACGAGAAGAACTTCACTTGTCATCTGTGTAGTAAGTCAGTTAAAACAAAAAATGCACTTAAGAGTCATATGCGGATTCATTCCAACGAGAAACACAACATATGTAGCTATTGCGGGATGACATTCTCTTTAAAAGGTAATCTGCAAGTGCATATAAAAAGAATACACTCTGAAAAGTCTGGTGAGTGCACCGAGTGTCAAAAAACATTTCCAGATTTAGTGTCACATATGCGTAAGCACACAGGGGAGAAACCATTTGTTTGCAAGTTGTGTGACCAAGGATTTGTGAGTAAGAGGAGCTTGTCTAACCACATGGTGTTTAGACATGAGAATGCATCAAAATTCAAATGTTCTATAGGGGAGTGTACAAAAACTTTCCCTACGGCTATGATGTTAGAGTTTCATTTGTTAAAACACCACACAAATCATACTCCATACATTTGTCATCACTGCTCTAAAGGCTTCTTCCGGACCAGTGATCTGTCTCGTCACCTTAGAGTGAGTCACATGGACACACTCAAAGTGCCTGGGAAAAGTCTGGTTGTGTAACTTATACCTTAGAATACCTTACGCAGTATAAAGTACCATGTATCATGTCCTAATGGACCTAGTGTGCTTGTTTGTACACTGTTAATTCTTTACATGGGAAGTCTCATAATTACTTGTTAAAGTTAAAGTTTACATTTCATATGCATAGAAGTAAATACTGAACCTATTGTGTTATTTTTAATATCTATCTATAACAACTACAATTCAAATCTGTTTGTTTGTAGGTATTTTCATGCAAAAAGGGGTTATAAGTTTGACGTGTGTGTGTGTGTCATTCGGTCTGAGGCATGATATCTCCCAAATGGGTGAATCGATTTGCATAATTCTTTTTTGTACGAAAGTTGACTTAATAAAGAGTGTTCTTCGCTATGTTTTACGAAAATCTGTGTAGCCATTTAAAGGTCATCAGCTCTTTGCCGACATGATGTAGAGATAATCAGTTATTTAATGGACTCTTAGTACACTTCCACTGCACTGTTTGAGTTGAAACTCGATACATACAGTAAATCATATCACACGATAATAATATGGTGACCTTGACCTGAATCTGCAGGCAGGAATCTGCAGAGTACCTAAATGCTCGACAACTAACAGGGCTGGATTAGTGGCTAAATAATCTATTTATAGGTTTATAATTAAAGTAAGATTATTTCATATTACTTATTGTAACTAGTCATTATGTATAAAAAGTAAATTAATATTTTTTAAAGCCTTATACTTCGTTTTATTTAATATTTTGTCCATGCGCGGCCGACCTCCTTAAAACATTTACATATAATGAAAATAAAATAATTATCCAAAATAAACATGGTAAATATCTCGATCTAATAAATTCTAAATTAATAGTGTAGTCTAATCCAGACACAGTTTTTTTTTTCATAAATACAGGGGCGATCATCAGTAATGATAATCAATATATAAAACAATGATTAGAGTAAAAAATAAATTTTATTTTTCAACAAAGTCTCCTAATAAATTAATATTTATTTATTTATTTATACTTTCTGCAAATAAGTTACAATGCATAAGGCGGACTTAATGCCGTAGGCATTTTCTTCCAGTCGACCTTTGGGTAATGCAGAGATGTGTGTAGCAGGTGTAACATCAGAGCTAGTGGTGTTGATTTTTTAATTTGCGAATAAATAATTAATATAATATAATATTAATATAATTAATGATTACATACATATACATTTAGTATATCTTTTTTCTAAACCCACGATTCCCTTAGAAAAAAAATCTTTGTCTTGACTCTCCAAAAACGCCTTTACAGCGGCCATCACTTCACCATTGTCCTCAAATTTCTTGCCCCGAAGGTGTTCTTTGAGCCGAGGAAAGCGATAGAAGTCGCTGAGAGCCAGATCTGGCGAATAGGGAAGGTGTTCGAGCAGTTTGAATCCCGTTTCTTGAATTGCAGCCATCGCAACTGCAGCTTTGTGAGCTGGGGCGTTGTTTTCATGAAACTGCACTGCAGCTCGCAGATGGCCTCTCGCAATCTTCTTATTTGATCTGCGTAGTAAGGGTTTGCTATGGTGGCTCCCTTTTCCAAGTATTCCACCATGATAATTCCTTCAGCGTCTATATCATAGAAGAAACAGAGACTATTTGACAGAGAGTGTGCACACCTGTCTTTGCTTGGCGACTTAGACGCATGTGCAGGAAGATACAAACGCCACAGCAACCCAGTTGCAGGGCCTAGGGGGCAGACCGTACGTCAAGAGCTTCACGTGACAAGAGAAGCGACGACTATAGGTCGGTAGTTGGCCATATTGTAACCGTCACTTTTTTGGGGATAGGTTGAACATTCACCTTTTTCATTCATTGAACATTCTAGTGATAAGTATCACAAATGGTATAAGCTTGTCAATACAGGAGACAACTCCTGTGTATAGTTCTTCATAACCGCTCTAATATAATCGGGTCCACTGGCTTTCCGTATGTCGAGTATCCGCAGCTTTATAATGTTAACTAGCTGACAGGCGCGACTTCATCCGCGTGACCTATTGATCGTAGCGTGACATACAGCGTACACGAGTTTGTTTACCATAAAAAAGGTTATAGTCAACCTCAACAGACAGACGCGTAGTCGTGGACTTTTCTTAGATTTTGTAAAGGAGAACATTTCTGTCATATAATATTTTTGCGAAATTATCTATTTGTGCAGCGCACGCAACAGAAGCTCACGCGAAGGAATAACTTTCCTACATTTTTACAACATTTTTATTGATACTGGTCGTAGCATGATGATACCCATAGTATGGCCTTATAGCCTATATCCTCGCACGATAAATGTGCTGTTTAAAACTGAAAGTATTTTTGAAATGGAACTAAAAGTGCCTAAGATTAGTATGTTCAACCTAACAAACAAAAGCCTGGAACTTGAAAAAAGCTAAAGAAAAAAATAAGACAACTAGGACAAACAAAATTAATCGAGTGGGTATGATTAAAAACTCAGCTCAATATTTTGGTATTAGATTTTATATACACGTACATTATCTCCGATTGCAATAGCCTATCATGTTTGTTCAAATGTTTTAACTTATTAGTTATGGCTACCTGTTATGATCGCTTCACGAAAATTCCCCCTTTTAGTTCATTTTAAAGGAATATTTATAAAAGAAATACATATGTAATAATAATATAATATATAAAATAATATATACTTGAGTTAAAATTGTTAAATAAAGAAATTAATGATAAATGTGTCTGTTTAGCAGGTTGACGTTTCGCTCGGTAACATAAAACAGAGCGAGAGCGCGTGGAATTGCACCGTCTCTTTCTGCGAGTAAATTATGCTTGTGAAGGAGATAAAGGAACTGAGCCAGGCGAAGTTTAAACTCGGCAACGGACCAGGTACTGCAGACGACTCAGGCACCGAAGATCACAAAACGATTTCTGTCCTCCAAAAGTGCAAACCTAAGGATGACAGGTGGCACCCGTCACCCTAGCAGAAGTAGGAGAAGTAGGGCGGGGAGGATGCGCGAGTGCGCCACATAGCACTCACAAAGAGGGCCACCTACAAAGCGTAGGTGGCCCAAGTTACGTCGGGATTCCAGGGATTTCTTTCTAGGGTGTTCCTGTTTTCCTAAGTAGAAGACGGTGTGCGCTTTTTGACCGGTTCGAATTAGATATAACCACGAGCGGGTAGTATCCGGAGTAATTTTCGCACAGACAAAAATGTAAGTGGGAAGTAATGTGATCTCACTAGGTAAAAAAAAATATTTGTAGCCGATATTTTAAAAAGTTAAATGTTGATTTTAAGTACAGAAACTATACTTAATACACAACGCACTAAGCTGTTCTCACGAATCAAAAGATATTTTAATGAACGTTCCGTATCAGAAGTTATGAACAGGTTTTTAATTAATACTGTCTTCCTGTCTGCCTGTAGGGGAGCGACTGTCGACAGACCCTCCCTAGCCAATGGCGCGGAAATCCGCGCTCATATTTCAAATGCGCGCCTTCGAACCGACTTTCGATAAAGCAGTAATACCGTCGGCAAAACAGTGTCAGGTGTTTCAAGTTGTTATACTTTTCTCTTTCTATTGTAAGCCACAGTAACGTCGTCCCGCTCGCACGATAATTAGGTAGCCAGGTGAGTGATACGGAGGCTTCGCTCGTCGTGGTGGACTCGCGTAGAGGACGTTAGCCCGCGACCGCCCGCCGTAACGCACGTATCGGTCCGCGACTGGAACTACTACCGTGGCAGGTTTCGGTACCGTGATGGTTTAAACTGTGTTAACAGTTCGTGAGTGTTGGACTTTACTATCATTCTAAACGGATTGTCGGATTCTAGTGTTTCATAATGGGTGAAGTGAGTACAGTTTTATTTTGCTATTAGTTTTAGGAATGCGAACGTGCTCTAGTTTAGACGGTGGCCGAGAGGCTAGTCCAGATCGTAATCGTAGGTTCGTAGGTCGTCGGCATGAGGTACAGCGGTGAGGCTGTAGTGGTGCGGTGTGCACCGCGTGTGGCGCTGCGTGTCGCGGGTCGCCGCTCGCTACCACTACGCTAATTAACGCTTTCATACTTGCGAGAATAATGGTGTGTGAGGCATGTGTGCCGTGCAGACCAAGACCGGTAGAAAGCTTCGGTGAGATGTCGCTGGCTACATCACCATGGGTAAAAGTATTCGGCGCTGCAAATATACTGTTACACATCTGATAACGCGCCGATACATTATCAACGATACACTTCGATTTTTACATATTGGCGTCAAACAATCATGCAATAACAAGCGAGTGGGCGAGTGGCCATTCTCTTATCTTTAGAAATTAATAGCCTACGTGTAAGTGATTGTACTAATCAAAGGAAAACACTTGGAAACAATACGTGTAAATTGTCACGATTGTCGGTACTTGAAAAATATATTCTTAGAGGTGTACGGGCATTTAGACCATATAACGATTGGTTAAAAATCTGATATCTTTACCACAATATGTAAGTACGTATGTACATGGCAACATCGCCAGTGAGACGGAGTAGATAGACCGGTGAAACTGAATATGGCAATGCGTAGGTCAAAGCGAATATTGTACTGAACACCGGCCGTCATACAGTGTGACCTCTTTCCGATAATAAACATATGGAAGGGTGATTATAATAAATACTGGCTCCGGAATTGGCAATAATAATAATTTTACTACAAAAAGCAGACAACTAGGTATTTAGATATTATTAGAAGTAAAATGCGGGCACAGATATGCTTAACTGTTAATAGCATCTATATTGGTAGTCTTCAGCAGGTCAGAGAAAAGCACATTAATAAATAAAATAGCGGGAGATTCCCACGTTCAAAGCTAAACAAACGTAGTTTAAAATTAACATAAGAAAAGGAAGTGAGAGTTTATGTGATTATAATCCGGTAATGTTTGAAGATTAAGACAATGACTTTACAGTCGAAAACAGTATTCTCGAAATATAAGCATCTTAATTCGATGTTAAAAAAGTGGTAAAGTTAGAGGGTATATTTACGAACGAAGCAATAGTGTAAACATCTAAGTAGGTAATCGTTTAATGAGTAAATGATGCGATGATGAAATAAAACAGCGACATCAGAGACAAAAACTTAATCTCTATTTTGTTTTTCTTTAGAACTTGAAGCACAAAAAGTTGCCATTCTTATAAACAGTGTTGTTATGCTTTATCTGTGCATCAGATAAAAATGTTACAACGTTTTTTGACTGAATTCATAAATGTATCTCTTCTTCTTCTATCTAAGCCATTGGAAATAAGTATTTTAGGGTTTGGTGGGTGGTTTTTACTGATTATGTACTGTAGGAATAAAGATTGTCTTACAGGTAAATACTTACGACTATTATTTCATTTAAGTTCCAGTGATCGCTCCCTGTCTGATTATATTACATTAAAAAAAATTACAGACAGTGAACGTAAAACCTGATCAGGTTTACATTTTTGTGTTGTTCCGTTATGAACAGTAATTAAATTAATTTCCTCAAATGACGATACAATGTGACTAAAGTACCAGGTTCATATAAAAGTCACGTAACTGTTCATATATTTTTAAAAGCTTATCAATTGATAAATGTTTAGTTCTGGAAATTAATTAATCTATTGATACTATCAAACGATTATTTTTATGAGATAACGAGTACTATGAATGTCATTTTCATGTATTCATAATAACTTTTGTCGTAATAATCACATACCTAAGATTGGAATTGAAGACAAGCAATTAGGTATTTAGATTAGATGTTATTGAAATGCAATTAGTTTAATAGCTTCATTTATTAATGCAGACCATTTTGCAACAATGAAGGGGATTAGAGTTATGATTCAACGTTTAGTCGGAGAACAAGACCAAAAGGTCGCCACATGATATTGATTTTAACAGATAAGTAGACATAGATAGTATATCTTTGTAATAAATTTGTACTTGTCAAAATTTTTTATCTCTCTGACTGTTTGAATTTAATTCAGATTTATTTTTGAGAGAAATTTTAGAATGTTTAATTACTCAATTGTGTTTAAAGTGTGGGACTCACTAGCTTAACTTGGTAAGTTTACGAGTTCGGTATCCAGGTTTAGAAACTTTCTTTTGTACATCACTTTCTTTTTATCATGCCTCCTATCTTAGGTTGGAAAATACAATTTCATGTGAGTCATTATGAAGAACAGTTAATTTATAACTACAGTTTTGAAAGCGACAGTGGTTAGAATAATGTTGTCTGCGCCTTTTAAAGTCTTTTTTTTTGGTGTTTGTTTCTTTAAGAATCTCTTTGAATATTCTGTTAAGTCTTAATGTCATCCTGGTAGAGTTAGGAACAATGTCGTCCAATCAAATTCAGATATTCCAAACTTTTATATTGTGGAGTAATAATAGTATCTCCAATATATTTTTCATGTTATATTTAGGCATGCTACGACACAAGATTGAAATCCAAAAATTATCACGGCTTGTTGATAAATATTTTGATTATAAGTGTGGAGTATTATCGAGCGCAGTTCGAAATTAGCAGTCCACCCGTTACCTTGCAGGTGCTAAGTTTATATATTTGCGTATTTTAAACTGTCTTTATTCCTATTTTGTTTATGTATTTACCATTATTGGCCAGCAACGAAAAAATACTCTTTTTGGGAAAGACAATCTCTAGTTTTAATTAAGTTAAGATAAACATGTATGTGAGATTCAGGGAATATTCAATATAGAGTATTTATTTTACTGTTTACATAATGGTATTGATAAAAAGTAAAACAGGTTTGATATCAATAGCTCGTATCTCTAAGGTCGATATGAAACCGACGTATAGCAGCGATTGCCAATGCGACCGAGACACACTTAGCCGCCTTGCCTACTCGTGCCACTGTTAAAAACCTGTCTTTACTATTGAACTAAATACAACAATTACACACTAGTCTTCTTTATAAGTCTGGCACTGCTTTTTGAGTCAAAGCTCTGCTTTTACAATTTTATAATATTGTATTTTTGTTTCAGTCATTGCTGAAAGAGGATCCCCTCTCTCGGATCCAGCGAGAGATTATCGAAGTGACTGAGAGAGAACGTGAGTTCAAAGAAGGACACTTCCGTGTCAACAGACTCCTATCCGAGTCCACCATAGACATGAATCACCAAAATGGAGATGTCAACGGTGACGAGGATTTGAAGCCTCAGAAGACCCTTAACAGAGCGGTGTCTACGTCGCATCTGCTCGGCCCAATAGCACCTGCACCACCGGTAACGCCAACCCTCCTGAACTCAAATGGCTACACGCGTCGATTTACACCTCAAAATGGAACCAAAGGCATTATGCAACGATTTATCGCAAACAAGGGTAAATTACCCATTACTCCCGGAGGTGGACCTGTGGCTCAGACGCCGTCGGCTCAGCCGCTCGCGATTAACGCCCCGTTTGTATTCCCCACATCGCCAGTGATTACACCGGTGGTCTCTCCACCTGTTATTACCCGCACTCCGGAGGGTAAACCTGTTAGAAAAGGTTACGTTCCCGTTGAGGAGAAAATACAGAAGGAGTTACAGGAGATGAAGGATAGAGAACATGAGCTTAAGAAAATGAGGAAAAAACAGAAACCGTTCGACTTAGAACTCAGCGAAAATGAAACAGCTTCTGAATCTGAGGACGAAGAAATCCCTATGCCCGGCAAGCTAAAACCAACCAAGTCCATAGGCGAACTTTATGAAGCTCTTAATGAGGAACTGAGGTCGCCCTCGCCAAGAAATAGTTCGGGGCAAGAGTCGATCGGTAGTCTTAAGCCTGCCAAATCGTTAGCAGAATTGTGTGTGCTAGCGCCCGGTGAAGAGTTCCTCGCTCCGAGTTCCACGCGATTGATCGCGAAGTGGGAGTCACTTATACAGCAGAAACAAGAAGCTGGCGCTGCATAGGATTCTACTATATTCAGAAAGGCTAAATGGTTCAAATATAAATATAAAAGGCGTTTAACGCTGTAAAGCGTGGCTTTTGGAAGTGTATAGTGAATTTATAAGGTCAAAAGTGTCAACAATCGACGACCTATATTGTCCCGTATGTGATAGGAGTAAGTGCAGATCAGTTTCAACTAAAGTGGGTAGCGTAAATTTTTACAATGTACGAATGTACGTCTATCAGCCGATTTCTGTCAATCGATTGTGGTGCTATTAATTTTCTCCAGATTGCGAACAATGCAAATGATGGTTATCCGTAACAGCAATTATGTGCGCGCTCGCGTCGTTGGAAAGCGCCCGACACACGACACTGATCTCTGAAGTGTGAGTAAAATAATTTCTTCCTATTGTTCGGACTGAAAAACTTGATTGGAGTTTTTCGGTGCAGCGCTTTCCCGGCGTTGAGAGCTTAAGATCGTGCCGTGTCGTGTGTATTATTGTCGAACCGCCGACACATGCTCTTTGTGTCATTGTGGGAAAATTTATGAAGTGTAAGAAACTGAATAGCACCTTGATATTGGCTCCCAGTATTGTCGAGATATCGCACGCGTGTAGTTTTTTGACTCATTGCATGCTTCCGGTTTAATTGGTAGACACTGACGTCTTATATGCATTTTTAAGTAGTAAGGAATTCATTTTAAGAGCGAAACGAAATAATAACCTCTTATCTGTTGTACTTTCGTTTATTGCATTCACTGTGCCTCGCGGTTGCATGATT
This sequence comes from Hypercompe scribonia, assembly GCA_949316085.1. Taxonomy (NCBI): domain Eukaryota; kingdom Metazoa; phylum Arthropoda; class Insecta; order Lepidoptera; family Erebidae; genus Hypercompe; species Hypercompe scribonia. The sequence goes on along the minus strand of OX438981.1, from coordinate 18,683,994 downwards.
TATTCATCTTTTATATTATTGTAGCATTCTTTCACATAATAATCTCGGTATGACGTGTGTTCATCGCATGTCTCCAACGATATAATTTTTACACTGCCGCGTCGTTTAGAAAGAACTTAGTCGAAGTTAGACTTCGTAAGCAATCGCTAAAGAGTAGAACCGTTTTATTTCTGTAAAGCCAATTACTACACTATGTTCGAGTCATATTTGGCCTATTTATTTTAAAAGTCTGATGAAATATTTTCTACTGCCCTTCGAAAATAAAACTGCTATCAGCAGGTATAACGAAGCCTTATATTTCGAATTTATTATATGAACTGAGTGTCTTACGAAATGACAAAACTATAAATATGCAAAATTGTGGTTCGTGGCCCGGTCACTGAACTTGTAGCTATTATAGTTTTGATCTAAATACTTTAAATATATTATTGTTAGTGAACATTAGAAGTGTCAAACAGCCTGTGCCTTAAATTTACATTAGAATTTAGCACAAGTCTTAGCTAGAAGAGTGTATAGTATTTTAAAAATGAGAAGTTGTTTTTAATGGGTTTACGAAGATGTCCGTTTGTTTGAATTAAAAAACTGTATTTGAACAAGCGGCCAGTTTCGTTTGAAATTGGTTGAAAAACCATGATATGTTTCTGTTGTTTATGATAATCTAATTTGTCCAATTTTATACGTTCTCAAAACATACCAACTTCACATACTGACATCTTCGTAAGTATTGCTATCAAGCCTGTACCTATCACTAGTGGGTATATATTAGCACTAGCAACACTACGTCACTAGTACTAAATGTATAAATTATTATTTATTAGGTACATATCGAAAAATTTCCTTTAGCATAATAATAAAATTAGTCAATTTAATTTAATGGTGTAGTGAATAGATCAAATAATTATTTACTGAGATTGATAGCGATAATTGTTGCAATATTTTTAAGTAGTTTTATAAGTTTGTTTCTATTTATAATCTGTGCCAGAGGAAATGAAAACCATAGATTTATTATATTTAGAACTTGAATTTTTTTAAATAGACGAATTTTTCTTGAAGTTTCGTTAAAACGTAAAGTTAAAAGTAGCCTTATCATGTTTGTGTTTATTTCTTTATGCAATTTCATGTCTAGATAATAATAAATCTATGCAACATAAAGTATTTATGAGAGAAAAGCATCCTTGAAAAATACAAATTACTATATATATACCAACATATAGCATTTTAAAGCGTATTCTTAACGATTGTGATAAAAAATTGCCTTAAAATGTAAAATTACATTGTAAATCATGTTATTTGTAATAGTCTAGCTACTCGAGAACTTTACAAGAGGTACACTACCTATGTATACTGTCCGTATTAGATGTCAGATGTTAATTTATGTTTATTTAAGAATTTTTCGAAATAAATATTGTAAAAAGTTATTTTTTCTGTTTTATTAATATTTTTTTCACAGCCAGAACGTCGCATTGCGTAATTTGTAAGATATTTTCGCCTTTCGTCGAGGAGGTTGACATTTTGAAAGGTCAGATGCTCGAAAAAATTACTCGTCGTTCGCAATTTTTCATGTGTGCTACCTACATGTTAATGCGAACTTAATGCGGCAGTACACTGCAGGTCATACCTTTCTAAAAACATACATTCAGTGACACACACACAACACTAGTTGCTATTGGATATACTGGAAATGTACATCTTAAAAATGTATAAGCTATGATATGATATAATTTGTCACCAACTAATCCATAATAATAATGTAAATAGATATAATAAATAATAAATAAATATTTCGGACATTTAACACACAACGTCATCTAGTTTCAAACTAAGCAGAGCTTAGGCTATGATAACTAGACTGACTGATAGAATACTTATATACTTTTTTTTGTAAGTACATCCAAACTTCGAAACAAATATTTGCCGACCCGGGAACCGAACCCAAGACCTCAAGCACAACAGTCGCATTCACTACCGCTGCGCCACCGAGGCAGTTAGATATAAACATTGCATCTATTTGATTGGCCTGTTGGTCTGCTGTTTAATGATTCTGATTGCTAATCTAGAGACCATGGGTTTGATTTACACCTTGTTCTTCTTCTTAGCCCTAATTATTCCCAAGATTATTCTGTGGTCGGTGATTAGTTCAACCGGTATTACTTTTTTTTTGTTGTTGGGCTGAAAAATCCCTTTGGATCTCCGGTTCCTCGGGGACGCAGGAGCCAGGAGTATGAGGTGTTTCCACGAAAAACCACCGCCGGCCGGTCTCAGGCGTCCTCTGAAGGAGACCCGGACCATATTATTTCAGGCCCCCTCCAGAACCAACGCCGCGCCTAGTCAGACCTTATCCTGAGGAGGCCGCAAAGGCTTCCCCACCTATCAGTCCGGTTATCATTCCATCGCCGACCGCAGTAACTAATCCGCCACCAGAGGACCCCACTCTCTGACGGCTTGCGGTCCTGTCGACGGCTCATAACGCCGCCGACGTTTTCTTCGCTCGGGATCGGCACTCTCCCGATCCCGTTCAATCAACCAGTATTATCTGGAGATCAGGTTTTTCACGGAGCGACTGACGACGGACCTCTGCTACTCTGAGGGCGAACTGTATTCAAAAACTGACTTAGTTGTCACTATATTTGAGAACACTAACTTCCCAACAACAACTACCACAGATTGACGTTTTGTAAATACATACATGTCATACACAGATCATACAAACATTTACTCAGACCCGGGAATTGAACCCGAGACCTTAAGCACAGCAGTCGTATATGCTACTCCTGCACCACCGAGGTAGTCAAGTACTACAAGTAGATTCTTAAACGAAGGTAAACATACTTATAGATCCCTCTTCTCTTCTCCTACTATTTGGTCAGCTAGTTTGTAACAAAATGAACATTTTTCATCTGGAGGCTGTAATGAAATACACAGTTAGCTCAAATTGATCTAACTGGATATATGAAAAGCCCTCTTTTTAGCGGAGAATACTTTTCACACAATTTCCTTTTTTCTACTGTGCGGAAATCCCTGCGGAACCGACCAAACACCGCACGCCGTCTCATGTACCAGTAGCCGGGAACCAGGTGCACCTGAGTAAGGAAATCCCTTTAAACCCCGTCGCGGTTGGGGAGACAGACGGTGATTGCCGGAAAACCGATCTATCCACTAAACTTGACCCGATCCAATTGGCGGCGGCTGGAGTCTTCCCTACCGTATTCATCACTGAGGTACATCCCGGGATGACTACGTAACCCCTGGTTCGGCACGCCACCGCGACTCTCTCGATTCTTCGCAATAGGAGGCGAAACCCCGCTAATTATTATAATTTTTTGTCATTACTACTTAATTGCATAAGTAGGTATTTAGTTTAAATACATAACTATATTATGATTATCTTAATATTTAAAAGAGACCTTTACCTGTCTACTCTGTTATCTCTTAACTAATTAGTTAATTAACATTTTATTAGTTTATAAATACAAAATTTAACTTACGGTGGGCAAGTATACTTACCTACTCTTAACTTATTATAAATAAATGATTGTGTATAAATTGTTTTTTCTCTCGTTGCAACCTTGAATATTAATTAGGAGATGAATTTTACGTAATGTATGGTAAGTGACGTTGAACAATTGTAATTCTTTTTCTGTTCTAATTAAAATTGTTTTGATAAAAATGAAAGTAACAAAATCACATACGGATTACAGAGAGAAAACAGTTTAAAAGAATTTGTGTTACTTTTTACTATACTGCAGTGAAGGACAGTTATGATATTTCGATTTATGAATGAGTGTATATTTCTATGGCACGCTTTGTAGCCTAAATGGCTTGAGCTGTTAGATTTCTTATAATTACTACTACGCAATACTTCCAGCAGATCAAATTGAGAGAGTCTTTTAATATTTTGATGAGTGCCGAGTAAGTTTTGAGTTACTTTAAAAGGTTCACAGAAGATCGGATCGCTCATAAATCTTTCCATTGCAGGTTTTATGATATAATGATGCAATCTTAAGTTAGATCATTCAAAATCACGACGTTATTGATCGCGGTGAATAGCTAGTTTATAACTGCCTTGTTTATCGCCATCATAATTCAGAATTGAATTAATAGAATAATAAGACAATGGCTATAAACAGAAACGATGATTTTAAAGCGAACGTTATTAATATAATAGTTGTGATAATAGCCTCGGTGTAGAACAATCGCTGACACAGTTCTTAAGTCACGGCATTGGGCTACACTAAAATATCGACAAATAGAACGCTAAAGTGGGCTATATTACCTTGTATTACGGCCTAATATAGTGTATTTCTTTTTTGCTTACAGAGATTTCTTTAAAGATTTAGATGTAATGTATTATAATTTGTGCTTGTACGCATTTTAAACTACTTTTTTACGTATATTGTATTAGGTAGAAAACTCGAAACACATGTTTTCGCTATATTAAGGCCTGCACGTTTGAATTTCAAGTGTATGTGAGTAACTTTGGAGCAAAGATCCATCTCTTGCGTTTCTACTATGCATTATGCATATTCATATTCTTATGCATATTTTTGCATTGCATATTCTTGGGCGACATTGATTTAGCGAGTAGATGGGTCACGGGTAAGTACCGAAAACCAGGACACCAGAATCTTAAGAGATACACTCTTCTTGTGTTCACGCCGTTCCGCAGGGGACATGTTGAGGCTGGATTGGGGATTTCCATCTGGCTGCCTCTAAACATTGACAGGTTTTCGGGTGAGGTTGGCCTTCATTTTCTTTCGTGTTTCGTGTTCAAACAAGACCTAAGGCCACATCTGGGGAGGTCCAGTTCCAAACGAACAGATGTGGAAGAGATACAAATCTATTGACATTGTTATATCCTTACCAGAATAAAAACCAACTTACTCGGTGAAAAACACCGAAATATTGCTCAAAACAGTTTGCTATGAAGTCGTCGTATCATTTCAATGAGAACGGGGAGGGGGAGCCTACAACCTTTTTATACTTTTTATTATTGTAATTAATTAGCAGCTATTCCACCATTTCTGAAAAAGTTCAAATTTCTGTTGCTATTTAATGCGGTGTTGCCAACACCAATATTGGTTTAGGATGAGTTTGGGATCATGTTTGTCGTGTGTTATCTGTTTCCTGACACCATTTAGGGTACACGCTTCCGAAATGGGGTCACACGGTGAGACTCTAATTTATTTAACATCTGTACTCAAAAAAATTGTTAGTTTGCGTTTAAAAGTATCTATAGTGTTCTGTAGTCGACAATTTAGATACCATTAGGTATAGGCCAAAAATTCCGTTCAAAGGTGAGGCCTAGGGTTTAGCTAAAGAGTGTTAAAGACTTTTGAATGAATTGACTTTAAGGGTGTTCAAATTTCATGTGCTTTAAGGAAGAGTGATATATAAGTACCCAAAATATAAAGTGTCATGGTTCGCTGTTCCCATAGGCAGTGGACTGTGACCAAGTCCCCTTATAAAGATGGCTACTGGCCATATGGCGTTACAATTTTAAACTTCTTACAGAGAAATCATTTTTAAATTTTATGCGAGTTATCTTCTTTTAAAAATTTTAGTATATACTAAATAACATGTGGTTTTTCGTTCACCTAAATTATTTAGGGCGGCTGATATCGATAACCCTAGTATAACAGTCAGGATAGCCACGATAACCACGAGGTGGCTAGTCCAACATAATTTTGTGTATTACCCACATATACAAAGCCAATAAGACAAGTGGTAACTCTGTTCAACAAAAAATGTACGTGAAAAAGAAAATAATAAGATTAAATTTAAAAAAAACCCACGACACGATAATACTTTTAAGCCCTTATTGTCTAAATTAGTAAACATTTTTATCAGGTATCCTCGTCACGTCGGGGCGGACGGGGGACGGTACTGCCTACCCTTTCGACCCTCATCCCCACTCCTGCGCAGTGCTTTCATCTAATACGGCTTTGTGCTCAAGTACGCTACCCGGACGCGGACAGACACATGAGGGCAAACGTCGTTGTCGGTCGTCATCCGAATGTAATTTTTTTGGCTAATTTCACAATCTCATTGTGAATTTGGACGTCATTCACATTGTATAGGCTGATAAGTAGGTATTTGCTTTTTTCTTCACAGATTGTACTATAGGTTAGGTGTTTTAAGACTATAAAGTAATTATAGATTTATAATAGTCTGTATGCTGCTTATTTCAGCAAGAAAAATTGAGTAGGTAATTGTTTAATTTTTATTGCGTAAATTACTTTGTAAAATTGTTATTGTTTCATATTCATTAATATAAATATAATAAATAATAATAAATATTTCGGACATTTGACACACAACGTCATCTAGTTTCAAATTAAGCCGAGCTTGTGCTATGATAACTAGACTGACTGATAGAATACTTATCCATTTTTTTTTTGTAAATACGAAGTTAGAACCAAACCAAACTTTGAAACAAATATTTGCAGACCATACATTTGGTCCGACCCAGGAATCGAATCCGAGACCTCAAGCACAGTAGTCGCAGTCATTACCACTGCACCACTGAGGCAGTTCAATTAATAATATAAGGTTTAGTTTAGGATTACACACAGGTAGTCTACGAGATGTGTTGATACTGTTAAAAATATTTGATAGGCATACTACTAATATTCTGAATTGACTAGTATTATTATACAGAGGCAAACCTATGTTGCTGTTGATTTCCTATTTACTGCGGCACCCCCGACGTGACCAGGATACCTGGATAAAAATTTTACTAAATTTAACTACGAGTATAAGGACTAACACGTATTTATTATTTACTTTTTAGAAGTGTTATATTGTGTTGGGGGTTCTTTTAAATTTAATTGTTATTTCACTCTTTTTAGACTGTATTAGACTATCTTTGCTGCAGCATCAAGTCTCTATGTACCTCGGTCTTTGTCACTAACAGTATGTTTATCCACTCATCAAATCCTTTTCAATGAGGCTAAACACGATATATCTGCTGTTAGTGGTTAAGGAGTTAGGTACTCTGCAGACTCTCTGTACCAAGAGTCCATTAAATGAATGATTACCTCTATATCGTGTCGGAAAACAGCTGATGACCTCCAAATGGATGCATAGATTTTTATAAAAAATAGCTAAAATACTCTCGATTAAGTCACCTTGCCCATAAAAACAGAATTATCCCAATCGATTCCCCCGTTTCAGAGCTATGATGCCACAGACAGAACGACACACACTCATACACACATCAAACTTATAACACCCCTCTTTTTACGCTGGGGGTTCAAAAGTAAAGTGATTCACCGTAATTTGTGATGTATACATGTTTCATACATCGTGTTTTATTTGATTAATCTAAATTTATACAGAGCGATGATCTAGAAATGTGAAAAAATTATGACAAGTTCGAGTCGCCGTTAAAGATAACTGCGTTTGAATGAAATGGCATATTAATTATGTCAATGTAATGGTAGGTTATTCTGAATTTAATAAATAGAGATTTTACTTTCGATTAATTTGTTAAACAAAAATCACCATAACACATTCTTTTTTCACAACGATTTGTAGATCACACAAAGTGCCGAATCCATAACATTCTGCGGAGTGGAGATGACCTTTTCAACTTGTACATGGACCGTGCAGTCAATGTTTTGTCCATTTTAAGATAAGACGAACGTCTGTGGGATGTGCTAAGTTATTTTTATATTCTAGTGGAGGTTTATTTGTTGCGGTGAAAGATATCGGAGTGGCAGTACCCATATTCATAACATAAGTGTCGGAAGAATCGACTAATTGAGCAAACTAAACAACATAACTTCACTGCAAAGAGGACAACTTGACACAAACCCTACACAACCCAGCGTTACACAAAAACATACTTTGCAAGTAGAGGCCCATGTCCAGCAGTGGATGAAGACTTTTTTTTAATTTATTCAAGTTTAAAGTACACTTACCTGTCAACAGTGTTGTAATTGTATAGCTATCTATTTATTATATGCAAATTGCTGATACGGTTGTGATAACGGTGTTAGATTTCAATATCGAATAACGTGGCGCGTTTTTGAGCAAGCATTATGTGTAGGTGTCATGCAGGTTTTGCCGACGTTGTTTTAATAAAAATGACACGGCTAATATTATACTTATCGAGGTTAACGTTTAATTTGAAACATGTTTTGCAAATACGATTTAATCCACAGGTTTATGTTCTTGACCGGGTTCTTTAATCACATGCATGAGACACGGGCTTCACTTCAGACTACAGTAAAGCTTAACGTGTCTATTTGTCTAGTAGTTTGTGATTCTGACTGCTAAACACGAGGCCGTAGGTTCAATTCACATTATTATCATCTTTCAATAATCCATTGCTGGAAATAGGCTTCTCTTAGAAAGGAGGTTTTGGGCCACTATAAAACCCTGGTTAGAGAGATTTTTTTTTATTTATGAAAGACAACGCCCGCATTAGGAATAAATCCTGTGTCTCGGGGGACTTTACAAACATACAAGAAATACACAAAGAACACCCAGACTCAGAAAAACAATTTATGGATCACACAAAGTGTTGTCCAATGTAGGATTTGAACCCACAACACTCAGTAAATTGGAGAGCGGCGTGGCGACCGGCGACAGTGGTTTAGATAGATAGATAGTTTAGATTGGAATAGGGTTTGTGTCAAGTTTTATCTTATGACACCTATAACATGAACAGGGGTAAAGACACTCTAATTTCCTAATCTGTTAACACATGGATGTTAGTTACTCCACGTTCGATTCCCACCTAGGACAAATAATTGTATGGTGAACACGATCCTTTTTTCTGTATCTAGGTCTTTAATATGTATTAAAAATATATAAGTATGTTTATCGACAGTCTATATACCGTAGGTTAAACTATGCCTGGTCTATAAAAAAGGTTAACTCTTACTCTCTCATTCATCCAAGCCTTGCGATATCCATTACTGCTATCCTATCTGCTTTCATTACCTCAGTTCATCTTCTTCCTGTTCGCCCATAAACCCACCTCCTCAAAAAGATGTAGTTTGAGCTAGCCGTTCATAAAAAATACCTGTCAAAAACTGTACAATAGGTACTTAGTACACAATGTGTGTTTAAAGTTTAGTTCAAAGTTAGAAACACGAAAGAAGAAAAAGGACCCGAAGAAAGTCTCGTTCCTTATCTAGTCATCATATTATAGTTGATAATGATTAAGTATATATCATGACTTGTGCAAGTTTAAAAGTTAGGACATAGTTTCAGTCATGAAGCTCAACACGAAGAAATTGTATAATTCAGTCAACTAACCCAGCCAACGGGTTTACATTTCCTAGGGTAAAATAATAATCAAACACGTCACAGTTCGCGTTCACCTTTCCGTCCAGCTAATCAGTACCGTTTGTAATCAATCAGCCAATCAATGGCTTGTGACTGACTTGCGTTAAAGCCCTGCAATAAATTGCGGCTGTTCATGGCTTGGGGTAAACTTGCCAGAACGATGGCGATGTCACGGTGTTTTTGTTACATAGCCTTCAGAATACTGTATTTCTTAGTACTGAAACATTTAAATATGACCGATAACTGATAGATCAGCTTATTCAATAGATATATATACATCAAAACAGAACTTAAATCGATGAAGCTACCAACTTAAATTTTTTTACTCACTACCAAAAAGCTTTTGAAAATTTTACCCCTACGAGAATAAATTTATACAGAAGTTCATCAATTTTAAAGTTAGAAACACAGTAATGAATCACACAAGTGAAGCTGTGAGCAACAGCTATTCTAACATATATCAGCTAACAATTAATTACGAGTGTATCTTCTAGTATATTTCTAGTATTATTCAAGCTATCTTCGACTTTATTTGAAATACATATGTGATTCGTCCAAAGCCAATAGCTAGAACAAACTATTTCATTTGAGCTTATGTCCTTTTAAATTAGTATAGATATTTAGCAGGAAGCTAAGTGTGAAGTTTTAAATTGAACCTAATTCTTTGGAGAAGCAAGCACTTATTACTTAATAGTAGCTGTACTTTGCTTCGTTTTGGCATATTGTGACTTCTTTCATAAGTATCGAAGATCAAAGTTGACGCAAGAAATACATTTTTTTTTTATACCAACCTTACCTAACTACCAAAGTGACTCCACTCTGCCTGACGGAAAGCATGAATAGAATCCAAGAGCGGTGGTCGCCGTAATCACTGCGAATGAAGACAGTATGGCGACCCACGCTATGGCAGCCTAGTGAGATGCTTTTTCACGCCCCGCTTACAGGACCCAGGATCCTAGTAGGAGGGAAACACGCGCGCCGGCAATGAATTCCAGGCTTTAACTGATTTGTATAGGAAGGAAGAGCATAAGAAGGAATTTTAGTGTTTTTGAAGCCTGCATAAACTAACTTATCATTATTATGAATTTTATTTATAAGAGACAAACTACGAAAGAATTCCGTTGTTGTTTTGTTGCTTGGTAGACAATAATCGGTATCTTTACAACTTAAGTAGCAATTGATGTAAATGTTGGAAGCCACGTGATCTTCCGCTGATACGTGAGAGCCCTGACCGATTGGTTGTCGCCATTAGAGGCACGTGAGTTGCTAATACCTTACCTTTAATTGTTCTGATGTACTTGCTATTTTTATTATTTCATATATACCTTGACGACCGAGGGAACATAAATTCACTGTACAATTTCTTTTCCTTTATATAAATTAACTGTTAATAATGTCACCAATTTCAACTTTTATCTGATGTATTCATCTTCAAATTTCATATAATGAATTCTTCTTCTGCCTTTATCTGTAGAAAATGAAGGGATTCTCCATTTCTTAACGTTGTTCATTTTAAGAAGGTTTTTCTTCTTATATTTGAATGGGACCAAAAAACACGAAGTAGATGTTCCTAAATAATGTACGCCGTTCTGTGGTAATAATGTTCTGTGGTACTCAATTCTGTTATTTTTATATTCTGTTTGAAATCAGTTAAAGTGTTTTTTTTCTCTATTAAGAGAATGCCTAACTGATTCTACTCTGCCTGACGGAAAGCATGAATAGAATTTAAGAGTTGTGGTCACAATACTCATTGCAAATCCAGACAATGCAGTATGGTGACCCTAGTGAGATGTTTTTTCGCTGTTTTGTTTTTTTTTTTGGTTGAGGATGTAAAAGGCATGACTGTCATCGTGACAATATAGGGCTCACACAGTTACCACCATAACTGTTTTAAATAACTGTTGTTAAAATGGGCCTCTGGTCTCCAATTCACCAACGATACACGACAGCAGGGATGCTGGCGCTTTAGGTTGATCTTCTGACGGAGGGCAGTACTACCCCGGTTGAGTTGGTTCGTTCGTGCTGAAATCAGCGTGGCTCTACTGCCCAATTGTTACTGTCCCAAGCAAACTCAAGAACATTAAAAACTCAGACGATAATCTATTATCAATCTCTATTGTTTTATAATGTTATTTATATTACAAGCCAGTAAAGATGTGTTGATGCACTACAGAAAGATGCGTACTCGACATCAAAGTACTACGAATGTGATGGTGACTCTTCTGTGTCCTTGGGGACGGCATTTAAACATGACGAGTGGACTAGGTGTTTCCCCGACAGTGCAGCCTGCAATTTAAATAAGAATTCCGCTCTTACCTGTCATTTTCAAAAACTAATTAAAACAAAAATAAAACAAAAATATTTTTTTTTATTTTACGATAGCTAATGAGAAATATTTGTCTGTAATAAGATTGAGTAATTTTAAGTTTTTAACATTAGCATGTGATAATTAAATTTACATAATGTAGTATTTTTAATATTATATATTTACTTCTGTCTGTCTGCGACTTATAGCTTAGAAATAACTATACCAATTTTGATCGTTTGATTTTTGTTTTTTTGCGATAAGTAAGTAAACCCATAGAACGAATCCTTAGAACAACTGCTTGTAAACTATATTTTCGTATAAACGCAACTAGAATTTCTGCTCAGAGAATTTATAATGAATTGGTATAGGGAATTATGATTTGAATAAATTACTACGGAAATTGGAGCATACAAATAATAAAGAACATATTAATAGATAACTATCGTACTCCTACACAACACTATTCAGTGGTAATGTCAAGTTCGAAGTCAGGAGTGGTTCGCCTTGAAACCAAACTCATATAACACACTGTTTCCTCTTCTAACTTTAAGATTTACTTATGTGTGACAATAAATGTCTCAGTATGTTCTGCAAGACGTTGAGCCTTGGATTAATGATCCAGCTACTAGGACACTAAACTGGAATCCTGGAACCTTGGGCATTGTATCGATCGTTAAAAGAATCTATACTCTCACTACCTTTTTATCAGTTGTTTATTTTCCATCATGTTTAAGTATTTTTTGCTACAGGGAGCATACGAACAGTTAGAACAGCTGATCTGAAACTTAAAAGCGTCTTGCCGTCCTTTGAGTCTCTGGAAGATTTTTCTCTCCCTTCTTCTCTCTGATTCCGGAACTTTACCTGCAATCAGCGGAAGGAAGTGGATCGGTTGCATTCACTCGGTGAAAAACAACCAAAAATTTGCTTCAAAATGGTTTTCAGTGAGGCTCTGGTATCATTCAAACAAAGCTGAACTTGTACCATGGCGGTTAGATTGACTGATAGAATACTTTTAAAGTTTTTTTTTTTGTAATACATATTTTGTGTCTATGGAAAACACCCAAACTCCGAAACGAACATTTACAAATTATAACATTTGGTCTCAAACTATGTGCTGTATCGTGTTGTTCAAGTGTGGACGTAGCTTTAACGAAAGGTTGAAAGGATACACCGCTGCCTTCCTGTAAGGTGACGCCGACAGTCACCGAATCGTGTGCGCAACAATTACACTCGAGTTTCGTCACCGTCTGTGATATTCTGACGTGGGTTTTACGCGTTAGGGGAATTTTTATGCGGCATAAGGTAAAAACATTGGGTATACATAATACCTCGTAGGATATGCGTAAGCGCAATAAGCAGTACTTATTTTATAATGGTTGCATATTATATGGGACTTTAAATAACCTGCTTGTTGGTTTAGTGAGTGACCCTGATTGTGAAGCGAAAGGTCGTTGATTTGATTTGCCACTTAGGACATATAATAGCTTGATGAACGCGTACTGTGTCGGGGTAATTTATACGTAGTTTGTAGGTATTTGTTTAATAATACATCTGTATCTAATAAACAGTTTGGTTACCATAATACAAGCATTACCTTCTTTTTTTTTAACGTGTGGAAACCCCCTCGGGCCGTCACTTCACCGGGGTTTACGGCGGGGTGGTGTGTCGGAATCGGACCGACTAAAACCACACGGTGTGCCACTCTGCGCCTGAGAAAGGAGGGATCCGGGAACCGCTGCTATTACGACATCCAGATCCCTCCTAGCGCCTGCCCGCTAATGCGGGCACCATCTATGTGTAAACTCCCTATTTTAGGCGACGTACGGCACACGCGGACGTCACCTCCTCGCGGCTGGCCATTGTAGCGGATGGTGGGGAAAACCCGTCCCGTCCACCCGCAGCCACACTCAAGGCGGCATGAGACACTGGTATGCGCGCCTCCGCCGCCAATACAAGCATTGCCTAGTTTGAGGTCAGACGATTGTGTGTGAAAAGTGTGCGGTTATAATTACATATTAATGAATAGCACAAATAATAATTATAAAAATAAGACCCTCACCACGGTTGTCTTATTTTAAATTAATTGAAGCCTGTGCTGTGGTAACCAGATTGCTGGCACCATAATTTAACATTTCTTAATACATACCTACTTTGTAGTTTGATTAAAGGCACCTGCAAGAGGCAAGTGACCAGTAAGAGGCTTACCAGGAGTACATAACCTTACGGAGTTCTACAATAATCCCATTAGCAGTCACTTCCTCGCTCGCCTCACCTATATTTTCTTAATAGAGGGCGTGCGTGTAGCGTGTTATATTTGCCCTCCTATCTATGTTAAAAGCATACTATAATAAATTATATGAGGTAATGATGGTCTACCTGGTTTCAGATAACATTTTTGTGTCAGGTTTAAAGATTATACTAAACAAATCTATTTTATTTTCCTTAATAATATATTGCTTGTTTACTTTTCATCTAATGATTAAGGTAACCGCAGTCTAAACACTCTCTTACAGTCCTTCATCGTCTCTTTGGTTCAGGGGGAGGGGCTGTAAGGGTGGCAATGCATTTATACCTCTTGAGTGTCACTCGTCAGGCATCGATAGTCGCTTACCTTCAGGTTTGACATCTGCTTCTTTGTTGCCGTAGATATAATATTAAAAACAATGTTGTTTTATAATTATCGATTTATTTATTGAATTAGGATCATCAGCAGTAGAAATATACAGTAATTGACTGAAGGAGTATTAAGCCGGTGTATCCCTTAACTTACAGGAGGTTACAGCAAACAAAACGAAATAAAATCAACTAAGCGAACAAAGTTACAAGTAAGGAAATAAATATTTCAAAGGTTACAAAAAGACTTTTAAACCAATAAACAAATAAGATAGCTGGCAAGACTTGGATGCGGAAAGCGCAAGATCGATCTGAGTAGCGTGCAGTGGGAGAGGCTTATGTCCAGTAGTAGACTGCGATAGATTGATGATGATGATGGTAATAAAATAAATAAAGAAAGATTCTCACATCTTACACACGGCTATCTGATCCCAAACTTGGCAAAGCCTGTACTATGGTAACAAAACTACTGATGTTTCTACACACTATTATAGATAAATTACAATTTGTATTAAACACAAAGGATTGAATATACTTGACAAAAGTTATCATTGATAACAAAGACTATCTTTGTTATAAAAGTAATAAATAACTTACATAAATACGAGTACCTACAGTACAATAACATACCCTTTTTTTTCCTGCGCCGCAATCCCCACGGTTACCAAAAACCGCACGCCGTCTCAGATACCAGTAACCGGGGAATCAGGTGTACCCCAGAAAAGAAATCTCTGAAACTGCAGATGTCCCCTTCCATGTGGGGACCTCGTGATTCCTTTACTGTTCTCCAAAAGGGTGCGCGCAGTCCGTAGCGCACGCATCGCCATCCCGGCCTGCTTCTACTAGGGTGATACATGGCCTCACCTGTCACCTTCAGGCCTGACAATTACATACCCTAACGATTTTAAATATTTAGTTTTATTTAGTTTTCATTTAGTGTATGTTTTAATGTGTAAGTATTGATAACAAGGTACTTTGTAATGTTTTGTTTTATTGTTAATAAATACTTGATAATTATTTATCACTTAGATAAAATTATTTATTAATGTGGCAAGTTGGTGTTCGTGTATTGATGAATTCATAGCTTCGGAATGTCTGCTTTCCACTATTGATACAGAATTATAAGCGAAAATAAAAATTTAATGACTCATAAAGGAAATGAATAATAACAATTATCATTTTTGTAATCTTAAAGATGTCCACTGCTGGGCATAGACCTCTTCCATAGGCTTCCCGCGAACTTTTTGTCTACAATATTTGTCCTTGGTTGATCTCCTTCAAGTTTAGCAGTAAATATCGTTAACCACTAAACTAATAGACCAATCAATGGTTTGAAATATCTAACACAAATTATTTCTAGCTTATAGAAATTCCTAGACTAGTTATTTCGAATAACGGCGTGTTAATTGTGCTTTGACGATCGGCAACGTGCGTGTGAGTGTCTTGTTCAACTTACAAACTCCGAAGACTATTCGTCATCTGTCAGACTTTACTTTCATGCTTGACACAAAAGTAATTATGTACTTTATATAAGGTCCTCTCCAGAGAGGGGTGTCTGTGTTAAGGTGGTTTTTAGTGGAAACACTAACTTCTCATAGTTCCTGCATCTCCAAGGAACCTGATATCCGAAAAGTTAAGTCACACACGTTAGATTCTTCATAAAACACATTGAGCGTTGCCGAGCATTAGCGTAGGCAAGTGTTTTCTGTCATCGTGACAAAAAAGTTTCTGTCACTGACACGTTACGTCGTCAAAACACTAGAGTTCACTGGACGTTCTCAAAACGTGACTGTCAAAAGCAAACAATTTCAGTAGTCCGTGCGTCATTCATCGACATGGATTTGCATGACTTAATATTCCATGTCCCCGAGATGAAGCTGAGATTGCCCTCTATAAATGCTCCATAGATTTGGACGAAGCCGAGGAAATGAAACATAAACCAACTATTGACATTGACACTCTTAATTTACATAATTAATTACAAAAGTAATTATGTGATATGGATGTGATGTAAAGGTCACGGAGAACCGCGGGATGCGTGACTGTTACGATTTCGCAAGATTATTTTACAATGATGTTTAATGTTTAACATTTATTTATGTAACGATACTGAATGGTGTCTCGTGAGACAGTTCCCATATTTATTATTGAATTGACGGTTTCATCAGAAGGTCGAATTTATAGTAATTTTATTCAAGAAATTTGTGAACCTTACCACGGTTATTGTTCGGCTTTAGAGTCTATCTTCTTAGTGGAATTTCTTCATGTTCTACTTTTAGTATTGAAGGACAAAAACATTGTAATTTTGGGTGAGGCGCAAAAGTATTGGAGTATATAAGGCCTGTGATATCATTTAATTTTTTTTTACTCAACTTAAAAAAGGGAAAAAGTTTTGAAACGGTAGATATATTTTTGCATTTTCTCTGAATTAAATGATGTATACACTGATTAAAAGAATACCTTTTTTATTTTGGAGCAGTTTCTTTCGTTTGGTCCCATTTGCAATAATACTATACATTAAGGTGGAAAATTAAGGAATACATTTCATAACGATTTGGGCGTTGAAGTCAATGACATCTTTATATAAGATAATTATGTAGGTATTGTTTGGTATAGTTACAGATACATAATTACTGTCTCCATTGATTGTTTTATTTAAAAGAATTCTCAACAGTCAGTAAAAGACGAGCAATGGTACTATTTATGTATATCAGTGCAAAAGGTACGCAACTGTATAATTATAATTTTGGCGTATCATCTCGTTACCTAGTTAACACGGAGCGTATAAAAAGGAAAAAAATGGCGTCGACAAAAAGAATGACTACCAAATAAAGTTATGAATCGTCACTAATCACTACTGTGCGAGTGTTTAACATTTCTATTGACTTTCCTTAGCAGAACAAACGACGCAGTTGGTCACAAAACACCACTCTACCTGGCACACCACAGAATTACTGCTAATACACCAACATTACCGGCAATTATTACACTATTTCTTTCAATTACTGCCATCGACCCATCAAGAAATTAATCGGAAAAGACGCGACGCATCCACAGAAAAATGAACTTTATCACTCACACATTAAAAGTTATTTTTAACTCTTTGGACATAAATTTCGTTTGTTTAAACAGGTACTATAGAAAAGTGATCTTAGAAACTAAACTCTAAAGTCAAAGAGATAAATTATATTTTTATTTGAGAGCTGTATTTGTGGTTAGCATATTAAAAGATGGATGACATCTTTAATTAGAAAGGCTACAATTATGTTCTAACTGTTGTTCCGTTGACAAAACCAGATTTAATTTTAGTTGCGTGGGAGTTGTCAAATGGTATGAGATGAATAATTAAAGTTTTATTACAATGTACACAGAAAGTAGCATGAACTTGTTAGTTTTAAAGTGGAGTAGTTAGTTTTAATGTCTTTCTAACCGGCGTCAAAAAGGTAGTGGTTCATGTTCCATTGTACAACTTAGAATCGCTTGCAAGCCAGGATAGCTAACTACTAAGCCAACAAGCTAGTTATATTTTGCTACAAAAAAATAGTAAGCTTTCGGCATTCAGAATAATAAGAGTAAAATTCTAAAGACGTGGCATAAAGCAAAATTTTGGAATATCTCCGGGTTTTCCAGCTATCTGGCGACCCTAAATGGAAACTTGTTTTAACAAACCAATTATCGCCATAAGAAGGAACTCTTTGCTGTAGGTACCGAAACCACCTGAATGTCGTAATAGCAGCTGTTCCCGGATCCCTCCTATGTCACACCGTGTGGTTTTAGTCGGTCCGATTCCGACACATCACCCCGACGTAAACCCCAGTGGGGAGATAGCCCGAGGGGGTTTCCACATGTAAAAAAAAAGGTATCGAAACCACCGTGGTCAAAGCGTAACCGTTTATACTCTAATGGCAGACACAAAAGTTTATTCACGTAGATAAACTTTCATCTTTTATATTATCTCAACGAGGGAAAACCATAGTTTAGTACAATCCATTTCGGCTCAAGTGGAGTCTTACCGCAGCCTCACAGACTGGTAATAATAACAACTTTGTTGCCAGAAAACTGTATATGTTATAAGTAAACTCCTGAGCTCCGGAGTGGTCAATTCTCAGGTTTAACTTAATGACTTAGTCAAAACTCGAACAAATTACGTTTTTCAGTCGTTGACTGAGGAATTTTCGTTAAGAAGAGACATTTGGATCGGTTAGTTTTGACTAAAAATACTTCAGTAGAGGGGTGAAATTGAAATATATTTTGAAGATCGCCTGAAGGCTTTGGCCTAACCTAGGATTAACCAGTCCTAACATATACAAGATTGTTTATAAAGCGATTATGTGTGTGTGTAAAATAATGGTGATAAGCGATGCTTCTCTTGCATAATACCACCAGGAGGATAATATATAATTACCTCACAAATCGGTGGTTTGTTAAAACCACATTCGCTTGCAACTCACGTTCATGGCGACCATTAGTAATTCACGCGCGCACCATACTATCATACCATGTAACGATCACTTACCGACTTCGTATGGAATCACTGATTAAAAATAATGTTGGATCTGAGGGTCTTGTCGTACATTGCATATTTAATAACTTCAACTAACTTTCTTTCTTTCTTTCTTTGCAAATGCAAACTATAGACAGTTAATAGACATACTTATATATTTCTAAATACATACATATTTATATACATAAAAATGAAAGTTAATCTGTTTGTCTGTCCGTATGTCCTTTATAGAATCGTAAACTTTGCATTTGATCATATGATTATCTTTAGCAAAGTTTTTGTGCATGAGCCCATGAAGGTTTCTGACTTGGTATGAATAATCTTTTTTTATGTCTTTCCTTCAAATTTATTTCAGTTGGTGGCGTAACAACGCGCACAGGCCAGACAGACAGCCAGACAGACCAAATCATTGTACTCATCACACAATGTTAGTTCTGGATGGAAATCGAAACCATGACCCCCGTCTTAGCAGTTAGCTTCATTAACCACTAGACCGACAGGTCATTATTATATGACGTTCATATTCATATGTCAAGAATGACGGAGAGAGATTTTGGCGAAACAGAATGCGGAAGGAAAGTGCACTGTAATAATTTTAATTGTTATGAGATGCGCACGCGCCGCCGCGTCGTACTCCACAAAGGCATTATAAACAAACACACCGGTAACTGTTTATTTAATAACATCGCAGGCGGACCATCGTTGTACGTTATGGTAATGAGAAGCGCGTAATTAGATAATATTTACTATAACTGTAAGTACAGGCGGCGTTATAAAAATAGTGAGAGAGGATAAACTCTTTGGAGTTGCATGTGTCCATGAGTGGCGGTCGACACTTAAAATCAAATGATCCTTCAGAACCCCTTTTTAAAAAGAAATTGGGCAATCTTGGTCACCAATCAAAATCTGTGAGGCACAGCTAGATACAAAGTAATTTATGTAAATGTAAATGACAAGTATTGATCAATCTTGTGTTGTATTATATATCAGTTATTACAAAACACTTCATATATAAATGGCAAAAGGTCTGTTTTATGTTATTTAAATCGAATTTTTAATAGAAAATTTCAGTTATAATAAGTTCACACTTTTAAACCTTGATTTTTAAACATGAAGATTTAAGAAGATTGCCTTTATTGAATAGGGTAATGAAACCCAGTCTTCATGGAGGCAATTGTACTTGTAACTTTTACTTTCTGCTCTTAAAAACTGAAATAGATAAATAAGTTAAAGAAAGTTAGAAGTTTTAATTGATCCCTCATTTGTAACCACATCATATGAACCAGGTTATGTGTTAAACGACTGGAACGAGGCTAACTTGAAGGTCGAACATTTAATCTAATGAATATGTGCAAGACTCGTGCATAATGTATTTCAGCTTTTATTTACGATATAAGGGAAGAACGAACACACAGGTTAAGGTTACTAACTACCGTTGTCTATTGTCTATCCACTCAAGAGCCAAAGTCTTTAAGTCTTCTCTCTAGAGTTAGGTGTAAAGAGGGGGGATTGAGTTGAGGTAAACTTTTTATTTAACGTGTGTAAACCTGCTCGGACCGTGACTCCACCAGGGTTTACGGCGGGGTGGTGTGTCGGATTCGGTCCAACTAAAACCACACGGTGTGCCACTCTGCGCCTGAGATAGGAGGGTTCCGGGAACAGCTGTTATGAAGATATCCAGGCGCTGAGGTGAACTCATTCAACGAAACGATTATCTAAACATCATACGGTGAGGTTGAATGTTCGAAGGATTGTGAAGTCGGAAGACATGAAGGTTTGCGACCCTGATCTACCCGAGTTATAACTTAGTGTCTTAAGCAATAGTGATCTACGTTCCTTGATCTTGCAGATTTACTCATGTGCTGTCAGTTTTATTGAAAAATGTGGAATTGAAATTACTATCTATGATAAGACGGCTCAGGTTACCCAAAGAGCAATGGAGAATGCAATGCTCGGAGTTTCTTTGCGTGATCGAATCAGGAATGAGGAGAACCGCAGACGAACCAAGGCCACCGATATTGCCAGTAATATTGTTAAACTTAAGTGGCAGTGGGCGTGGCACAGTGGACGTATTTTGGCTGAGATGATGATCTCCTTTCTTGTTGTTTGAAATAAAATACGTGTTGTTTCTTCGTCGAATAGTATCTAAATATGTATTAAAATTACAATATCCATTAATAATAATTTCGCTGACAATGATAACTTGTACTAAAATATGCCACAGGAAGTTGCATTAATAAGGAATAACAAACAAAACTAACGTGGAGAATACATACACATATTGTGGAGAAATTTGAGCTTAATCGGTGTAGATCTTTTAGAGATTTTGAAGCGCAAACAAACCTACAACATTTTTTATATTTAGATAATTTGGTAGCAAAATTTTAACTGCACACGACAATAAAACTCGTATATTATTCATATGACTATTGATTCGCCTTATAGATTCTACTTATTAATACCCAACACACATCCACCATTGTTATTAATAGAATTAAACGATACGAAACCAATTATTGTTTGATACAGCATACGAACATTTTACACCTTAAATACTCGTATAATATAAATCTGTCAAGTAAAAGTGTTTGGAAATATCAACATACGTTTACAGAAAGAAAGTAACGATCAAGTAAGGCTTTTAAGCAAGGACAAACAATCGCTTTAAGTAGTTCAAGTTACATATTTTGAGGTTAAGTATTAAATAAAGTTAGGGTATGCGAGTGCCGATCGAGAGGTCTCGATTCCCAGTTCGGGCCAGAAAAGTGTTAGTAAGATTTTCTGGTCATAGTAATTTATAATAACAATCCGGAGTTTGGAGGTTTTGGAAAGCATGTAAAGCTGTCCATCCTACGCCTGATCTCTTCCCGGTCGTGTCGGATAGTCACATCACAAGGTACAGAGAGTGCACCTGTGTTTGCGCAGGCACTTGTGCTCGATAATATCTCCTGCGTGATTGGCTGTTGAGACTGGCCGTTGCGGTCGAACTTGGCTAGAAGAACACCATTATCATGATTATAGAAAAGAAAACACAAAAGAGGAAAGTCAAAAAGAATATGATTAGAAAAGGAATTTGGGAAAAGTAGACGAGGATGATAACTTTTCTTCACAGCAGGAGCTTTGAAATCTTAAGTTACAAGGTACCCTTTTAGGAAAGTACATTTTTAATATTTAACTACTGTAGTGTCTGCCGTATTTGTAAGCAAGACGGCCAAAGATGGCGACGACCGGCCGCATGCAGAAGTGGCAAGACTTGTATTGAAAAAGACTGGGTATGACCTTGCATGCTTGCGACATAGTCTATCTGCTTGTTTGACACTTTATTTTAATAGAAACCCTATTCAATTGTAATCATTTGAATCATGAAAACTTACATTTCACAATTGTAATGCAAGTTGTTTACACTTATGCACAGCAAGATGTCCTAACGAGGTAAAGCCGCAGAAATGACAAGGCAGTGCGATTATGTCATGTTTGGAGCTGACGCTGTTTACGCTGACCATGGAAGGTGATGACATAGCTCTGTGGTCTAAGAACATGACTTACATACCTATTACTTACATTTTTTGTTGATTCCTCACCTTACTATTACACATTTTATTATGTCTTATAACGCAGTTTGTGTGTTCTTCACACCGCTCCTAAAGGTCTAAGTATGGTGTTAGATAGAAAAAAAAACATTGTCATTTTTTTTTTAAATTTTTTAAAGAAAGAAAACTCCAACATTTAGGACATGTTCTTTTTCGCTGGGGACTTTATATATAACAAAAAAAACGAACACAAAGAACACCCAAACTCGGAATAACTACTTATAGATTTCACAAAGTGTTTCCCACGTGAGAGTCGATCACAAAACACTCAGTAGGAAACGGTAACGCGACCACT
Source organism: Hypercompe scribonia (assembly GCA_949316085.1). Classification (NCBI taxonomy): domain Eukaryota; kingdom Metazoa; phylum Arthropoda; class Insecta; order Lepidoptera; family Erebidae; genus Hypercompe; species Hypercompe scribonia. Next base: position 18,661,387 of record OX438981.1, on the reverse strand, counting down.
CAAACCTCTACGTTATACGTGAAGACACAATTGTTTTGCAGGGGATGTTTAATGGTATAGTCTAAAACGTGTGAAGGTGCTTGAGTCTGAAATTATTTAAAAAGAAAAAGAAATGGGACCCATATAATATTGTTCGTGGTACTGCTAACATATTTACGTACAGCATGCCACTACAAATGTTTATTAATAAAGACGACGCCCGCTTAGCTTAGGAATAAATCCTGTGTGTGTGAGACTTTACAAACATACAAGAAACGGACACAAAGAACACCCAGACTCAGAACAGCAATTTGTGGATCACACAGTGTTGTCCTATGTGGGGTTTGAACTCACAACACTCAGCGCAGTAAAATGATAAAAAAAAATATATTATTGTTACTTAAAATTGTAAACTACTTAAATAATATACGAGTATAAATACAATATAGAGTTTATAAAAATGTAAAAAAGAGTAATAATAATATTATGTGCTTTACATTTTTATCATTTTGAACCTTTATTGTACCATATCAATTAATTGGTTTTTTAATATTTTTATATGTTTGTGTATATAATTATCAGCTCGGATAAGTTGACATACATGCGTAATCGTATGATGACAGACTAAGAATACGGAATGTCATCACCCCTGTTCGTCCCATGAGTGTCGTAAGAGTCGGCTAAGGGAACAAAAATGCAAAACAACATCACTGTAAAAAGGAAAAAAAACTTGAAACAAATCTTTTTTTTTTGTTTTTTTTTAACGTGTGGAAACCCCCTCGAGCCGTCACCCCACCGGGGTTTACGGCGGGGTGGTGTGTCGGAATCAGACCGCCTAAAACCACACGGTGTGCCACTATGCGCCTGACATAGGAGGGATCCGGGAACAGCTGTTATTACGACATCCAGGTCCCTCCTAGCGCCTGCCCGCTAACGCGGGCACCATCTGCTTGCAAACTCTCTATTTAGGCGACGTACGGCACACGCGCACGTCAACTCCTCGCGGCTGGCCATTATAGCGGATGGAGGGGAAAACCCGTCCCGTCCGCCCGCAGCCACACTCAAGGCGGCATGAGGCGCTGGTATGCGCGCCTGCGCCGCCCGGTTCGCCGGCGGCGAATTGGGTCCGAGTGGAGGTCGTCCTTCCGGGCCTTCTCCGCCACCTCCTTCCGCGAAATTACATCTTCGCAAAAGGTTGCGACCGCGGTAAAACAACTGTCGCTACCGACCATGGAGCGTATGATGGCCGGTAGCGAGAGATCTAGTCCAATAACTGCAGTGAGGACGCCACGCTGCGCCGCCCAGGCGTAACAAACCGCTAGCGTGTGCTGAGCCGAGTCCTCACTGCAGTCGCAGTGGTGACAGGCGGGACTCAATTCCCTCCTGGCGACCGAGTGCAGAAACTTCCCGAAGCAACCCTGCCCGGAAAGAATCTGCGTCAGTCAGAAGGAAAGGGTCCCGTGCTGTCGCCCTGCCCATTCGGCGATGACCGGCTGAAGAGCCTCCACGGCGGCAAAGCCAGCACGTGGGGCCTCTAGCCGGGACGACCAACGAATCATCGTGGCTCGACGAGCGGCCTCACGCCACTCGGGTATCTCTTCGGGCGGGGGCCGTATTCCGCTTCCCACCCGGAAGTCAGCCGTTCGCCGATAAACTTCGGCGAGCACTTCCGCCTCCAAGTCCCACGGGGGAGTACCGGCCAAGGCGCACGCCGCCTCCGTCGATACGGTGCGTTTACCGCGTATGGCTCTAACCGCCAATATCGGACGCCAGAGGCGAGCTCTATTCTGGGCGGTCAGAGCCGCCGCCCACACCGGTGCACCATACAGGGCCATTGACCGAACAACCCCCGTGTATAGCCGTCTTGTCGCGACGCTGGTTCCACCCAAATTTTGCAAGAGTCGCCCAAGGGCAGAAGCAGCACCGACCAGCCTTGGAGAGAGCTGTCGAAAGTGCTCGTCGAAGAGCCACCTGCCGTCGAGGATCAGACCCAGATACTTCATCTGGGCCTGAACCGGTACGAGGACCGAATTGACTATGATGGAGGCGTCGGAGGGTGGACCACGACGGGGCCCATGGAACAAAAGGGCCTCCGTCTTGTCCAGGGCCACTCGCAAACCCAGCGCCTCAATACGCCCGACCACTAGAGAGACACCCGTGGTGGCCAGGCGCGCCGCCTCTTGAAAGTTCATCCCCCGGGCTGTGACCAATGTGTCATCTGCGTAACAAATTACGCCCAGCCCGGAAGGAAGATGACCTCGAAGGGACCAGTCGTATCCCATATTCCACAGGAGTGGTCCGAGGACAGACCCCTGTGGAACACCGCATGACATGGACCGCCGCCTCAGAATACCATCTCGATCCTCGTACATGACGGTACGCTCCACAAGATAGTCTGCCACAAGCCGCCTCAGGTACTCTGGCACCCCGTGGTAGTGGAGTGCTTCCCTGATGCAGCTAAATGGCAGACTATTGAATGCGTTGGCGATGTCTAACGATACCGCCAACAGCACGCCGCCACAGCTCACCGTCTCTTCGGTCACGGCCCTCAGGCACAATACGGCATCGACCGTCGAACGCCCCGCTCGAAATCCGTATTGGGCGTCCGACAGATCGGGGCCCACCTCACAGAGGTGCCGGACGATGCGGGCAGAGAGTATCCTCTCAAACAGTGTACCCACCTCGTCACTTGAAACAAATCCTATGTTAACCCGTTTGGCCAAAACTTTCTTTCTAAGGAGTGGCCTATGTTCAGCATTGGACTGTTAAAGGTTGTTGATGATTGATGATGGTGATTATTGTTGTAATTCTTATTGCAAAATTTTTAAATAAACAAATAGTGACAATTATCACAGAGATCAAGCTATGTTATAGGAACAATTGTATTAAATAAGTACAATACAATAATACAATATGTACCTGTTATTCAGTTCTTTGTGTAATCAGTCACAGGTGTATAGATACATATATAATAAGAGATTATTTTATCAAATTGATTACACCTGAAAAGAAAATAATTTATTGTCTCGATTATTACTTATTATTGGATTGGTGTTTTTTTATTGTATTGTATGGTATACTGAAGGCAAGTGCCTACCGTCACCTACGGAGACCTACGACGCAAATGTCATAAGTGTTTTGCAACCCTTTGAGTACTCTCTCCAAAATCTTCTTGCAAGTCTTAATTATTTACAATATTATTTAAGGTCGGCTACTAGTTCAATTGGTCTTACCTGAATATCAATTTTTCCGTGGAACAACTGGCATCGGACCTCCACAATGCTGAGTGTGAACTGAATTCATAAGTTGAACTGGTTGTCAGAATATTTCAGAGCTCTTCTTACAACCGGTAACAACGGCTTAACGTACTCTCTGAAACACGGACGTGAAACACCGCCAACTGCTATATTATGAAACGTTATTAGGAATTTATAGTAAGAGAAATTATTGGGATAACACTTTGTGATTCAGCCCAGGAATCGAACCCGAGACTTCTTGATTGGCAATCGCATACGCTAACTGTTGGACAAATGAAGCTGTGAGGCTCTCCCAACAGAATAAAATGGATAATTATCCATTTGGACAAATGGACAATTATCCAATTTTATCATGCTCCTCAACTGAGGGGCATGATAAAATTTTGCCTTTTAAAAATCCAATATCATTGAAAGTTGATGGTAAGCAGATGGCGAGTAGTGTGCCAGTTTACATAGTACTCGTAAATTATAAATGTTCTTGTCGCCTTCTAGGCTATCGTTGCCCGACCTACGATCGCCGAGTTGGCGCCGTCCTCTAGCCCTGGACTTTATATATACATTAATCTTTGCCTGTGAATTTGTGCACGTGTAAAAGACTATCCAAAACAAAATAAGACATGAAAAGTTCTTTTATATTATGAAATTTAAAAGAGACAAGGGATCATAAAGAGTTGATGTTTGTTGCTTTAATTAAATAGGATCAAAAGGTACCATACTTTTGTTTTTTTTTTATTTTTGTTGTCGGGGCGGAAAATCCCTTCGGATCTCCGGCTCCTCGGGGACGCAGGAGCCAGGAATATGTGATATTTCCACTAAAAACCACCCGGCGGTCGGTCTCAGGCGTGCTTCTCTGAAGGGGAGCCGGGCCATATTATTTCAGAGAAAAGGTACTATACCTAATAAATACGTTAAGTGTCTAGATACATATAAGACTACGTGTCTATTCGTCTTTTAGGATTTGTATACACCTCCGTGATGTAATAAACACATCATTAAGTAATACCCTCTTTGGTATCTTTCAAATACCTCTTTAGTCGTGACGAATACATTTAACTACCCTCTTAATTACCAACTATTGCTTAACATAGGTATGATGCGTTTTTTATTAACCATTGGTATAAGTCCTATATCATGTTAACGAAGAAACACTCGTTTTTTAATGCAAACGATTGGTATAATGACATTTGAGGATTTTATTACACAACGCTATTAAAATCGAAACTAGCACTCTGTTCATTTTATTACATTTTTGACATTTCAAAGCAATTAGTGATGACTTAAATGTAGCTAATTTAATTTAAAATATCAATCGATTTCATGTAAGAGACGTTGGGATTGATTAAAATAGGTAAAATGTAATTTTTAACTAAATTTACTAAACTCTTTTACGAACTAAGTATACATATTACCGAATTTTAATAAATTGTATATTTAAAGCCGGGAGTGGGGTGCATGGGGATGCAGTTGCTCTCTCCTGATGGAAAAGAAAATACATTTTTTTTTAACTTATTTCTTAAAAAAAGTCGATTTTGTAGATAAAGACTTAGTATAATTCTAAGTTGATTTGATAATTCTATATTTTATATTAGTAAATAGTATGGTGGATGTAGATGCACCCTTCTGAAAATAAATGTGGCGACGCCCATGTATTTAAAATAACATTAATGTTATTGAGAACGCCAATAATTGTTCTTGTATATTTTATCTTTCCTTTGGTCATTAAATTAAAATTTTAATGTTCAGTGTTATTTATAGTAAAAATAATAAATACGGCGATTTTAACATTTTACTGTTTTGCAATAAAAAACCTTTCATGTTTATTTAAAAATGATTAATATGGATTGATAAATGTGCCATAGAAACGTTGACATATGCACATGAAATGTAAACTCATATGCTTAATTGAACTAAAATAGATTATCTTGTTATTATATTTTTATTATACTCTTTAATAAAAATATTATAACGTAGTAGTAGAGTAGTAAGCAGAGTTTATTTTTACGTTCCTGACATAGGTTCTGTTTCGTCGTAAATATTGACGACATATTAGCAAAGAGAACCGTCTCTATGTATGAAAAGTGACTATCGAAATGTGTTAAGTTACCAGAGTCTATCAGACGCACAAAAATATTACAAACACTCCTCTAACGTTACAGACACCGTAGAGGTCATAATATACATATAAGGTAGGTTATCGAGGATTATCAAAATAAACCATAAATTGTTTCTCTAAAAATACAAAGTTTTGTTTATTTAACACGTTTTTACGATATTACAACAATTTTGTTTAACTATTACAATTACACTATTATCTAACCTGAAAATACAAAAAAACGACATTTAAAGTTTACTCAACTATATCCTTTCGTTTATCACTCTATAAGTTTCCATAACAATCAATTTTCACAAAATAATCTAAATATCCTCCATCATTAAAAATCACCCTTCAATCTCTCTATGCGCCACAGACAATCTAAAAACGCGCGGAGCGCGGCACATTATATGTATGTAATGAAACAACATTTCATTACATACATATAATGTGACCAGACTAAATCACCGAATTGGCGGCATGATGGCAACCCTATCCAAAAGTTAGTAGGCCGTCAGCAAGGACGTTGTATCATCGGCTCGAGAATTTGGCTCACTTTTTATTACGGTATACGGTATTGTCTCTTTCTACCATACGTGTTCACAATGAGGTCGGAGATGTTTTGCTCGTTTTGTGATTCCAACAGCATGGTGAAGTATTTTGGGTTTTAGTACTTTACCGTTTTATTTGACGACATCTTTGGCAGACGGTAATGTACACGGTACGCTTCCTCTCTAGTGTAATAACGACAATAGTAACTTGAATAGTATATAAAAATATGTACGTGTTATACAATTCATGCACAATGCGTCTATCAGTTTTACCCTTAATAAACAAAGATAAGCGAAAAAAAAACCGACTTCAAGCAGAAAATATTCTAAAACAAAAAGTGCACTAAAAATTTAAAAAAAATATTTACACTGATTATTATTTTTGAAGTCGGTATCAACCAACGAAGGTTATCATTACAATGGGTACCTAGTAAACAACACACAGGTTTGGAAGGGATGTACAGTCGTGTATTTGTGTCATTGAATTGATTCAGGTATTATCATATTATTATTGCCAGATATACTGTTGTATTACAGATGTTTAGGGTCTATGAGTATCTAAAGTAATCTAATTAGAAAGGTGTACAGCAAACTGTATGTGTGTAAGTGAACACGACTTAAAAACTTCACGTATTGCTTACATTTTAAAACCTATTCGCTTATTTCATATTAAATAACAAATCTTAACTTACTTCCTGAAACCTTGTGTAGAAGAACAGCAAAAACGGAGATACGATCTGACCGAGATGATCATCATCCAAATTATCGAGGAAAAGTAACATGAGGAAACTCATCTTTTTTTATTAACTAAGATGGTTAACAAGCTCACCGTCTAACATCAGCAGGAGAGCAGGAAGGAGAGGCGCGGGGCGGAGTCTACGTAGTCCTGTAAACTCACTCGGTGAAAAGCAATAAAATATATGGTTTTCTGTGATACCGTCAACTCCGATTTGGACTGCCCATTTGTGACGAAGATTGAATAATATTGAAGAAAAGAAGGTGTTTTCCTTTTATTAAAGTAACATAAACTCAAAACAACAATTTTAAAATTTGTGTCTATTTGTCTGTGTGTTTGTGCGGGCTAATCTCAGAAGTGGCTTAATCAGTTTGTATACAGTTTTCTTTTGTGTATTTGGTTTTAGTTCAATCTGGTGAAAATTAAAAACTTATATCAGTTCAGCATATTAAGACACAAACACAGTTGGAACCGAGGACAAAAGCGAGTACTGGAATAAATTCTAAACGTAATGTTTGCTGTCACCGCTAGAGGCTATAGACTTGTTTTAAACTGTACTTGTAACAGTGTCTAAATAACCTACGTAAGTGTATACACCGAGAGGGATTTTACGACTTCCGATGTTGTACGCGTCGCGGAATTCCTACGGACTGCCAAGAAATTCAATTAAGAATGATCGATAGATATTGATATCTGAAAGTATAGATATCGGATTTAATATTCAACCGACATGTTGATCGATGTTTTTCATTGTAGGTCATTTTCGACATTTTTGACCAAGTGTAAAAGAATGAAGGAGATTCTTAATTCGGCTGTTTTTTATATAAAAAAATTATTATGGACTTATTTGAATATTATTTTATGTTCAATAAATTCCATGTCACCACCCCTATCCATCCTAAAGGTGTCGTAAGAGGTGACTAAGGGAACAAGCTATACTGGACAACGTTTCTGCAAAAAGAAGGTAAACTTGAAAAAATCCTAGACCAACTTGTCTGGCCAGCGTGGTATAGTAGGCCAAAACCTCCTTGCTAAGGAGAGGCTCATGTTCAGAAATGAACTTTAAAAAGCTATTGACAATGATATACTTCTAGTTTGCTTCCATTTAAACTAGAGGAACAAATTCTACTTTCAAGTGTGAAATTACGGAATGAGAAAACAGATGAAAGATCTATACTACTAGAATATTGGCTTATTTTAATTTAAGGTAATACACAAATACGCCTCAATCAACCTATCACCGTCCACTGCAGAATGAAGATCTGTTTTTTTTTTTGACGTGTTGAAACCTCCTCGAGCCGTCACCCCACCGGGGTTTACGGCGGGGTGGTGTGTCGGAATCGGACCGACTAAATCCACACGGTGTGCCACTCTGCGCCTGACAGAGGAGAGATCCGGGAACAGCTGTTATTACGACATCCAGATCTGCAGAATGAAGGTCTTTTTTTTTTTTTTTTTTAACGTGTGGAAACCCACTCGGGCCGTCACCCCACCGGGGCTTACGGCGGGGTGGTGTGTCGGAATCGGACCGACTAAAACCATACGGTGTGCCACTCTGCGCTTGAGATAGGAGGGATCCGGGAACCGCTGCTATTACGACATCCAGATCCCTCCTAGCGCCTGCCCGCTACCTCGGGCACCATCTGCGGATAAACTCTCTATTTTAGGCGACGTACGGCACACGCGGACGTCGCCTCCTCGCGGCTGGCCATTGTAGCGGATGGAGGGGAAAACCCATCCCGTCCACCCGCGGCCACACTCAAGGCGGCATGAGGCGCTGGTAGAATGAAGGTCTCCTCCAAGGAAAGCCAACCATCCTGGTCTTTTTTTCTATATTAAGAGCCTACCAAAGTGACTCTACTCTGCCTGATGGAAAGCATGAATAGAATCCAAGAGTTGTGGTCACCATACTCATTGCCAATGCACACAATGCAGTATGGTGACCCACACTATGGCGATCTTGTGAGATGCTTTTTCACACGCCGCTTGGCGACGTAAAAGGCATGACAGTCATCGTGACAGTGTAAGGCACATCTACCACGATAACTGTCAGCCTGCATCAATAGTCTTGGACAATTCGCACCCATCCGCTGCCAGCCACCTTCTTCAAGCGTCACAAAGTCACAGATATTTACTTACACTTGAAAGTATTTAAGAGAGACGAAGGATATGTTAAACTCTTAGAAGTAGAGGAGGTTAGTATATAAAAGGCTATCGAATATGCATAGTGATTTGTCTACTACACATAAAAGTAACATAATGGTAGTTCCTGTTCTGATTTGGAATAACAACTTAGGGCGTTTAGACATAAGACGTGACCGCACATCGGTATATTGCCTACAGGATATCACGTTACGAACAGTATATTGACAATAACCTCTCCGTTCCAAAACATAACTAAAACTCTTATCATTTGTCAACAAAAGTCACTGCGTTATAAAATTTATGCTATTTTTTTATTTACTACAAACTTAGCAATATTGTATCAGATTAAGATCCGAACTGGCGTTAGCGGAATACATCTCCAAGCCCATCAGTTTGCGACACTCAATTTGCTTTATTTTTTCACGAGATAAAGTTGCCTGTTAAGGAATTATTCTCAGTTTATATATATAGGCCGCTGAACAGGCAGGTTGGTATAAGGTTCGTGTCAAATTTTCCTTCTCTTTACAGTCGGCTTTCATGACACCCACGGGATAATTAGGACTGTTGACACTTTGTGTCCTTAATGCGTCAGTATACATATTTTGTAGCATGTTAATTAGAACATCCAATGTTTTTTTTTAATGCTTCGAATAGTGTTTTCGCCTCGGCTGTCCAATAGCTACATAACTTCACCTACCAGTACCTTACCAATTCTGTGTAACGAATGCAATTAATATCATAACTGCGATACAAATTGTTCTGTACTGCTTTCTACTGCGTTCTGATGGTTTGGGGCAGAGGTCAACTCGAGATCTGAGCGAGTTTAGATAGTTTTTATTTAAATAATAAATTAATCGTTACAATTGTAAACAAGGAATATGTTGAGCTTGTACGTACATAAATTGAAGTTTAGTCAGTATAAGAACAAATATAGGGTGGGCCAAGAATTTGCTAACATTTTAATCTAACATCCCGCGCAAATATGTTACGAGAGTTCTTGGCACCGATGCTACTGGGATTTGCTGGCAACAATCGTAACACATGATTTCAACAAGATGGAGCCACTTATCACACATCCAATGAGTCCCAGGTGGTCAAAAATATATATCGGGAAAAACTGGTTTCCAGACGAGGTGACATTTCATGGCCACCCAGAAATCCAGATGTATCCCTAGCAGACTTCTTTTTGTGGGGTTTTTTGAAGAATCGTATATATAACGATAGAGGAGATGTCGGCGATCTCGCAGTCTCTTTGCCGATGAATATTAGAAAATTTCGGTGATCGCTTAGAAGAATGCAAACGTCGAAACGGTGGTCATTTAGACGATGTTATTTTAAAAAATGTATTAAAACTAATTAACTTTCTTGTAAATAAATAATTTTTATAAAATATCAAATCAAAAAAAATCAAATGGTTTTTTTTATATGCTTTTTTCAAATGTTAATTAATTTATGGCCCACCATATTGGTGCAAAGAAGGCACAAAAGAAATTATAATTGATTTATAATTTATTCTCTCGATCGTAGGCACTTTACAGAACTTGTTAAAATAGATTCTTGAAATATAACTCACTTGTACTTTTTAAGAATGTAGTAATTTATTTGTCACACAGATGGACTATGATGTAAATTAATAGGTAGGGACGAGATAGAAATATATCTCGGCAATAACCAGACTCCACAGAATACACTAGCAATAGTTGACTGCACGGTTGGCCTAGTAGTTTAAGCGGTCGCCACGTCGCCCTCTACTGCGCTGAGTGTTGTGGGTTCAAACCCCACACGGGAATACACTCTGTGTGATCCACAAATTGTTGTTCCGAGTCTGGGTGTTTTTTGTGTCCGTTTCTTGTATGTTTGTAAAGCCCCTCGCGATACAAGATTTATTCTTAGTGCGGGCGTTGTCTTGTTAAAAATGAGAAATGAATGAGAAAATGAGTTACCGTCACACGTAGTACTTGTAAGCGCATATTGGAGCTAAAGCTAACGTCAATTATTTTGTATTTAAAAAATATTATTCGGCTGAGTGTCTTTACATTACTTAATGTCTCTGTCCAATTTGAGTAATAATAATAATATAACAAATATTTTGGATACCTGATACACAACGCCATCTAGCCTGAAACTAAGCAGAGCTTGTACTGTGACAACCAGATTGACTGATAGAATACTTAGATACCTTTCTTTTTAAAATACATTCAAATAATATATATAAAACATCCAAACTCCGAAACAAATACTCTCAGATCATACAAACATTTGCTCCGACCTGGGAGTCGAACCCGGGACGTCAGCATAGCAGTCGCATACGCTACCGCTGCACCACCGAGACAGTCATGGTGTCGAGGCATTGCTGCTGAAGTATGATTTTCTCACGAGATGCTTTCGTTTTTCTTGTGTGAAATCTCGTATCCTTGGTTTAAAATTTTCTTTTGAACTATGATTATTTGATAAATTGAAACTTGTAATGTATTTTTATCTTTAGTGTTTGACGTTTCTATGAAATAGTTCCAATCAATAAATGTATAAAGATTAGGATAATTGTAATCATTCTAATAAATGTTACTAACACCGCAACTTGTTAGAAAACAACGCAATTAGATATCTTTGAACTTGTCTATATCTGATTATTTATCATATCTGGGTACCTTAATACAAATTATACTCAAGAAAAAGACGTGTTCTTTAACTTACATGTAGGGAAGAACAGGGACACAGGGCCCAGGCGAACAGACAGGTCACCCGATGAAGAATAATTGCCATGTCCCATAAACTAAAGTGCTCCAAGTGCGTTGCAGGCCTTTGAGTGCAAGTATACTCTTTTCTTGAAGGTGTGGAGGACGTATCGGTCTGGAAATACCGCGACTATTTATTCCACAGATTGGAAGTGTGAGATAAAAAGTTTCTCAAAAAGCGCACAGTAGTGGAATGTTAATCATACAAGTGGTGAGGAATGGATGTACTCGTATTGTCAGCCACAGCTCGAGTAACAGCTGACACATTTGTGAGATGAACTACTTGGGTGGTTCATCTCAAAAAAGGAAAATTTTGACAAGCCACGTTTAACAATAGAAACATATATCCATTTCTGTATTACGCTAAGATGGCATCAGACCTAAGCTTCGCCGTGTACGGCAAGTGATTGTGCTGCAAGTCTGGCTTTACTCTTAACAGAAAGTACCACTCATGTTTTATTTATGGTCATAGGAATGCTGTTTCCTTATGTTATGTAATTGATTAGTACCATGACTAAGATGAACTTGTTCGTGGGTCTAAAAAACACCTCGTTTTTACTTAGATACTGCTACTCTCTAAAGTTTCGAAACGAGTGTTAAATTGTCTATAATCATTTTCCGGAATTAGGTAATCAATTGTGACTTTTAATATAATATTGATATCATTTTTGTACTCAAATTAAACATATAATTACTTATTAAAATAATTTTTAACGTGAGGTAGGGAATACAAAGTTTTTCATGAATATCTGATTAGTTCAAAACACGACGTATGGCGACTTCCATATATAGCGCAAAGAGAAAACATACTACAGCGCCATCTAGTGAAGATACATCGAACTATGGAGTATAATAAACTACGAAGTAACTACTAATCCTGTATCGCGAAGTGGAAATTCTCGTGGCAATTAGCATATATACAATATCTCCATATTAATTGTTGGGCCGCGGCCCGCCAGACATGATCACCTCATCTAGTCGGAGGATCCTCCCTTTGTATCGGAGGAACATGACGCCCGTTCCGTCTACAGACGCTTGAAAAAATCAAGATATATATCTTTATCTATCTTTAAACTGACACCATCTACACGTTGTTCAAATCTGAGCATTGTTGAGTTTTAGTACTTACGATTTCGTTTTAAATATGGTGATGATTTCGTGTAAACGTATGCAAACTTAGGAAGTGCCCATTATTTTCTTTCAGTAATGAATGCAGCTGGTGCTAGAGTTGGCTCTCAAATTGTAGGCCTACCATATCATATATGACTATAGTAAGGACTAATCTTTCTTTATGAATGCTTATTAATATTACAAATACGAAAGTAACGGTATCCATTTGGCTTCCATAGCTAAACTGCTGAATCGAATTTAATGAAATACTGGATTGGAAATACTTTTATTCTTGAGGAAAGACAAGTTTTCACGGCGATTACCGACGTACTCGCGAACGGAGTCACTGTTAAAATATAGTATTTATTTTTAAAAGATTTTTTTAAATTTAACTGTTTATACGTATAGGAAATAACGTCCCATTTAAAAAGTATACGAAATTATTCATGTCTACTTCTACGGCCTTATAATAGTATTGTTTATGGTAACAATACCAAGTTGAAACAAGTGACGCAATAATCCCATATCTCACTGGTATATCTGCAGGGCGGTGTCGAAACCCTCTGGAATGGAATGTTCAATAGTTTAGGTTAGGACACCTGCGTTGAAAGTAGCTATTTGAACATGCTAGCGGTTAGACTCAGGTTTATATTTTGCTCGATTGGGGTTGTGACTATTTAATTTGATGTTATTAATACTTAAACCTTACTAATATATTATTTATCTATTTATTTTTATCACACACAACTTAACTTAAAGCATGATTAAGAACGTTTCGATATTTTAGAATCTAAGGTAAGTAAATCAACAAGAAAATTCATTTAGTAGTATTTTATTATGGTTAAATACACATTTAAATTATATTTTTAAATTTATGGCTAAATTTTTCAAAAGTGTTAGCTTTATACACTATACACTATATATTATACACTATATATAATGTAAATATATATTTATGGCTTATGACAATACTGATGATGACGGTCTCCTACGCAAGAGATATTATAGTGCACAGGTGTGTGCGCACACAGGTGCACTTTCTGTTCCCTCACTCTCATAATCCGACAGGATGGTTATCCGACATAACCAGAGAAATATCAAGCGCAAGACTGATGGTTTAGGTGATCTCAGAGTGTTAAAAACTCAACTTTCAAACTCCTTGCTGTTACTAAGCATTTCTCTAACCAGAAAAACTGAATGACACTTTCTGACCCGGGAATCGAACCTGAGACCTCTTGATCGGCATTCACATTCTCTAACCGTTAGGTCAACGAGGTAGGCTCCTATAATTTTCTGTGGATAAGCAGATAAAGAAGCTTTAAGGAGGAATTTATCACATTCATAACTCATTCAATTTACTTTTCATTAATTCTGTTACATGTTCTTCTCTTTTTGTTCTATATCAAGAGCCTGCCAAAGTGACTCTACTCTACCTGATGGAAAGCATGAATGGAATCCAAAGAGTTGTGATCACCATACTCATTGCAAATGCAGACAATGTAGTATCGTGACCCACACTATGGCGGCCTAATAAAATGATTTTTCACGCCACGCTTTGGGACGTAAAAGGCATGACAGTCATCGTGGCAGTGTAAGGCTCACACAGTTATCACAATAACTGTCACCCCTGCGTCAATGGGCCTCCGGTCTCACACTCACCAACGAAACACGACAGCCGGCCCGTTCGTGCTGAAATCAGCGTGGCTCTACTACCTAAAAGATAGTTCTGTTCTTAGACAGTTCAACTTTTCCTGGGATTTCGTCGTTGTTCGGTGTGTTCGTGAATACTGTTGATCCTGGTATACAGGAGTTACCGTGGTCGTCTATGGACTTTTTAATCCCTCCCACACGGCAGGGATTAAAAAATCTATAGATAGGATTATTTTTTTTAGAATTACCACGAAATTTTGCTATACTTAGAAATAGTTAGCTTATCTTGACTTATCATCGTTATCGCTACTTAATTATTTTTATCTGACCAAATAAGCTTAACTAAATATTAAAATATCCTTTAATACGCGAGGAGTAATGTCCTCCAAAAAGGATATTTGAATAGGTATGTTCGATTCCCGGGTCGGACCAAATGTTTGTACGATCTGCAAGTTTTGTTTCGCAAGGTTTGTATGTATAACATAAAGAGCTCATAAAAGCGTCGGTCATGCGACTAATCTCTTCCTGGTCGTGTCGGATAGCCGTCCGGATTGTGAGTGAGAGGCAGCAGAGAGTGTATCTGCGTTTGCGCACATGCTTGTGCACACTACTAACATATCTCCTGCGAAGTTATCTAGTCTCCGTTGTGACTGGCTGCTGTAGCCGAAATCGGCTAAGAATACTTCATGTATAATATGTACGTAATTACAAAAGGTATATATATTTACATCATTTGTCTAGTAGTCATAGTGCTCTGCTTAGTTTGAAACTAGATGGCGTCAGGTGTCCGGAAATATTATTATTATTTAATAGTTCATATGATTTTAAAAACCTTAAATATTTTTTATGGCAGACGTGTTTTCTGGTGGTAAGTGATTATTGCTGCTTAACACTTGGAACTTTTGAGTCACAGAGTGCATCCTCGCCCTATAGGAACCAGGATCAGCGGGAAGGGCTCCGTGGTAAACTCACTTGGTTAATAATGATTTTCGTGTGGTCATGGTATCTCTAGAGTTATTGTTTACTTACGTCCTTATCTATTCAACCTATCGTCGTCTACTGCTGAACGAAGGTCTCCCCCAAGGAACGCCAACCATCCTGGTCTTGGGCAATTTGCGTCCATCTGTTGCCAGCCACCTTCTTTAAGTCGTTGGTCCATCGTGCCGCAGGGCGTCCTACACTACGTTTGCCCAATCATGGTATCCACTCTAGTACACTTCGGCTCCAGCGACCATCGATTCGTCGGGAGATATGGTCAGCCCACTTCCACTTCAGCATACTGATTCTCCGTGCGATATCAGTTACACTAGTTCTAGACGTCCTTATTGCGTGTGGTGACGGATTAAGAGTACGAGTGTCACTGTCCCTATTCATCCCGTGGGTGTAGAAAGAGGTGACTAGAGAGGCAAATTATGCAGATATCAGAATTGTGAAGAGATAGAAAACTTGATACAAACCCTATTCCAAACCGTCTGTCCAACTTGGTATAGTAGGCTAAAATCTCCTTTCTAAGGAGAGGTCCTTGTCCAGCTGTGGACTATCAAAGACTCTTGATGAGGATGATGGTGATTCTAAATGGATAGACACAGGGGTATTAGGTGCTCACATTTTTCTTTCTACGTTTTTTACTTCCAACTACGTAGTAGTGGTAAGCCTATTGCCGTCAACCGTACATATATATTTCTAAATAATCATTCACGTTAAGAAAATAGTCTCGCTTTGATTAAGCATCCTGAGCAATCAGGTTCTAAGCTTTCGTTTGAAAAGATGCTATCGTCTTAGGTATTCATGGAGAGTCTCCACTAGGCAACAGGTCTAATTTTTTGCTCCCGTATAAGAAGATAAAGATGAGAAAGATTCACTTCACTTAAATAATTCTAATCACTTTATTTTAATACTCCTCGTATGAGTAACATCCGTCTGAACAGTTAAGCGGAAGCAATTTGTCTGATAGACATCAAACGCAGGTGATTATTTGGTATAAATAAAAAGAGGAAATGATCAGAGATCGTTAATTAATGGTGATTAGAACTTGGACTATAGGTATCACGTAATCTGGACACTTAATCTTCTTTTTTCATCTTTTTTAATACATAATTCCCGCATGTATATATCTTGTGTCTCTTGAGACTTTACAAACATGCATGAAACGAAGAACATCTAGTCTCAGAACAACAATTTGTGGATCATATAATGTGTTGCCCCTTGTGGGAATTGAAACATCAACACTCAGCGCATTAGAAAACGTGGCCTTTTCAACCACTACGCCATGCGTGGAGTCTGGGATCTTTACAGCCGTTTAAAAGTAAGAACGTAGATTAGAATGGTTTATGTGCCCACCTACTCCACTGACAAGTTTATTACGACAGACTGCTACCATTTCTACTCTTAATATTTGTCTCTAGTTGAAATTTTACAGTTTTATAATAATTATGGTGTTATTATAAAGGTATTGCTGACAATACTCAAAGTTACACGTATCAATAGGACTGAATTAAATCCATACGATAACAACTTATCTTGAATATGTGTACAGGCTGTGGTTAAAATTTATTTTGTGTTTTTTTTCTATTATGCAAATACAAGCATGTTCAACAAGTACTCTATATTGTATTTTAAGAATTTAGACTTTCTATTTTTGCGCTGTCCCGTCTGAATCTATAAGAGTTCGAAAATGCTACAAAAAAAAGTAGTTATGTAGTCTTGCATTGTCGCTGTCTCGTCTTGTCGTGAGACGTCTAGCGACCAGATCCCTTTTCATTATACAAATGCTCGTTTCTAAAAAAAATGTTTTTTCAGTTATGCAGTCATTGCCTGAAAGTTGACGATGAACAATATTGATATACTTAACATGTGATTTCATAAGCATCAGCCCAATTCATGTAAACTTAGACAATAGTCAATTTTGACGTGTCAGATTCAGAACGTTTTCTATTATAATAGCGAATTTAACTTTCAGGCCATTTTAAGATGCGATTTAACCGCTCATTTCTAAAACATTCTGTATAGCAACGTATCTGTTTATATGTGTGTGTGCTACATGAATGAGTGTGTGTATGTTTGTATATCAGTAATCAGCTGATCGATCGCCTATCGATAACAGAGTGAGCACACTTTTTTACTGACATTTTTTTCAATGTCAACGTGTATGACACAAAAACATATTCTTTTTTCACTCTGAATCAGCTGTTTTTTCTGACAGCAATAGAAGCTTGAAAATTTTCTGAAATTAAATTATAGGCAAAAGTAAGTTGTCGACCTTTGGTTAAGAATCAGGGGAAGGGAGATTGAATTATCATTCTGGTTTAGCCGGTCTATGTGTAGAAGCATGACTCTTCTAAGAATAAATGATAATAATTTGATATTTCAGACCCAGCAAGGTTTTCAATTATAGTACGTGCCTCCGACAATTTCGAGCTGTGCTCTCAGTATGGGTACCTGAGACTTGCTTCATCATCTCTTGCGAGGTGTTTTTGTCCTATCCGTTTTCATATCACAACACACCAACTGCTTTTACAGTCGACTGCTGGACATAAGCTAGGAAAGAAAGGAGGTTTTGGCCTACCCTACCATGCTGACCAGACGGGTTGGTATAAGGTTTATTTCTACTAGGTTTCTAGTGAGATGATCTTAAGTTATCCTGGGTAACAGGTACAGCCATGGGTAAACCAATGATGATTATGAGTTATTATTTAGTATAGTAGACAGTTTTTGTCTTAAAATGCAGCTATTAAATCTACCTAAAAGTTCAACTGCTGCCTGCAATACTTCCTAGGTTTTTTGGGTTGTGAAGACGACGTAGGTAGATGACGTCTCATATAAAATATGCATGTAATACAACTGATATCTATCTAAGTAAGAAATCGTAGCAAAAATGGCACTGTGACGGTAGTCTTACTAACAAGTCACCCCTCTACTCACTCAACGTTACAGATAGGAAACGATAGTAAGGAAATTGCCCTGTGTCTAATTCAAAATCATATAAGTCAAGTAAATAAAAGGAAAAAAAGAAAAATATGACATTTAAAGTACAACACAACATTTTGACACAATCATATGAATCTGATAAAAAGGTAGATAGCGGCGTAGGCCGTGACTCACAATTGGGTCATGGACTAAGATTGGAGGTTAAACCTTACGATTAATGTTTCAAGGGTAAGAAAAAGTTTCTATAACTGAGAGTTTTATAAGTATATTATCAGCCATAATAATAACTTGACACACCTCATGCACTGCAGCCTGATTCCAAACTAGGCAGAGCCTGTGCTATGATAACCAGAACACACAATATAACCGACAACGCTAAAGCTGGAAAGCCAGCGACGCGTTTTTGTTTCCTGGGTTGCACGCGTTTATGGGTGGCGGTGGTCATTTTCCATCAGCTGACAAGTCTTCAATAAACCTATCGTCGTCCACTGCTTTCACCTGCTGAACAAAGTTCTCCTCCAAGGAACGCCAACCATCCCGGTCTTGGGCAATTAGCATCCATCCGCTGCCAGCCACCTTCTTCAAGTCTTCGGTCAATCGTGTCGCAGGGTGTATTACAGTATGTTTGCCCAATCGTGGTATGATTGACAAGTCTGCTCGTAAAATATCTTTTTCTAGATTCTAGATTAAACATTATAAATAAATTACATCCTGACATACAATAAATTTCGTTGGTGCTCAACACGTAATTATTTGTCCTGGGAAGGAATCCAGACATCACTTTTGGTTTAACAGGCAGGGTCACCAGTCCAAGAGGCAACTACTATTATTTGTAGTTCTATGTCATCATCATATCTTCATCTTTCAATTTTTCTACACTTCGTTTCATCTTGGCTGGTTCCTTCTATGGGTGATTGCCTGCCTAGAGTCAAGTTTCTTTGCAAATTTAATTGTTTTAAAATGGAAGAAAGGAAGGAAGTAACCTGGGACATCAACTTGGTAAGGGTGTATGGGCCCTTACCAAGTTGATGTCCCAGCGTCCCATGGGTGGGATGCGGGCAGCACAGACGCGACTGTTGTGGAAAATTTTCTGGAAGGTTTGTGTCCAGCATTGGACGTGCTTCGGCTGACATGATGACGATGAGGGTGTTTGGGTTAGGCATATTAATTAACTTAACTGGTTAAATGTTTGTTCCTAAATCGAAGGTTATATACATAATTAAAAATTAATATTATAAAAGATATGTAATTATTTCCTCGGTGTGGTTATTTTAACTTCTGTTATATGATTTTTGTGTAATGTTTACATAATACTCGTAAATACTGTGGAGTACATTTTTGTTAAGATATTTTAGAATTTCTTTTTTCTTTCTTCACACAATCGCTAGTAGGAATACGACGCATAAAATTTTTAAGTAAACGCTAATTTCACAATCACTGCATTTGTGGCGCAAGAGGTCAACGAATTTATAAGAGATTCCTAATGAATATTTTATTATATTATGTAAACTCATTGACGTAGTTATGTAATTATTACGTCTTATGCATTCAAACAATGATACATTATAATTACTGCACATATACCACACACGGCAGTCTGATACCAAATTACACAGAACCCGTGCTATGGTGACCGAACTGCTGGTAAACATACTTATATATATAAATATATCTAAATACATATTACAGATAAATTACAGGATGATGATGATGATTATGAATATGGAGTGCCACCACACCTACTCATCCCATGAGTGTCGAAAGAGGTGACTATGGCGACAAACTATACTAAACACTAAACAAAGAGAAGGATAAACCAACCCGTTACATCAACGTGGTGGGTCAAAACTTCCTTCCTTAGGACAGGTCCATGTCCAGCAGTGGACTGCAAAAGCTATTGATGTGATGTGATGTAAATAGATAGAATAAGGACATCTCCCTAGAGTACATGATAAAGCAAGTTGCAGATTGGTACCAGCACTGGTAAGTAGGTTAGTAGGACAAAACTCGGTAGGGAAAAGCCTGTATCCATCAATGGACAGTTAAAGGCTGTTAATGTCAATGATGAATACCCAGGCACATAACAAATGACCATGTTTATCACACAATTATATGTCCTAGGTGAGAGTCGTACCCACGACGAGAATTTAAAACAATATCTTTATGTATGCGATAACATATGTAAAATTTTGGCCGGGATTACCCAAGTGTTATAACTCCTTATTCTTGTTCGTCACTGCTGCTGATCATGGTATGCAGGAGTTAGTGGGGAGAGAATGGAAGGCATTAGTCCTATTACTTCAAGAATACTGTTTTTCAACGTGGTTTTGTTTTTGATATGGCGTTCGAGCATATTGAAGTGTGTACATTATTTTGTCAACTTTATTGAGTTATCGTGTTTACTTATTACTTTACTATACTTATACTATATTTATATCGCTTGATTCAAATATATACTGAGCGATTAAGTACGCCCAAATTCGGATCACATAAATACATGTAGTACACCTAAAGATACCTTTTTTTATATTGTGCGGAAATTTATTTATTTATTTATTTATTATACATCATGCACTTTATGTACATAGGCGGACTTAATGCCTAAAGCATTCTCTACCAGTCGACCTTTGGGTGATGCAGAGAAAATAGGAAGTAGGTGCGTTTCAGGTGATGTTGAATAACAGAAGTATACATATATATGTACAAACTTATCATATACTAAAATTTATATAAATACATAAATACATACATATACACACTTACGTTGATACAAATCTATATACATACATACATACACAAATAAATATCATAACAAGTATAAGATGATTATCATATATTGGTGGATTCTGACAGTTGCTTCAGTAAACACTGCTTTACTTTCTTTTTGAAAGAAAAAGCGTTGGTAGCCATCCTGACCTCGAGGGGAAGCTCATTCCAGAGAAGAACAGACTGCACAAAGAAAGATGAGCCAACAAACTCAGATGTATGGGAGGGGCAACGAAGGAGAAGATTGTTAGAGGACCGAAGTTTTCTGTCGTGATTGCTACATATGAGTTGGAAATAGCATTTTAAATATGTTGGCGAAGATGGGTTATTGAGTATAGAGTATAGGACAGAGAGCGCGCGTAATTTTCGGCGTAGACGAATTGGTAGCCAGTTGAGCTGCGAACGGAAAGAGGATACATGGTCATATTTACGGAGATTATAAACAAACCGAATGCAGTTATTAAGAAGACGGTCTAATTTATCGAGAAGATCTGCATTCAGGTCATAGCAGCACACATCACCATAGTCGATTAAGGGGAAGATAAGAGTTTGCACAAGCATAATCTTGGTTTTTACGGGCAGGAAGTTACTCAGACGATTTAGAGCTCGAAGTGTCCCAGTAACCCTCCGGCACTGCTTAGCAACTTGGTCACGCCAGGTCAGTGTGCAATTGAGGTGCAAACCTAGATCTTTCACCGATCCACTCACAGGTATGGTAGTCCCATCAAAAGTGATAGCCGGAAGAGTCTTAATGTCTACTCTGCTTATCGAACGGTGACTTCCCACAATGATAGCTTGACATTTTGTGGGGTTTACTGACAAACCAAACCTTTGAGACCATGTGTTAATTGTTTTTAGGTCGTGGTTGATCTTTTGTATTGCTATCGAAATATCTTCCACTTTACTCTGTGAATAGAGCTGTAGGTCATCGGCATACAGATGATACCCACAAAGAAGTTCCAGGGATAGGAGGTTAATATACACAGAAAATAATATAGGAGAAAGAATACCGCCTTGAGGAACACCAGAATCAAGATCACACCAGCTCGAGGAAGATTCATCGACATGAACAGACTGCTGGCGTCCCCGAAGATATGATGAGAACCAATCCAATGCTTCAGGTGAGACCGCAAGGTAGGAAAGGATAGACAGGAGTATATTGTGATTGACTGTGTTGAAGGCATTAGAGAAGTCGATTAGTACCAAAACAGTAACTTCAGTGTCTTGCATACCTGCCTTGATATCGCCAATCACTTTAAGAAGAGCGGAAGTAGTGCTATGACCAGCCCTGAAACCTGACTGAAAAGGGCTCAATAGGTTGTTTTTGTAGACAAAGTCAGAAAACTGTTTGAAATCGCCACGAATACCACCGAAGGGAGGTTATGTCGGATTCGAACCGACCAAAAACCGCTCGCTGTCTCAGGTACCAATAGCCAGGGGACGAGGTGCACCCTAGTAAGGAAATTCCTGGAACCCCGACGTACCTCGGGCCACCTACGGCTGCAAGTGGCCTCCTCCTGTGTAGAAACCTCTTGGTTTCTTTACTGCCCCCCCTCCCCCCGAAAGGGTGCGCGCAGTCCATAGTGCTCGCATTGCCCATCTAAAATACAAAACACAAAATCCAGTGAAATAAATTTTGTTTAAAATACCATTAAATATTTTTTCAATGAAAATAGCTTAACATTTTACATGGTATATTCAAGAAATATAGTGAAAAGAATGTCCTTCAATATCAAGTTAAAAGTGAAATAAGAAAAAAAATAGTCTAATATGCTCCCACTTACAAAGGCGTAAGAAAAATTTCAAAGCTAATTCTAACGTGAACACGAAAGGCCGTCGAAACATGTCGTTGCCTCAAGCATCATCCAAGCTCCACTTCATCGTTTGCTGTAAACAGTTGATGTTCACATTTTTAATGTCAACAAATTTTTGTCAACAACTATATTGTTTTAAATTAAAGACACAAATTCATAATACTAGAACGCCTATCAGTCGCTGTAAGCTCGTATCAGGACCTTAAGTGAATCACGACCACGTCGATATCTACTTGTTTACAGTAAACATAGATTAAGTACATACTGCAATATTGGCTTTGCACTATTATTGGTATTATATGATTTGGTCAAGTGTAAGGCAAATATTATTTATAAGATATACAACAGTGAGAATGAAGGAACCAAATACTATATAACAAGGTCAAATATAACTCCATTTCCAATCTCTTACCGTCGCAGACTGATGCTTATATAGAGCGTGAATAAAGCTCTCACTTTGACGTGTTAAGGATACGGAGTGTCACCACTCCTGTTCCTCTTGTAGGTGTCATAAGAGCTGACTAAGGAAGGAAAAATCGACAAAGAGTAGAAAAAATTAGAGAAAACCTACACGTACCTATCAATCCGTCTGACCAGTGTATTTAAGTAGGCCAAAGCCTCTTTTTCAAGGAGAAGTCTATTCCATCAGTGAACTGTTAAAGATTGATGGTAATCTACTTATTATTATCCAATATTACACCAACCACTGAGTTGCATTCACTTAGGTCTGTCAGTGTGTTGGAGGATCTGTCTATTCCTCCACAACCTTAGTATCCAATTAGCTGCATTGAAATCAAATAGAACTTCGGCCAATATAGCTCGTGCTTGCTGTTTGAAGACTGAACAAAAGCCTGCACATCATTTTATGGTAGAAATAAGGAGTGAGTATATTGATGAGTTTATTTCATCCTTACAGGAACTGAGGTGATTGGCCCTTACTCGAATTTGCACCAATCGCAACGCCGAATGAGTTTGTCATTACGAGCGAGTTGATGTGAGAAAAACTAACATTAGGCCCGAATAGATGAACTGTACATGTTTGTTTAATGATGTCGTCGACTATATACAATAATTTAAGAAATCGTGTTATCATCGAACTTTCAAATTAAATAGTGACTTGCAGAATACTTGATTTCCTATAACCAATGATGATGGTATAAGGCAGAGAACAAGCAAGTGCCGGAAATCAAAGTGATGAATACCTTGTTATGTTTGTAGTCATCATTGCTCATAATTATGTGATTATTACGGTATTGACTACCTGATTTCGGCCACGGTGGTCAGTCTCAAGGGAGACTAACTTACCACACAGGAGATGTTATACTGCACTAGTGTGTACGCAAACACAGGTGCATTTCTGTTCCCTCACTCTCACAATCCCATGCGACGGTTATCCGACACGATTGACGATAGATCAGAATCGACGACTTTATGTGCTCTCCGAGGCTTTTAATTTTATGTTAGAGATGCGAAAGTATGGATGGATGTTTGTTTATTAATCACGCCAGAAGGGCTTAACGGGCCTAGATGATATTTGACACACAAGTAGTGCTATAACACTTAAACTACTTCTTATCTGGGCAAGTCAATATTACCATAAACAAATTCGCGAGGAAAAACTTGTAATTTCTGTCCGGCTGTCATCTTCAATGAGTTCATAATTTTCTTCACAATGTAAGGTACAAATTTATTACTAATCATTGATGTTTACCTCAGATTCGCCTTTCAGAAGTAATAATTAAATTACCGAAAGCTTCTATCACATTACGCTATCCGTAGTCACATTGTACTGCAGTCCTAAATTGAATGTTAAAGCAAATACAGGTCACTGTGTAATTCTAGCTAAAACAGTCCTTTGCTATGAAAGGGAAGTTCGTAATTTGCCTAATCACAAAGTCTAAAGCCGTGTCGTCACAAAGAGTTAATCCTAGATGCAAATGCATTCCGTCTGCGGATAGCCTTATTAACATAATGTATTGTTTGCATCACATGACTGTAACGACAGCAGAATAGTCGAAGTAAAAACGTATTTATCTACGGTGCTAAAGTTGATTGTCAAGTGGTGGTCAGTCAGAAATTTTAATATATAAAATAAATGATAACATAATAATTGCTGATAAGTTCAAAGGCAAATTGTAAAATTTGCACGTAAATAAAGTTATAATGTGTTTATAGAAAGAATTTAGATTTTTTAAATTTCTAATTTCATTTAGGAAAGGCAATATTAATGTGATGTGGCCTCTTACAGAAAAACTATATTGGAACTGTTTGGTTTGGAATTTTTTTTTGCAATTATCACATCTTTCGGTTCATTCTACGAACGAAGAACGATTACATTCTCAAGGAGAGTTGGTGTTAAAAGTCGAAATATGTTTTTTTAATAGTAACCTACCAAAGTGACTCTACTCTGCCTGATGGGAAGCATGAATAGAATCCAAAAGCGGTGGTCGCCGTACTCACTGTGAATGAAGACAGTGCAATATGGTGACCCACGCTATGGCAGCTTAAAGGACCCGGGATCGTAGTGGGAGGGAAACACGTGCGCTGGTAATGAATTCCAGGCTTAACCAGGCTTAGGCGAACCGTTTAGTTCGGGAGCGTATGTCTACTATTCTGAAACGGTGACTTCCAAGGCCAGCACGAGTTGTCTTGTTGAGGAACGGAGAAGATGGGATCAGTTAGAAGTAACTTATAGTGTTTGTATTTGTTTTTTTTTATGAGTATATAGGAAAAGCTTTATTAGCAGAAGGTAGGCATTTTAGATAAATTTTAAATCACTTCTGCGTTATAACCTTTTTTCCCGACGTTCCTTTTTACTAGATCAGAGCCGAGGTTTAGATGATTAAATTCGTTCATTGCCCCAGATCTGTTTCTTAACTCTAAAGTGACAGCTGTAACAAGATGAATTATGTGTAAAATATTGTTGGTTTCCTTATTTACTTGTTTCTAACTACTTGCTGTACTCTATCTTAAAAGAAAGTTACAATGTAGGTTCTAATCAGACCACCGTTATCATCAAGCCTTTAGTAGTCCACTGCTGGACAAAGGCCTTACACTAACAAATAAAAACAATTTATTAACCAATCAGGATAGTGTATAATGAATACAGTCTTGCTTATTATATTAAACACTAAACATTATACAATAAGACCTATTTATTGATTACAGTATATATTAAATTGTCAAACTTAAACAAAGCCATCTAGTGGCAACTTTTGTAAAAACAAAAAGAGGTTACAGAATTTATCTAATATTATTCATTGATCCAGTAGTTAACTTGAATTAAACAAGAATTGAACGATACAACGGGGCGTGAGAAAGCATTTACAAATGGGATTTAATGATAATTAATCTCTCTCGATCCAAATTACTACACCAGAAATCGTGGATTTGAGACTCAACCAGGAAAAAAAAAATGTGTTTATCACACTATTATGTCTATTATTGCTACTAATAGAGACACAAAACTTTGGATAGATACTAATTATTTAATCAGCTAAGAAAAACTAAACAGATCTTGAGTACGTTTAAGTTAGAAATAGATCACAATCTGGCAATTGTACATAGCCTATATTATATTCTGGATTCAAAATAATTGACGATATCAGCGTTCTTCAAGAAATTCTTCAAACGTAAACGATCATAAGTCATGAGGTTTGATAACCCAAACTATACATCAAAGCAAGGCACTGCAGTCCTGTACGTGTAAGGTCAGTTCGGGGTCGGACAAGCCCACCATGACCCAGTTCAGCCACCATAACGGCAAGGGGACGCCATAAGTTGACATAAGATACGCCATAAGTATTAATGGCTTTATGGTATGTTGTTTGATGAGGGGGAAATGGCGTGGATGATGTCAGCTGCGTGACTTTTGTGTTTTGTCAAAATATAACTGATAAAAAGTAAAAAAATAAAAGATGGGGATTGCTAAATATGGAGTTTTGGTTATTTTATCGTTGTCAGAAATGGTGTTAACGTCAAGTAAAACAAAAGTTAGCAGTCTGCTTACTATAGAACAAGCTCTCCCTAGTTTGGCATCAGATGGCCGTGTGATATCTCACAGATGACCGTGTGATATCTCACTCGGCCATTTGATGCCAGGTCAACTGATATTAGCCATCTTCTGGTTTCACCATACACCATACATTACCCTACACTTCTCTCAATCATGTGTTCTCTCCATCCCATGGTTGCCTGTAAGAGATTGCCTCCGAGCGATAAGGCCACCACTTGCACCCACATATCTATTTTTTAATTACCAATAACAAGTCTGTCCTTTTTAATCACTCGATGAGCTTATTCATATGAACTATTTAAACCTTCTTCTTTAAAAAATTTGTCTTTAAAGTGAAAATAATGATAAAAATGATTGTATTGTTACATACGGTCCCTTGATCACAAATTAAATAGAGTCTGTACTATGGTAATAATACTACTGATTAACGTAGTTATAAATTCCTAAAAACATATGTATATATACATACACAAATAAACCACACACACAATATATGCTCCGAGTGCAGCTCTAGTCCAAGAAGCCTAAGAGTCGGGACATCTAATTACTATACCAACATATGTACCTGTCCAATTATAAAATCGTCATTTGTTTACATAGTTATAACATGTACAAGTGAAAGTTCCATGGAAATCAATCCACCCCTTCCGGAGATTAGCCACAACAGGCAAACAGGTAGGATGTTTAAACCGTGTGAATATTAAAACGCATGTAATAAAAAGCTCTTATTGTCGTTGAAACTAGACTTTTTTATTTTATTTCTTTGTATAGGTTGTTTAGAAGCGACATAAACATAGTTTGTAGATCGATCGATAGATGGCGTGTGTCATACTTTCTGAATCACGATATCATTTGTTTCGTATGGCGGGTTAAATACACCAGATATTTAATGTTTGTAAAAAACCTTTCAAGGCACATGTGCTGGTTGCTATATTTGTGTGAAATATACAGTATAGTGCGATACGGTGGTTTTATTCGAATCACCCCAAGTGACGCGACTGTTGTGACAAGGAGCGCCCTGCGTATAGGTAACATGAATATATTTTTACTTGTCTTTTGCAGTTCATGCAGTTGTAACTTGAATGTCGGTGAAACTGGTTGGAAACTAAATTATTTTATTTTTTACAACATAACTCATTGCTGTGTGAAGGCCAATTCTCGTCATTATTAATTGCATTGACTGAAATACAGTCATTAGAAACTTAATGAGGATAAAATTGAATATTTTTTTTGTCTTAATAATAACAAGAGAGGTTGGTTGCTGCACTTTCACCATCTCACAGTTAGGGATGCGGTGTTTCTTTCAGCAACGAGACTCACTTGGAGAAAGGTACTGTAAAAATCGCTTAACATCGATTTTTGTACATAACATACGCAACGTGAAGAAACGCAGCACTCCCACGATAACTTGATTCGTTTGCATAGACAGACATAAAAACATGTATTCATTCATTTTCCTGTCTGACGTCATGAGAGCGAATAGCTTTCGACCTGTTGTTCACTTGATTAATAGACACTATTCAAGTTTTATTTGTTTTACCATATTTTTTTATTTTCTTATGCAGTAAGTATATATCAAACAGTTATTACACGTAAAGCCTCCACGATGACAAATCAAATTTTACGGGAAATTTAATTAATTTTGTCAACCTTCAAGCGATTTATTTTAAGCCAAAGTGACTCTACTCTGCTTGATGGAAAGCACGAATAGAATCCAAGAGTTGTGGTCACCGTACTCATTGCAAATGCAGACAATGCAGTATGGTGACCCACACTATGGCGACCTAGTGAGATGCTTTTTCACAACCCACTTGGGGACGTAAAAGGCATGACAGTCATCGTGACAGTGTAAGGCTTACACAGTTACCACGATAACTGTCACCCCTGCATCAATGGGCCTCCGGTCTCACACTTACCAACGAAACACGACAGCACGGATGTTGTCGCTTTAGATTGGTCTTGTGTGGGAGGGTCCTTGCCCCGGTCGAGCCGGCCCGTTCGTGCTGAAATCAGCGTGACTCTACTACCTAATAAAAAGCGCTTTAGGCGCAAAACTTAATTCTAATCTTCAGTAAATGGCAATGTCCAACCTCTGTGCCAGGAACGACTCCGATAACATATATTTCAAACAAGACTTACAGAGTTTTTAACATTTAATTTACATTTCATTGTAAAGTATTCGTAAAACTTCGAAGATAAATATAAAAAAGTTTGCACCATCACAATTACAAAACTGTGTTAATGTGTGGAGGCGAGGAAAAACCCACAGACGTGAATTTATAGAGAATCTATCGATTACACGGATCATGTCCTTAATCGGATTTACATTGCAGTGTTTCGTGTCATACGGATAGATGCCAATAATCTGTTTTTAACTGCTAGTGTGGGCGTGTGGTGATGGATTAAGGACATGGATTACCATCCTATTCATCCTGCAGGTTTCCTAAGAGTATACTGGAGTAAAGTTTTTAAGATAACAACACTAGAAAAAGCAAGCAAACTTGAATCAAATGCTACAGGTATCAACCTGTTTGGTCCGCTCGATATAATAGGTCAAAACCTTCTTTCTATAGAGAGGCCTGACAGTGATAAATATGAAGATGATGAACTGTTACTAGTACTATCTGTAGTTTTATCGCGTCTGTCGTTGACCTTGACACATAATTGTTCTTGAAAATTTGATCACATAGTTTATTTTGCGTTTGCGATTTTTCTTATAAGACAACTACCGCATCATGAATATATTCTGTGCCATGACAGACTTTATAAACATACATGAAACGGACACAAAGAACACCCGAACTCGGAATAACAATTTGTGGATCACACAAAGTGTTATTTCAAATGAGGTTTGAACCCACAGCACATAAGAAAATAGCATAGCGATCTTATCAACCACTACGGCATTGTGCAGTTAATATATTTCAATTTATTTTTGGACTAAGGTGGTATATAAAACGTGAAGTTGGTTCACAAGTACAAAATAACTCAGCAAGTTAAACTTGGTATCTCTGCAGACATTCTTAACGAAGTGATTCATTGCAGAAAAAAGATACTGAAACAATCTAAAGTGGCTCATCACATTGCACGCCGAACGCCCTGCAATTGTAACTCTAGAGTTGAAGGTGTTTTTGAGCGACGGTAACCACTTACCATCAGTTGTCACCCACATATACATCAGCTACTACTCTGCTCGTTTTTCTCCTCTACCATAAAAATTGTATACTCGCACTTCTTCTGCCACGGTATACTCCGGCGTTTATTTCGAGTGTAATTTTTTTTATTTTCAAATACCAGGAATGAAAGTCTTACTACCACCACTGACTAGTTTTTAAGTTCAAACAATTCAACTTCGACTTACAAATGCTGATCACTCTCAGAACTGTTCTCAATACCAGATGGAATGTAGAACTAATCCAGTTGTTTCTCTTGTGAACTGTTACACAAAGTTTGTATTCTGTAGAGATCACCACCAAGACGTAAATAGTACCACGTCTCGTGAATAATGAACGGGGACATTAACATGCCGCCATCGCTCATGTTACAACCGAAGGTTTTGACATAATGGGCAGGACTGACAGTTGAGAAGTGACATAACTTGTACCTTGACTTGTATCTGTCATTTTGACTTATAAAAAACAACATGCCACACCAAACTTAATACACGTCTTTTAAATAGTAGTTTTTATTTAAATTACTCAAATAAACTTTTTATGTTTGAATTAAGTTTAATTACTGATTAGATTAATAACGCCAATTAACTGTGTATATAATTACTACCTGTATTCAAATTTGCAAAACAACTACTTTAATTGTAAATAGGAATTAATAATGGCAATGACGGCGATGATTCCTTGCTTCTTAGTTGTTGTAATTGTTTATCATGTACTCGTATGTCATGGCATGCTATGGCATCTCAGCCGACAGACGCTCACTGCTGGACGTAGGCCTCCTCCAAGGCTTACCACTACAACTGGTCCTTTGCATCATAGATGTAAGGAAATAAGACTTAGTGTGCACAGGTTTAATTACATTGAACACAGAGGATAGTCGAAGTGATGAACAGTTTGAAATTTGGAACAGAAAAAGTGCTAAAAATTATATATGTATATTATATCATGTATATTTCTACATGTGTGTGTGTGTGCATGTGTGTCATAACCAGTTTATGTCTAACACATGTTTGTAATATTTATTGTAGTTTTTAATTTGTGAATATTTCGGTATAACGATAGATAATAATGTAAATCCAAACCAAGTTTTAAATATTTAGAAAGCACCTGAACAAATAACACATTTGGTATGTAACACAAAAATGTAAACAGAATCTTGTTCTTGAGAACCCTTTTTAAATTATTCATCCCCTATTGTTAACGGTAGACAGCTGCAAGTTTAAGAACACAACACAACACAAAACACCGACGCACAAAGCTCTGGTCTAGAAACAATTTCTCATACTTTATAAGCAATTTAGAAAAAAAATTTATATAAATGAATTGTTCGGAAAACTTCGATCGCACGTAGGGTGAAGTGGCTTAAGCGATCGCCTCGCCTCAACCACCCGAATAAAGAATAAATGACTGAGTTCACCACGTAAATTTTTGATTTGGAAATAATTTTCTTCTTGCAATCTTAAACTCGTTTTCTTATGTCCCGATAACTGAAGTATGCAGCTCAAAGTCACTGTATTTAGTGTTTATAATTGTAAAACTTGCAATCTGTTTTATAATAGTCATTAATAAAGATATTTAAAATGCAGACAAAACTTCCTGATGTTAAAAGACGCTTCGCTAACTATTTAATGACGTGTAGTTGAGTTTATTTTTATAATTTTGTATAAATAAATAATTGAGGAAGACCAAAATAAAAATTACTTATAAGATGACACACTATGCACGAGCGGACTGTTAAGCGAACTCTTGAAAGTTTTTATTAATTTAATATTTAATACCTCGGACAGGAATATAATAAACGACCTATAAACAAAAGGTCAGTCGATTAAAACAGAGAAAAACTTCTTGTTAACTAATCAAGAAAGAAGCCAGCACGCGGTCTCTAAGGTTCCGTAGCGAAGGGATACCAACGGGGCACTAGAATTATGCCTCCGTTGTCCGTTTGTCTGTTTGCAGGGCATATCTTTTGAATTGAAATAGCTAGATGGTTAGTATTTTCATAATTTTCTTCATCATCATCATTGACAGCCGTTAACTGTTTACTGCTGGATATAATCCTGTCCTTAGCAAGGTAGTTTTGGCCTACAATATCGCGTTGACCAGACAGATTGGTGTTTCTTCTCTCTACAGTGCCGTTGTCCTGCATAGTTTTGCTCTTTTAGTTGTCTCTTGCGACACCTACGGGTGAATACCCAATGCCATATTCTTAATCCACACGGATTAATTCACATGACATGATTCTATTAATAAAACAATAACAACACGTACTAAAAATGCATACAAGGAAAGCATTTTTTGTCGAAACGGAAAGTATTTTTTCGCATTTATGATTCTGACTCGAATTTTACTGTTCTTTCACGTTTTTAAGGTGTGATTAAAAAAATATTTCTGCTACATTCTATCACAACATAGTCACTTAAATCTAAAATATCTCTCCGAATAGCCACAGATCATTGTCCTGAGACAGTTCTTTCAAAGGCCAACTGAGTGTTGACTGTGCGTGACGTCACGCGATATTGTCAGCGCGTACGCAGAGGTACGCAACGTTTTGTTATGTTAATGTTAGGTTAAAGCGTGTCACAGCCACGAAAAACTCGGTGATACGCCGTTTTGTACAATCATGTATAACAATGTAGTGTTTGGTCCAAGTCCATTATCGTTGGACATTTTCTGACGCCATTTTTACTTATTAAACTGTCATTTATAGATTTTGTATTCTGAATTATTCTTTATTATCTGGCATTCCTCTGTAATCTGTGGCAAGGCTTTGGTGATTATATAGGGAAGTGTGTAATAGAAAGTTAGAGGAAGCATATTATTTTGACGATTAAGCTTCCTAGAGTATGCCATTAGATGCTAGATGTGGTGTTATATATAACGAGGGTGTGTGTAGACGGATATCGTTCTTTTTTTTGATCCATCAGGGCGTGGCATGGCATCTCACCGACAGACTTTCATTGCTGGACGTTAGTCTCCTCCAAGATTTTCAACAACAACCGGTTCTGTACATCATAGATATAATCAAATAAGACTCTATATGCACAGGTTTAATTAAATTGAACTACTAAAGAATCATCAATGAATTTGCACAAGCGACTTGAGGATGATTTTTGTTGAACGGTATGCAACGAGTAAGCTGCTGCTGCGGAACTTAGCAAAATAAACTTTAAACACTAAGAACAAGATTTAATATCGTTTAAAGATTGTAAAATCCGTGCCGACCCCAGCCGTTCGGTGAAATTGTCTTTTAGAAGTAGTCGGATTACATGCAGAACGCAGTGAAGTCGGGTCTAGACTGTCTCCATGTGGGTCATTCGCTTTACTCTTCCAAAAGTTGACAGTCTCCTGTTCCAAAGACAGCCAACTGTCATCCACAGTACCAATCACTCCATTTGATTCGCATAAGTAAAACAAACAAGCAATCGAATTTCCTGCTGGTGAGTGCCTACCTCCGCCCATCGTGTTTGTGCTACTTAAATCCCATGCTTTAAAATTAGATGCAGGGACATTTTGGCTCAGGTAACCCCCGAAAACATAGCTTAACACCGGCAACATGATCTTTAAATAAGGTTTCATCTGTTAAGTATCGTGGCTATGTTTTTTGATCTAATACAGAACGAACTAACATCAATAACAACTTATTTTAACTAATACTATTAATAATTTAGTTACATACATTTGATTTAACACTACACGCAAAACATATCTATGTAAAAAACACTAAAAAAAACTTGTAAACAATT
Organism: Hypercompe scribonia; assembly: GCA_949316085.1. NCBI lineage: Eukaryota > Metazoa > Arthropoda > Insecta > Lepidoptera > Erebidae > Hypercompe > Hypercompe scribonia. The sequence continues at coordinate 18,627,694 of OX438981.1, read as the reverse complement.
TAGCCACGGAACGTTTACAAATCGGTCATAAAATATATAATTTTATTTGAAATATTTCAATGTGCTAAACGTAATTTTATATTGCCGAGACTTTCACAAGAGTTAAACAACGTTATCTTCTACTCTGACAAATGGATTTGAATGGTATCACCAATTATATGGTCTAGGAACCGCTGTTGATGGGGCCCAACTAAATAAATAAACCCACCGCGCTTTGATTTACTTTCACTAACAGCTTCTGATGAACACCAAAATTCCAATATTGACAGCGTTGATTTCTGAATCTTTTTTTTGACTGCGCGAACGACGGAGTGGTTTCACGATCGCCACACCACTTTCTACTGCGCAGAATTATGTGGGTTCGAAACCAATATGGTACAACACTTGTGTGATCCACAAATTATTGTTTTGAGTCTGGTTATTTTTTGTGTTCGTAAAGACACGGGATTTATTCCTAGAACAGGAGAACAACTAAAACCTATATGGTTGCCCGTGAGTCACTCAAAACATGATTTTTAGTCGTGTGAATATCTTCTGCACATAGTAATGAATATATAAAATTGAATATAAGAAATGTTAAGGATTATTTCAGTTGCTAAATAAAAACAGATTAATTACCTCCAGTTTATTCAAAGTATTTTAATCCTTAATGACTTAGTCTGTTCGTCTTTCCTCTGCTCTTATGTTCTGTAACTTTACCTTTTCCTGTAATTACTTGTAATCAACAATAGAATAAATAAAAATAGAATGTATTCGTCAGTTTCAGCCTCCGTGAATACTATTTTTTAAATTTACCATGTTAAAAAAGCATCCTCAATCATACGTATTATAATAAGCACATACAATAGACCTTATAATCATTTTGTCATTATCTAGAGAATATCTTCTAAACGAAAGGTTTCGTTCACAAATAATAATGATTTTGCATCATCTTGACATAAAACAACACATATTACATGACATTATGTAGCGTGGAGGTGTAGCCAGAAGTATTGCGTAACACTGTGAATGATTCGTTAGTTTGAGGATGGTCCACACACATGCAGAAAAGCACGCCTGTTTCCCGACAACGGTAGATTCAAGCATATTAAAACGCTCACTTTTCGACAGTGTCTTGGTCAAACGTAATAGATGCCGAGCCTATTGCCGGTAATCGATATGTTATTTGATGTGTTTGCCAGACTCTCGTCCGTCGATCAGCAAGTGCACCACTGGCAGGCTAAGGTGACTCGAGGCCGTAAGTTCTTTGTGGAAACCCTATGTACATACTATGATTAATATTTACTTGCACTTGGAAAATGTAACTCATCTTCGTCATTATCTTCTAATTCTAGTTGACTGGTTTCTTACTCTTTCTACCTGCTACCAAGTCACCTTGTTTATAAGAAGAGCAAGGGAAAGTTTAAATAGGGCAAAAGAAAATGAATAGGACACCAAGAACCGGTCACAACTACACTGAAGATAAATAAATAATTAAATAATTAAATAAATTTAATACAGAACGCCATCTAGTTTCAAACTAAGCAGAGCTTGTACTATGATAACTAGACTGACTGATAGAATACTTATATACTTTTTTTTTGTAAATACATACATATTATACATAGAAAACACCCAAACTCGGCAACAAATATTTGCAGATCATACAAACATCTTATGCGACTCGGGTATCGAACCTGAGACCTCAAAGCTCAGCAGTCGCTTTTGCTACCACTACGCCGTCGAGGCGGATAGGTATTTAGTTTATTTTTTTTTCTGTTGAAAAAGGAAACAATTAGGAATATTCTTTGTCACGAGGGACTTTACAAATAAACATAAAATGAATATATAAAATATCCAGACTCAGAACAACAATTTGTGGACCATGCAAAGAGTTGTCCCATGAGGGGTTCAACTCATAGAACTTAGAGCAGTAACCTCTTAAGATGAAGATATCCAGATGTATCTATTAGAATATCTGTATATTCGGTTATCCTCTACCTATAATATATACTGAAATATTTGATATGAAAATATTTGCTACTGATACTCATTGATTGAATTTAATTATTTATTCACTTTTAAACTATAGTATTCCAATAACATCATTTATTTTTTCGGGAATGAATAACCAGGTATTAAGTAAATATGTTTGAAATTTTTTGCCAGCTCGCGCTGGCCACAGACTGACTGGTTTTGCCATGAAAAATATTTTAACACTAACTTTTGCCCGTGAGTACGTTCGCGTGTATGTCGATTACCGCAGTAAAGTCTATGTTCTTCCTCAAGAATCAAAGTATCTCCATGCCAAATTTTATTGAAATCGGTGCAGCGGTAGCCGTGAAAGCATAACAAACACACAAATAGAGTTACTTTCGAATGTAAAATGTTAGTTTCGATGTGGACAGTCTACATAACGCATGCCTACGTGCATGGTATGTGATGTGGGAATCAGCGGTAGCTGTTGGTTATGTAAGTGTAATTGGTGGCATTTGAGCACAAAGGTCGGCTCTGATTGTCCATTGGCGCGGCTCGTGTGAAGCGACATACATAATTAGGCATTGAAAATCTTTCCTTTCTATTTGAGTGTGCTCGTATATGTTCATCACTAATCATTTTAAAAACAAAATTGTTTTTGTACGTTGCAAGTTGTTCTACGTCTTTAAGTTGATGTTTTCTCGTTAACGTCTATGGGGTTCACTAATCTATAATAATAATAATTTCACACAATTCACACACGGCCGTCTGGTTCTAAACTAGCCAGAATCCGTACTATGATAACCAAACTGCTGATAAGCCTAACTCTGTATTTCTAAATACATACTCCTACTACAGACACGGAACACATAAACATACTCATCACACAAATATTTGTACAAGACGGGAATCGAATCCACGACCACTGGCTTAGCAATCAGGATCACTAATCACAAGGCCAACAGGCTAGTCAACTAATCTAAGATAAGAATGGGTCAACCTCGATCGCAGTGATAGTCCACCTCACAGAAAACCAGCCACAATTTTTTCGTAATTTCTCGGAGTGTGCTTCGAGTGAGGTTACCACTTTTTTTTTTTTTTTTTAACGTGTGGAAACCCCCACGGGCCGTCACCCCACCGGGGTTTACGGCGGGGCGGTGTGTCGGAATCGGACCGACTAAAACCACACGGTGTGCCACTCTGCGCCTGAGAGAGGAGGGATCCGGGAACAGCTGTTATTACGACATCCTAATCCCTCCTAGCGCCTGCCCGCTTTCGCGGGCGCCATCTGCGGATAAACTCTCCATTTAGGCGACGTCCGGCACACGCACACGTCACCTCCTCGCGGCTGGCCACTATAGCGGATGGAGGGGAAAACCCATCCCGTCCACCCGCGGCCACACTCAAGGCGGCATGAGGCGCTGGTACGCGCGCCTCCGCCGCCCGGTTCGCCGGCGGCGAATTGGGTCCGAGTGGAGGTTGTCCTCCCGGGCCTTCTCCGCCACCTCCTTCCGCGAAATTACGTCTTCGCAGAAGGTTGCGACCGCGGTAAAACAACTGTCGCTACCGACCATGGAGCGTATGACGGCCGGAGTGAGGTTACCACTGGTTCAACCTTTCTTACACTCAAATTCTTATTCACTCAAAGAGCAACAACACTTCTCAAGTACATGTCCATGGACATCTACCTGGTACTTACTTGCCATCTGATGACCCACTTGCTGTTATACTGCCTTTGAAATATAATAAAGCGGTGCCGGCTCAAGACTTTGGTTTGTCCGGCAACAGCCTGTACAAGTTATTTCGATCCGATCCAAACAGATCGGCGCATCCCTCGTAAATAAAGCCGTATTAAATGTCAATATTTCACCGCTTATCATTTTTTGAAAGACGTGAAAAAGAAAAAGAAAACAGATCTACAGCGCATTGTTGAAAAGTCTATAAGTAACTGAACTTTCAATATTACAAAAGGAAGTGGGAGTCACTTCCTAACCTATCCATATAAGCAAAATCCTTTTCCTGCCTTACCTTGTCTTCCTATCTACCTTTCTTTTAATATGCTCTTAATCGTTCCATCTAATCGTTAAAGTACCCAATTGAAGCCTTACCCATCATTACGTAAGTAGGACTGTATCTTCATTATAAGCGGCTGTTTAATGGGCCTTTATCTAAATTAAATTGACGTGACACAGATAGAAATGAGTATAAGTATATATATCATATATGTTGAATTTTCTGTCCGCACTGTTTAACAAGAAGTTTCCGACTTCAACGCCATAAATAATTCTGGCAACATTAGTCCCCAGAAGATTAAAATTCAAAACTGCCATAAATTGATTGCAAATCCGACGCCTTAGTAATTACACTTAGTCTTACCTATGTCCAAAATCAACCTCAACCTGTGATTCAGAGGTGGCAGTCCTCTAAGAGTGTTACAGGCTCTGACTCTCACAGAGTACGTAGCCCACTTTACGTAAAATCTCTCCATTCATAAACCCCTGGTACAGTGAGTGCTAGATTGATTTGAGCTTACAATATAGTCAAAATTATGTGAAGATTTTCAATGTAATTTTGTTGGCAAATATGGCACACAAATTGTTGTACGCATTCAGAGTCGTCAAAATATCTTAACCATCATTTGTCAGTATTGTATTGGCTGTCAGAGTATTCATATTATTGTTATTGAATAGGTCGTTCAATGGATTAATTCTCTTTTTTTATTGATAAATTCCTTAGAAGAAGGATGTAGTTAATGAACTAATTAGTAATATTAAAAGTTCAGTTACTTATAGACTTTTCAAAAATGCGCTGTCCATCTGTTTTCTTTTTCTTTTTCACGTCTTTCAAAAATGATAGACGGTGAAATATTGGAATTTAATACGGCTTTATTTACGAGGGATGCGCCGATCCGTTTGGATAGGATCGAAACAACGCGATCCGATTCCACTCTCACAAATATTGGATCGCTATATATACGAGTATAACTAAATGAACGAAGTTTACAACAAGGACAAGGCATCATTTACTATAGAGTGACATAACAAAATACTTTCCCAACTCATAATATATTGTTACATATACATAAAAGATATTTAACTGACATACCAACACCGTAAAAAAATCATCAGCGATTATGATTGTACGTCAGGGAATCCGAGAATCATCATCCATTCACCTTAAGGTAAGTGAGATGATGTCTTAGGTAACCGTTGTTGAAACAACATCCGTTAACTTTCAACTCACATTACAACGAATATGAATTGACGAAATTAAAGCAAAAAATACAAAGTTCACATCAATCATTACTTCTAAAGAGATGGTAACGCAACTAAATCACAGAGACATCTAACAGTTAATTTTATAAAGGCACGAATGGTGTTCTACATTTATCCGTGTAGCAGTGATAATGTATGAGTGCTTTGTTTACGATGCGTGCTTAGTATTTGTAAAAAAAAATCACTTTACCACAAACAGAGAAATGATATGCGAACATAGTTTGTATTCAAAAGTTCTCGAAACGGCTGTCTCATAATAGAATCTGAATAATTTTCTATTGTTGCCCCAACTTCCTCTAATAATAATACAATTAGCGGTTCTAAATACCTTATACAATTATGATTATTACGTTTTAATGACAGGAATCATGCCAAGGAGATTGTTATTAAGTAATTAGAACAGCATTCTTGACAGGCTGAAACACTGAGAGAAAGACCACCCAAGTGCGGTCTCTTCTGCGGAATCAACTTCGTCTCAATGAGTATTTTGAATTTGGAATGCAATTTTCACATTAAAAACATTGGACGATAATGACTTTTAAAGCAACAAATCTTTCTGGCTATATTTTTTTTCCACTTACGCACTGAATGACAAGTCTATTACTGCATCTTAGCACACAATCTAAATAAACGTACTTAAAACAATCACTTTTTATTTTTGAACATGATATTTCAGATAAATTACACCCAGGCACAGAACTACCACATTAAAAACGAATATATTTTTAATTGCAATCAATTATCTCATAAAAAAGGTTTGCTAAAGAATTAACTCAAAAATAGTAACATTATTAACATTTGTATAATGTTGCCTGTGTTGTAAAATAAATAACGGTAATTAATTTTAAGAATGAATCCGTTTTAAATAATAAATAATTTATAATGGAAAGGACAGCTTAATTTAATATTCGATCAGATATTTCAGAGATTATGTGCTGGTTACGTAAATAAGACTATATTTATATTTTATTCCACTATTTTACTTTCTTCTCAATTTTTATTTGACATATCACTTTGATCAGATAAAGTTCACGGGTACATCATATCTGTCAGTTCCCACGTTGTCCACAACGTGGTTATAATTTAATGAGACCGCGGTCTTAGTACGATAGGGTTGTCAACTGTTTAAAACAAATCGTTTAATAAACAAAAAAGAGTTCTGGAGTGCTATTCTAAATTCTAAAGCTAAAGTAAAAAGTATTTTTTGTACTCTATGGTGTAGTTTACATTTGGTTTCTTTAGAAGATTAAAAAAATATTTTATAGTCAAGATATCTACCATTTCATTTAGTCCTTAATAACCATTTTAATTGCGCACGATCTGTTCTAACTTACCTTATAAATGTTGTTTGTGTATTGTTTTTGTGTAGGTATTAAGAGTATGATAAGTATGTTGTTGTTTATTTAGAAAAAAAAATACGTTGTAGCTATTAATACTAGTAGTTGGTTTACAAATTGTAGGTGTTTTCGGAGATAAAAGTCATTTGTTTATGTATTGCATATGTGATGTCTAAAATATCAATACCTATACAAGTGTATTATATACAAGTAAAAAGTGTAAATTTAAAAGTAACGCTGGCAGCCCTAGCACCGACTGAGTGTGGTAGCTGATGACGGTGATCACCTCTTTGTCACGCATAATGTCTTAATCATCTGTTGAAGATTGATCTCATTTGATACTAGAAGATTAAGTACTAGCGGATTAGGTACACGACACTTACGAGTATATTTTATGTAATAATATTGTCTTAGAAATAGACTCGCGCGTTTAAAGCATGTTGGGGTCTGAAAACCAAATTTTTTGTATGAGATTATTTCTTAAGTGGTTGGTTGTGAATTGTTGAAGCTTGAAGGCTTTGTTAAGGTTGTTATATCTGTAGAAGTTTTGTAGAAAAAATGATTGGAAGTGTATTGAGAGGAAAATTAGTCGTTGACGGGAGGTGGTTTACCTTCAAGGCAGTCAAAATCACATATTGTTAACTGGAACTATTTTACCGGGAAGTTAGTCAATTATAAGATGCATAAAATGATATCCCGACAGGTTTAAATGATCTCGTGTCCACTTCAGCATCCCCTATTACAGCACACCTTTTAACTTGTTAAACGTAACTTCGACAGGTTGAAGACAGCAGTTTAACCAGTTTCCGTTTCACGTTTTCCGTTCCCATCCGATAAGGAACTGTAGATGTTTCGATTTAAATCTCCGAAGGAGGCTGCTTTACCGTACAATTTATTTAAGTGTACAGTGATGTGGAAGGATTGTGTACAGATTTCACAGATAACATTAGATCGGTGAAACTAGTTTCAAAATTTTATCAGAAACCTTGACTAGTGATGGAGCTGTAATCTACATTAAGCTTGTAAGTGATACTTCTAGCATTACCAAGAAGACAAATTTTGGGGAAATTGTAAAATAACTGACTTGTTTTGCTTATTATTGATACAACTCATACAGCAGAGTTCATCGTGCGTTGTGTGCTTGCATTAGTCAGCAGGTAGCGCGTAACAGCTGCGTGCTTATCACGTTAGTTTCACTCGAAGAAAACTTGATCCTGGCAAGACTTATTAAGCTTATGCACAACGTTTGTTTCGAAATACGTTAAATTCTATGATTTCTCAAGTGTTTTATTTGTTTTTGTTAGGGCATGCTAAAGTGACTACTCAGCCTGAGGGAAAGCATGAATAGAATACAAGAGTTGTAGTCACCATACTCATTGCCAATGCAGACAATTCAGTGTGATGACCCATATTATGGTGGCCTAGGCACACTATGGTAGCCTAGAGTTTATCCAACACGCTTCCTCCCTTACTGACATTTTGCTTTCTATTGTGACAGGTAGTATAGAGTGTGTAAAAGTGAAAGGAAAATAAACTTGACAAAGAGATCAAAACGTGAATGATATTAATAGTATCCGTAGCTACTGCTGATCATTTACAGACAGGTACGGGAAAACCAAAAGAATCTGTAAATCAGACCAATATTGAACCCGCAACACTAGAGGTTGTGACATCTTATTTATTTAACAGTTAACACCGAGGAGTCACGCTGAAGTGTACGTAACGAATTAACATAATTTGGTGAGACCATTGTAGGCCGTTAGCTGTAGTTCGTTGTCGGTATGATCCGAATAGACTTGTAGACTCTTGAGTTATTTGTCATGTTTACAAAGATAAACTACTAGTTTTTATAGTTCGGCAACTTCATCCACTATTGGTTAAAACATTAGTCACCTATTGGGCATTACAAAATCAAAATTACGGACAAGGTAATATGACCCTGTGATCTTTAGCCAACTTCTAAGATTTATAAGCAGCAACGTAATAATCTTATTTAAATTTTATTAATACTTAGAATTGTATTAGTATTTTGTTTGTTTGTTTGTAAGTTTGTGTTTCACTCATAATTGTAATTATACTGTGCCCGAGAGGGTCCATAGTACAACAATTTGCTTTATTATGAGACCTTACGTACTTACCTATGGAATGCCATAATGTATTGAGTAAACTAAGAGGATCGATTAACATTAAATACAATTATTGGGCTAGTGGTTATTGACGTTTCAAAGCCAGAGGTCTTGGATCCAATTCCCACCCAGGGCAATTAATTGTGTGATGAACACACAAGTATTGTATTTGAGTGTAATTCATCTATATTTGTCTATATTTAGACATATATACGTATTTTTATCAGCAGTCTCGTTACCATAGCACAGGTTCTGCCTAGTTTGGGTTCAGATTGCCTAGTGCGCCTTTTTTTAAAAATTTTTTTTTTAACGTATGGAAACCCCCTCGGGCTGTCACCCCACCGGGGTTTACGGCGGGGGTTGTGTGTCGGAATCGGACCGACTAAATTCACACGGTGTGCCACTCTGCGCCTGAGATAGGAGGGATCCGGGAACCGCTGCTATTACGACATCCAGTGCCTTGTGCGCCTAATCTAACACACAGAGATGTTGACTTTTACCGACATTTGAGTAAAACTGAATGAAGACAAGCAAATATTCTCAACAGTGGTCATAATCTCGCACATTAATTTATGCAAACATCTTAAACGAATCTGTAAACGTGATTGAACTGTTACAAGTCTATCTTCAAGATCATCTTGAGGATTAGAAAGTACAACTCGGAGGTAAAGCATATAGATGTTTTGTAAGCGGTTGTCGACTTCAGTGAAGACACTAAATATACATTTTTTTTTATTTCAAAATGGCTAACGAAATTCTAGATAAAGTTTTAAAATGACCATTAAAGATAAAGCTGCATTCTGATTTAAATCATTTTTTACTAAATGTGATGTAAAAAATTTGCTAGACCTAAATTAGGTATCTAAAAACTAGGTCCAGTTCTGAATTGTTGTTGATAAGTCTGAGCGTACTGATTTGGCCCTATTTTCTATTCTATTTACAAAAAAAAAACAAACACAAAGTATAAAAGTACTCTATCAGTCAGTCTAGTTATCATAGTACAAGCTCTGCTTAGTTTGAAACTAGATGACGTTGTGTGTTAAATGTCCGATATATTTCTTTATTATTTATTTTGATACGAAACTCGCCGTTTTCAAGATGAAAACGTATTACATTACCAAATTCTTTGAAGAGAAAAAGAAGGAAAAAGAAAAGAAAGAATAAAAAAGAAATATATTTACTAGTCTTGATACTTGAATGCTGTGTGTACATAATATGTACGATAAAATCTTACTTCCTGTCTTGATACTTATTCGTCTTTCACATCCCAGGATCGGGTCTCACGCTAAATTAAACATCGTTTTAAACGACGGGCCTGCTGGTCTGGTTCGATTCCCGCCCAGGAATTTTCTTTGTGAGCTGAACACGATCATTTGTTCTGTATCAGAATGTAATTTATCAATAATATGTAGATATTCAGAAATATATAAGTTCTCAGCAGTCTGGTTCCCATAGTACAGGCTTTGCCTAGTTTGGTCGTGTGTGAGATGTGTGAGGATACTTTATTATTTATTTATTTATCTATAGGTACAGACCGAGTCGACCTCCATAAGTCAAGTAACCAAAAAGTCGCCATTTGTACATTAAATAATTATATAATTTTCATCGTACTGACCTAACTGCCACTAGAGAACGATAGAAATCCTATTAATTGCTAATCTTGTTAGTCGTCTCAGTGTCAAGTTACCGTCAGAGTGATAGACAACATATTAGCTAATGGATAATTTAGGAAATAGGTGAATTGTAGGTTACAAGGTACAAATATCTGTTTAGAGATTGTCCAAAAAAGATTGTTAATCGCTATTTACAAGTGCTGAGTGGCTGTCAATAGTCACGTTTGTCTGAAATTGTCGAACTAAGAAATGCTACTGAAGAAATATTGTAAAGAAACAACTATGGATAACGTTTTTTTTTTATATTTTAAGAGCCTGCCAAAGTGACTCTACTCTGCCTGATGGAAAGCACGAGTAGAATCCAAAAGTTGTAGTCACCATATTCATTGCGGATGCTGACAATGCGGTATGGTGACCCACACTATGGTGGCCTATTACGATTTTTTTCGCCTCACTTGGGGACGTAAAAGGCATGACAGTCATCGTAGCATTGTTTGCATACCCTTACCACGACAATTGTCACCCCTGCATCAATGGGCCTCCGGTCTCGCATTCATCAACGAAACACGACAGCATGGATGCTGTCGCTTTAGGTAGATACTCTTTGTCTTCTTTGTGAAAACTCTTTAGGAGAGGCAAAACGTTTGCATTAGATGGTTGACAACTAACAAAACGATGATGACGAGAAAATATGTAGTGGATTAGGTACGCGATATGGTTTGTAGATCGAATCCTGTTCAGTACAAATATTTATATTCATAGAAAGGTGGACTGTTTGTTACACTGTTTCATTTGTAAAATATTATAGTCAGCTATTTTTCAGAACGTAGTTATTTTACAAAAGCTCAGCTTGGGCCTGGAATATTGGTGAATATGGATTTAAAAGGATAAGAAGTTTTGAATTAACAAGACCTTTTTTTTTGTTGTTTTCGGGGTGGAAAATCCCTTTGGATTTCCGGCTCCTCGGGGACGCAGAAGCCAGGAGTATGTGGTGTTTCCACTAATAATAGGGGAGCCGTAGAAGGGATTCCGGGATTTACTCGAGCGCGGCAGATTAATATACAGGGGGATACCTTGTACTCTATTAAGTACTTACACCAAATATGAGACTTCTATATATGATCGCCCTTCAAGGATAAAGGATCAGATTAGTAAAAAAAAATTGATCATTAAACATTTTTGAGCGCGTCAGATTAAGATAAGACGAGTTAGTTACGTGCTAAAACGTGTAGATTTCACTAATCTGACAATTTGAATGAGACGTAAAGAAGGGGAAGGGCTACAAATTGTAAAAAAAAAACGTCACTTGGACATTCTCGAGCGTGGCTAAATTTTTTTTTATTTTGAACGGAATAATTCAAGGATTACGAAAAATATATAATCTGACAATTTTCGCAAGCCGAAGCAACAAAAATTCATCGATAAAGTTTAATGCGTGCAGCTACGTGATGCCTATGTTCCCCTCTCCGCGCTTCTATTCCTCTCACACAATTGAATTTTTTATATTTATTTTCTTATAAATACAAATATTCTACTTTAAAAAAACATGTACTTTCTCATTTGCATGCTATTTCCTGAGCTTTTCAATTAATTAAGTTCAATATTATAGTATAAAAAATACAAAAAACATTTTTTTAATTATCAGATTAGCGAAATCCCTCTAGATAATTGTCAGATTATGAGACAGCACGTCTAGTGCATCAAGATGAACCATATATATCTTAATCTGACGCGCTTGAGTATTTCAAAATGACCAATTTTTTTTGCAGATTCTAATAACGGCCATGACTTTGCGTCACATCCAAATCGTCAGATTATTATATAAGAGCGTTTTTTTTGGTTCACTTAACATCCCCTTCGAATTTTTTTTTTTAAGATAGATAGGTAGATAGAAGATAAAGTTTTTTTTTTTCATTTCTGACCCCTACGTACAACCACCCCCATCACTGAAACAGTCAGATTAACATATGTAGATACATTTTAAAAAATACGTGGGACATATATAATATCATTATCTGACACGCTCGAGTATGCCCATGGAACTGTTTTTTTTTAGATTTTTGAAAATCTATAGCCGCTCTCCCCACTGATGAAATAAAATGTTTTATATGTCATTTTTCTTTTCATCATCTAAGCTTCACAACCGTATAGGTCTCTATGACGCTCGAGTAAATCCCGATTTAGCATCGTGGCCTCTCGTACTATAAAAACCACCCCGGCTGCCGGTCTCAGGCGTCCTTCTCTGAAGGGTACCCGGACCATATTATTTCAGGTCCCCTCCAGAATCAACGCCGCGCCTAGTCAGACCATATCAAATTAACAAGACCTATAACAATAGAATGACAAGTGTGTACAACAATCAATTGACTCCGTTTCGATTTGACCCGGTGATATAAAATTATTTATTTAATAGTAAAGTATATAAAAACAGGAAGTAAGTGGCTTAAATAAGAGAAAGTGATCCGAAATCGGATGTTACATTATTAAACGGTGGCGATGGTGGCGAGTGGCGCCTGCGCACGTCGTGAGTCACGCACGCGCATCTGTTCATACACCACCTGCGGCTGCGGTCATTCATTACGGTGACGCATAATACATACATACACATACACATATAATAATAATAATATCACAACATCATATCAACAGTTTTTAATAGGCCACTGAACATGGTCTCTTCTTAGAAAGATTTTCACCTACTAGCTATATTACTATTTCCAGATGTATTGCTATATGGTTCATGTCTATATCAACATAAGTGTGTATATGTATTTATTTATGTATTTATATAAATTTTAGTATATGATAAGTTTGTACATATATATGTATACTTCTGTTATTCAACATCACCTGAAACGCACCTACTTCCTATTTTCTCTGCATCACCGACTCGACACCGACCGGTCGACTGGTAGAGAATGCCTTAGGCATTAAGTCCGCCTATGTACATAAAGTGCATGATGTATAATAAATAAATAAATAAATAAATAATTCGTATTTTTGATCAGTTGCCACAGAGATACCATAATGTACTTAGCATTCGACTTTAAAGTGTGTACATTACAGTGTATATGGGATAGACATAAGATAACTCTTCAATTAGTTTTACGCTAATGTATCCATAATTATAATAAGAACCTAGTTAATGGACGATAGTGTAGGCATCTCTCCGACCCCAGACTTCATTATGTTCCTATTCGAGACTTGCGGGCACTTCTCGTTCATAAACAACAGCTTTTTATTCCTAGCCCACTGCTGTACATAGGCCTCTCCTTCGAAAGGAGGTTTTGGCCTTCTCTACGACCTCAGTTAAGATTTATTTCTTGAAGATGTTTTCCTTCATCGTTATCGAGAGTTGCAGGTGCTTGTCTAGATATTGCATCATTGGTCTATTCACTTTCTATTCGTTTTCAGTTAGCTAATTTTGATTTTGTCAGTTCGATACATATTCAATTAGTGATGTATAAAAAACCGAATAATTCGAATAAAAAAATAAAAAATTGAATCTGATTAAGAGGAAGTTTGAATCGAGTTGAAAAAAAGTCTATAAACGAATTCACACAGATATTGATAATATTTTATTCCTGAACCAAAATTGTTTTACGTTTTACTTTGTTTATATTTATACAAAATATATTTTTAAATCATTGCCTATACATAAAGCTATTTATCCCGGTTAATCTTCAAAACGGATGAATCGATTTAGTCTACACAATTATCTTTAATAATAAAAAAACAATAAGTGAAAGAAATTTGGACGTCGACGATCGTCGTCAGGTGCTCGCAGGTGGTCCTGTACAAAACTATACATGTATTCACTTTCTAATGTCCTGCTCAATAATTGATATACCTTCAATAGTTTTGCATACCGAGTAAGCGACAAGTCGGTCATACCAAACAGACATGTTATCACAACGTGAGTCATAAAGCAACATTAATACTTACAATGTCATGTTAAACTTTATTTTGAACGTGATTTTGTAAATTTACCTCAATTACGCACAACAGAAATACATACTTACGTAAAATCACGGCTGTTTCCGCAGAGGTTTCCATGTTAAACGACCACTTTTCACCAGTGTTATGATCCCATTTAACTAGGGATGTTTTATTTGTCAGTCTCGTCTGTCGATCAGCAGGTACATCATTTGCAGGTGAGCTTGGTTTGAGGCTCTAAGTTCTTGATGGGAACCCTATGCAAAGAATGTCATAGAAATATGTATACTATATAAAACAACACACATCATCAATATCATCAATCAACAGCCTTTAAGGCCACTGGTATACGTGCCTTATTATTTACATGTCGCTTCTTCTTCGAAAGGAGGTTTTGGCCTACTGTTCCACGCCGGCCAAACGGATTGGTTCAGGGTTTGTTTCAAATTTACCTTCTCTTTTCTTCCGTCGTGTGTAGTTTGACACTTTTATTAAAAAAATATTTGTTTTTTATTTTGCTTAAAGTAGATTTTTTTTATCTTGCGAAATCTCCAACTGGTCACCACTTCATCAGGCTTATCTTCTGTTATGTAAGTGTGTTGATGGTGACTACAAATGAATTATTTAAGCACTTATGTTTATTTTCTAGGTAGTAGAGTCACGCTGATTTCAGCACGAGCGGGCCGGCTCGACCGGGGCTGTACTACCCTCCCACAGAAGACCAACCTAAAGCGCCAGCATTCGCGTTGTCGTGTTTCGTTGATGGGTGTGAAACCGGAGGCCCATCGATGCAGGAGTGACAGTTATCGTAACTGTGTAAACCTTACACTGTCACGATGACTGTCACGCCGTTTACGTCCCCAAGCTGGGTGTGTAAAAAACATCTCACAAGGCCGCCATAGTGTGGGTCACCACGCTGCGTTGTCAGCATTTACAATGATTATGGTGACCACAACTCTTGGATTCTATTAATGCTTTTCATCAGACAGAGTAGAGTCACTTTGGCAGGTTCTTAAGATAGAAAAAAAAACGTACCTATGTAGAAAGTGCACCAATGTGTGTGATATATTTGTTTTGAACGTCTGGTCATGAGTCATGGAACTAACGAACAGATGGGTGTGAATTATTTAAGCTAATGAGTTATGCTTTAGCTATAATTAGTATTTAGTCATAACGCTTTCTTTCTGAGAATATTCATTTGTCGAACAAGTTATTACCCACGGCTTTACACGTTTTAAATTAATATTTTAATTAATACTAGTAATGCCTTAAGGTATCTCACCTAAATCCCGAAATTAGTAGACACAAACAGTTAATAAGTATATTTATACACGTGTATAATATTTGTTTGTTTGATTAAACATAATTATCTCAGGAACTATTGGTACGCGTTGAAAAATTCTTTTAGTGTGCTTGCGTAGCTTATTTATCAAAGAAGGCTAAAAGCCATATAACATCACATCATAATCGATATAAACCGAGCCTCAATAAAAAACGTTGCTAAAACGGGAAAAAAAAATATTCTCTTGACAGGCGGACGAAATTATTAATAAATTAGTTATACAAAGATACACAATATACAGGATGGGCCACGAACTAGTTAACATTTGAAATAATCATATAAAAAAACAATATAAAAATTGTTTATTTCCAAGCAAGTTAATTAGATGGAATTTATTTTTCAAAAATAACACCTTCTAAATGACCCCTGTTTCGTTGTTTGCACTCTTCTAAGCGAGCACCCAAATTTTCGAATAGTCGTCAGCAAAGAGACCGTGAGATCGCCGACATCTCTTCACTGATTTTTTCTTTTAGTTGACGTAGTGTATTTAGTTCATTGATGTAGACACGATTCTTCAAATAACCCCATAAAAAGAAGTCTGCTAGGAATAGATCTGGACTTCTGGGTGGCCATGGAATGTCGTCTCGTCTGGAAATTAGCTTTTAGGGAAACATGTCTTCGACCACCGGCAAGGACTCATTGGATGTGTGACAAGCAGCTGTGTCTTGTTGAAACCATGTATTATAATAGTAGCCAACAAATTCTAGTAGCATCAGTCTCAAGAACTCCCGTAACATTTTATTGAGCAGAATTAAGAGTAACTGAACGACTGTGAGAATCTTCGATAAAGTAGGGCCCAATGATTCCTTTTGCTGAAATTGCAGCCCATTCAGTTACCTTGGGAGAATGAAGTAACCTCTCGTGTTTAGTTTTGGGATTTTCACTGCTCCAATACCTACAATTCTGTTTGTTTCCATGTCCGTTGAGGTGAAAATCGGCTTCGTCAGAACGTAAGATGTTGTCAAAATTACTGAATCGTTCTAACATTGTTTCAGCATACGACTTGCGCAAATTTAAATTATTAGGTTTTGGTTCCTGCACTATCTGGATCTTATATGGATGTAATTTCAAATATAATTTGAAAATACGGCGTAATGATGTGCGGTATAACTCTAATTCAGCCGTACGTTGGCGTGTCGATAAATCTGGATTACGTTGAACAGTAGCAGAAACTTGCTGCACGTTCTCTTCGGTCCGACAAGTACATGAGCCTCTACTTGGCTTCACATTTAGCGTAGATCTCTTCTTTTCGAATTTCTTCACCCATTTCTGTATTACAGGGGCACGTGAGCACTGATTTAAGTCGTGTAAATTGTATTCAACACGAAATAAGCGTCTCACAGTAATAAGCGAACTGTTGTTTAAACAAAATTGTTTCACACAGTTAGCGCGGTACGGCCCCGTGAAGAGATCCATTGTAACAAAATTTCCGAGAAACGTGCTAGAGGTCAGACCCCTTCCCGTGCCCCGCACGATTAGATTCAAATGTTAACGAATTCTTGGCCCACCTGTATGATTATTGTTCATCACAAAACATTTAACTTGGATAAGGATCGTAACCAATAGCCCTGACCTGGTGGTCAGGAATCTAGTCTAGCTTGGCCTGTCATTTTATTCAGTAAATACATACATTCATCCAGGTAAAACTGAAATTTTTATCTGGAGAAAATGTCTCCTTTAAGCACTTGCTTGCAGTCCTACATTCAGTTGAGTCGTTAAGACGTAACAAACAAATCATCTCTTATTTACTACATTATTATTTGGTATCTGTTAAAGATGCCATACATCCGACTTCTACTAGATCGGCCGATGATAAATATAATTTGTATAAAAATAATTTAGTATTCAAAAAGATTTCCTGTTGTAAATACTGAATTTAATAAGTTAGATAGTATATATAAATAATCAAGATTAAATAGATTTTCTGTGTTACGTGAACAAACCAAATGTGAAATATTAAACATCTGCAGCAAAATATACTTTAACGACATCTAGCGAAGTCAAATCGAACGACATGCTAAACTAATGGTACTGTGACACGCTATTAAAGTTTTGACTATTCTGACTGAACTTTTTGCTGACATTTCACTAGGGTATGCTCCTAAATACTTTTTAAATGTCAAAGATTAATTTGAAAATACGTGTAAAAAATTACTACTGTTAGGAGAAGAGTGACGTTTCTTGTGGCAGTAGAGGGGAGTCGAGTGGGAGGAGCCTATTGTCAATATAAGAGCTTGCGAGTTCAGTCTGGACACACTTCGCGTTGTGGCCACTTGGCAAGGGGAACCTCTGCTCGTTGGAATAGTCAACCTGTCTTTTTGTTACATAAATTTCGCGTGTACTTAAAATTATAATTGTGATTGTTTAGATATTAGATATTTCATTAGATTTTGGTTAAGTTTGATTTTAATTAGTAAATAAGCTAGCTAAGTGTATTTTGTATTTTTTTTGTTTATTTCCACTTCTGGTTTCCTAAAATCAGAAGTGGGATACACCACACGTGTCTATAGACCCGCTCTGACCATTACAAAATCGGCAGTTTAGCACTTTACTTTGATACTTTTTGTGGGTAGATATAAATAGTTACGTAGGTTTTATAGCAAGCGGTTTGCATTGTTATGCTGTGTACGTAAGTGAATAAGATTAAGTACGTTTGTATATCGGTAATTCCCGGTGAGTTCATTCCAATTTACTTACTATCCTGAGAGTGAAGCATCTTGTCTACATATCTCACGTAAAGCGGCGAATACAAGCGGTTTGCATTGTTATGCTGTGTACGTAAGTGAATAAGATTAAGTACGTTTGTATATCGGTAATTCCCGGTGAGTTCATTCCAATTTACTTACTATCCCAAGAGTGAAGTATCTTGTCTACATATCTCGCGTAAAGCGGCGAATATGTATAACAGTAATCGTAAAAGTAGAAGCCGTTCTAGAAGTCGCGAATCGCGCCACTACCGACGCGATTCTCGCGCAAAGGGATCTGAATCTCACACGGGTCGCCGTGTCGAACGTCGTGGCCGACGTCGTGATTCGCAAGCGAGTAATCCGTCACAGGGACATACCCCACCTGGCAATTCATTAACCCAACAAATGCAACAGATGTTAGATAGGTTGACAACGCTTGAGGAACGGCAGCGTGCGTTGCCGCAAGCCCCCTGCGAGCTGACCGCTGTTGCCGTGCCTCGTGCAACGCCACCTCCGTCACAACCACCGCTGCCCGAGCGGCGCGAGCGGCTGGTGGAGGCGACCAGAGAAGGTGCGGGCCATCGCGACTCGGCGGCTCCGCCTTCGCTCGAGCGCTCCATGAGTGGGGTCACGGAGCATGATGCGAACGTAACTGACCGATTGATTGACGCCATACGTTCCATCAACACTACGGTGAGGTCCAACCAAGCGTATTTTATTTCTAATTTTGATCCTAGTGTCAACGATATAGATACCTGGTGTGAGGAGGTAGATCGCGCCAAGGTTTCGAACGGCTGGAGCGATAATGAATGTCTGTCTCGTATTGGTAACTGTCTTAAAGGGGACGCTAGGACATGGATTAATGAGTGGGTAACTGGTGACCGCAGTTGGAGCAATTTTAAACGGGAATTTAAGCCATTGTGCCCTAGGAAGCCAGATGTTGCGAATATTTTGTACGAAGTAATGAGTACGAATTCAGATAGGTATCCGACGTATGCAGATTACGCCCGTCGGTCGCTACTTAGGTTGCGTATAGTTAGGGGCTTGAGTGACGAACTGATCTCTGCAATCGTAATTCGCGGTATTACAGACCCACAAATTCGCGCTTCTGCTACAAATGCAAAGTTAATGCCAAATCAGTTAGTAGAATTCCTTTCGATTTACGTCAAACCGAACCTGCTTAATTCTAAAAGACCCAATACGTCGAATAACGATCGATCTTCGAAACCTAGTTACGGTACGAGTTCACGTAAGCGTAGATTTGATGACGGGGCATGCTTTACGTGTGGTAAGCGTGGCCATAAGTCCTCTGATTGTTATATACGGTCTAAGCCCATTTTCAGCGATAGTAAGAGTGTCGACAATGGTCATAAGAGTAACCCTGCCCCTAGTTCTAGTAATACTTAGTAATACCATAGACGAAGGCCTTACTTACTTACGCGACATACTTCAAACGCTTACTGAAGCTGGCTTCTCTATCAATTTAAAGAAATGTTCATTCCTATCAATGGAAATTGAGTATTTAGGCCGCACCATTAGCCAAGGTCAGGTACGACCGAGCGAACTTAAGATTAAAGCCTTAGTAGAAGCCCCTATTCCTAAAACGGTCAAGCAAGTGCGTCAATTCTTGGGTTTGGCTAGTTATTTCCGTCGTTATATCCCTAGCTTCGCTGCTAGGAGACCTCCAATTACCAGACTTACTAAAAAGGGTGCATTATTTGTGTGGGGAAGTGAACAGGAAGAAGCACGGCAAGAGATGATCGCACATTTAACTACTGAGCCTGTACTAACAATATACGACCCGAGCTTGCCCATCGAAGTCCACACAGACGCAAGCTCAATTGGGTACGGTGCGGTGCTCTTTCAGGTTCACGTCAATGGACACAAGCGAGCAGTCGAATATTTTAGTAAGCGAACGCAGGGCGCTGAACCTCGATATCATTCTTATGAGCTTGAGACTCTGGCGGTGGTCAAGGCGCTGCAGCACTACAGACACTATCTGGTCGGCGTTCATTTTAAAGTGGTAACTGACTGTAACGCTCTGAAATACACCCAGCAGAAGAAAGACTTACTCCCACGCGTTGCCAGATGGTGGATGTACCTGCAGGATTTTGACTTTACCTTGGAGTACCGTAAGGGAACTTCAATGTCGCATGCGGACTATTTGAGCCGGAATCCCATTAACGTTTGCGAAGTTCGTAAACAGCAGAACTGGGCTCGAATAGCACAGGCTGCGGACGAGGAGACCCAACAACTCATCCAAGAACTGACAGACGGACGGCTAGACTCAAACCGTTATGTACATAAAAACGACCTACTCTTTTACAAGTACTCTCCAGTCGGAGAGGAACCTAGATTTTTATGTTATGTTCCCAAAGGCCACAGGCTCAGTCTGCTCAGGATATTTCATGATGAACATGATCACCTTGGTGTTGATAAGACTTTAGGGCTTATTAGGAAACATTTTTGGTTCCCTTCTTTAAAATCTTTTGTTCAAAAGTACGTAGATCATTGTCTAATTTGTTTAACGCATAAAAAGGTTCCAAGGGCCCCGCAACAACCAATACACTCGTGGGAAAAGCCTTGTGCCCCTTTTGAAATAGATGCATTAGGCCCTCTGCCCCAATCAAATGGTTATCGATACGTTCTAATTGTAATAGATGCCTTTTCCAAATTTTGTCTATTGTACCCTATGTTTGGACAAGAAGCTACAGAATTAAAACGACTCATTACAAATGTTATTTCTTTATTTGGTACACCGAAAATGTTAGTCGCAGACCGGGGTAGGATGTTTCAGAGCTCAGACTTTACAAAGTTTGTCTCTGACCTAGGCATCGACTTGCATCTCATCACACCAGAGATGCACCATTCAAACGGGCAAGTGGAACGTTACTGCCGAACACTTTTGAATATGATCCGCATTCAGTGTAATCACCGCCAGGATGAATGGGCAGATATGATGTGGCGGTCACAGCTAATCCTCAATATAACTAAGCAGAAGACCACCCAGCGGTCGCCACTAAATTTACTCGTAGGCATTAAAGCAGCGACGCCTCTCATAAGGCACCTGGTACGTGAGGCGGCCCTGGACAGCTCTCATCCTAATCGTGAAGCGCTGAGGGAGATGCACAGACAACGGGCTTCGGAGCGTTTGGCTAGAAACCAACAGCAGCAGGACACGACTGTGAATGCTGGCCGAGAGAACCCTCAAGCATTTGAAATCAACTCACTTGTTTTTGTAATTAAGCAGGCGCAATCGACTGGCAAGCTCGACTCCGGCATGCGTGGGCCTTATCGCGTGGTCAAAGCGCTTCCTCATGACCGATATGAGCTACAACTGTTGTCGGGCTCCTACGGTAAATCTACACAAGCAGCGGCTCAGTTTATGAAGCCGTGGCGCGGGGAGTGGACTCCGGAGACATGCACTGCTTACTTTGAGGGTGAGTACGCCCGCTTGGTATGATAAGCTAACGTCGTGCCTATGTCATACAAGTGTGGATTAAACGTGATATGCTAACGTTGTGCCTATGTCACATATTGAATAGTGCGTGTTCATGATAAGCTAACGTCGTGCCTATGTCATGTGTCCGTTTTTAACGATGGGAAATAAGCTAACGTAGCGCCTATGTTTCGTGATAACAGAGATAGCTAACGTAGTGTTTCCTCTCTGGTGTTTGCTTGAACTATGCTAACGTAGTGCCTATGGTTCGTGATAACAGAGATAGCTAACGTAGTGCTTCCTCTCTGGTGTTTGCTTGAACTATGCTAACGTAGTGCCTATGGTTCGTGATAACAGAGATAGCTAACGTAGTGCTTCCTCTCTGGTGTTTGCTTGAACTATGCTAACGTAGTGCCTATGGTTCATTCTAAATGATTTAACAGCGTGAAAACGGTAAAGACTTATTTTCATTGTTTTGTAACTGGAATGTAATTTGTTTATGCAGATAGCAATGATGAGATTACAGAGTCAACGTTTGAGAGAGCTGCCACGCACGATGTGCAGCCTAGAGACGAGGGGGGCGACCGAGCCCATACCGAGCACTTCTGGAGCGGCTGAGCCGCAAGTCTGGGAAGAGGAGGACGAGGACGCCCTCCAGTCAGGAGAGGCCGTGTTAGGAGAAGAGTGACGTTTCTTGTGGCAGTAGAGGGGAGTCGAGTGGGAGGAGCCTATTGTCAATATAAGAGCTTGCGAGTTCAGTCTGGACACACTTCGCGTTGTGGCCACTTGGCAAGGGGAACCTCTGCTCGTTGGAATAGTCAACCTGTCTTTTTGTTACATAAATTTCGCGTGTACTTAAAATTATAATTGTGATTGTTTAGATATTAGATATTTCATTAGATTTTGGTTAAGTTTGATTTTAATTAGTAAATAAGCTAGCTAAGTGTATTTTGTATTTTTTTTGTTTATTTCCACTTCTGGTTTCCTAAAACTACTTATAATTTTTCATTAAGACTTTATTTGTAAAGGCAAAGAGAAACACGGCTTGATTCATTATTTTAATACAATAGAATTGCAAACAAAGCTAATAAGTTTAGATTAGTAAGTTAATCACTCCGTGTAATTATAAGCATGGACGTATCACTTGACAGCCTTTAGAGATAAAATAGAGAGAAACAAAATAAAACAATTGATAAATACTTATACATTTCTAATGTGTATGTAATATTATACAGAGACAGAACCAATGGCCGTGCCCGTCACACAATGATTTGAACTTGAGGGCAATTGATTTTATGACCTCTACCTTGGCAGTCAGAATTAAAAAACAGAACCGAGTACACCAATAGTATTCAGAATGACAATATTTTCTTGAAACGATTTTTGGAAGTGTGCTGCTTGCATAATGGTGCAGCTGACTGCCATAGTGACAAGAACAGCGTTGTTTATTGAATGCGAGTATATTTATGGGCATTTAATACGCCTCTGTTTGTTTCTTCAGGGATAAAGATGTGAGCGTTTATATAGTGTTTATTGAATAGTGTATTTCGAAGATGTCCGAGTAGTTTTGGATCTGCCTGAAACCCTTTTTCAACATCACCTGACTCCACGAGGTAAGCTAGGCAGGGCGTGACTTTCACTTTCAACAAAATTTCGTGAACGAACGAATGTGCAGTCACGATCTGTGTGTGCAACACCTGACATCAAGATGTGAGTAATCATCAATCGTCCACAACCTCTAACAGTACACTGCTGGATATAGGCCGCACCTTAAAAAAGAAACATAAATGATTAAACTACATATATTTAATAAGTACCTACCCACCACTTACGCAAGTTTTTAACTATATTCTACACTTTTACTACAATAAAGCATTCAAAATTTTAAATGTTTTTTCTTAAAAGTACTTACAAAAGTTCCTTCATCACATATTTTTATGTACTCGTGCACTACGCTTATTGTATACCCTCCATATCTGCACTAGAGGTCATCTCATAGGCTATATAGCTAATAATAAAAGTGATAAGTTGTAAATGTGGCAATAATATCGGCTATGGATAATCCTCTACCCACAAATAGTTAACCAGCAAATAACTATTATATTGACTGATATACTATTATATGTAAAAATGTATTCTTTTACTATTGGTTTTTGTCCGCAGCTCTGCCCGTGTGTATGTCGGTTATCACGGTAAAAAGTAGCCAATGTGTTATTCTGATCTATAACCTATATTACTGTAAAGTTTCATTTAAATCCAGTCAGTAGTTTTTGCGTGTAAGAGTGACAAACATCCATACGTCCTCAAACTTTCACATTTATAATATTAAGCAGGATGTAATGTTTGTATTATATACTCGTATACCTACATAGTACTACGTTCAGCAGTGGACGGCAATAGGCTGAAATTGTAGTGTGTAGTCCTTCTAAAGCCAAGGTGCTCGTGGCTCGTGAGTTACAGGTGCTCCAGGATGGCAGCAGGTACTTTTTTTCAGGTGACTTATCAGTTTATTTCCCCCTCTATCATAAAAAAATATAAAAGCAGATAATACGAGCTTTAATGTCATGAATTCAAAGGCTGTCATATTCGAGAGACTCATTTAACATTAAACTCAGTAAAAAAAGACTTGTACGATATGTAAGATTTGTAAAACAGAACTCCGTCTTTTAGGAAAATCTTTTTAAAAAAATAGACCAATCAATTTATTTATTTTTTCTCTATTTCATCTTCATCATCATCTCAGCTAAAAGACATCCTCTGCTGCACATAGGCTTCCCCCGCATCCAGCAACTTCCCGCGACCTTCACCAAGTCATTGGACCACCTTGTGTGAGGCCTACCAACGCTGCGTTTCTCAGTACACGGTCGCCACCGCAGAACTTTATGGCCCCATCGGCCATCGTTTCTGTGTGTTATATTTAAAAAAAGAAGTTATATGTCTCTTTAAGGAATAAAGAGTCAGTTTACTACAATGCACTCATTCACCGCCTATGTGGTGACGTACTAAAAATACGTTAAGAGTACAGAACCTCCTTGCTTAGGATAGGCCTACGTCCAGCAGTGCACTGTTTAACATGATAACTAATTCACCATTGAACATGATGATAATAATAATTCAATCTAAATTACCCTCTAAGTAACCATCAATATTTGATGAATAGCTAGATAGCGTTGTTAGTTAGGTTGCCGAAATATTTATGTATTTCCAGCTCTCTGATTAGGACCTTATCTACTAATGAAAATTGCAGTTTTTATCGTCCCATAAAAAATGTCACATACAGACCTAATAAAAATGAGTTTTGTAGTATACATATTACATACTCTATTGCCATCTATTTTGCTCACATTATTACTTCTTATTTCGTTAAAAATGAGAAAATTCCATCCAACCCTTCGTTCTTTACTTAAATCTCTTAGGGGTTTGTAGCTTAGGCTTTGCGATAATGAATCAAGACAATTCATTTTATACATATGTGTAGACTATATGAAATGGTGCAGAAGTTAACGTTCCATTTCATGCAGGTTTTAGGAGCCGGTCAACCAATGAGATGTGAAAGCCGATTTTGAATGCACGACACTTTTGCGTAATGAATTGCACCATCTCCACTTCCGTTAAGGATCATGGCTCTGATACAAGAAGAGAAATGATGAGCCCCTCTGACCTATATTATGTAGATCGCTTTAGAACGGCACTGTGTTTGGTGGCCTATACAAGGTAATATTAATAGTTAGTTTATACTTACAGTTAGAGCATAAATAATTACATTGCATCAACAACAACAAATCCTTAATCTCGAATCTCCTACACGAAGCCCTAAATTAGTTTGCAGACTTCATCTTTTACTACTTGACGTTGTTGAAGGCATACTGTCATAATTCCTCGCAAGAACTTCTATTGCAATGGAAGAAATACTACATATCTCATTCTTCATGGTACTTACAAGGGCATGCATTACGTCATCAAAGGGTAGTAATTGAATAAATAAAGTTAGCTACCATACATACCAGACCGGAGGCCCATTGATGCAGAGGTGACAGTTATCGTGGTAACTGTGTAATCCTTACACTGTCACGATGACTGTCATGCCTTTTACGTCCCCAAGCGGGGTGTGAAAAAGCATCTCACAAGGCCGCCATAATGTGGGTCACCATACTGCATTGTCTGCATTTGTAATGAGTATGGTGACCACAACTCTTGGATTCTATTCATGCTTCCCATCAGGCAGAGTAGAGTCACTTTGGCAGGCTCTTAATATAGAAAAAAAATACCATATGAGGTGAGACGAATACCTTTATACCGCCTTAGTAGTGTATTCACAGTATATTCAAATGATTAGCACGGTAGACATCGAAGGCGCGCTACATTTCGCACGGAATGCACCATTTCCAGGACATCGAACTGACCGGTTGCTGCTGTAGCTTTCGATACGAAACTACAGTTTTGTCCATAAAAGTTGTATACTTTCACGAATATTATGTAATAATATAGAAGTTGGTGATCGGTAACAGCGATATGTTTTACATATTTAAACTTATTGAGAAAATAATATGAAATTCGCTTATGGTAAATACTTTCTTCAATTCTTTCACTCTGTTTTAGAGTTGTCAGTGTGATGTAAACTTGCTGAGGATTAATTGACGATCATTTCATCATTATCAGATTAACAGTCTATAATAGGCCACTGCTGGACATATTCTTTTTTAGTCTAATATATCACACTGCCCAGACGAATTGGTTGGACGGATTGGACATTTTTTTTTCTTTTTGCATTACTTAATCACCTCCTACGACACCCACGAGACGAATAGGGGTTTCGATACTCTGTATTTTTGATCCATCAACACACGGACGGATAGATTATTAATTAACGATTTTATGTTTTTTTAATATTTATTTATTTAGAGGCTTTTATCACAAAATAATATGACAGCCCCATCGCGGCTTATTCTAAGATGCTATTGAAGAGGAGATCGTTGTTGTGCAAATATCTCAAATAGGTCTACCGCCGCATTTGAAATACGATTACTTAGAATAGTAGAGAAAAGTTCTACATCGTACACATTAAGATTATATGTGTACATTAACGAGTCCCTTGTTGCAGATATTTGACACAATCAACTAGTGAGCGTTGGATTTCATCAAAAACTCCGCAAGTATCACAATACGGCGAATTAACTTTTTTTATGAAAGTATTAATGTGTATTTATATGTAATACATTTAATTAAATGTAAATTTATCGCCATTTACCATCAGCTTATCTATAAACATGATCCGTATAAGGAATTTAAAACTTTCATAACAAATGAAACACTCGACGTTGCAGTAACTATGAATACCTATCTTGTTACTATATTATTTGTCTTGTATAAAGTATTCAATTACCAAAATATTTGTTAGGTATACAAACAAAAGACAGTGCAAGTAGCTCGGCTGGCACAGCGACATCTGTCATGCTAGGAAAAAATTTGTAATTATAATAATAATATCTACAAATGAAGGATGTATAGTAAGAATACTTACTAGCCAGACTGCTGATAAACAAACTTATATATTTCTAAACAAGATGTGCAGCAACGGACTAAATATACACATCGTCAATCTAAAAGTAGCGACCACGTCTAAATTTTCAAAAGTCATTAACATCAACGGTGCAGAAGTTTAAGTCGTGAAGAGCAAAGTACTCGTAAGTACAGTAAGTCGATGTAACAACATTCATTCTCTTTACGAGTATTTATCGCCTTCACTCAACATCCATCCGGTACACTTTACTGCCCGACAGACTATCCATCACCAATTTCTCATTATGACAACTATAACTAATTTCCTTACTGGCGTCTATTATAACAGTCACTGATATTACTTTCTCTACTGGAATAAATAACCAAAATGAGAGAATACGATGGTAATGGCATAATTGATGCCTAGGTATCGAGTAAAAGTTGGTACCTACCCATCATCTTAAAAGTATTTTCGGCTCGATTTCGAATAGTAATCATTATTTTATCTGTGCCAATTTTTACAAAATGAAGGTTGGGAGACAGGCAACAATATAAGCTATTTATATGGAACTTTAAATGTCAAAGAAACATTAAACAGCGCGCACTTCTCCTTCGTATCTTGGTTTCCTGTTTAACACTTACCTATATCCCTTTTCACGAAATCGGTCAAAAATATAAGTCTATCTAATGATATTATAAGTAATTATCATTATGTCTAACTGATCAAACACAACATTGGTTACATTTTTTGTTTATCTTTATTTATTATTGTAAATCTAAGAAGTCGTAGCTTTCCTTGACTAAGACAAAAAAGAAAAAGTAGAAATGAAATGATTTTTAAATAAAGAACAGGTATACTCGTATATTCAATTTAAAGTATAAAGTCGTAAAATCTCAATCGAAAATCATTTTTTTTAACGCAACATATTTAAAGAGAGAGCTACCATCATATCTTAAAATGTGGCCATACTACCAGACAGAAGCTATTAGTGTTAAATAGATGGTCTGTTGCAAGCACTAAACTGTTACTGACTTATTGCTGCAATCACACCACTCGGCTGTAGCAAGCTGTATTATTTAGTTACATTGAAAATTTTGCTATTTTTACTAAAATAGTGTTGTGACATACATGTCTAGTTAGTAACTCTATTCCATTGACTTATTTAATCGCAGTATGAACAAGAGTACGTAAACCGGAGCTAGAAACCTTGCCTACGTCTAATTCTCTAGGGAGAGACTCAATTTCACTCGTGATTCTTGAATTGCAAGTATCTATCGGTGGTCATAGACACCATTCCTAAACGGGAAGGTCTTTGCCTCGTTTGTTTAAAAAATATCTATGAATAGATCATTTTGATAACAAAAGGAAACAGCTCAAAATTGTGCAGGTTTTAAAGCCAGAATTTCTGTTTAATATCAAGCCATGTTGAAAAATAGTATACAACGATAATTGTTTATTCATCAGTGTTTAAAGCACTTTCGAAGACGGTAAAACTGTGCGTCGAGACTATTTTAGTATTATAGAAAACAGAACTCGAAGACGAGCAACCAAAATAGTTAGTTTCAACACGTCTTAATAGCGTAAGATTCAAATTAATTATATTGTATTTATAACTATTTTTAGACTTAGTTTTTTTACAATAATTTAGTAAATGAGTATGACGAGTCTGTTAGTTTAGTGTTTAGTGATCCTAATTGCTAAGGTGGTGTTTTTTTTTATTTTAAGAACCTGCCAAAGTGACTCCTTTCTGCCTGATGGAAAATATGAGTAGAATCTAAGAGTTGTGGTCACCATACTCATTGCGAATGCAGACAATGCAGTAGCACTCTATGGCGGCCTAGAGTAAGATGCTTTTTCACGCCTCGCTTGGGGACGTAAAAGGTATGACACTCATCGTGGCATTGTGTTGCACACTCTTATCACGACAACTGTCATCAATGGGTGTCCGGTCTCGCACTCACCAACGAAACACAACAGCACAGATGCTTTCGCTTTAGGTTCTTCTTCTGTGGGAGAGTAGTACTGCCAAGGTTAAACCGGCCCTTCCCTGCTGAAATCGATGTGGCTTTACTGCCTATAAACCTTTATTTCTCGCCCAGGACAATTTATTGTGTAATAAACACAATCATTTGTTCTGTCTATGGGTGTGATTCATCTATAGTACGTACGTATGTAATTAGAAATATATATGTAAGTATGTTTATCAGCAACCTGGTTACTACGGTTCTTATGAGTGTCTTGCTAGAACCCAGCTTTTATGCTAGTCAAGTTTGAATCCAAGCTAGGAGTAATATAATACTCACGATAGTAGTACCCCACTCACGATTTTAATATTAATGTTTGTGTTTTACATCAACAGTTTTTAACACTCCGCTGCTGGACATAGAATCCTTAAAATTGAGGTTTTAGCCATATTTAGCCAATTGGGTAGATGACTGTATCGTAAATAAATACCAATGTCCACTTCATCAAAACTAATATCACGAAACATCTCGGCAAATACAATTAACATAGCTTTTTATTATTATTACGAATTTCAACCAAATATACAGTAAAATATATTGTTCAATTGAGTAGTCTAAAACAGTGACGTCACAATTTTGTAGTTAGTACATTTTTCATACAAAATTGTCGTTTTGACAGATGATAAAAGTAACTAATTTGACTAAGATGTCATCTAGCCTATTTACCACCCTGGCCAGACGGGTTGGTGTAAGGTTTGTTTCAAATTTTTCTTTACTTTGTGGTGATATTGTACTGTGCAGTTCGTCTCCTCCATCGCTTGGTGCAATACCCGTGTGATAAATAGAAACGGTAAAACATAATTCGATCACCGCCACGTTTAAGCGAGTGTATTCACCTACAACAGCAGACGGTTAATAAGGAACATGCTGTGATCCAATTAGGATTAGTGTAACTCGTGACGTCTGCCAGAACCGCGTGACCAGACACTTTTTACAAATTCAATTATCCCAACCTCCACATGCCTAATTCCATACAACTAACACATGCTATATTGTTGATGTGTCGGGGATTACTCCTACGTAGCAGACAGATTAGCGGTAAGCGATAATCTAAAATCAGATTTATAATGGCAAAAATACTCACGCATTAACTGAAGAATAGAAGCATATAAAGAAGCCTATATATACATAGCATTTAAGCAGTATATAAGGAATGAGAGCAGGAATTGCAGTCCTGGTATGATTTCAATCCGGCAGGATCCGATCTGTACCTTCAATCTAACAAACGGATAACATTTTGTTGGCTGCAAAATTAAACTATATCGAAGAGATCTAAGGAACATTACTTATCAACGTTATTAAAGTTGCAATTTCAAGCCTGAAGTCTGCTCGTTTGTAAAAAAACTACCTCGCTGGGCTAAGGGTTATCGTGTGTGAATGCCAATCAAGAGCTCTTAGAGTCCATTCCTGTGTCGGGCCAAGAAGTGTTATTGAATTTTTGTGATTATAAAATGCTTAACCTGAAGTTTGGAAGTTGGTGTCTAAAGTCCAGTTTCTCGGAGAGCACGTATAGCCGTCGGCCCTGCACTTAATTTCTCCCCGGTTGTGTCGGATAGTCATCTCATCAGATTGTGACAGTGAAGGAACAAAGAGTGCACGTGTGTTTACGCGCACACTTATGCACAATCATATCTCCAGCGTGTTTGGCTGGCCTCCGTGGATACTGGCCACCGTCACCGAAATTGGATAGAAGTCCATTATAAAAAATAAGTTACTTTTGATTGACTTTATGGATTATTCTATATTAAAATACACTTAATACATTCAAAATGTCGAAACAAGCAAGCTCAGGAAAAAAATGCGAGTACAGGAAAAGCAGGTATGATATTAATGCCATATTGCATTTATAACGCTGAGTATAAAGTATACGTGAAAGAAACACTTCCATTGTTAGCTAAAGAACTGCATTAAGTTATTTCACAGCATTTATTGACATGATTTCAACTGGTTCTGGGATTAACTCGTAAATAATTGTGGTGACTAAATAACTGGTTCCTTTTGTATCTGTCACAACTGCTTACCGTTGTGCACAAATATTGAATATTCTACTTTACGTACCAAACTTGTTTATGGAAGGAATAACCAATCTCTTAATCTCAATTGTGAAATTACATAGTTTTTTTCCACAAAACGTTTAAGCTCGGAGTACAGATTTGCTTACAAAACATAATTTTTTTGTCACGGGTTCCATGACTTGAAAGATAGGCCTCAAAGGTTATTTGACGCACCAGTCTCGTACAGTATTATACTAAAGTTTTATATATATATTAAATAAATGATAAATGATATTTATTTGTACGAATAAATCTTATACAGATATTTTTACATGTCGGACTTTACAGTTAGAAGACACCGGTGTTTCCTAAGGCTCACTTTCAAATACAATAAAGAGTGAGCAGCATCAATCCCAAGCAAACTTGTCATTTAAATAATCGGCAACTGTGTAGTAAACCTTTTTACACAGTTTTTATTTTATTAAGGATTTGGTTGTCTGTAAGAGATTGCCTCTGAAAGGTAAGGCCGCCACTTGTACTGACCCAGCATTAAGTTGTCTTTTAATTATCTGATTTACAATAAAGCAATTTATTATTATGGTATTCTTTTTATCAGCTTTATGTATGTGAAAAGAAAAACAGAAATATCTATTTTTAAATATAAAAAATAGTAGCCCACCGACTTCGAGTACAAGAACTAAGAATCCATTTAACCACCGAATTGCCCTCAGATTCTATTATACAATCACACCCTTCTATACATATATGACTGCACACTTGTCTACACCAAATTATATCCTGATAGAGTTACTAAAATTTAGTGACCTTTAGTAACGTTGTCAAATGTAATTTAGTGGGTAGGTAAGTAGTTTGAAATCATCCGTATAAAGAAGTTGAGATTTAACTTGATCTTCTTCCTACAAGCGCAAACCTAACCCTGAAACTTCTAATAGATTGCTGAGAAGGTTCAAGGCCCAAAACTAGGAGGAACTGTCACCTCGCCTCGCTCGATCTTTATTATTAGCGACATCCTGGCTAGCGAAATGTTGTTTTCCATTGACCGATACGTGACTTCAAGAAAGTGTACAAAGTTGTATCAATTTTATACAACTAAAGTCGATCCAATTAAGATCGATCATCGACTGACCCGATCCGATTTGATTTCGCACCTGACTAATGGGATTTGCGGTTTCTGTCGAATTTATGTGACATTGAGAGGACACACTGGTCAAGAATCAGCCGAGAAGGATGTTATTTTAATTTTTTTAGAAAATAAAGGTCGAAGTGATTTTTTAACAATTAAACATTCAAGAAGACCACCATCTTTAAGTAACGCCTTATAATAAGTTAATAGCAACACTCTTACGCAACGATTGCTATCCAATTCTGTAAGGCTCTTATATAAAAATCATCTTAAATCAAAGCAATAGGTGACAATTCAATTGTTTTGATTTAAATGAAGTTTTTTAATTTCTACTGGTAGAAGTATTTAAACACAATTTTCTAGAGAAGAAAAAGGGTAGGTGTTTTATATCCAATATAATATAAAAGTACCTGGCACTACACGTAAGAACGAATAAATATGTCAATAAGTAGGTATAAGTGAAAACAAAAATAAACAAGAGAGAGAGAGATGCTATCTTGATCGTAAAATATTGTGTCATATATTTAATAATAATATTTTAAATATCTGGCACTCAACGCCATCTACTGTAGGAGCTAGCCAACTAATATAAATACATATATTTGTAAATACAAACTTCGAAACAAACGTTTGTACATCATACAAACATTTGATCCGACCCGGGAATCGTATACGACACCTCAAGCACAGGAGTCTCATCCATAATAATTGTTTGATTCTTAATTTATACTTAACAGATACAATTATGAAGCTTGTATATGTTATATAACCTATTTACTAAAGTATCATTAGTAGTGAAGTTACCTCATGGAAAACAAATAGCAGACAATGTATTAAATGCAATATATATCGTAATGTGGGTACCTACCTGCTTAGTAAGATACGTGTAAGGCTAGATGATTATTATTTAATTTTTTTTTTCTATATTAACGAAACACGATAACACGAATGCTGGCGCTATAGGTCGGTCTTCAGTAGGAGGGTAGTACTGCCCCGGTCGAGCCGGCCCGCTCGTGCTGAAATCAGCGTGGCTCTACTACCTAGAGATTTATTTGATTAATTATTGACGCCATTATATACGGTTCTGAATACCTAATAAAATTAAACAAAAAAATCAAAGAATTTAGGTAACACTCTTCAAAATTTCATTGTCATTCTGCAATAGCGAGGTGCATTCTGCATTCTGCACAAGATCCATTTTTAGTTTGTTACGCGACTGATTGGTGTCATTTACAGTAATTACTATCTACCAATAAGAAATCATTGCAACAAAGTACTTAATCTGTAATATTGTTGTCGCTTATATAAGGGAAAGAGGTTAGGCTGGATTCACACCTTAACACCACAACATCTTAATATTACTGCATATTATAAATCCCTTCTCTTCTTTCCTCGTTATTCTTTTATATTTTAATGTTTATTGATATTTATAGGCCATTATTTATTGTTTAATTGAGATGTACTTGTAACTAAATCAATTGTATTTTATTATTATCATCTTGTATTTCTCAATGGCTGCCTTCTTTTACGCCTTGTAGCTTGACGGATGCTTGCTCTGAAATGTTGTCTTCTTCAAACCGGACAAAGGATGAATGAAAACTAGAAGAACGTCTGAGGAACGAACGACACTAATTCGTAGAGGCAGTTTGTAAGCCCGGAGGAATCCACTAGGCCAGTGGCAGCAAATTATATCTAGGTCAACCGACACGTATTTACATAAAATAAACTATGTACATGATTTGAGACCTATTCGACAGTCCTGTTGTTTTAGTGGTCCAGGTTATTTTTTTTATGAAATATGTAAGTATTAAGTGTGTTTACCAGCAGCCTGATCACAATGGTACAGGCTGTGTCATTCTTATTATATACCCACTTATTCATAGTACGGCACACAGCAGCGTTGAGTAAAAATGTTATTGGTATTATTGCAGACTATTTTTTTGTAGTGTTTTTAGTAATTTAGTAATTCACCTTAGGATAACTTTATTAAATATTTGTTACGCATTTTGGTCATAGTGTCTTATTATCAACGATTCGTTTGCGGTTGACATTGACACCTTGACCTGCTTGCTAAACACCGTTCAAAAAAAACGCTATTTCATAAATCCATACATAATCTTGTAAAATCAGTAAGATTTTTAGACTACTTTAAGCGCATTCTAGTTTTTTTTTGCTTTGATAACGAAGGGAAGCCATCACATCACATCAACAACCTTTAATATTCTATTGCTGGACATTGGCCTCTCCTAGAAAAAAAGGCGTACATTCCATTCCACGTCCAGACGGATTGTATAGGGTTCCTTTCAAGTTTTCTTTTCCTTTGGAGTAATGTTGTCCTGCGTAATTTTTTCTCTTCAAAGTTTTGTTACAAATAAATAAATATAAATAATTGAAACGCCAACAGATAAACTCTGACGGTGTACATCGCAAAAGTCATGGTTATCGTTAGCCGAGGTAATATATCGGAAAGGAAACGATATCACATTTTGCGAGACAGTAAACACTAAGATTGTTGAGTAAGATGGCTGAGATGGATAAGAGAAGCCGAGGTCAAACGAAGTGGCGTGCAATCGGAGAGGTAGTCCTGTAGGAGACGGAGTCCAGCAGTAGACTGCAAAGACTGCACAGTAGATGATGATGCAACACTCTGTATTTATCCACGTCGTAAAGAAAACTCGGAAGTGATGTAAATGCAATCAATGAGTTCTTACTTGTTGATTTAAAACATATCGCAAATTACTTTTTTTTCTACTCCGTGTATCACAATAGTGCAGTGGCCCAACACATTCACTCGATAGCAATTAGGTATACAATCTAAAATGGCCTGCCATAATAGCTTTTATTTACTTCTTGTAAGTACCTACTTAGTGCAATATTTAGTTGTAGCAATACGATTGATATATTTGTAATAATGTGATAAATGTTTAAGTGAAACGTTGAACAATAGTTCGCAGGCTGAGAAGTGGCGAAACGGAAATAGTTGTGTTACTAAAGTAGCAAACAGTCATTGCTAGCCTAATAATGAGGGGTTAATTAATTCCTTGGAAGTTCACATAGACTCTAAAATTTTAGTGAAGTAGGATTACAATAGGTAAAGTAAGATTAAGCTTCATAATATATTGAAAATATTAGTGTCACATTTATTCGAATATATGTTGGTACAAAAAACAAAAAAAAAACATTTAAACACGCAAACTTATGTTAAACACGTTGCCATTACGCTACACCGCAGTTGTTTTCAGCACGCTCATCAGGGACACGTGTGTGTTGTTAGCGCTGGTGTACATAACAATACAGTTGCGCTTTATACGCATCATCGACTATTCACGGTAAAGACCACCGCTCACCACCAGGTATTCACCAGTGCTGAAAACACACTACGTAAATTAGTTAGCAGCGTTAGGGTATTGTTTGTGTATTATAGGCGAACGTTCTAAGTTAGGTTGTCCAGCAGTGAACTGCAACGGTTTTATGATGATGAAGGTTACAATCTACGTATCTATTAATATGTCTAAAAATTTAAACATAAAGAATATATATTGTATAAGGTATATAAGCATTCGCGCCGTGTAGTAATCTCATTCATAAACTAAAAGGATTAAACCGACGAAATTAATTAACATTCTAATTTTTTATATCTATTTTTTTTTATATTTGAAGATACAAGCTACATGAAACAAAACAAAGACACCCAATACGCTTGAACCATTTTACCATCATTTCGCCTCCAAAATGGTTCTTATATCTATCTATCTCTTTTATCTATCTCTCTAACAATCTTATATTTCTGCTTCTTTAAGCAGAAATATAAGATAGTTAGTAAAATACCCGTAATGAGTAGTTGTAATTTAAAGAAAAACAAAAATACAGACATTGATAAAACGACCAGATTACTCCATGTAAGAAACGCTGTAACCCAGGAAAATAGAGGTTATAGACACCATTGACAGCAGTGTCTTATCTTAAGCACGTCATAAGAAATGATTAAACTGCTCATGTTTTTACTCAGGAGAAAATAGTAAAACAGTCAGTTCAAACTGTTAGGATGAATCCTTTTGGTCTCAAGCTAAGCCGAGCTTGTAATAAGACCACTAGACAAGTGGTGAACTTTTATACTTTTTTTGTAAATACATACATATTACGCATAAAAAATAGTCAAACGCAGAAACAAATACATATTTTCAGATCATACAAACATTTGGTCTGAACCGGGAATTGAACCTGAGACCACAAACATAGCAGTGGCACACGCGTCACCGAGGCAGTGATTTAGAATGTCAGAAACTCTTTGGAAAAAAAAAATAGAACATATATGGAAGCTACTATCAGTATTTTTTCGAACTTTTGGAAAAATCATTATAAGTTGTAAAAACCAATCAAAAATTTCATTGAAAGATTGTGAAACTGATTGATTCTAGAAACAAGTGAACGGCTTCTTAATTTGCTGACAATTTATGGATGTTGAATTAACCACATCTGAATGCACTCTACGTTTCATTATCAAATTAATATTTCAATAAATTGTAAATGAGACGGTGGTCGCTGGAGCGTAACAGCGTTTGAGCAACGGCGATCGCGACAAAACGGCGCGCGCGCCCTCCCGCGCGACAGTACCTCGCGCCATGCGCCGCGCCGCGCCACTCCTGCTGTTGGCGGTACTCACCGCAGCAGCCAACAACAACAGCGACACCACTGCGGACTCACTTGTCACGAACACGTTTGTTATCGACGATGCCAACGACAGGATAACGATAGATGATGCCAACGGAACAGTCGTTCTCCGCGATAGTAATGGAACGATCATTGAGTTAGATGCTGATCAGGCGGAAGTTGTGCGCAAAAAGAGAACTTTTGGCGATATAGTGTTCAGAGGTTTAGCTGACGTACTCGGATACAATGTGCAAAGAAAACCACCACAGGCTTTTGAATTTCCACCTCCGGTTGCTGCGGTTCCTGGTATAGACGCACCGCTGGCTGCACCTGCTGCAGCACCTGCTCCGGCCCCTGCACCTGCACCATGTGGACAGCCTAGAGCGGCGCCACCACCTTGCAGGCCACCTCCGCCACCTCCGCCACCTCCACCTCCTGCCCCAAAAGCAGTACCACCTTGTCCGAGACCAAGAGCTGTACCACGGCCAAAACCTAGACCAAAGACGACGCCTAAGCCTCCGCCACCACCACCACCACCACCGCCACCACCTCCACCACCTTGTGGCAAGCCTCGAGCAGCTCCGGCAACTCCAGCCCCTTGCGCGCCACCACCACCACCGCCTAAACAACAAGCTGACACAAATCTTGAAAGGATTACGTCCAACCTCAGACTCAACTTCAATTTTAATCGTAGTCCAGTAACACCAGCCCCTGTTGCCGCTGAAGCTGTAGCCGAAGAGCAAGTTGAAACCCAAGAAGATGATCTGGAGCAATATGTTCCAATTGCTATTCAACCACAAGCAGCAAAATTACCCCTCGACGAGCCTCGCAAACCGCGGGTTTACGTGGATGCATTCGTTGTTCAAAATGGAATTGCTAAACGAGTAGATACAGTAGATGCGAAGCGGTTAAATAATCTTCGTGATACCAATGAAGATTATTTAGCATATGATGATGAGAACACACAACAACAGTTGGATGATGATTACGAGGATGTCCAAGAATCTCGTGACCGCGAGGCAGCAGTTCGTCAAGCTGTCGGTCAGTTCTGGGATCAAAAAAAGCAACAGGATAGACAATATGAACAACAGAATGTTAAACCTCGTTCTGCTGCTCGCCTTCCCCCAGATCATTACAAAAATGTTCATTTTGGTGATCGTAAACTTGCAAATAGAGTCCATCTCCGAGGAGAGACACATCAAGGTCTTCAACGCGACCGTCCACATCCCAATTTGATTCCGTTACTTCTTCCAGATGCCGAGGATGATTCTGAAGGGACTACTACTACGGAGGATCCTAAAAAATCATTAAAGCCACGCATTTTACCGCCAACCGAACACAATCCTAACCAAATCGACACTGTAACTGTGAGAGTACCACCTATTTACAGAGAAAAACGACCAAAAAAACTGCATCGCGAGCGACCTGAGACACCAGACAGAGATGAAGAGGATGAAGAACATCACGCTATCGATAACTACAGCAGGGAAAGGGGAGATGATGACAGCGACGGGTACGACAGTTTATTGGCACCACAAACTGAGCGACCCAGACGTAGACGTCGACGCAAACAGAATCGTAAGACCCGATCCACAGACAAAAGTAACGAAGATGACAATGATGAATATTCAATAGACTATTTTGGAAAAAAGGTCCCCGTATCTGAAGAAGAAAAGTTCTACATGAGATTAACAGTGCCCGAACCGACCGTGGACCCGGACGTCGCTCGTCACGAATCACCTGTTAAGAGTGGCTACTTTTTAGAAGACCACGAGCGCTTACGAGAGGACCCGAAACACCGAATCGCAGACAACGATAAGGAGGATGAGGATTCCGATGACGACGATGAGTCGGAACGTTCCGACTCTGCCGAACGGTCTGCCGAGGACAAAGAACGATCAGGTGAAGACGAACGAGCGAATGAACACGAGCGTACAGATAAATTGAGTCCAAACGCGCGAGTTCGTGAATCTGGCTACCAAAACAAGTACATTACAGCATCCAACGTGCGAGTCGACGAGCCTAAGACAAAAGTCGCCGCTGTCAAGCGGAAGACTGTTAAAGTCGGGCAAGGAAAGGCATAAACAGCGCCAATAAACACGCCATAATTGTAATTATTATTTATTTGAAGGAAGCTGCGTATGTTGGCATTGACCGACAAACCCCACGTTACATAGTCGCGATGGACTAACGAACCGCAAAAGCGATTCTCTGTGATTACATAGATGTAAGCTGCATAAGCATGTTGTATACGATAGTCTTGTTATTTTTATACTTAGATCTAAGTGAACTGTACCTAATAAATTTCTAAATAAATAATTTCGTAAAGGATTGATTACGTTGAGACGCCGAATCGAATTTGTGTGAAATCAGTGCAGGTCGGGGACCGTTACAGCGATCTGGGTGAAGGTTTGCTTGCTAGAAAACGATTAGAAAAGGCCGCGACGTTTCGAGACAAGTGCAATGACCTAATTGATTTTCACAAAGAAACAAGCCTTTGTGGTAGACACTAGCTACAAGGCATTACATCCCTACTCACTGACAATAGTCATTTTTAATATCTAGGATAAATACTTTTACCTAATAGTATGTATGTCACGTATCTCACAAACATCTGATAAATTCGTCATAAGATACTTGTCTTACCTACTAAAATATTTTGCTAATGTAATTAGAACCATAAACACATATTACTAGAAAAATAAGATCGCAATTTGAGTAAATGCTGTTCGATCTACTGGTTCTATTGGTTCCGATGCTGGCCTTGACCGCGAGTAATGGGCAGATTTCACTTAAACCGCAATGACATGATCTTGGAAATGATTTGCAGACCTGAAAACTTAAGCAACCAAAAATACTTTATTTTTAATAGTCTTAACAATTTGGGTTTAGTTATTATAATTGATATACTATATAGTGTTTACTTCTGTTGTATTTTTACATACAATCACATGATAAATATTTAGAGAGATGTATAGATCCTAATACAGTACCTACTGCTCTGTTGATGTCTTAGAATAAACCGTGTGAGAGTCATTTTCGACACTAATGGCCCGGCTTAACTGAATAATTCCACGACCTCGCAGAACACCGCTGTGAAGCAATACTTTCGTTGCTGTTCACCGAGTGATTGAGTGCCGGAAGTCAAGTCTCCCCTCCATGAATTTAAGTATTCTGGCAGAAAAATTCTGAGGTTCATGTTATATAATTACTAGTTATTGCCCGTAGCTCCGCCCACATATATGTCGATTATCGCGGGAAGTAGTAGCCTGTGTTATTCTGATGTATAAGCTATATTACTGTAAAGTTTTATCTAAATTCGTTCAGTAATTTTAGATCCTTATACTTCTAATCAGGCGGAGTAGTCACTTTTGGTAGGCCCAGAATAAAAAAATTAATAGCATTTACCCGTGGCGTCGCTCGCGATTTTTAGTTACTTCACCCTATCTCTGTAATCCAATTACATTTAGCCGTTCTGGCGTGTTTCAGTGGTACCTATCTAAACTTTCGCGTTTATACCACACGGAGAAGAATCCTCCCTTGGGATTACAATGAAACTATTATTATTTTGTTAAAAGTATTATTTAACGTATAAATTGATTTTTGACGTATAATTATAATAAATTACATTGAAATAAATACAGAGCCTTAATGTATAACTGTTTACAAATTATAAAATTCTAGACTATTCTAGGATATAGCAACAATTCGATAATCATATTAATTTGAAATACTTACAATTAACATCACACACGGCCACCTGATGTCACACTAGGTATGGTGACCAGATGGCTGATATACGTACGTAGATATTTAGTGCTTCATGCAAAAATTACTTATTAAAATACCAATTCGCTTCCACGGCGGCGCCATAGTCATGAAGTACGAGTAAAATGAGTAAGCATAAAGATTACGCATTAAGTTGAAATGACGATTATCAAAAAAAAAACAACAATTGGAAAACATTGCGGACAAAGCAATACGTAAGTTGTTACCGAGTTTAATGGTGTAAACTTCATAGATATTTAGAGGAAAATGGGGGCGAGCAGTGTATTGAATGCCTTAGAGAAAACAGTAACAAATTGAGAGACGTTCAAGAAGAAAGACGCAAGAACAAGAAGCATTATTGTCAGCTTAACTGACAAATATCATTATTATATTAGTAAACACAGATATTATACGTAACCTGACGAAATTTTTTAAACGACAAAGTACCCTATTATTGCTGTGTATCCAGAAAAAACTGCTCACCATGAGGTTTGACGCAACAAGCAGTGAGTAAGCTTATTTATATTAAGGGTATACTCTACGATTTCTTCAATAATAAGACTACAGCTAATTTGTTAATTGACAATAAAAGTATCATAAAATTAGTTCAATATCAAGTAAAACTAAAACTTTCAAAGAAGAAGTTCCGACCGCAATTTCGTCTGCGCTTCCTATTGGTCGGAGCGTGATGTTATTCAGTGTAAACAAATTTGTTTACCAGGTTAGTGCGCTAAGCTTAAAAGATAGACATATGCTACCGAGGATTTTATATTAGACTAGCTGCCGCCCGCGACTTCATCCGCGTGGAATAGTTACTTTGGGCTGACGCTTACTTTAACCCACGATTTCGTTTATATAGGTGAGTAAGGGAACAATTCTGTCATACATGATTTATGCGAAACTGTAACCGTTTACGCTGCGCAAACAGCGGAAGCTCTTAATAGGAACTAAGTCTCCCGATTTTGAAACATTCTTCATTGGTGCTCCATTCCTATTGATCTTAGCGTGATGATATGTAACCTAAAGCCTTCCTCAATAAATAGGCTATTCAATACAAAAAATTTTCAAAACCGACCTGTAGTTCCTGAGATTAGTGTGTTCAAACAAACAAAACAAACAAACTCTTCAGCTTTATAATATTAGTATAGATCTTTTAAAGAGGAGTAATTCTAACATACGTTATTTTTGTGAAACTTTAACCGTTTATGCAGCTCACCCAATGGAAGCTCGCAAAAGAAATCAATTTCCTCCGTTTCCGCAACATTTTTCATAAATAGTCCTACTAAACAAACTCTACAGCTGTGTAATAATAATATCGATTTGGTTACCGTAAATGTGGTTAGTTACGGTAAATCTATTCAGAAACACGCTTTTTATTGTACTAAGTTAAATTTAATTTGAAAAATATACTGGCTGTATAACTATAACATTAAGGAGTTAACTATGGTAATATTAAGAAGTTAATTAGGATAAGATGTGCGATTGAATTTTCTGATAAGCAAGAGACGTTGAAACTCAAGCATTGTTAATGTGCTCCAGTTAGTATGAATGGCAACATGCTGAAGGTAGTAGCTACGCTGATTTCAGCACGAACGGGCCGGCTCGACCGGGGCAGTACTACCCTCTCACAGAAGAACGACCTAAAGCGACAGCATACATGCTGTCATGTTTCTTTGGTGAGTGCAAGACCGGAGGTCCATTGATGCAGGAGTGACCGTTATTGTGATAACTATGCGAGGCTTACACTGCCACGATGACTGTCCTTCCTTTTACGTCTCAAGTGGGATGTGAAAAGCATCTCACTAAGCCGCCATAGTATGAGTCACCACACTACATTGTCTGCATTTGCAATGAGTATGGTGACCACAACTCTTTAGATTCTATTCATGCTTTCCATCAGGCAGAGTAGTCACTTTGGCAGGCTCTTCATATAGAAAAAAAAAACAACAGCTTAGTACAGGCAATTTACAAAGAATATGCAAGGAACTCTAAATTCTACAAATTGAGGGCTGTATTGAGAATGTCAGTCGATTCCTCTTAATTAGTTATTATAGTTTATGAACAGCACTAGTTTGTACCCTCATCTGCTCTATGGTTGACATGAGTACTGCTCTGCTAATAAACATGGTGGCCACATTTAGTGTTTCATTGAGAATACACTGATTAAAATACCAAAACGAATGGAAAAAATATTTCAACTCCCATGTCATAGATGGCGTCACTAACCAGTACCACTGAATGACGGTGTGAAGTCTCTGCCACTATTGTTGTATACATCGGTGGTGTGGCGGTAGCGTATACGACTACTGTGATGGGTTCAGGTTCGATCCCCGGATCGGATCAAATGTTTATTTAATCTACAAATGTTTGTGTTTTCTATGTACAATATGCACTTATTTTAGAAAAAATAACTATGGTGACTTCAACATAACAGCACAAAGAAAAATATACAACAGCGCCATCTAGCGAAGATACATCGAACTTCGTAGTACAAACGAAATGTAGGAATGTAAGGAACGACAATGCAACTACTAATCCTGTATCGCGATATAGAGATTCGTGTGGCAATTAGCATATTGGGCCGTGGCCCGCCAGGCATGATCACCTCATCTGGTCGGAGGATCCTCCCTTTGTGTCGGAGGGATATGACATACGTCCCTCCACAACAACAAAGTGTAGCCTCTTCTGTCAGCATTATAGTACAAGCTCTGCTAAGTTTAAGACTAGATGGGATTGTGTGTCAGATGGGCAAAGGATTTAAAACACACAAAATAATTATGAGGATTGCCAGCGAAAAAGACAATTTAAAACTATAAGCAATTATTATTATTGGATATTCTTGGTATTAAATTAAAATTTGTAAATTAACTCTTAACATTTGTCTGGTTTTAGAATACTACAAACTCGACTGTACACCAGTTAACACAAGTTTGTATATTGGAACATATCAGTTCAATAGCCATGTACAAATGGCGGCTTCATCGCTACAAACTAATTTCTTCCAAGCTACCTTTGGATAGAAAAAAGTGGACTGTAAATACACGAATTTAAGAGCAGTTTTGGTTTGAGAATAAAAAAAAATTGAAAAAGAATTCAGCTAAAAATAAAAGAATTTTATTTTATTTTACCATATATCATTATTTATATCCAACACTTTTTGTGCTTAGCACGGTAGGTCTAAATACACTTGAATTGCGGCGAAAGTGTACACTAACGGTGTACTATTATTTATGATAATAAAATTGATGATTCAAGTACATTATCCCGTTGTATGCTATGGATACCAAACCAACATACGCGGCTACGCTCGCGCCGTCTCCTGCCGCGCCCCGCACGAGCGTGCACGACCCGCGCTCTGCTCAACTCTCTGATTGCTCAGTATCCGGATGTTGACATATTCTACACTAAACTCAGTACTCTTTTTGATTTGTATATACTTTTCCTAAGTGGAAGATTTTAATATACCTATATGAACATCATCATCATCTCAGCCAAAAGACGTCCACTGCTGGACATAGGTCTCCCCCAAACTGGGAGGGATTTGCCATAATCGCCACGCTTGGCATGCGGGTTGGTGATTGTAGTGAGACGGTGTTCTCAGTAGGACGCTGTTGCACGTCTTTTGGTGTACTATCCTTTAGTTGACTGTTACGACACCCACCAGGAGACGGGGTGGTGGGGTGCACACGGCTCATATATGTACATAGGTTTTTGTTACTATTGTAACACTATAACGTTGTAGTGGCTTGCTGTATGTGTTGAGCAAACTGTAAAAGCAGTGAGCAGTTAATTAAATAAATAATCTCTGGGCAACAATTATTGTATCTATACATTCACAGCGGACAATTCGTAAACACGACACGTGA
This sequence comes from Hypercompe scribonia, assembly GCA_949316085.1. Lineage (NCBI taxonomy): Eukaryota > Metazoa > Arthropoda > Insecta > Lepidoptera > Erebidae > Hypercompe > Hypercompe scribonia. The sequence goes on along the minus strand of OX438981.1, from coordinate 18,583,037 downwards.
CCATATCAATATACATTACATCAATTTTTTTTTCTATTTTAAGAACCTGCCAAAGTGACTCTATTCTGCCTGGTGGAAAGCATAAATAGAATCCAAAAGTTGTAGTCACCATAGTCATTGCGAATGCTGACAATGTAGTATGGAGACCCACACTATGGCGGCCTATTAAGATGCTTTTTTACGCCTCACTTGGAGACGTAAAAGGCATGACAGTCATCGTATTGCACATACTTACCACGACAACTGTCACCCCTGCATCAAGGGGTCTCTGGTCAATTACTCCCCAGCCTAACCTGCCCATGAAAGTTTTCACTTCAAAAGTTTAATATTTTTTCATGATTTAATAAACGAGGGTTCTCTCTCTAGTGTCATTTGTTCAACCGCCATTGTGTGCGAGTTGGAGTGTTGCTCCCACAGATACGGAATCCGTTCGTTCGGTCGCAGCGCTCGTCACAATTTCTTCAGACAATAGCTTCTGTAACAATTACATAGAACGGGTGAGAGGTTCGTAAAAATTGTGATATAATATGATAAAAGATGTTTGAATAATTACTTTGAATTTGTGTAAGATATTAAAGTAAACCGTGGGTGATATTAAACTTTATGGCAAAGTTTCAAGTCTTCTGAGGAGTTATGGAGGTGTTTCCATTGATATTTAACTATATCTGCAAGTGTTTGATTCAACAAAATCTCTATCGATTTTCAGGCAATCCGCAAGCGTGTTTTCTTTTACGTAGAAGTTCACCCTTTTTAGGGTTCCGTAGCCAAATGGCAAAATACGGAACCCTTATAGATTCGTCATGTCTGTCTGTCTGCCTGTCTGTCCGTCCGTATGTCACAGACACTTTTTTTTCAAAACTATAAAAACTATACTGTTGAAACTTAGTAAGTAGATGTATTCTGTAAGCCGCATTAAGATTTTCAAGAAAATACAAAAAAAAATTTTGGGGGCCTCCTATACCTAGAACTGAAACTGACATTTTTTTCCACCTCAGTGTGGGATATCTGTGGATAGGTCTTCAAAAATGATATTGAGATAATATAAATGATATCATTTTTTTCTAAATTGAATAGTTTGCGCGAGACACTTCTAAAATGATAAAATTTATGTGTGTCCCTGAAACTTCTAAAATAAGGGAATGATAAAATTAAAAAAACTATATGATGTACATTACAACGTAAACCTCTACCGAAAGTTGGTTTGAACGAGATCTAGTAAGTAGTTTTTTTATTTTTAATGCGCCATAATCGCTGCTACGGAACCCTCATGGGCGAGTCCGACTCGCACTTGGCCACTTTTTTTTAACTCCAACAGCCTTAGCCGTAGTAGTGTAATCAAACCTTTATTCGTGCAATTACTTTGATACACCGGTAACTTGAACGCTAATTTATAATTTCTGTGGCAATACACAATTTGTATATTTCTACAATTTGCATCGTAACACTTAAACGGAAGCACCATACGGATAAAGTTAATGTGTGCCAACCTGTGAATGTTGCTTCTTAACATGTTTATTCAGCGACTGCCGGTGGTGGTACTTAGCGGGACACAAGGTACAAGCGTGGGCGGGCGCGGAGGAGGGCGCGGAGGAGGGCGCGGTGGCGGGCGCGGCGGCGGCAGCGGGGTGGTGCGAGGCGCGGTGTCGCGCCAGCGCGCGGCGCGACGTGAAGCGCAGCGCGCACCCGGCGCGAGCGCACGACAGCCGCGTCTGCGAGTGCGTGGCCATGTGCGCCGATAGCTTGTTCGTGCGGAACCGCTTTCCGCACACTGGGCAGATGTAGGGCAGCGCGCCTGTGCAACATAAGGATGTCCTTTATACTGAAGCCGGTCCTGAACTGGGCAGATTATATAAAATATAAAGAAACACAGAAGGTATGACCGTGCTTGGACACATAATTATTTGTCTTAGGCCAGGTCGAATCGGTGGCTTCTGATTCATCATCCACCACTTGGCCAGCGGCCATAAAACAAAACTCAAAACGTGTTAAAGCATCCCAAAAGCTCTGTTGCAGAGCGATATGATTCAGGAACGTTTAATTTAAATCCGACATCACCGCATCGTTGTATAATAGATGTTACCCAAACATTTCCAAATGAGGAAAAATACCAACAAAATGATAATTACCCGTGTGTATCCTAAGGTGATCACTTAACGTGTTCTTACTGGTAAATTTCTTGCCACATTCGTTGCACTCGAAAGGTCTCTCACCTGAAATCATATTTTTTTTTACATTAACCAGTTTGTTGATAAAAAAATTGATGATGATGATAATGTATGTGCTTGTATAGTGCACAGGTGTGTGTGAAAATGCAGGTGCACTTTCTGTTCCCCCACTTTCACAATCCAATGGGACGGTTACCCAACCCCACCGGGGAGAGATCAGAAGCAGGGCCGACGGTTTTACGTGCTCTCCGACGCAAAAAAAATACCACTCTTGAAACCAGATCCATATTTTGGGGATTCCCCCACCCCTTAAATGGAACACTTAGTAGATTTATACTATACTAGCTTCCGCCCGCGACTTCGTCCGCGTGGAATAGTTACTTCGGGCTGACACTTACTTTAACCCACGATTTCGTTTGTATAAGTGGGTAAGGGAACAATTCTGTCATACATGATTTATGCAAAACGTTAACCGTTTACGCAGCGCAAACAGCGGAAGCTCTCAATAGAAACAAAGTCTCCCGATTTTCAAACATTCTTCATTGGTGCTCCGTTTCTATTGATCTTAGCGTGATGATATATAGCCTATAGCCTTCTTCTGTAAATAGGCTATCCAACACAAAAAAAAAATTCATAACCGACCTGTAGTTCCTGAGATTAGCGCGTTCAAACAAATAAAACAAACAAACTCTTCAGCTTTATAATATTAGTATAGATTTACTGCCTAACAGTATTAAAAACCACTTGAACTATTGCTACAGCAATAAACATTTACAAAGTAGAGGACTGACCGCTATGTACTCGGAGGTGCGTGTTCAGGTTAGTGTTGGTGGTGTAGGTCTTGCCGCAGCCCGGCACGGGGCAGGCGCGGCGCGGGCGGGGCACGCAGTGGGACGCGGCCAGCCAGCGCGACAGCGTGCGAGCCCCGCACGAGCGGCACCACCACTCGCGCGACCCGCTGTGACGCGCCCTGGAATATATGCTGCATTTGAGACTCAGTCAATGGAACAGCAGTGGTTATCTTCGTCACGGTGTCAAGTCAGATCTGATTCCCACAACCAACAAGTCTTATTTTTTCTTGGTATTAATTATTAGTTTTTACTGCACTATGTATGTGACAGAGCAGTAAAGAGACGCCCCCTCAAGTATTCTGAAGATTTTTGACCTTCCCCCATTTAATGCACCGTAAGGGTTTTATGTGGCCCCTTCCCCCGCCCTAAACGTTACGTAACACGTAACGCGACCAAACAGGGTTGCTAACTTGAGATCTTAATATTCTAGATTTTTACTTAAATAAAAAAAAAACAATGTTATGTAACACATTGTTCGAACAGTTCCCTCCTACCTAAGCAACACATTGTAACATTCTACAAGACCGCTTGAACACTCCCAAAGGTATTTAAAAAAGTAGCTGTGCCTGCCAAAACTTTGTTGCCTATATTTCTATTCTTTGTCTACTTAGACCCTAATTATTTTACAGATACGCTCATTTTAAAATCTGTACATATACTTTTTTGTAAATGTACTAATCTAATTCATAGATTTCACAGAATACATAAACAGTAGTAGAGATATTTGATTCAACAAACATTACAATTTAATTTGTATTTTAAAACGATTGCACGATTGGCCTACTGGTTTAAGCGGTCGCCATGCCGCTCTCCAATTCGCTGCGTGTTGTGGGTTCAAATCCTACATGGGACAACACTTTGTGTGATCCGTAAATTGTTGTTCTGAGTCTGAATGTTCTTTGTGTCCATTTGTTATATGTTTGTAAAGTACCCCGTGACAGAGGATTTATTCCTAATGCGGGTGTTGTCTTTTTTAAAATAAAAAAAAAAAAAAATTTCCACACAACTCAGTTGTTTGTTATAAATTGAATATTATATTACACCAAAAAAAAAGTTTTAAATTAACTTATTTATGAACGACAGTTATTATTGATATTATAACTGCATGGATTACATAGTGCGCTCTACTGCACTGAGTATTGTGTGTTCAAACCCCACACGGGACACTTTGTGTAAACAACAAATTGTAATTCTGAACCTGTATGTCTTTGTATATGTATTATTTATATTTATAAAATTCTCCAGCACACAGGACACATTCCTAAAGAGGGTTTTGTCCTTTAAAAAACAAATAAAAAAAGAAAAAAAATTATGGAACATGAAGGTGTCTGAAATAAACGATTCATGTACATTCCTATCCATAGTATATTTACATATTATATAGTGAGTGATGATCTCATGCAAGCCACTCATTATATTAATGCTACTCAGGTTCTCCTACTTGTGTGTGTCATGTCACTATGTGCATGATCTCACTTTCACTTTGAAGGACACACACAACTGTTGAAACATGTTACAATACCTCAATGTAGTCTTCATTTAAGTATCTAGGGACTGGGGCAATGACTGTCCAGATAAATCACTATTTGTTTATTGAACGTCAAAATAATAGACATGGCCCGTTTTTTTTATGAACTACTAAGGTGAGGTATGTTTCAAAACCCTTCATAATCATGGAGTACATAGATCTGGGCATGGACATTGTCCGAATTATTTTTAGTTCATCCACACATACTATTAAACAATATAAAATATAGAATTATACTAGGTTTTAAATAAGAAATAAAGAAATAAGTTAAAAATATGCACTTTTCTATGTATTTCCTTTTCTACCAGATTCGTGCAAGTGCACCCCCTTGCCTTCCCCTCGTCATTTACATCTGCATGACATACCTTGTCACAGTTGTAATGGCAATTAAATCTCTTACAGTTTTAAGTATTTTCACTGTCAAATGTTGCAGCTTTGAAAGTATTATTTTCTAAATAATCTAAACATTATTTTGTAGGACTTTAGTGGTTAGATTTGCAGAGCGCTTCAGAAAGTTCATAGTAAAAAAACACAAAGTATGTAAATTTACCTGTTGTAGATCAATATATTATGTAGATAGAAAGTAGGTTGAGTGTAATAGTGCTGTTTGTAGAACTTAGTGTAAAACTCCTTTAAATTACACATATAACATAAAATCACACCTGTTCCCCCAAAAGGAGCCAGTAGTATAATTAAATGTCCAGTTATCACCAGTGTTTTGGTTGCACATAATAGGTGACAGGCCTATTGCTGCCAATTGAAATGTTTTATCTATCCGAGCCTTGTCTGTCAATCAGCAGCACCGCTTGCAGATGAGGTTGATTTTAATTTTTTGAATAGAATCCTATCCATTATGTTATATTAAATTGATTTTTGACAAATCATTCATGTTCTGCACACTTTGTAAACAGTTTAAAAATAGATATTCTGTGATCTTCAAAACATGTTTCAAATGGGACACAGAGAAGTAGTTTTTCTAGAACACTTGAACTGGTTGAAAAATCTAAATTAATGCAAAAATCTACTGAAATTAATTACTATAGAATTAATTTAATTTTGTTGTTATATTTTAATGAAATCTTTGAAAACAAAACAATTTACTAAAGATTACTTACAGATGTAATTTAAAATTAAATTTTCTTCCAAAAACTTTATGACAATGTGGACAAGTGTGTGTCGTGGGCGGGCTCCAGTGCCGGCAACGACGATGAGATCCACATTCGCTACACTTTGCTTCCTCCAGACTCAAGGCATAATTATCACAACTTTTTTCTTCATTTTCCGTTACACTGTCGACATTAGTCTCCGAGTCATTTTCCTGATTATTTTCTATTTTTGGCATATAATAAGAGTTATTCTCGCGGTTTATACAAACTTCACCTTTACAACTGACTTTCTGTTCAGATAATTCGTATTCGCGGAATATTTGTGCATCAAAGATTTTCTTTGATTTCTCACATTTTTCCAAAAACTTTATGGTTATGTCCAGCTCGATTAGGCAATCACTACATATGCTAGATGGACCGATATCGTTCAGATCGGTTTTTAGACCTACTTTTTTAAGTTTTTCATGTAAATTAATACCATTCTGCTTACGAAATAAGGAGTACACTACATTTTTCTGTTTTAAACATACTCTGCAAGAATTCGCGTCTCTAAATGTATCCATTAGTATATTTTTAAATTATTTTATTTTACTACAAAATAAATGTTTTCATTAATAAGAAAGCAAGTAACTTTTAGACTATTTATACTATTTACACCGGCCCGTCAATAACATGGATCATTGACACATTTGACTTTGATATTTAGGTACAGGGGCTGCCAGTTATAATTTTGTACATTTTGTAACTGATTTGAAAAAATTGTATAACTGAAAAATAAGATTCACCGTAGAATTCGATTGGAAAAAAATTGAAAATACTAGAAAAGTGCTAACGCAAATATAAAAATTGACATGGTACTCAAAGTTGTCCTAATTCATATCAAGGTATTAAACATAACGAAATTAAGCTTGCTTGCGTAAAGTCGTTGTTGTGATCAAAGAAATAAAATTATCAATAAGTTATCAGAAAGGTACATAAAATGAAATTGGTTTTGTATGAACTCCTCACATACGTACATTTGTTTACAATCGCTAAGACAAATACACGCGAAATAAATACATGCTTTTTTATCATATAAATAACCATAAGAAAACCAACTTAAGTAACGTTTGTAGTACAGTAGAAAAAAACAGGTACTGTATCAAAGCAACATTTATTTCTTTAAAATTTTAATTGAGTAAAAATTTTATTTTAGTAGTATTGTCGCAACGGCAATAGAAATCACAATAACGATGCACAACCGAATACATAAACCTAAACCAAATAGGCCGAGAAATCAAAAGCCATTATATTACGTAACAATCCATACCAAACATGAATTTAAAACGTTACGGAAAAACATCGTTGCCGCCAGTAAGTAAAATCAGTTATTACGTGAATTAAATGTGTAAGCAGTTGCCGACTGCTGTGATTCAGGGTAAGTAATAATGTGGGACCAAGTGACGCAAGAGTGTATTCGGTAAGGTTCGGCTAATGTCGGTTATAGTGATCTGCGTCAGGTGCGTATACGACCAGTGAGAGCCAAGGAAAGTGATCGTGATGTATTTGGTAACCGATGGACATGTGTTCGCATAGTGATGTCCTGTCACAGGGGGCGGACTTGGAATGCGTAGAGAAATACATCACAAATAATATCATGTTACCTACAAATTAGTTTAAAAATTAAAATATATCTAGGAATATACTACTACATAGATGTGAGGAAAACTTGATATGATATAAATTGCACAGAAATATTACTGTTTTAGCCACACACTTGTAACAAAAATTAAAATGTTTGGAATTAAAAACATTTTTCTGGACTAAGCTGTCAATCTAGTGGCTAATAATTCTGATTGATAAACTCGAGGACGAAGGTTCACTTTACTTACACACATATATTCCAATCAGTAATTTTTTTTTTATGAGCGCGGTCATTTGTTCGGTATCTGGATGTAATTAGTTTATAATATTTATGTATTTAGAAATTAATAAGCATGGTAATTTAAAAATGTGTGTGTTCGGCCTGTGGCAATATGCTTGATTCTATTTTAGAAGACTAAAATTATAGTCGACATAACATCAAAAATTTCGTGGGGTTTCTGACAACATTTATCTGCTTAAAAATAATGTAGGTACCAAGAACACTGAAATTCAAACAACAAAAAATAAATTTATTGTCTAAGTATTCGCATCAAAAGCATTTTCTGATGATACATCATTACTTTAAGTTTTTAAAAACATTTTGAAAAAGTATTTAAAAAAATATAGAAGGGCTAGATTTCTCCAAAAATTGGGTGAACTTGATTTCCAGTAGATAACATATTTATTCCATTAGGTTTCAAAAATAGAATAGGGATATTTTATAACATTATTTCTTATCAAGATTCGTCCCTGTTTAGTTTGGTACAGTTTTCTCTCGATTACGTTTCCTAATCAATTGGTATGCACATCCACACACTTGTTACACGTGAATGACGGTAGCCACCTATGTGCTGCCTAAAATAAATAGTAACTGTGCAAATATCAACCTTAAACAAACGGCATAGAAAGTAAAATATTTATTTTCTGATTCGGAAGGACAATTAAACTGCATTCGTTTAGGTATGATCGAAAGTATTATCGTGTATGGATGAAGTTCTCGGCTGGCACGTACGGCTACCCCCAAGTGAAACCTCAACGTCGGTTACATACTAATCAAATATGTTTTAAGTTATAAGTATAGGTGGAGGAGCTTGGTGCACATCGGTATCTCAGTAGTGATCGCGCCGATCGGGCGACCGCATCGACATGAAACTTACCACAGTAAGTACTAAGTGTGGGAAACGAGTGAAATTTTGTGTACAGTGGTACAGTGACAAGTGAGGATCAGTTATATAACGTGCGTGGTGTTTTTCAGATTGCGTTGGTGTTGTGCGTGTGCGTGTGGTTATCAGCTGGAGATGTCGCTCACTTCAAATCGGCGAAGACCAAGCTCCTAGGGAAGATAGTGCGCGCTAAGCACAACAAGCGAGGTGTACTCTCCCCCATACCACCTTACAAACTTGGATACGACATTCCTGTAGTAACGCATTCAGTGTTGAAACCTTTAGTTGTATCATATCCACCGGCTGCGGCGGTAACCGCAGTTAAAGTGCCGCTTACTAACCCCTTAGCTACTCGTTATCCTGTACCAGTCGGACATAGAGTACCAGTGCCACATCCTCATTATGGCCTCAAATTCCCTCACCACACGAAGACTGTACTATTACCCCAACCTGAAAACCATTTCCATCATCACCATCATCATGTAGAACCTAAACCAGTGATACCAGTAGAGCCGACACATGTACACGTCCCAGCTCCAGTACCTGTTCCCGCTACACCCTTAGTGCCTATTGCACAACCTGCTGCGACAGTCCATGCACATCCTGTACCAGTTCCTTCACCTGTATTAATACAGCCACAACCACTCCCAGCGCCCGCACCAGTCTTCCCGTCACCAGCTTTAACTCCGGCAGCTCATCTTGTGCCTCAAGAACATGTTCATCTAAGGCCAGTTGTGCCCGCTGCTGCGCCTCTTTTACCAGCACCAGCGTCATTCACTCCTTTATTACCTGTGCAATCACAATTCCCGTATATTTTGCGGCCGGGCAATGCAGTACAAACATCTTTCTTCGCAAATTACCCTAGATATCCATTCTTAAACTATCCATCTCCATTCTACCCACTACTTCAGGCTGCTGCCCCACCGCCTGTCAATCAAGTACTATTGGGTCATCCTCAAACTCCTCACTTGCATCCACACTTACATTTAGTTCCACAGGCTGGAAATCAAGATGGAGTTGTAATTGAACAACCAGGGGCGCATGAACAAACGTTACTACATCATGCGCAGCCTGATGGACCTCATCTTCACTTACAACCTACGCAACCAACCATACACCTGCAACCGACGCAACCAGCTGTTCATTTACAACCAGATGTGCACCTACAGCAAGACTTGCATCATCAGCATGAGGTGCCTATACAGCCAGGTCAGCCTGAACTCCATGTTCATTCTGCACAACCCGAGATTCATTTCCAGTCTCCTCAACCTGGTTTTCTGCAGCCTACACAGCCTACTGTTCACGTTCAACCTACTCAACCGGCGATTCATCAAGTTCCACTTCAACATGACGGCTGGTCTCCAGTGCAGCCAACGCCTCATGATATTGCAGTTTCTCAAGCCGGAGTTCATGTAGGGCAAGATGCTAACTTTGGCCATGGTGCTCAATTTGGACATGACGGCCAAGCCAATCAATACGACCAAGGCAATTACTTTGGACAGGGAGGTCAATTCGGTCAAGACGGAAATTTTGGTCAAGATAATAACTTTGGTCAGGCCGGTCACCATCAATTTACACAAGAACATGGCACGCAAGTCTACGAACATCATAGTGGTGACGGCCAATACAACTATCAGAACGAATTACAGCATCACATTCACCAACAGTTGGATCAGGCGCAGTACGAACAGCACTTTAACAATCAACAACACCAGCAAGCCAGTGTACCTCACGATTCGTATGGTGTGCCTCTAAACCAGGACTATGGTCAACCTAACCAGGATTTTGGTCACAACGGGCAAAACTTTGGACAAGGTCAGGACTTCAACCAGCAGGGTCAACAGTTTGGGCAGGGTCAGGACTTTAACCAGCAGGGTCAACAGTTTGGACAGGGTCAAGACTTCAGTCATCATGGTCAAAATTTTGGGCAAGGCGATTTTAATCAGCATAGACAAGATTTCAATCAAGGACAGGATTTCAGTCAGCAACAGCCGGCTGCGGAGTATGGTGTACCGCAAGGTGCTGAGGGGCGGAGTTCAGAAGGAGATGAGGAATTCCACAATCATATACCTCTAAAGCTACAGCCCCCGCTTGAGAAAGCGCTCGAACATTTCAGGAGATAGTTTCATCTATTGGTTTTCAGAGATGTTTTGTAGCATTTACTAATTTCCACGATGTCACAGTGCAAAAAATTACGAAGATAGGTAGACCAATTTTTTGAAGTCATTACTTAAATTGACCTGGACGTAGGAACCTTTACCGAAATTTGTGTAATTTAAAGTATTGAGTATTTCAAACGGTTTCTAGTCTGCGTCATAAGTAAAATATATTGTGCGCGTGTCTGTGTACGGGCTGTAAGATAAATGTATGTTCACGTATTGCCTTTAACATTAAATAATTTAAGTCTAACGTAGATGTAAGGGAGATTATTTATTTATTTTTATAAATAAAATGTTCTGATTTGATGTTAATTTTTTATTCAATTTTCGTATGAAGTGATTAAATCTTATTATTATTTTGTATGCTGGAAATACATCCTTGCATTTTTTATATATCACTTACTATTGCTCGATGCTTCACTCGAAGCGAACTATATGTTATTACTATATATTATACTATGGCTGAGAATACAGCGAGTAAATAATTTTACACCTTAATTGAAAGATGTCTTAAGATAAGAGAGAGAAAAAAGGTATTTAAAGTTTTTTTTCTATATTATGAGTCTGCCAAAGTTACTCTACTCTGCCTGATGGCAAGCATGAATAGAATCCAAGAGTTGTGATCAACGTACTCATTGTAAATGCAGACAATGCGGTATGGTGATCCATACTATGACGGCCTGCGGCGTAAAAGGCGTGACAGTCATCGTCGCAGTGTAAGACTCACACAGGTACCACGATAACTGTCACCCGTGCACTAATGGGCCTCCGGTCTCGAACTCACCAACGAAACACGACATCACGGATGCTGTCGCTTTAGGTTGGTCTTCTGTGGGAGGGTAGTACTGCCCCGGTCGAGCCGGCCCGTTTGTGCTGAAATCAGCGTGGCTCTACTACCTAATTAGTTTATCTAATGTCTTTATTAATGAATTTATCCTATTCATTATTTGTGGCCAAATCTTTTGAGAAATCAATGTGCATAATTAGTCTCCTTTTCTCCGTTTCGTGCAGCTTCCCTAATTATTTATATGAAGTCTAAAATTTTGTATAAACAAAATATTAATGAAGTTCACTATGAGTATTTTAAGTGACTGCTTCCAATTTCTACAAACGCAACAAACTTATTTTAGAATTCGTTATAAGCACTGGTATTAATTAGAATTATAAAACAAATATGACTACAAAGAATCACCAATGATACTGTAACGTGGGATTGGAATTAAATAGATGCCAAGTTAAAAATACATTTGTATATAATTGGTACGCACTTAACGAATGGCTTGATTTGAATGCAAGCGCCTATGTAAAAAATTACTGCAAAACACAATTGAGCAACATTTTACGAATCACTTTCATCAGGATTTGCAACAATGAACTGGGTATATAGCCATCTGTACCCATGGGCCCCACCAGAATTATTTTCAGCTGTGCATTTACATTTACATATACTGTTAACCAGTATAAAATGTTATATTAGAGTTCTACCTTTTTTGTTTTTTTTTTACGCCGGAGGGACCTCTGGAGGGACGAAGGGCGTGTGTGGGACTCCCGGAAAACCGATATACCCACTAAACCCCACGGCGGCCTACCTCGGCAGTCGGAAGGAGCTCCAGGAACGCATTAGCGGCTTCTAGAGTTACTATGAAATTGGCATTATTTATGAAATAAGTTAATATATTTTATTTCTGTATGTTTTATATCTATTGATTAAAGTAATCACCCACATTATCAAAACATCCTTGTCAATACAATGACATTTTATTGATACCCTTTTCGAAGAAATCAGGTGGACGAGAAGGGTTCCAGCGATTTCCTTTCTAGGGTACACCTGGTTCCCCGATTACTGGTACCTGAGACGGCGTGCGGTTTTTGGTTGGTTCGAGTCCGGCATAACCACCAGTAGGTGGTATCCGGGGGGATTTCCGCACAGAAAAAAAAAAAGAAAAAAAATGTGGACGAGAAGCATCAAATTCTTCACGTACATTTTATACTGCCTCGGGTAACGTGACGCACAAGCACGTTACACGCAAGTACAAGGCGTATATATACGCACGACCGTATACATTGCAATGGGTTAGGAAGTAAATATAAAACACCATAACACTGACATCATTTTACCCAGTTTCATAAGCTCTACTCTATCATAACTTTATAACCTCCTATTCTTGTTTCGAATATAGTAATGAGCACAGATTATTATTTAATAATTATAATCTCATTAATATTAGAACTGGCCAGTTAGAAATTAAATTAAGGAATTAAGAGTATGTACCCGTTTATATTAAAAGGTTGGAAGCAAAAAGTTCTATAAACAATTAGTTCATTTAGATGCTTTATGGTACGGCCAGGATTGTCTTTTTCACTAATGAACGGACATAAATACACTAAATGCCTACCACCTCCGGCTATCGTTCGCACGGGCAGTCGTGCACATAAATAAACTGCCAGGATATACCACCGTCATTAGAAAGGAACACCATTCTGAATTTGAACCACGACATATGTTATTAAACACAAGGCTGTGTCGCCCTGGCCTGTTATACGTACATGTTATTACAGTGTTACAGGATATACTTTTTGTGTTCAAGGTGGTTTTGATGGTTTTAGGATTGCATAATATTATTGAAAATACAACAGTCCAACAAATATTTATTTATCAAAAATGATTAGAACAATTTTTAGCCTTGAAAATGAATATGATTGTTACAACATTTGTCGTTTGTCCTCCATCTCACCTGATGGAAAGTGTAGATGAAGACGAAGGTGGTACACGCCCATCCAAAAGAAACCTGTTCACTCTACTCTTAAAGGTTTCAGAGTTCAAGTCATCAGGAAAAATAGACCCAGGCAGGTCGTTCCAAATCCTGGCGATTCTCACCAAAAAGAGCTGTCAAACCGTTTAATTCGGCTTGATAATAATAATACAATAATACATATCGAAGAATTAACAAAACGATACCACGAATATAAACACAGAGTCGCTTATCTTCAGCATCATCCGACACAGTCTTTAATAGTCCACTACTGGACATAGACTTTTCCTTAGAAATGAGATTTCGGCGCATTTTTTTACGCCCATTTTCAAGAACATAACATTAAAACAGAAACAGATTAAAGAACTTGAAGTACACTTCATTCATACTTTCGAAACGTTAAATAAAAATGTCCTGTTTTTAATGGGTTGTAGGCTTGTGTTTGACGGTTTTTTATGTTTTTCCGGCAGTTACTAGTTTGAGTGGCAGGCCCTCGACCCTGGCCTGATTGAGATAATGCTAGCTACTCGCTAATCCATCTGTGCAATACCATTTTCCAAGGCGTTCCTTCTCTAGATTAACCTTCTGTAAGTTTTTCTTTGGACGCATTACATACACTATTCGGTTTTGTTGACGTCATTATTTCTTAGGCCTCTTCTTAAGCTTTTAATTTTGAATTAATTAAAAAAAAAGTCTCTTCCAACTATTTATTAAAACACGCTAGAAGGAATAAAATAAACTTTTCCTTTAAAAGTTTTACTATTAACTTAAAACTTCACTATCAACTTTTAACTTTTGCAATCAAAAATACATACAGAGTGGGCCAAGAATTCGTTAACATTTGAATCTAACATCCCGCGCAAACATGTTACGGGAGTTCTTGGGATCGATGCTACTGGGATTTGTTTCCTACAATTGTAACATATGGTTTCAATAAGATGGAGCCACTTGTCACACGTCTAACGAGTCCCTGCTGGTGATCAAAGACATTTTTCCGGAAAAGCTGATTTCCAGACGAGGTGACATTCCATGGCCACCCAGAAGTCCAGATCTATACCCAACAGACTTCTTTTATAGGGTTATTTGAAGAATCATGTCTACATTAATAAACCAAATACACTACGTCAACTAAGAGAAAAAAATCAGCGAAGAGATGTCGGTGATCTCGCAGTCTCTTTGCCGACGAGCGCGCGAGCGTCCGAAAATTTCGGTGCTCGCTTAAAAGAGTGCAAACGTCAAAACGGTTGTCAATTAGACGATGTAATTTTTAAAAAATACAAGTTCCAAGTAATTAGCTTTCTTGTAAATAAATAAGTTTTATAACATATCAAGTGTTTTTTTTTTAAGATTTTTTCTAATGTTAACTAATTCATGACCCATTCTATATTCCAAGAGATAACACAAAATAACTTGTTGGATCTTCGATACCGCAAAAATGTGAGCTTTTGAGGTTGAATGTATGAATGTTTATTATTCTAGAACTTGTATAAAGTTCGACCCAGAGATAGATTATACTCTAAAAATTGTAATCTATAATAATTCTGAAAATATAACATGGGTTCAAAAATATTCTTGCTTCTGATAGCTTATGTCTTGATAAAACTTACAGCTTACTTAACATCACGCTCCGACTATCAGGTGTACAGTAGTGCCCATATACGCGAATAGCAACTATTTTATGACATACACCCAGCAGTGTTTATGTAGACCGGACCACCCAGTATAGATTGTATCGATGTCGTGTGCCAATCACAAGAATATCGTAAGCCATTTCCTTTTACGTGTGTACTTGTGAACATTCCTAACTAATTTATGTAAAGCATTGCGTATATGCTACGATAAGAAGAATAATTGACAGTTTAGAAAAATTACAAGAATAACCTTCATCATCCACCTACTTTCACCAAGAGAATGAGTTTACCGGAGACCCTAATTTTCTCCAACCTAATTTTGGAAACACACGAAAACCATTAAACCCCAGGTTACTATTATTAATACCACTACTACTTCGGTACTAGTCCACTGCTGGACGTAAGTCTTGCCTAAGAAAGGAGGCCTAATGTACCACGCTGGTTAGCTTGCTCCCTCAGTGGGCTTTTACGACGACGTACTCCTAGCCGATTTCGGCCACGGCCGCCAGCTTTAACGCAAATCAGCCAGCTACGCACCTTTTGTTCCAACTCCCTTACAATCCGATGAGACCGTTATCCCACACGACTGGGGAGATATTAGGCACAGAATCGGCGGCTTTACGTGCTCTTTACGCACGAGGATTAAGACCCCAAGTTCCAAACTTCGGGCTGTTATTAATTATCACAGTAACCAGAAAAATTCAACAACACTTTTTGGCACAACCCAAGAATCGAACCCGAGACATCTGGATCCAATTTGAAGCAACCGCTAGACCAACACGACCAACGCGACGCCTTCGTGATGCGCGAGGTGTGACTATCGGCACTTGGTCGCGTGGTTTGTTTAAACTGTCGGTACTACTACACACTACGCTTATGACGTCGGCATACTTTGTTTCGTCTCTACGGTGGGGATTGCATCCACCGATGACAGGATTCCAAGATGTTATTAGCCGGTATTCGTCTTCGTGGGGGAAATTTTTATATTCCTTGATTTGAAGCGCTTCGAATATTATTCTAAAAAAATAATAACCATCTGTGGAGAAGACCTGTCGCTAAGCTTACACCAGTCCATCCGTGATCACAAGCGATATAAGCCGTTTGAAACATCAGGAAATAGAAGACATCGCAATCCTTTATATAATTTTAGCGCGAATTAGTCCCGCTATACAACAAAAATATGTGTATGTGTATAAACCGCGAAAAACATCTAAAAACAGAAAAGTTGTTTCTTAAGACCTTAAAAGGGGTTCGAAACGATTCTTTCGTGTGTTTTAGCTGAGTGGTTGGGTTACTGAAGCCCCCACCATTCCCTCGGATGTTTCTACAAAGGGCTGCAACGCACGTTTGACTTTTTAGTTGCAAGTATCCAAGGACGGCCGTAGTTACCGTTTTGTTGTTTGCCCTTATAGTGTAAAAAATCCAAATATCTTCAACTGTACTTACTTTTTTCTACAATCATCTTAGTTTATATTCTTACTATTTCATGCAAAGTGCAAATCCTACGCCAAAAACTGATTATCATTATTAGCAGAGTGGTGGGATGCTCATTTCTCAACCTTGAAAAATTAACACTCTCTACATTTCTCAATTCATTTGGTCTTGTAAAGCTCTGTTTGCTTAATTGATCAGAGCTTTTCCTTCTGTTGCATTATCACTGTACAGCGAGTAATATTTCGCGGAATAATTTACAATTGAATAATACTGTATAACGCTACCACCACGAGAAATAATTGCCAATAACTGGATTAGTTTAGGAGAAATACGTAAGATAATATAGCAGTTACTTGAGTCGTCTCCATGTTCTGGGCTTCGTCCTAACTTCATTTGTTTCAGAGATACTTTTTATTTATTGTATTATACAATACGACGACTTATACAACGTTACATAACGATCCTTATTTCTTTCTTTCTTATCGAGACACGTTGTAGACTAAATATCATCAGCCGAACATGAATGAAAAATGTTCTCTAAATACCAACTAGCTTTTGTCTGTAGCTCCACCCTCGTGTATGGCGTTTATCACGGTAATAAGTAGCCTATATGTTATTCTGATGTATAACTTATATTTCTGCAAAGTTTTATCAAAATCCGTTTAGGAATTTTTGTGTGAAAGAATACCAAATGTCCATACAACCTCACAAAATTTTACATTTATAATGTAGTAGGTTTTGAAATCCTAAGTAACGGAAGGTACACAATTTGGATGTAAAATTTGTATTTAACAAGAAGACCACGCCAATTTACAATATCCAAATTACTAAATTATTTCATGTTCAGGCGTGCTTCTGAGCTCTTTTGACTAGCGCAGTTTAGCTTTGGAACTATGTATTGAGTATTCTCCACTGAAACACAACAAGTTTAAAATCAAAATCTCAAGAACAGTTACATACATTAAAGACTTACAGCTTAATTCTAAAACTATTATGTATCTTGAATTAAAATACATAAGTAAATGTAGTCATAGTGAATAATACGTTAGGTCAATCAAGGTGCTCGATCAACAGCTCGTTGGCCTATTGAGGCGGCGGGTCTCACGAGCCGGCCGATCTATTGTGGGACCAGCAAAACCTATACCACTTGCATTTACAATGTTACTCATTGTACTGTTATGCTATTGTTTTAGAATCATGTTTTTTAACAAACTCATAAGGTTTTACTCGGATTGTAGGGAACGTGGTCTTTCTGTGATAATATTGTTGTTACAAAGGTACTGCTGTAATTTACAATATACGAGTTAAAATGTACAAGTAATTTTATTTTATGATGGATGATAGTAAAAACACTAAAAATAGGGAAAGTGGTATATTTTTTTCTATATTAAGAGCCTGCCAAGGTGACTCTATTCTGCCTGATGAAAAGCATGAATAGAATCCAAGAGTTATGGTCACCATACTCATTGCAAATGCAGACAATGCAGTCTGGTGACCCACACTATGACGGTCTTGTGAGATGCTTTTTCACACTCCGCTTGGGGACGCAAAAGGCATGACAGTCATCGTGACAGTGTAAGACTTACACAGTTACCACGATAACCGTCACCCCTGGATCAATGGGTCTGGCATTACAAATGTTATATTTGTAAAACACGTTAAAGAAAACTTGTGGAGGAATTTTCCACTATATTTGTTGTCGTCTTTTTAAATGTCAAATAGAGGGATTTTATATTGGTATAGGGATAAAAGGAAAATATCATTAGTTACGTATGTATTCCAAAAAAGTAATATGTGTAGTGGAACATAAAACCTCTTCCGTTTTGAAACTTGGCCAGAAATAAAAAAATGTGTCACTATTTTCGTTTAGTGTCGTCAAAACACGATTCGTTTCTCAAAAGTTAATCTATAGCTAGAGTTTCTGTTATAAAAAGGATTTGTTGCCCAATTTTAATAAAAGTAAACTCAGACTAGTTATTTGTTAATATTCTTTTTTTATAGTCTTTGCTTTGTTGGGTTGTCTCCAGTTTAGATAAAAGAATCATTATCAAAAAACTAGAACCTTTCGAAATAAAATAAAGGTACATAAAACTGTTCGCATATGCATTGTGGAAGACACAAAAGTGCGAGGAAATGCTAGTTAATGCATGGAAGATAATATATGTTCCCCTTCTCTTCAAATTTGCTCCAGTTAGGTAAACAAAGCGATCAATAAATAAGAAATAAGAGTTGTTGCACATTAGGAGAGATCAGATGTCTTAATAACAGTCATTCGCTGATTCTAGTTCAGGTGTAGAATGACAAGAAGGGGGGCATTAAGGAACCACGAAGTTCCCATTTACAGCTATAGGTGGTCCGAGGTACGTCGAGGTTCCAGGGATTGCGTTACTAGGGTGCACTTGGTTCCCCGGCAACTGGTACCTGAGACGACGTGCGGTTTTTGGTCGGTTCGAGTCCGACATAATCACTTTTTGGTGGTATCCATGGGGATTGCCGCACAGTAAAAAAAAAACAAAATAAAGATGCAAAATGACACTTCGTTTGGTTTTAGTCAATTTCATTTCGACATACTGTCCAACTTTAAACCCTGGTGGAAAAACGGCCCGATGGAATTTCTTTACAGAAGAAATTGGAAGATCTTATAGTTTAAATGTTTCACTATGAAATACAAAACAAAACTTAGGTAATTTACGTAGTTCAATAATTATCCAGGTTGTGGTATATAACTGAGCAACATGCACACTGTCGGGTATCAACTAACATTCAATAATTTGATTGCGCAAATAGACCATTTTATTGTACAATATACGTATCATGATCGTAATTAACGTAAGCTTGTTTGTTACGCTTGTGCTCCGTAATTAATCAACCGATCCTTGTTCAATTACGTATACTCATATCTGGGTTTCAGAAAAAGACTCCTATCCAGAGAAAAAACCAAAAGTACTGTTTTAGATGAACGTATTTTAGCTGGGTCTCACGTGAGAGGAGGATACGGGTGGCAAACGCATTGAGTGCTTCCCATCAGGATCATCAGGGGTACCCTACGATCTCCTTCGAGGTGATGAGACTCCATGAAACCTAGAGGCGAGAGTCCTTAAGACCCTTATCAGTTTCGTAAGGACGCGCGGGAGTTGAGTCAGAGCCCTGAGACTCGAAAAATCGAAGATCAGGATCATGGAGGAGTGAAAGGAATGACTTGAGTAACCAAGCGCTGGGCAAGCAAGCAGGATATTAGACGTAGGTCATGTGGAGATGTGTCTTCGTGGCGGCCATCGAAGTGAGGATACTTTCACTCGGTAACGTGATTGCGGCGATAATATGGACTCCGCCAACTCTTTCTGCGAGCAAATTATGCTTGCGAAGAAAATAGCGGAGGAGGACCGAGAGAGATTGAGAACTACCTTGAGGCCTACCGGATTACCGCTCAGACAAAACAAAATGGCTATATATCGTGAGAGAATATAGTGACAATCCAACTAACTTACGAATGCAAATATACTCGTAGTATTAGTTAGTATGAAGTGTGGCATTAAGCACTCTTTAGTTTTCCTTTCACTCATTTCTTTGTAAGCTTAGAAATAGAAGATTTCGCTAATTTCCAAGATTAGCCGACATCGTATCTGAAAAAAATAATCGTTAGTGATAAATAAAATCATTCTTAAGCTGCCTACTGCCTGTATTATTTTAACAAAAACGATGTCTATCTGTCTATCGGTTTGATTGTAAGCATATGTGGGTTTTGCAATAGAAAACGAGTCCAACACATTTTCTTTGCAATTCCTAATGTATCCAGTATTTTTACACATATTATATCTTTGACTTTTGGCAAATATGTGGTCATTCAACTATTTAATTCGCATCGGTCACCTCTTATGCGAAGTATTAACCTCATTCATGAATGTTTAAGGTCTAAATGTCAGTTTCAAAATAAAAAATAAGTTCCAATTTTTTTAATTGTTGACATTTTACGTCATTCAGGGCTTACCATACGAGCTTGAAATATGAACACACCTTTCTGTTACGCCTATAAATAGATTATTTCAGTTACATCCTGGATAGATGCTTGTTGGAGCATCATAATATTTACTATGTATTCAAGCACGACTCCCAGTTTTAGGAAATTATCCGTCTCAAAACAAACACCACCTAACTTATTAATTTAATAAGTGTCGCAAGAAGTGGAGGCGTGTCTGTGCCGTGAGGTACTCGCAGTCCGCACGCGTGCTCTAGCGGGGGTCGGCAGGAGTGTTTATATAGTGCGCAGGCGCAACTAAGGGATTAGTGTTCCATTGACCATACAATAAACCACAAATATGAAGGCAGCTGTAAGTTTATATTTTTAAATATGATGTACTAAATATATTTTGTATATTTATTTTATAAGAAAGTTATTTTGTTTATTTTTTAAATTATTTTAATGAGTACTAGATTGTTTAACTTGAGTTACAAGATGAAGTAAAAAGTATAACACCGTGAGTTTTTAGGTTATTTCCAATTCGTTCCCTTTGGTGAACCCAGAAACCACAGCAAAATTTAATATTCATTAGAATTGTAGTTGCATTTAATCGAAGAAAAAACCTCAAAATATCTTTTTTCATTGAATTTTTTTTTTATTTTTGATCAATGATATGTATAAAGAAAAAAGTGTTTTGTAATTGTATCATAAAGAGTACTAGCATTGGCCGCGTCTACGCTCGCGTGTCCATCTCTTCATTCGTGTCTCGCTTTAAAAATAAGAAACATCTTTGTAACTGTGTATTTCTTATTTTGCTTTCTTAATGGGTAAAATTTAGAAAAATTCTTTCTTAAAATATTAAAAGTAAACATCAAGTTTCTACGTCCAACGGTTGAGGCTTTATGTTGATGGATCAGTGAGTCAGGACTAGACATTTTATCTGAATGATGATACTGTTTATCAAATCCTGCTGTATCTCTTTTCTAAAAAGTAATCTTCGGTGGTTAACGCAAATGCTTGTTCTCAAAGTTTGATCATTTCATTAAATACTTATCGATACTGACAGCATTCTAATTCTATTTATTGTTTGACTAAATTTTTATAATAATATAACGATTTAAGTAGGAATTTTTAAAACATTTAAAATAATAATCTTATAATTCTTCAATATATTGTTGGGTGAAAATTACAAATACTGTTATGGTGACGAAAATTTTACTTTGATATTTGACTAACTAGCTTGTGATCGAACGTTACAAAACAAAATTGCACGTCCAATCATAACCTTATACCCGACCAGGCAGCGGTTTTATTTATTACTAATTAAAAGTATTAAGTAACAATCATTTGTCTATATTAATATATTTTTAAGACAACAAATAATAAAGAGTACTGAACATTTTCAGTAAGATCGGAACACTTACACTTTTACAGCATTCCTTGACATTCTCTAAAGTTGATCGATTTCCTTTATTATCCTCCTCCTTATTAACCGAGTGTACAGATATTATGTGATTTTTATTCCACGTTTTCAGCATCCAACTCGCTGAGGCTATATTTTTATTTGACTTAAATTTTCTTTCAGTTGTGTGTTCTACTCCTGGTTGTAGCCTTAGCTACAGCTGTCGAAGAAAAGAAGAACGAAAAGCGCGGTCTTCTTGGCCTAGGTTATGGCTACAATAGCCATGGACTGGGCCTGTACACGCACGGTGCACCGCTCCTAAGCCATGGATACGGATTGGGCCACGGTTACGGGATTGGCCACGGATATGGAATCAGTCACGGAATTGGACTCAGCCACGGTTATGGAATCGGTCACGGAGTTGGGCTCGGCCACAGCATTTCGTTAGGACACGGGATTAGTCTCGGCCATGGACACGAACTCGGTCATGGATACAGTGGTCTCGGTGGATACGGTAAGTATACTCATCGACTTCCACTAGAAGTACTACCTTCTCTCTCATCTGCTCCCGCGCGTTAGTGAGACTTGCAGACCTATATAGTGATTCTTGTATCACAGGTGTCCAGAAGTCTCGTATCATTAGGTGACTCGCCTACGCATTTGCCCCCTAGGCTATGTGAAGCAATGTAATCGTACACACAAATAGTTACACTGTACAGAGTTCGACGAACAAAGTGGCAGCAATATCCAAAAACATAGTACTAGGTATCTCATCAACAGCCTTTTACAGTCCACTGCTGGACATAGGCCTCTCCTCAGCAAGGAGATTTTGGCCTACTATACGACGCTGGCTAGACAGGTTAGTACAGGATTGGTTTCAAGTTTTCCTTCTCTTTGTAGTGATATTTTCCTGAACAGTTTTTTGCCTTAGTCGCCTCTTACGACACCCACGGGATGAATAAGGGTGGTAATACTATGTATTCTTAATCCATCACTACACGGAAAGATATATTGATTAATAATCCAGAGCGTAATATAATTCAGAATAACGAAAATAAAGTCCACCTTCCATTCCATATCAATTAGTGATTACTAACGAATTAGTGGTTGCTTAAACTCCTGTTTTGGTCTTTTTAGGTTACGGTTACGGACACAGCTTAGTGGCATCAACTCCGATCGTGTCCCACAGCTACTCCGCCCCACTCCACTACGAGTCGTCTCTGCTTGGCCTCGGTCATGGGGGATGGCATTGAGCCCTTCGGCGGTAGTGTCTAGTACTAAGATAGTAAGTTCCGGATGTATATTTTGTATAATTTTTATTTTGGATTAAAGTTTACTTTTATATATTAATTTATATTTATTTTTATTTTCCTGACACTCTTATTATGTCCTCATTTTTAAAATTTGGTGCATTATTTCGATATTATTTGATATTCGTTCCTTATAATGTTTTTGTAAATAACTGAAAAAAACAAACAAAATTATAATTTTCTGAAAAATTGCCATCTCTACTTATGGACGATTCATTCTTGTCACAATATGCGTTTTATAAATTTAAAACTAATATATGTGAATAAATGTGTGCGTAAGATTAAACTGCCAAATATTATTCATCAAATTAGTACTGAATATCATTTGTTACGTATGTAATATTTATAGAAAACTTGATTTTACAAAGTAGTGTCACTTCGCAACACTGAGTCACGAGGGTGGGCCGATTGACCGCAATCTTCCATTAAAATCATGTACTTCCATCATTAATGAATAAACGAGTAATATGTACATGGTGTTGTCGCAACCGGAAGCTGTGCCGGCGCCGCCGGAACTTTACGAAACTTTGTAATGTCAACACCCTGACGCTGACATCTAGTTGCGCCTGGTTACTGATTGCTATCTGCGAAAATGTGCTAATATACTATGTAGAAGAAGTCTAAGAGTCGCGTGTGCCAGAATAACATTCTCATTGACACGTAAAGTTCTGATAAGTCTGATCAAGTGGTGTGGCCTCTGACAATTTATGTCAACCATACAACATTTCTTAATTAGCAAAAGAAAAGTAGTGTAAAAAACTGCTCTAAAAGGTCATTTCGATAAAAAGTATGTTAAAAAGTCATTGTTGTGTAAAAAATTGAAAGTAACAAATCTTTTTTCAAAAACATTGTAAATGCCTTGTTTTGAACTGTCATGAAAAAGATCAAAAAGAGAATTAAGAAAAGTACTAAGTACTATTATACTTTTTTTATTGCAATTGGTGTATTACCCAATATTGACCCTAATTAAAGTAAAAAAATAATAACGACTTAAAGGGTGGAAAAAAATTAAAATATTTAGGAGCATTAACGCTAAACACACTAACTATTTGTAAACAGCTAATTACTGAACAGTTGCTACTATCAAGGCTTTCGTTTTATATAAAATACAAACGTTTGAACATATATTTATTATACATTAAGACTCCATACCCTCACGTCATCCTTGGAATCTAAACTAGGCTATAGACCACACCCACGTAATATATTCCATTCTTCATTCTAGATCCAGTTCTGTTTCCTCATACGTGTGTACACGGCCCCATCACATATATTCTAGAACACTGCCTGGTCACTTTTTCCACTACAATTTCGTAATTCCACCACACGTTTCTCAATAGTTATAGATTCCTTGTCAGAAATTAGTGCAAATAGTATATGTAGACTGCTGAGTCTTGAAATCTATACCTAACAAAATCGTAAAACTATTTGATTCTCATTAAACATATTATTGAGAGATTGGGAGTGTGAATCACAGGTAGATTAGTATCTAGTTCAGGATTAGGTAGGTAGCTATGTGACGAGCACAATCATTAATACTCGTACAAAGTATAAAATGAAGTCGCTTTGTGCGCTTAGATTTATCAAATTACACAATGAATTTTAATATGTTTTTCGCTAGCAGAGAGAGAGATTCAAGAGGAAGTTTCTTATCTACGTATACTTAAATGAATCCGAATTTCATAGAATTTCGTGTGAAGGCAGGGCGCGTCCCTAGTTTGTTCTAAAGGCAAACAATTTGCTGTACCCACCACACTTTGTTGTGGCATATTGTAACTGTTTTAATGACAAATGAGAAACCACATTGATGCGAGTAATTGATAGAAACAATATTTGAAGCAGTCGGTATATAGTGTCAAAATTTGAGGTTGATCGATACAGAATTTTTAACTGACTTTAAAAAAAAGGAGGTTCCTAATTCGGATATTTATACTTGTTGTTATGTATGTTCGGACATAACTCTGTCATATACTGAGGGGTTGGTAAAATTCATTTCAGATTCGAAAGGTTTGTTCCGAAATAGTGCCATATAAATTTCATGTAGATCTGATGCTGAGTTTCAGAGATAGATAACAGAACTATTCAAAACAACTATTATTGGTGTTATATGCATCGTTTACGCGTCACAGCGTAATGTCATGCTTGTACACTCACAGGTAGTCCCGAGATGGGGACTTAACCGTCTGTTTTCTTTCTATAATCGCTAACACCTTTTTTCTCTCCCGTATTATTGGCTAATATTTTGTTTTAACCGCTTAGTTTACCATTGAGAGACGTCATTCTTATACTACATACATACATACTACTATATAGGTTTCTAATAACCCTTACGTTTGTAGAATCTCAACTTGGCTATAGGGGCTGATTCCATTGTCATCATATTAGATTATGATGATAGGATATCAGAGAAATCGAGGGTAACCCTCAAATTTTACAGTCTTAACAACATATATTAGTTTATTTCTTGAACTATACAGGTATTTGTGATTGGTAGTCGTCGATGATCTAGGAGTTCTGTTTAGGAGTTAGAGGATAACCCTTTCAAGAATATAATAATGTTTTATTTATTTTTCAAGATTTTTGATATGTGTTTGTGTTTGGTTACAGAGATATGTGCACAAGGAAATAATAAATGAGAATATAAAACACTTTAGCAAAAAGAAAAAAGAGAACTTTTTGAAATGGTACATTTTAACTAGGTGTATGGATCTATACCAAGCTAACCTATGAATAGCCTATAACCATTCTTGACATATTAAGATCCCTCCGTGCCTCAGGGAGCTCGTTAAGACATCGATCCTGGTTGCCGTACGAACATAAAGTAGCGATTAAAAGTATTTTGACAAGACTACTTTTGCAGTTATCTTTTTACTGAGTACTTCAAAATAATTTTAGTATTTTTTATATTATTATTTATGATGTATTTCATTATCTGTGAGTTACAAGTTGGTACTTGTTTGTTTTTTTTCTTTGTTAAAAATAAAACACATCTATACATGCGCTCAAAAGTATTTTGACAACCATTCAGTTCCTTGCTGGCAGCTGTTCTACTCACACTGCATATATTTTTGTCTATAAGGTGATATTTGTATATATTTGTCTATTACTCCGTATATATTTGTCTATTACTCCGCATTTATCAACATGCCTAAGACTAAAGAATATTCAAATGATATTAAAAATGCCGTGATAACTGCCCTACAAAGTGGAATGACGCAAGCAGAAGTTCCTCGAAGTTTATAATAAACGTAAAACTATTGAAAATAAGCCTCGAAGTAGCCGTCCGAAAAACCATCCGCTAAGGAAGACCATTTGATAAAAATCGACAAGTGATGTCCGAAAAACGGCTGTGCAAATAAAAAAACGAGTTACAGGAAAATTACGACGTGAATTTACACGTTTCAACAGTAAAACGCAGGCTAAAGGACTTCGGATTACATGGACGACGTCCAACTAAGAAACCTCTAATTTCTGCAAGGAATAGGAAGCTGCGCCTTGCGTTTGCGAAACGGTTCAGATTATGGACGAGTTCAAAATCGTCCAAGGTGTTGTGGAGTGACGAAAACAAATTTAATTTAGTGTCATCTGATGGTATACGGTACGTGCGACGTCCTGTAAACAAAAGATTTGATGTTCGATACCAAATACCCACAGTAAAGCATGGAGGTGGCAATATTATGATCTGGGGATGCTTTTCTCGCCGCGGAGTCGGACCTTTAGTTAGGATAGAAGGTACTATGGATCGTTTTATGTACGCAGATATATAAAAGCAACAAATGCTACCCTATGCTAAAGCAAATATGGCACCTCGTTGGTATTTTCAACAAGACAATGACCCAAAGCACAAATCGAAACCTGTCAACGACTTCATGAAATTCGCTAAAATCAAAATTCTCGACTGGTCAAGTCAAAGTGCCGATTTAAACCCGATAGAGTATCTTTGGAAAGAACTGAATCGCCGCGTAAGATGTCGAAACTACAAATAAAGATGCTTTATATGAAGCACTAAGTAACGAATGGAGCCGAATAACCATTGATCGTTTGCAGAAACTAGTTGACTCGATGCCGGCGCATTGTGAAGCGGTCTTGAAGGCTAATGGATATGCAATAAAATACTAATAGTTAATATCAAAAATATTTTTTTTTTTATTTTATAAAATAAAAAACTTTCCTTGTCAAAATACTTTTGAGCCGTGTCGTAAATAATTTTTCTTTCAGTTTTCTTTTTGTGTAGAAATACATTACATTTAAGTGTCTTAATTTGTGAAACGTATCATTACTTCAAATATAATCTTTGATTGGAAACAATTTTCTAATCATTTTTTGTGATATGTAATAAAATTGAGTTGTCAAAATACTTTTGAACGCTACTGTATATGCTAATCGTTATGAGTAGTGAACTTCAATGTTATTTAGTACTTGGGTTGAGGAGGTCTAGTGGCAGTCACTTTGTATAAAAAAATTGAAGTTCAATGAAATCGCAAGAGAATTAAAGGCGACCTCAGTTCAGATCGAGCAAAATGCTCGAAGGGATAGAGTTTGCTCTTTTAGTTCCTTTCAAATATGAAGAAAAGATTCTATTTCTAATGGTGGATCGTATTTACTTATTAGAAATTCATTTTACTCTAAAAAGGATAAAATAAGTCCTTTTTTAAAAAAGTTGAACCGACTTCAGACCATATCTACTCACAAAAATATACTAATAGAATAACACTAAAAAAAATTTTAATAAAAAATATACTAAAATAATAAATATAAAAATTACTAATCTAATTGAAAAACTAAAACAAGTGCAACCCAAAATTTAATGGATAATGTTATAAAACCTCCTTGCTTAGGGGGGTCTATGTCCAGCAGTTAATATGCTGCTTAGTAGTATATAAAACTTTCAGATTGTTGATGGAAATGATTAGATACCTAAACCCAATGCACAAAAGTAACATCGATGATCTATGTTAAAGTTATACCAGCTCGAATAAAAATTAAAAATTCAATATTCTTAATTCTAATGAAAGATCGTACATTTTGTTAATGAGAAAAATGACGATGGCAGATGGATGTGGATTGCTCAAGACCGAGATGGTCGGCGCTTTATGGGGGAGGCCTCCATTCAGCAATAGACGGCAATAGGTTGAAGCAAGCAAACAACCAGTTCAATTAGCAACAACTCAAATATTTATAACTAAATCAACTTAACATTTTAGAAAAATAGCTAGAACATATTGTTTGTTTTCTTATTACTACTTGTTTAATACATTTTTATACATCAAAGATTTACAGAAAAAACACAAACATGCAATACAAATTAATAATGGAAATTACGACACCAATGTATGTATAATGCCACGACCCACCGCATTTAAACATGGCAAAACGTTCAACAATTAACTCTCTACACCTTTTTGTGTATACCCATTACGTACGGGTCCAGGTTCGAACAAAAAAAAACCAGTTTAACTGTCATGTCCATAACGTGTTTTATGACGTCACAAGACACGCAAAGCTATGTCATTCAGGACCTGTCGAACGGCACTTAAGGTCACTATATTGCGTTATTGCAATGTCAAATCATTGTGAAAATGACAAACTCCAATAAAGTTAGTAAGGCTTTTCAAGATGCGAAAGTAAAATAATTAGCAGAAATAAATAATTGACGTAGTCTCATTAACATCATTATCAAAATTTGGAACTGCGCATAATGATCCTCTCCTGCGCACACTCCTGATTCAGGTTATGATGCGCTGGCCTGGGTCTGGAACAGTACTCTTCGTTACTTTCGATATTATAAGTTCGCATTACATTATGCAATATACATGTTGTCAAAACAACATTAGCAACCATGTCTGGATTTAAACGAATATTTTTATTGTATATTTCAAACTTTTGGTATAATATTCCGAATGCATCTTCGACTACTTTGCGTGCGCGTGACAGGCGATTGTTAAATTCTTTTTGGTCCTGAGATAGTTGTTGAGAACGAGAATATGGCCTCATTATGTTCTTTTGTAACGGAAAAGCCTCATCGCCCACGAAAACATGTGGAAGTGCTACGTTTGTCCTGGGCAATGCTTTGTCACTTGGAATATTGAACCTATTATTTTGAATTCGTTTTCCAATTTTTGAAGATGTAAAAATATCACCGTCGCTGTTTTTGCCATAAGCACCGATGTCAACAACTGTAAATCTGTATTTATCATCGACTATGGCCAAGAGAACTATCGAAAAATGTTTTTTATAGTTGTAGTAGAGCGATCCGCTGTTGGGTGGAGCTATTATATTTATATGATTGCCATCTATGGCACCAATGCAGTTTGGGAAATTTCACTTGTCATTAAACCCTTCCGTAATTTTTTCCCAATCTTCAGCTGTAGGTGTTGGCATATAAACACTCATCATTTTGTCAATAACCGCTTTGCACACTTCCTTAATTATTGACCTAATAGTTGTTTCGCCTAATCTAAAGCTTGTAGATAAATTTCTGACTGAAGTGCCACTCGTCAAATATCTGAAACAAAAAAGTTTTTAATTTTGTATTACACAAAATAGGCTGTAAAAAAGTGAATTGTATTTCATTATTATTTATTATGCAACGGGTCTATTCGCGTATGAAGTATTTATTTTGTAATTACTTCGACGTTTTGGCTAAGTTGCATTAGCCGTGGTCCCGAGTAGACTGGAGTGGCGGGTGTCGTCTTGTACAATCGTCAGGGTACCCACACAAACCTACCCTCACTAGGTTTGTGTGGGTACCCTGACGATTGTAAAAAACATAACTAGGGTAATAGCACGGTAATATGTTGCAAAGTTTGTATGTAACATATTACCGAAAGTATTAGATTTTATTTTATTTAGTCTTATTGTGAATTAGGTCCGCGGCACACTACATTCACTATATCCGTAGATATTATGTTCGGCGATTTTTTACGTTGCTTACAAACGTCGAGGTAATTACAAAATAAATACTTCACACGCGAATAGACCCGTTTCATAATAAATAATATGTATTTAAATCACGAGTGCTTAAAAATTGTATTTAGTTGACTATTTATTTTTTTCAGTACCAATGTGCAAGAAAACGTGGTCCAATTTAAGGGAAGCTCATCGTAGGGCTATTAAGAAAAAAACTACACAAAGCGGTCAAGCAGCAGTCTCAGTAAAAAAATAGCAATTCGAGGATGAAATGAATTTTTTGACACCCTTTTATAAAGAAAGAGCAACTGTGTCTTCACTACTCAGAGATAGTGATGATACAGAAAGCACTGTCAATGAAGATTCGCAGTTGTCTGCTCCCGATTGCCAATCGGATATTTCAATAATAGGAGATCGTCCAACATTATCTGACTCCTCTACAAAGAAATCCAAGTTTTCTAATATAAAAAGGCCAAGAGTACTTGACGAAGACAGATCTTCTGCATCGTCATTGTTAATCAAATATATATTAAAGGAAAAAGATGAAAATAATGAAGATGATATTGACAATTTTTTTTATGGTATAGCTGCAACGGTGAAGAAATTTAATGAATACAACAAAGCAATTATTAAATCTCAAATTTTTAATATTGTTTCGCAAATGGAACTCCGAGAAATCAATGAAAAAGGAAATAATTACTACAACAGTAATAATTATTCAACTGCAGGACCTTCTGGAAATTATTCAACGCCAGGACCTTCTAGAAATTATTTAACAGCAGGCTCTTCTGGATACAGTACTACAACGAACTATGATACAGAAAGGAATGCCACAGAGGTGAACACACCAATCTTGACTGATACTGGAAAAGATTTACCTAATTTTTAAAAATGTGATTAGTAAGAACTTAATTAGTGACAAAATGATGTCAAAATTACGAAAATAAAGGTTGATTTAAGGGGTTACCCCCACTTGTAGCACCAAAAAAAAGGCCTTTTTCATGAATTTTTTTAAAGAAAACTACAAAACTTTTTTAATCGATCAATATATCGTCTGAAAGAATACATTTTGAAGAACTTTCAGTAATTTTTTTATTGAAAAATATTACATTGTTTAGTGGCAAATGGCTGGCAATGAAAAAATTTGGCAACATCGTGGTGAAGTGGATCATCTGAAATAAAAATTGTGGATTGATTTAGTCAAATATAAGTATAAACTAGTCTTTAAGATACTTTTACATTGTTTTACTTATACACACATACATACTTACATATATACCGGACAAAAACTAAATTGTATTAAAATAACACATGGATCATACCACGAGGTAAAAAAAAAATAACGTAATAACTTTATTTACTTACTTTAAAGTCACAGCCAATTTCTCTTCGGGTGTGATCGCTTCTCTGAATCTTGTGTTTTGCTTAGATATGGAGCCTTGAATATGAGACAGTATGTTATAAAACACACATTGCGGCATATGATAGTAGGAATACAATTTTTTCTCGTCGGCTAGCAAATGCCTACGAGCTGTCCAATATTCACCCTCTTTTTTTCTTTGTTTAAACATTTCGTGCACCCAATAAACTTTCCTTTTTCTCTTGGGTCTTTCATTTTCTTCTGCATCAAGCGCTACAGCTATGAGTGCCAATTCACGGTTTGTAAAATTTAACATTATGAAGCACACGTGTAGACGCAGTGCCAATTGTTAACAGACTACGCGAAAATTCCTGGACTAACCGGTCTCCAGTCGTAGACCACGCGGCGTCCACCAGCGGCCAGCGCGGGGTCCACTGGGTGACGATGCGAGGTCCAATGGTTGACCGCGCGACGTTTATTGGTGATAACACGGTGTCCACCCGTGGACCACCTGTCGACAACGAGTGGACGCCGTGCGACGAGGCGGTGCGGAGTGGGTGCCGGGTGGCTCTAATGAGCTATGACCTTTAAGCGGTTTCTTCGCCGCTTCTTACGGCGCAAAAATGCTGTAGGTCCGATCTCCACATGGAACAACGCTTTGTGTAATTCGACTTGTAATAATTATTGTTGTTCTGAGTCTGAGTGCTTTTGTTGTCGGTTTCATGTATGTTTGTAAAGTCCCCCATGAGGCAATATTTATTTTTAGTGAGGGAGTAGCCTGTGCAAAAGGAAATAAAATATAACACAAATGTGGAGTAAGAAATAATTGCCAACTAGTAGGGGGGAAATTTAAGGTAATGGCTAGATTCAATGTTTAATATACTAACACAGGAATGCATATTAATTGTTTTTTTTTTTTGTTTTTAAAAGACAACGCCCGCATTAGGAATAAATCCTGTGTCGCGGGGGACTTTACAAACATACAAGAAATGGACACAAAGAACACCCAGACTCAGAACAACAATTTGTGGATCACACAAAGTGTTGTCCCATGTAGGATTTGAACCCACAACACTCAGCGAAATGGAGAACGGCGTGGCGACCGCTTAAACCACTAGGCCAATCGTGCAGTCAATTAAAGGCGAAATATCTTAAATCAAGCAACTCGAAACTGCTGAATACCTTGAGCCACTGCAATTGCGAAGAGATGGCGCTTCTATGGCAGTCCTCTATCGTCTTTATCATGGAGAGTAATCTGACGAGCTATTCCAATTGGTACCATTTTCTCTCTCCCTCTACAGTACAACACGTGCTGGCCTTGAAAGTCACCGATTTAGAATGGTAGACATACACTCCGGAACTAAGCAGTCCTTCTCTTCCTTCTTGTGCAAATCAGTTAAAACATGATATTCGCTACATACGGCGTAAAAAACATGTCACTAAGTCACCATAGTATGGTTCGCCATAATGCATAGCCTGTATGCGCAATGAGTATAGTGACCACCAGTCTTGAACACCATTCATACCTTGTATCGGGCAGAGTAGACTCACTTTGGCAGGTCTTGAATAAAAAACAAAAAAGCAATCCGTGTCGTCTCACATCAAAACATCTCGGTACTTGCATAGTTTGCATCAGAATACGATTATCTTATAGGATGCTGATGGTGGTGATGAAAATGGTATATTTATTAGAAGATGTAAAATAAAACTGCCCTCAATTGAACTGGCAGTTCTGTTCCATGATATTCATGAAGTTAGTTTCGGTATAATCATCAAAATCGGTAGACCCAGTTACAAATTATAAGGTTTTTCAATCGACTGTTTTGGAAGTTGATTAATAAGCTGCAATAAACTAGCAACCCTAGGCTACTGTGCTCTAAAACGAGGACTATTTTGCGCAGATTGTTCTGTCACATCAAGAGCATTAATGCACATATCATATTATAGTAATTTCAAACTCTACCTACGAGCGTGTCTAACATAATATGAACTACTTACTGGAGTAATTAAGGTGTCAGACCACAGCTGTATCCAGCCAGGAATTGTACCGTGAAAGTTAGCCGTTATAGGTATGTTTAGATGTTGTAACGAAATATGTAATACCTAGTTACTTTAGTATGAATAAAGTAAACGTATTACCTTTGCAACATATTTTTTTAATGAATTATAGAAATTCCTTGATAAAAAGTTCGACTGCACGGTTGGCCTAGTGGTTTAAGCGGTTTAGGAGGGATCTGGATGTCGTAATAACAGCTGTTCCCGGATCCCTCCTATGTCAGGCGCAGAGTGGCACACCGTGTGGTTTTAGTCGGTCCAATACCGACACACCACCCCGCCGTAAACCCCGGTGGGGTGACGGCCCGAGGGGGTTTCCATACGTTAAAAAAAAAGAAAAAAAAAAGGAGTGGTTTAAGCGGTCGCCACACCGCTACCGCTCTCTACTCGCGGTGAGTGTTGAGGATTCAAACCCCACATGGGACAACACTTTGTGTGATCCATAAATTGTTGTTCTGAGTTTTGATGTTCTTTGTGTCCGTTTCTTGTATGTTTGTAAAGTCCCCCGCGACACAGGATTTATTCCTAGTGCGGGTGTTGTCTTTAAAAAAAAGGAAAAAGAAAATAAAAAGTGGTACTACAACATCTCAGGATAACAATTGTGTCACCTTCATCAATATTTTTAATAGTCTACAGCCGGACATGTATATTGCGTGACAAAATAGGTCTACTCAATTGATTTCCAGTTTTGGTTTCTCAAACCAAAAATAAGGCATCTAAATGTTTAGTTTTTTGGTATTTGCGCAGTAACAGAATAGAACTGCTGTCTGCCCTGAACAGCCTAATGAAGAGTTGTACCAACCTAAATAAAAGTAGTAAGTAAAATATGAGTAGATCTCCAATCAGAACTTGTCTTTTGTTTGTAAATTCAAAATTTCGTCATTTACTTGAATTATTTTCATGACATTTAAATGAGACTTACATTTAGTGTTACCAGTTTAAATAAAAAACTATTATTGACATCAGTTTACAAATCTGAGATATCAGTTATCAGAAGAAACACTTTATTTGAATTGAGAATCTCTTTTTTTAAGTCGATTAAAAATTATACCTCAAAGATAACTTCAATCACACATTATGTAACACATTGTTAAAATGCAAATTATGTTACACATTTATTGGTCTGTGTCATAAAATACCAGTATCAAGGTGAGAACCTTCATTCTCATTGTTCCTCCTGTTTCGATAGATGGCGTTGATACCAAATTAGATCACGATGTGACTTCATTTGCATTGTTAATTTAAATAATTAAATATTTTGACGATTGAGTCGAGCTTCGACTATCGGTTTGCTTGTTATATTGGTAATAACAAATTGTGGTGACCTCTGTTGGGAATATACGTGTAGTTAAGATAACCCGTGAACTTTTTATCTGGCTCACGAACCCGGTACATATTCATGATCCTTACAGGTCGGATCGGTTGAAGTGAGTTCTTAGGCATGTTCAGTGGTTAATTTCAAGTTGAAAGTAAAGGGTTCTTCTTGCTGCACCACGGCCGACTTAAGGTAATTATGGTCACACGATCCCTTAAGGCTTGGGGACCCTAATGTTACCCTTACTCTTACTTACTCTTAGTACTCAAGACGGAATATGTACACATGCAAAAGAAAAATCAAGCAAGAAAAGGACAAAATACTCTTTAATCCATCAACCGTTATTACACCTAAATGAATCATATGAATCGCGTTTGAGTGTTTACCAGTAGCCACTGAAGAGTTCCTCATCACATCGGCTCCACAATACCAAATGATACAATTGATTACCTCGTTGGTCTCGCGTTTAGCGTATACGACTACCGATCAAGAGATCTCAGGTTCGATTCCCGGATCGGGCCAAATATTGATATTGGTTTTTTTTGATAATAAAAATGCTTAATTACAAGCTGGAGGTTAGAAGTTGTGGTCTCGGAACCGTGCCTCGGAGAGCATGTAAAGCTGTTGGTCCTGTGCATGGTGTGTCATAAGTAATATCGCGTGTGTAGTTAGCTGATTTCCGTGGAGACTGACCGCCGTGGCCGACATCGGCTCAAATATCTTGTTATATTTAATTTTGTTCTTTTTTGTTTCTCTCGTTTGGTTACTATATAGTGAGTTATGTTGATAAAAAACAATCGGAATACAATAACTATAAAAAAAAATTGTCAGTATGCTCATACACATTCTTTCTTCATTCATAAAAAATAGAACGCCTACAGTTTTTAAAATAGCATATTCTAAAGTTAAACAAACGTTGTTTTAGTTCTTTAAGGCGTTCTCCCACTACAAAAATAACATGACAGAATGTAATTTAAAACTTCTGGAACACTATAAAGTCATTATACCTCGTGCCTACTAAGAAAGATATATATTTTATCCAATTACATTTTTTGCCTACGGAAAATCACTCTTATTGTGCTGTAAGAGTTAAATTAAGATTATTGGCTGCGCCAAAACTTTTTTTAAGTGGTGGGTGGTGTGTTTTAGTAGATGGATAAAATTCTAGCAATGCAGTATTAATCTGAAATTTATTTCTCTACCTAAATTAGATTAGGCAAAGTGAATCTCTGCGACTTGCTATAAATTAAAAATAAGTACTACTTAGTTCAAAGCGGGTTTACAATAAAAATTGAAATAAAAAAGCGAAACTTAAAAAAATAAATCGTATTTATTAATAACAGTAGAAATAGATTACAAGAACACAAAATGTATAGTCACTTCGTTGTTCGCAAAGGATCATTTTAACTTTTGTATTTGATCTGAGCTATGTATATGAAAATATTATCCATATTTTTTTTTTAAATAGAACCCTACCAAAATGACTCTATTCTGCCTGATGGAAAGCATGAACAGAATATTATACTCATAAGTTAAATAAATAATAACTCTTTCAATAACAATTATAAATTCAAACAAGAATATACGTTCTCAAAAACTTATAAATACCGTCATTACCCATACATTACACAACCTCTCAATATTATAACATGGAAAACGTAATGATTACCAAAACAAACAATAAATAATTCTCAGGTATGTAATCTTGAGGCGGGTCAAGCGATATTGATATAAATCACGATGTCATAAGATATCGTGAATGAATATTTAGTGAATCTAAAAGTTCGACGCTGTGTCATCTGTTGGCTCTGCTTCGGAGGGAGAAGATCCTAGCTTACGAGTCTTGTTTCCTTTTAGATATTCAGATAGAAGTTATTCCACACAAAATCCCATGTACTCTCATTTTGTACAGGGTAGGCCACGAATTAGTTAACATTTGAAAAAAAATGTTTCACATATTATAAAAATTGTGTATTTACAAGAAATTTTGACGTTAGCACTCTACTAAGCGAGCACTGGAATTTTCGAATACTCGTCGGCAAAGAGTGCGCGAGATCGCCGACATCTCTTCGCTGACTTTTTCGTTTAGTTGACGTAGTGTATATGGTTTATTGATGTAGACACGATTCTTCAAATAACCCTATAAAAAGAAGTCTGTGGGGTGTAGATCTGGACTTCTGGGTGGCCATGTAATGTCACCTCGTCTGAAATCAACTTTGCCGGACACATGTCAGTGATCACCGGCAGGGGCTCATTGGATGTGGGACCAGTGGCTCCATCTCGTTGAAATCATGTGTTACGATTATAGCCAGTAAACTACAGTATCGGTCCTAAGAACTCCCGTAAAATTTTCACGTATTCAACAGAATTAACAGTAAACGGTCACAGTGAACGGCCGCGAGAATCTTCGAAAAAACAGGGTCCAATGATTCCGTTTTCTGAAAATGCAGCTCATACAGTTGAGAAAATGAAGTAGCGTGTTTAGTTTCTGGATTTTCACTGTTCTAATATCGAATTTTTTTGCACGGGGAATGCTTTTCGCACCATACCCTCCGTAGGGATGACGGGCGTGTGTGGGACTCCCGAAAAACCGATCTACCCACTAAACCCCGCGGTGGACTATCTCGGCAGTCAGGAGGAGCTCCAGCAACGCATTAGCAGCTTCTGGAGTCCTCCCTGCCGTACCTTATAACTGAGATACATCCCGGCCACCTCCCGACCGCACTGGAGTGTCGCCTGTCTACGATCGCTTGCAGCGGTCACATCACCCAAAAGTGTGGCCACAGCGACCCTTAGGTGACGATTGGGGAGCTACCGACGTCTACCGCGTCCCCTTCGCCGCCTCCTTCGAGCGGAATCGATCCTTTCCCGACCTCGCTCTGCGGTCTCCTTCTAGAGCATGACATCCTCACAGAAAGAGACCGCGGCTTCCCATCCACGGTGACAAGTTTCGTCCGATCCGTTCAACCAAGACTCGACGCTCAGACTTCCATGCAGGGCAGTCCTGTAGCGTGTGCTAGGCGGAGTCCCGTTCGGACCAGCAGTGGTGGCATTGGCGACCGACAGAACGAATTTGGTCGTAGACCATCGCGTCCATATCGGCCAGAATGCCGAAGGTCGGCGATCGCGCCAGGATCGTCGCCGCCTCATAGGAGATTGGGCGGTAGCCTCGCACGATCCGTATGGCCATCAACCGCTGCAGGCTCCTGAGTAGAGCCAGGCAGCGGGAGGCACCCGCCAGGTCATTAAGCCAAACGGGCGCCCCATAGAAGACCATGGATTTAACAACCTCCATGTAGAGGCGACGGACTTTGGCCCATGCACTGTTCTAATACCTGCAATTCTGTTTGTTTACATTTCCATTGAGGTGAAAATAAGCTAAACTTGGGCAAATTTAAATTACTAGGTTTTAGTTTCTGAACTATCTAGATCTTATATGGATGTAATTTCAAAATATGGCGTAATGATGTGCACGACAACCTTAATTCAACCGAACGTTTTCGCGTCGATAAATGAGGATTACGTCGAACAGAAGTGGAAACTTGCTGCACGTTCTCTTCGGTCAGAGAAGTCCGTGGGCCTGCAGTTTGTTTCACATTTAGCGTAGGTCCCGTCTCTTCGAACTTCTTCACCCATTTCTTTATTAAAGGAGCACTCGGATACTAATTTAAGTTGTGTAAATTGTACTCAACGCGAAATAAGCGTCTCACAGTAATAAGTGAACTGTTTTTAAATAAAATTGTTTCACACGGTAAGCGCGCTGCGATCCCGTGAAACGATCCATTATGATAACATTTCCGAGAAATGAGCTAGTGGTTAGACCCTCCCAGCGGCATTTATTTGCGCGGGATGTTACATTCACATGTTAACGAATGCTTGGATCACCTGTATATAGCCTAACTCATATCTTTTTTATTTTATACGGGGCAAACTAACAAACGGATCATCTGACATTTAAGGACCAGCGCTTCATCCTTTAAAGTAAGAGAACTCTCTTTTCTTGTAGATTTGGAGATCGTATCGTTCCACTTCTTACTTTTAAACTTAAAACAAGATTTGGTTTGTTTATCCTTTCCTTTTTAGTATTGGATAAAAAAGGATTTTAGCCTCGTTGCACGTACCTTATAAGATATCTACACCACTCTAAGGTTGGCTAGTAGAGTATGCCCAAGGCATTAAGTCCGCTTTTGCGCATGAGTACTAGAACTTTTGAAATAAATAAATAAAAAGATTTTTCCATATTAGACAGAGAGACTACAGGTAAACTGGATCAATTCATAGCACCTCAGTTTTGTTTACAATATACATGAATATTTAAATCTCATGCATTAATAAGTTCATCTTTATAGCTATTTACGTTAATAGGTAACTTTAAATTATAATTATTGCGAAAGGGTGTTTCATCAGGACAGGGGCAAGGGCGCTTGTGTAACATTTACACATAAATCTGATTGACTTTGTATAAATTGTCACCGGAACTGGGGGGATTTGTCAAATCTGTTTCGATTTCGGTTCCCATTAGACGGATACAGATATGAAGCTATTTGTGAGTATAATTTTTTTTTATATAATGCTAAAGATATTCCATCATGCAATATATTAAAACGATTTTCTGAATCAGAGGCTCATATATTTAGATTTTGCCTTTCTTATCCACAATTGTAAATTATAGAAAAGGTTTTTGTATCAATCTCCATTCTTGTAACTTTAATATTATTAGTTTTCAATCCATTTAAGAACATTGATAATAGATAATAGGCTAGATGCCACATTACTCAAATTAGTTACTTTTTATCATCGGTCAAAACGACAATTTTGTATGAAAAATGTACTAAATACAAAATCGTGACGTCACTGTTTTTGACTACTCAATCGAACAATATATTTCACTGTATATTTGATTGAAATTCGTAATAATAATAAAAAGCTATGTTAATTGTTTTTGCCGAGATGTTTCGCGATATTTGTTTTAATGAAGTGGACATTGGTATTTATTTACGATACAGTCATCTAAATACCCTATTGTACTTGTCAAATCCATACGAAATCTAGAGGTGCAGTATTCTAAAATAACTCAAAATGTAAAAAATGTTGTATTTAAAAGTTACCCAACTAAAATTTTCTTAATTTGGTTAAAAGTAGAGTACACATACATATATTTCTAAATCTTCATACGAAACCTTAAGAGGTTCCGTGAACGCAAGTTCTTAACGCGACTGTGTGAAGTCCGAAAAGTGCTTAACGAATATTGCTTAACATATTTATCAATATTTTTAACAATGTAGCTGTATTGTGTAAATGAAAAAATTATTTAAAAAAAAAATGTTTATGCATGAGTAAATGTTTGAGTACTGAAAAATTATAAAAACATTAAACTCCTCATGTAGTGTTACCGTAATTCGAAGAAATATAAACATGTATGTCACAAAAGATTGCGAATAATTTTCCTGAAGTAACTATTGATACATTTTCTCGAGACTTCTGCGAAACGAAAGTAATTTATCTTTTTTTAAGAATCAAATAATGTACATACATGTCATAAATTTCATGTTTATATTAATAGTAAATAATAATAAATATTTCGAACATTTCACACACAACGTCATCTAGTTTCAAACTAAACAGAGCTTGTGCTATGATAACTAGACTGACTGATAGAATACTTGTATACTTTTTTTTGTAAATACATACACACTATACATAGAAAACACCCAAATTTCGAAACAAATATTTGCAGATCATACAAACATTTGGTCCGACCCGGGAATCGAATCCTAGACCTCAAGCACGGCAGTCACATTCACTACCGCTGCGCCACCGAGGCAGTTAATAAATTTAGATATATCGATAAAATAAATCATATCATCAATGTTTTCAATAGCTGTTTAACTAAATGCTGACCTCCGGTACCGGACCATCCTCTTATACTTGGTCTACATTATTATGTATATTAAATACTCGCTGGATTTTCCGATCTAATGCATATTAATATTGTTTATGGTAACTTGTGCAACGTTTAGGAATAAATTCATGGATTACCCAATAACCTTAGTGCATGTTAAAATGAGTTCTTTGATCTTTTTATGCGCCTCGGCGGTGTCTTTCTGTTAAGCTACATTTTATTTAACTATCAAGTGCTTGACCGATAATTATATTTGTTAAATTCTAAGCTTCAACCTTGTGAGCAAATGGCCGCGATAGTAACATTTTAAGTCTAACACTTTGCCGTCAAATTAGTTGTTATGAACCATTCTTGTATTAATATTGTACCAACTTGTGTTGTCTAGGTGTGCACTGTTCTGCTTATCGTGAGCGCCTCTGCATCTCGCGATAAGCGTGGTATCTACGGCGAACTAGATGGCCTTCTATCTCCGAGCCTGCACTCACACAGCTCTCTTCACCACGCTCCTCTGAGCTCCCATGGACTCCACGCCGCACCTCTGTACTCGCCTCTGCATTCTCACAGCCACTATGGTCACTCGTACCCGGTACACAGCTTACACGCAGAACCACTTCATACAAGCCTGCACTCTGTTCCTGTGTTGAGCTCACACGAAGCTGTACTTCCTCATGTAGCTCCATTACACCTCAGTCATTCACCATTACACGTAGCTCCCTTACACTCAGCCCATTTAGATCATGATCTCCCCCTGTCCTTAAGCCACTCAAGTCCATACGTCCATGCAGCACCATTGTCTCACAGTCTACCGTTAACTAGCTATTCTCATCATTCCTCACCTCTCCACTTAAGCCACTCTGCTCTACACCACTCACCTTTATCTTTACACCACTCCTATCATCACTCACATTCGTCTCGTCGCCCTGTTGTCGTCAAAGTGATCAAGGCAGCACCTGTTAGATATGCGTCTGGTTGGTGGTGAAGAAAGTGTTGAAATAATAAAGTTATAAATATTACTTAAAATGAAGTTTCGATTTTAGAATATAATGATAACTACGCGGGTAGCATAGTGGTTTTTTACTACGCTAAGTACCTGCGTACTGGTTTAAACTCCACACGGGACAATATATTGTGTGATCCTCTTGTTTCCCCCTTCTTTCCTACCTTTTTGTGTACGTTTTATGTATATTTGTTAAGTCCTCTGTGTCACATGAAACATTTCCAAGGCGAGAGTAGTCTTTTAAAAAATAGGAAGTTTTACGACGATTCCTAAGACTTAAGGCTCTCTGTCCTATTAAGATCAAAATAGTCATTGACACTTCTCACCTTATTAGTGTTAACCTAATTTGATTTATTATTTAGTAGTTTAAACGAACGAAAAAGTCAGAGATTCTGGTTCGGACAACTTTTTTGCTATCGATGGAGAAGAAAATAACCATGGCAGATTAGAGTCCGCATGTGATGACGGATTAAAAACGCGGTATGTTACCATACCTATTTATCCCGTATGTGTTGTAAGAGTGAACTAAGAGAGCATCACAATAGCACTGTAAAGAGATGGAAATGGACACAAGCCATACACTAATCTGTCTGGTCAGCGTGGTATAGTAGGCTAAAACCTGAGGAAAGGTCAAAGTCCGGTAGTACATTATTATAGTCTGTTGATGATGATGATGTGATTAGAATCAGTGGTCAACATATAATTATAAATATTCACTCTTCTTTTATCCCCATCTCAAAGTACCTTCCCCACTCAACTGCCACACGCAAAATGTAGAACTCTAACCAGAATTTGAATTATTTTTCCTAAAAGAACCAACGGCTTCAGTTAGCAATACCAACTTAGTACTACTCACTATGAGCAGAAACCACATTCACAAAATGTTTGAGGTGACAAATGTTTTTACGACGGTGGTCTACATTCGTCAACAATAACAAAATGGTCATTGACAGCTGCCAGTGAGCCTTGGAGCTCACTGTGCAGGATCTGTTGCACAAGCCACCTCGCGTACACTACATTGATACGAATACAAACATGTTTACATAAAATATAGATAAATATAGTTGCGCAAGGATCTCGTCACAGACGTAGTTCTAACGTGAAACGTACAAGGAGTGGCCAAAGGTGACCACATCTCGTGCAAGCAATTAGAATTACGTTTTGGAGGCTTACGTTATAATTGAACAACTTTTTGGAAGTAATGAGATTTTTCTTTGACACATAAACTTGGACAAACAGTACCTAAGCAATCAAATTCTGAATTTAAAAACTTAGACCACAAAATTTCAACAGTCGGTCCTTTCTACCCCCACCTCGAAGTTTGGTAGACTGACTCCGACAGCGCGTTGGTTA
The DNA here is from genome assembly GCA_949316085.1 of Hypercompe scribonia. Lineage (NCBI taxonomy): Eukaryota > Metazoa > Arthropoda > Insecta > Lepidoptera > Erebidae > Hypercompe > Hypercompe scribonia. The sequence continues at coordinate 18,540,063 of OX438981.1, read as the reverse complement.
GCACAGTCCTACGAGCCGTGCCTACCATACCTGTGGAGTGTCATTCCGGGCTGTTTCTTCGCTATTCCGACCAACAAAACAGATTTGATCGTAGATTTTCATATCCATATCGTACAGAATGTCGAAGGGTAGAGATCGCGCCAGGACTATCGCCGCCTCCGAAGAGATCATGCTGTAGCCTCACACGATTTATTCGACCATCAGCCGCTGTAAACTCCTGAGCTGAGCCTTGGAGTATGAGAAACCTGCCAGCGGGCAAGCAGCTAACTTCTTTCCGTTGTCCCTGAGATCGGGCAATAGACACAGATGGCTAATCGCTCAAAATGATTTTCGAAGTCCACCGACTGCCTAGAATGAGGCCTAAATACTTTATGGATTGTTCTTCAACTTCACCTGGACTTCAGCGTCTTCCACCCGAAGGTATGAGCTGGGCAGTTCCTGGTACTTACATAAGCCATGAAACATCACCTCTGTTTTGTGAGGTGCCACACGAAGGCCGAGCTTACGAACATTTTTCACGACAAAATCCACACCCTTCCCGGTGAGCTAAAGCATCTCTTTGAAGCTTGGCCCTCTAGCTAGTGTTAGTGAATTGCATTGCAGGCGACACTTGGGCCAGGGAGCAGATTGGTGTGTAGAATGTTGGTGTGATGTATATCGTATGTGAGGAACCCCACAAACGTTTGATAGACCTAGATCATACCCCTGGGCGTTCAGCGCCAGTGCCACTCGCCTAAGCAAGCAAAGAAAACACGGATGAACTGTAATATGGCTAGATATGGTTGAATGGAAGCATGCAGTTTAGCACGGGTAGAGTAGTAGAGTAGAATGGAAGAAGAAACCGATTCCAAATATTGTTTGCGAACAAGGAGAAGGCAAAGACTATTATCAACTACGTTATTGTTATTCTGTAATAGATAATCAAAACAACATAAATGTCAAATAATGCAAATTAGATAATAAAAAAAAATCTATTTAATGTTTATAGTTAACTGCGACGAATTTTAGATAGAATGTTAGTTATCTGTAACCTTTATGTCTTTTTTCGGTACGGACTGATCAATGAAACATATTTATATAATAAATGCATATGTATGCACGTATTTATATATCACTTCCTCACATAATATAAATCTGTTGATTGTTTTTTGACCAAAGTGACTCTACTCTGATTGATGGAAAGCATAAATAGAATCCAAAAGCTGTAGTCACCATACTCATTGCAAATGCTGACAATGCAGTATGGTGACCCACACTATGGCGGCCTATTACGATTTCTTACGCCTCACTTGGGGACGTAAAAGACATGACAGTCATCGTAGCATTGTATTGCACACATTTACCACGACAACTGTCGTTTTTGCTTTAAATCTAACTCCTTTCCTTAGTATGCCCATGTTAGAAAAGCTAGGAACTAAACTCATAAAAGAACAACTGCAATGAACCAAACTAACTTTACAAGTATCTCGTCTATCTAGCCCTTATTAATCCCAAGGTTATTTAAGGTTGGTTACTTGTTCAACCTGTTTTACTGACTGTCAGTTTTTCCACATAGAGACTGGCGTCGGACCTCTTCAACCCTGGCACGAACTGAATTCGAAGGTTGAACTAGTTGTCAGCAGATATCCGGGTGTCGTAGTAGCAGCTGTTCCCGGATCCCTTCTATTGCAGGCGCAGAGTGGCACACTGTATAGTGTTAATCGGTCCAATTCCGACACACCATCCCGCCGCAAACTCCGGCGGGGTGACGGCCCGAGGCGGTTTCCACACATTAAAAAAAACAAAATAATCAGTAGATATATTTGTAGGCACTTACTTTCCACTAGCAATTGCAATTCTTGATAACCAGGACCGATTGCTAAACATGCTGTCTGTCGCACGGACGTGAAAGACCACCCATTTCGATACTCCGGGCTGTTTTCAAGACTTTCTTGTAAGAAAAACTCAACAACACTTTTTGCTCCGACCCGAGAATCGAACCCGAGACCTCTTGATCAGCAATCGTATACAGTAACCGCTAGACCAACGAAGCAGTTTGTAAACACCTATACTTTAATATAACTTAAAATTGCCTTGTAAATAATTGCATATAAATAATAACTTCTACTCGTTATTATCGCTCCCCACATGAGCTTATAATTGACCTTTACACTAGCAATGTAGCTAATAACACTAGCACAATATTCCTGTAATGATATTGATAAAACTCTAACGATATGGCCTATAGATAGAGCTTTATTGAAATTGTTTAGACAGTCAGTCATAAAGGTGTATTCATATCGTTGTCGATTTGAAACTATAACGTTCTGAACGTCACTATAATGTTATTTTTGCAAAACTCAATTTCTCTTTCTTTTTATGTTTGTTGCCCTTGAAATTATGTATGTTAATTATATTCTCGTTATGTCCCATTCAATTGGAAGAAAAATCACCATTAATTTAGAAAAAAAATACAGTTTCTTACAATCCATCATAATGTGTTACGGACTTCAATGCCATGTGCATTGATGTTCAATTCTTTCAAAAGTTAATAATGAATATTTAACATTCTTCTTATTCTTCCGGGATACTGAGATAGATTTACTACGTCACCATGTTTAATAAGATTCGATAAGGTAAAGAAATTAACAAGTGTAAGAAAGTAGACTGCGATGGTACGATCCCGTGGACAGGAGCAGTCTCAGTACATTGAAAAAGAAACTCAGTCGTAAAATTTGTAACTTATAAATATCTAAGAACACGCATTTCTTCGTTGCGTTTTGTGGTATCTTTAACAGAGTCACAATTTATTAAGAACAATACACTTGTACTTTTTTATTGTTTTACCAGTAATCTTTACCTCTCCTTAGATAGGTCTATAGTCTCCATAACCAGCGGTTCAAACGGATGGGTGTAGAGTTTGTGTAATTTTCTTCTTCTCTTTGCAGTGTTGTTGTCTGTAGTTATCAGTGTTGTTTCACCCTTGTATAGGAATAGTAATGTTCTGTACTTTTAATCTGTCACCACACACAAACCAATTTATTTTATTGTCCACTTTGAATCGATTAAGTATGTCCGAACCTTTACATAGTAGTGTGTTCAATCTATCTGGATCGTAACATGTATATTTATGAATTGATTTCATTATAGAGAAGCTATTTTAAATAAAATCATGCTTATCCTATAATTTAGATGTCATTGATTGCGACGCGCCGCAGCTTAGTAGAGCACTGTAGCAAATTACGTTACCAACGTTTGATTTCAAAGTTGAAGCAGACGGCTGGTGAGCTGGGGCGGGAGTACGCCTTTAAATTTTGCTGAGCAATTATGTACTATATGCTGCAATGCCTGATTAACTTGCAAGATGCAACTCCCGCGGTATCTGTCCCGGTGTTTATATAAATTATTTCCCAATTCCAGTATCTCCGCCGTTATTCTATGACTACAAACAACTAAACCTCATTATTTACGACACTTATATAATTGGGTTTGTTTACATACATTTAAGACTAAACAATATAAGGAGGTGTCCATGAGCGGCTAAAGTTACTACCCGTCAGGTAAGGTTCGTTTGTCATCTCACAACATATAACAATGTCCTCACACATTTTACACACGGCTGTTTGATCCCAAACTACGCCGACCTTGTACTATGGTAACTAAACTGCTGATAAACACACTTACATAATATATTTCTAAATATGCATTATAAGGTAGTAGTGTCGCGTCGTTATCAGCACGATTGGACCTGTTCAACCGGGGTAGTGCTACCCTCTCACAGAAGACCAACCTAAAGTGACAGTATCTGTGTTATCATGTGAGTGGTGAGTATGAGAACGGAGGCCCATTGATGCAGGAGCGACAGCTATCATGGCAAGCGTGAGAGTCTTACGCTGCTACGATAACCGTCATGCCTTGTACGTCCCCAAGTGCAGCGTGAAACAGTAGGTCACTAGGCAACCTACTGTGGGTCACCATACTGCATTGTCTACATTCACAATGCTTTCTGTCAAGCGGAGTAGAGTCATTATGGCAGACTCTTAAAATAAAAGTGAGAAATAAAAAACATTACATACATATGTAGATAAATTACACCCAGACACGGAACAAATGATTGCGTTCATCACATAAAAGCTTGTCCTGTGTAGGAAATCGAACCTACTACCTCTGGCTTAATAGTCAGGATCAATAGATACTAATAAACTCACGGAAACTCATTGTGTTTAAACATAATTTACACTGACATTTAAATAGTTACTCAGGAAAAATGAATAAAGCCATATTTGGAACTATGGAACATTAACAAACACACAGCGAGCTGTTGATGATATACTCGTACGTTTACCAAGATTTATGTAATTTAAAATTTAAATTCTAGAAGTTTTATATTCTTTTCTTTGTACGTTAGGTGTCTTGTGTGTTGCGCCCAGTATTAAGCAAGTCTTTCGTTGCTTTCTTTCTAACATTGACCATAAAGCTACTGAACCATACATTAATGATTCTCTTGACGGACTAAATTGGCAACAACGCTCTTGTGATTTATATATTGTAGGTTTATTCGTCCACTCCCACACCATAATAAAAGACTCTATAATGTACAACATCAACAATGGTTTAAAGGTTTTCTCTCTTACATATGGAGACCTCGTCACAGCAAAGGTAGTGTAGGGTGCCCACAGGCCTGGCAGAATGACGATTTGTGCAAAGTGGCTGGCAGAAGTTGGATGTCAGAAGCACCTGCTCCTGATCAGAGGACCTGCAATGGGAGAGGTTTACGTCCAGCAGTGGTTGCGATAGGCTGATGATAATGACTCATATATCTAAATGTTTATTAGGGTGTGAACTAAATGACCTAGATTTGTACACGCTGTGTGTTGCAGACAAATATTAGATTTTGTACAGATTAAGCATGCAAATTAAAGTGCTAACGGATGTCCTGACCGCAGTCAGTTCGTGTTACCGTGACCTCGAGCTGTTACCAACACTCCCCAATCAATCCATATGAGTAATATCCTTTACATTCTAATGCTTAACTTTCTTACACGCCTTTCCATTTCAATGCAATTGACACCAATACGCTTGACCCTATCACATGAGGAGTATGAACTTTATAATTTAAAAAAACAGTAGCAGTCGTGGGACTGCCGATAGAAGTAAAAACGGAACTATTAAGTTGAGAGTAATTAAAACTATATGTAAAAATTATATGAAATTTTTTATGTTTCATATATAGCTATATATAATATATAATATCATATATAATATATAATAATAATAAATTTCATATTTAATGTATAATATCATATTCTCCATAGCTATAGATATACTATTATCATTAGCATGTCGGTGACGCGAACCGAGGATTTTACCCTCTACCAAAACGCTCAACGCGCCTAAAGAAGTTTTCACTTCAAAAAATAGTATTTAAAATACCTCTGCCTGCTCCTTTACACAGATATGGGTGTGAATAAATGTAGGTACCTATGCAATAAAAATTAAATTGCTCAAAATAGCAGAAAAGAGAGGACAGATAAAAAAATTGGTCGTAGTCATTACCATGAAATAGGTCACGAGAAATAAATTCAAAATAACTTTGTATGAATATAAATCTCAGTACTAATTAATATATACCAAAATTTTTAAGGCTCGCAATTAATTGTCCTATTCCTCTCGACGATGTTTCGTTTTAATCAGCGCTCCTGAACATATTTACACTGAGCGGGTTTAGTATCCGCGACTTTTGACGTTACGATCTGATCATTGACTCTCAGACAGGAACGCCAAATGTAGAACAAGATGTCCATCAGATTTTAACTAGCGATATTCATCTTAAATATATAAATTATTTTTTTTGAGGAAATTAAAGTTCACATCCAAAACTGCAGTCTAAAGGTGAACTGGTTATGATACGATTCATCACTGAAGCCGGCACACGCCGCCGTTCTCGCGCACAAACACCTATTACTATGTTTGTGATTTATTGCGAACCTTGAAAGCGACGGAAAAAATTAGTTTGTGTTGTGATTAAACTATGAATGAAGTTTTTTCCTTGCCTTTATTATTCCTAATATTGCTTGGAGTCGGTTCCAAGTTCAACTGGTTTTGCTTGAATATTAGTTTTCCACGGAGCGACTGCCATCGCACCGCCGCAACCCTGAGAGCGAACTAAATTCGAAGGTTGACTTCTCAATAACGATTGCTATAGATGTTCATGACAACCGAGATCGGCTCCTTAACGTGCTCTCCGAGGTGTGGACGTAAAACACCGCCTACTTCCATGTTCCGGACTGTTATTAGCAATTTATTGTAAGAAAACTCAGTAAATCGTTTTTGGACCAATCCAGGAATTGAACCCGAGACCTCTTGAATGGCAGTCGCATACGTTAACCGCTGCACCAACAAGACAGTATGAATCAATCATTAATAATATAATTAACCTATACTTATAGGATTACACGGATTCATCAATGCAAAGCTAAAGCCGCTAAGGCTACAATTTCAAAGTTTTGGCAGCTGGTACTTCCTATATTATAAACTATAATCTTTTATTAATAATTGTTCAATTAAGAAAAAATTATAGTTTATAATATAATAGTGTACAGTATAAAAAAGATATGTAAAACCCCAGAATAGTTGTATTCAACTTCGTCTTTTTCAAAGCTAAAAACACGAAATACGCAATCATCACGCGAACGAAAACCAATAGTTAGTGCAGAATACGAGTATACGAAGTTATATAGCCCCTCTATCACGAATTACAAAAAAATATTATATATGTTATAAAAAATTGTTCATTTATAAGAAAGCTAATTACCTAGTTGGCATTTGTTTTTTAAAAATTACATCGTCTAAATGACCACCGTTTCGACGTTTGCGCTCTTTTATGTGAGCGTTGAAATTTTCGAATACACGTCGGCAAAGAGACCGCGAGATCGCTGACATCTCTTCGTTTATTTTTTCTTTTAGTTGACGTAGTGTATTTGGTTTATTGATGTAGACACGATTCTTCAAATAACCCCATTAAAAAAAGGTCTGCTGTGGATAGATCTGGACTTCTGGGTGGGTGCAATCCCGCCTCGTCTGAAATTAAGCTTTTCCGGAAGCATGTCTTTCACCACCGGCAGGGACACATTAGATGTTTAACGAGTGGCACCATCTTATTGAAACCATATGTTACGATTGCAACCAGTAAATTCCAGTAGCGTCGGTCCTAAGAACTCCCGTAACATTTTCACCTATTCAGCAGAATTCAGAGTTACTGAACGGCCGCGAGAATCTTCGCTAAAGTAGGATCTAATGACTCCGTTTGTTGAAACTGCTGCCCATGTAGTTACCTTGGGAGAATGAAGTGGCTTCTCGTGTTTAGTTCTAGGATTTTCACTGCTCAGACACAGTTTACATGTCCGTTGAGGTGAAACTGAATGATAAATATTCATAGTTGCAGTCGGAATAAAGCTACGTTATCATCGCAGGGATTTTATCTTCAAAATTTTCGGAAGCAAAGACTTCTTATTATTGAACAATCACTACGCCATTCACGCGATGGTCACCTCCTTACAAGTGTAAGTAGAATTGTGGACCACATGGACCGCAATACTACGTGTGAAACAACAATTGTTGTTAGAAGTCTGTGTGTTGTATGCGTCCGTTTCAAGAATACGAGTAAAATTCCTACGAATATATTGATGACATATACTCTATACATAAATCAACATTAAAACAATAATTACTTATCAATAAAGTTTTAAAATTACTCTAGCGATGGAAAAAACAAAACCATTCTCTTTGTTTTCTGCAATAGGGCGTGGTTTATTGCCTTCCTGGTCATGTTTTATGTAGGTTGTAAATGTCATAATAACAAACGTTCGAAATTCAAAATTCTAATACACAAAAACCGTACGATACAACGGCAATAAAAAAATAATATGTTTAATTTATGAAGTCAGTTACCTACAAATATATCTGACTATCTTCAAATCAAAATGAATAAAACTTATTTTTTTCGCTAATTACCAAATTATTTTCATATTTCCACCTTTGTTCTAAATGTCAAACATCAAGTATAAACAAAACAAATCACGGATGTCTTTAATTCAAAAAAATTACTATTCCAGGATGTGAAGAGAGTGCGATCACAGCTTAAAAAAATTGATTGACATTTCGTAATAGTGATGCAGCTGCACAGGAGGTCGTAGTACTATACTTCACAATGTAAACCACTCTGTGACGTGAGCTAAGCCGCGCCACGGGAGTGTTACCTCTATAAAAGGTTGAGGATGCACATATCTGTATGCAGTGTAGTATCTTCTTCACTTCGACATAAACATGAAGCTCTTTGTAAGTTTTTATTGTTGTTACTTATTTTATAACACTTAATTTGTATTCATTAAAGTTTAAAATATTTTACTTATTTCTAAAAAAAAAGTTAAAAAACATTTTTAAAATATCTAATTACCCTTATAGTTTCATTTTCTTGCAAAAACTTGCGTATTCGTGACGTTTTATCACCTACCTTAAAGTTTTCGATAACGACTCGTAGGTATGGGATATACCTACCACTTGTAGTTTTAAATCAAGTAACTGTACCACCTCCTGCCTCATTTTATAAATTGCTACCGTATTGCAATTTCTTTTAATTGAAAATGTCCGCTGCACTGTGTCTTCACTAGCAGTGTGTATCAATATCAGGCTGTCTGGACTGCTTCCATGCTTTACAGTTTTACAATGTTAAATATGAAGTGTAAAAGACGTGTTCTCATTTTGAAAATACTGAATTTTAAAAACGGAATAGTTTACCTTTTTCAAAATATTGATTTTTCGGAAAATGCTATTCATTATACCTGGTTCACATTTCGAATCAGGATCAACGTCAATGAATCAACTCCTGTGATGTCACTTAACTGTGTTTCTTCCTTATTTGTTTGTTTTTGTACAAACGTTTTCTGTACATATCGCACGTTATGTCAATATCTTTGATATTTATTTATTTATTTTAATTAGGAGACAAATTTAATGAACAATATTTGTTATGTCGTATTTTCTTACGAAAGTAACTCTGTCGATTATTTTTTCTGTTTCATTTGTTAGTTTTAAAATATTTAAAATTCAGTGTTTTAAGTTTTAATCAGTATTCACCCAGATAAATAAACTCCTTAGCTTTATATTATTTACAATTAATATCACATCTAATTATACGTACCCACCAAATAGGTAATCAAGTTAGGAATTCAAGTACGAGACAAGTTGTCCAAGTTAATTCGCCACTTACTTAAAAAACTCGTCTCTTACCCGCAATGACGCATATTCAAGATGGCAATCAATCATATAATAAATAAATTGGGTGAAGGACGCCTTCGTATTTATATATTTTTTTATTAATGTTACGAGACGTAATGTAAATAATAAATTGTCTCAAACAGATTAAAAGAACAGAGAGATTAAAAGAAGAACTGTCTCTGTAAAATTAAAGATGTAGAGATGGAAATAAATGTAGGTATGGTTAAGATGGGAGAGAGAACCTAATTTACTCTTAAATAGGCAGGCGCGAGTGAGATGATAACAAGGCGTCCGGTGTTATGTAACTCTTCATTTGCTTGTGACCAGTCGACTGAGGGTTCCGTAACTCAAACTTTCTCCTTTTCCCCATTTTGTGGGAGTCACACAAATGGAGATAAATCCCTTGAGTTACAGTTAGAGTAGATTGGTGGGACTCACTTAGTATCAGGGAACCTGTCTGCCCCTTTGCTTTAACATTAACAATCAATCAATAGCCATATGAATAATGTGAGTTGCAGGTAACCATCATCACCCTGGCCGTTCTCCTGGCGGTTGCCTCTGCCGGCTATATAAAAAGTGGTTGGTCCTATCCTTCTGAATGGGGTGGTGGCAGCGGATGGGGTGGCGACAGCGGCTGGAGTGGCAGCAGCGGTTGGAGCGGCAGTAGGGGCTGGAGCGGCTCCTACCCGAGTGGCTGGTCCGGCAATAGCGCTGGATGGCAATATGGCAGTGGAAGCTGGAGTGGCAAACCCAGTGGATGGAATGGTGGATGGAAGAATGGAGGTGGTGGCAGTGGCTGGTGGTAGACACGCGGCCGAGAACATATAATTATACTGAGTTTAAATTTATTGTAAGCGACATGGTTTCAACTGTATAAAGCTACTTTTAATGAATATAAATGAAATTGATGTATATATTATGAAATAACTTCTTCTCGTTTTATTTCTATAATATAAGTTTAATCATGAAATAGTGTTATAGAATAGAAGTTACCTGAATTAAAAAATTTGAAAACGTAGTTAAAGGTCCAAAATGTTCACGTGGCCGTAGGGTCATGTCCACTACAATAAATAGTTCACAAAGAAAATGTGTAGTACTGGATTAAGAGTATGGAGTGTCACTACCCATAGTCATCCTATGGTTGTCGTAAGAGGCGACTAAGGTAGCAAACTACTCAGGAAAACATCGCGGCAAAGAAAAACGAAACTTGAACAAACTCTATATCAACCCGTCTGAACGTAGTGGTATAATGAGCCAAAACCTCCGTCTAAGGAGAGGCCTATCTCAGGTAGTGGACCGGAAATAATATGACAATAGCGGTATAACTGCGACTCCGCTATTTCTATCTGTTTGTTGCTCTATCAGTTGTGGTTTAGGTGTAATTGTCTATGGGTAAAGTATCAAAAGAAGACATCCTTTGCCGCACATAGTGTGTGTTGATGAAGTCTTTCAAAAACATAAAGAGTGAGTACTTAAAGTCAATATTTTAATTAGCAAAGAGTATGAAATGTCAAACTTTAAAGTATTAATCTTTATTACACTCAAATATAAATCCTTAAAAACAACAGTAAACAAAGCTAAAGCGTTGATTTTGGAAGAAAAGTATAACAGAGTAATTAGCTCTGTTCCGGAGTGTTAAGATATCGTATAAAAAATGAAATAAGCTACGGATGCCGACATTAAGCTAGGTCGACATGAACTACATGTCGGACCACCTCAGGGAGGTCTTGGATGCTAGGTTGGCGTCCGGACGCTTCCCTGAGTGCTGGAAAAGCGGGAAGCTGGTCCTATTAAGGAAACCGGGACGGCCAGCCGAATCGGTAGCGGCCTATAGGCCCATCGTGTTGCTGGACGAGGCGGGTAAACTGTTTGAGAGGATACTCTCTGCCCGCATCGTCCGGCACCTCTGCGAGGTGGGCCCCGATCTGTCGGACGCCCAATTCGGTTTTCGAGCAGGGCGTTCGACAGTCGATGCTGTGTTGCGCCTGAGGGCCGTTACCGAAGAGGCGGTGGGCTGTGGCGGCGTGCTGTTGGCGGTGTCGTTGGACATCGCCAACGCATTTAATAGTCTGCTATTTAGCTGCATCAGGGAAGCACTCCACTACCACGGGGTGCCAGAGTACCTGAGGCGGCTTGTGGCAGACTATTTACAGGAGCGTCCTGTCATGTACGAGGACCGAGACGGTGTTCTGAGGCGGCGGCTCATGTCGTGCGGTGTTCCACAGGGGTCTGTCCTCGGACCACTCCTGTGGAATATGGGATACGATTGGGCCCTTCATGGTCGCCTCCCCCCCGGGCTGGGCGTAATTTGTTACGACGATGACACATTGGTCACGGCCCGGGGAGCGAACTTTCAAGAGGCGGCGCGCCTAGCGACCACGGGAGTCTCTCTGGTGGTCGGGTGTATTGAGGCGCTGGGTTTGCGGGTTCCATGGGCCCCGTCGTGGTCCACCCTCCGGCGCCTCCATCGTAGTCAATTCGGTCCTCGTACCGGTTCAGGCCCAGATGAAGTATCTGGGCCTGATCCTCGACGGCAGGTGGCACTTCGACGAGCACTTCCGACAGCTTTCTCCAAAGCTGGTCGGCGCTGCTTCTGCCCTTGGGCGACTTTTGCCTAATTTGGGTGGAGCCAGCATCACGACGAGACGGCTATACACGGGGGTTGTCCGGTCAATGGCGCTGTATGGTGCACCGGTGTGGGCGGCGGCTCTGACCGCCCAGAATAGGGCTCGCCTCTGGCGCCCTCAGAGGATATTGGCGGTTAGAGCCATACGCGGTTACCGCACTGTATCGACGGAGGCGGCGTGCGCCTTAGCCGGGACTCCCCCGCGGGATTTGGAGGCGGAAGTGCTCGCTGAAGTTTATCGGCGAACGGCTGACTTCCGGGCGGGTAGCGGCACCCCGCCCCCGCCCAAAGAGATACGCGAGTGGCGAGAGGCCGCTCGTCGAGCCACGATGGCTCGTTGGTCGTCCCGGCTGGAGGCTCCACGTGCTGGCTTTGCCGCCGTGGAGGCTCTCCAGCCGGTCATTGCTGAGTGGGCGGGGCGACAGCACGGGACTCTTTCCTCCCGACTGACGCAGATCCTTTCCGGGCACGGTTGCTTCGGGAAGTATCTGCACTCGGTCGCCAGGAGGGAATTGAGTCCCGCCTGTCACCACTGCGACTGCAGTGAGGACTCGGCTCAGCACACGCTGGCGGTTTGTTCCGCTTGGACTGCGCAGCGTGGGGTCCTCACTGCAGTTATTGGAGGAGATCTGTCGCTACCGGCCGTCATACGCTTCATGGTCGGTAGCGACAGTTGTTTTACCGCGGTCGCAACCTTCTGCGAAGACGTAATTTCGCGGAAGGAGGCGGCGGAGAAGGCTCGGGAGGACGACGTCCACTCGGACCCAATTCGCCGCCGGCAAACCGGGCGGCGGAGGCGCGCGTACCAGCGCCTCATGCCGCCTTGAGTGTGGCCGCGGGTGGATGGGACGGGTTTTCCCCTCCATCCGCTATAGTGGCCAGCCGCGAGGAGGCGACGTTCGCGTGTGCCGTACGTCGCCTAAATGGAGAGGTTTTCCGCAGACGGTGCCCGCTTTAGCGGGCAGGCGCTAGGAGGGATCTGGATGTCGTTATAACAGCTGTGCCTGGATCCCTCCTATCTCAGGCGCAGAGTGGCACACCGTGTGGTTTTAGTCGGTCCGATTCCGACACACCACCCCGCCGTAAACCCCGGTGGGGTGACGGCTCGAGGGAGTTTCCACACGTTAAAAAAAAAAAACAAAAGGTCGATGAACTTCATCATCATTATCAACAGCCTTTAACAGTCCACTGCTGGACATAAGCCTATCCTTAACAAGGAGGTTTTGACCTACTATACCACGCTGGGCAGACGGGTTCAACTAGATATTTTCCTGAATAGCTTGTTCCTTTAGTCACCTCCTACGATATTCACGGGATGAATAGGAGTGGTAACACCAGTTATTCTTCATCCGTCACCACACGGACACGGACTTGGCGTGTCTTTATTAACAACTGTTGACTTAAACTAGGTAGTGGGCAATCGAATTATTGCGAGAACGCGACAAAGTTTCAAGTCAAATACTGAATCACACTTTTGTAATAATTGAGTGTCAGATCAGATAACAGCAACACTGGTTTAGATATCTTATTAACTAAACGGACAAACATTCATTTGATATATGACGAGGTAGTGCAACTGGTACTAAAATTGATACCGTCAGCTATTACAGACGCAGTATACAACGTTATGCATGACCATTGCTTCGTTAAATAGCTCTAATAAAATATCAACTAGATAACATAGCACCTGTAACCTTTGCTTTATTAAAAAAAAAATACCCTAATGTGTAATACACTGTTCACTTTTATCAATCTCTGTACTCCAGAATGGAACACGCATAAATATATAACAAGTGACGAAATGGTTAATCTCAGTCGGCGATGACGTTTACAAACCATTGTCCTCGGCAACTCAATCCCAAACAGATTTGTCATTAATGGTCTTAGAGCATGAAACCAGATGTTCTAAGTTGACGGGGAAACTCATTGTTACTGTTATTGTTATTGTACTCTGTACACTGAGGCAGTGAGATTTAGGAGAAAATGCCCGAATTGGTAGCTTCTTGACTAGCTTTGCAAGTCAAATGAAGTTAATTGCCATCAGTATTTATAGTAGATCGTCTCTTGCGAAACTTGTGCATCAATTCATAACAGTTTTTGACGCACAAATATAAGATATTATTAACTTTCTAATAAAGCAGTCAATTAGTACTTTAGGCGAACAAGTTTTGCTTGATTTATTAGTAATTTTTTAGTGTAATCTCAATTGTGGGAGAGCCATATAGTACTGCGACACATGCGGGCGGGCTCGACCGAAACGATAACGTGACCACAAGGGAACCCGGTATTTCTAAGCTTTGTACCGAGTGAGTGAGTTAATGGAGAAAAAAGATAATTAAACTGTATTCTTCATTCACTACTTTTCACTCTTAAACATGGTTGTTTCTTTCTTCTTCAAATTTAAATGAAATTAAACCGATAATTTCTATTTTCTATTTATTATTTGTAATATTATAATGCATATAAAACTGAAGAGTTTGTTTCTTCGATTGAATACGCTAATCTCAGGAAGTATTGGTATGATTTGAAGAACTCTTTCAGTGTTAGATAGTCCATTTATCTTGAAAGACTATTGACTCTAGATTATCAGCTACGACTAATAGAAGCGGATTGTCAATGAAAAATGTTGCAGAAACGGGCGAAAATTATTTCCGGCAACTATAACCTGTTATATAGTATAATGTCACGCTACAGGCAATAGAAGACACACACGACGGTGCATGGGTCAGCTGCTACATATATAGGTGTCTAATCAAAAAGATTTTTCCAATCGAAAGTTTACGTTTCATTACACTATTACATTAATTATATACGAACATGTTCAGAATGAATGAATACTTAGTGAATTGACAGAAATGGCGACCATTCATTCCATTCATCACCTGGTAGTATATTATATTTTATTTTTATATGTATGTGTCCCTGTGTGGTGACGGATTATGAATACAGAGTGTCACCACTCCCCTTATTTCTATGAGTGTCGTAAGAGGCTGTGGCGACTTCTACATTACAGCACAAAGAAAAATATACAACAGCTCCATTTAGCGAAGATACATCGAATTACGACGAAGTATGAACGAAACGTATGAATGTAATGAACAATACAACTACTAGTCCTGTATCGCGATATAGAGATTCGCGTGGCAGTTAGCATATATACAACATCCCAACATCAACCGTTGGGCCGTGGCCCATCAGGAATGATCACCTTGCTTGGTCGGAGGATCCTCTCTTTGTGTCGGAGGGACATATGACACACGTCCCTCCACAAGGCGATAAAGGGAACGAAATACGCAAGACAACAAGAAGCATCTAGTGCAGGATTAGATGACGTAGAACTATGCGTCACAAATTATTATTATTGGTATATTTACATATTTAACTGACATCGAATATTAATATTTTTTAAACAAATTTCAAACGAAGCTACAAAATTCTAAACCAAAGGAGAATGCCCATTACTGGCACAGGGTTTTCTCATGCGCGGCTATGGATATAACATCAAAATTATTTTCTTTATTCTTTAGGTCACTTTGCCAACAAAATGCTAGTTTTAAACTGGAGTGTTCTTTTTAAGCTAATAACATATGAGATTGTTTCAAGTTAAGTTGTGATTTGCCTGACATTACTCTTTAAAGTATTGCCACGACTAAAATAAGTAAATATGTTGAAGCCTTATTTTTTAAACGATTACAAATTAATAAATATCAATTGAGCAATAGAAATGTAAAAAGTTAAGAGATTCAAGATTCAGATAGCTGACATGGGCATGGTCGAGAATTGGGAGCAGAAGCACTTATGCAAGTGTACTAATAGTTGCAATCGAAATAAAGCTACGTTATCATCGCATGGACTTTATCTGCAAAGTTTGCGGAAGACTTCTTATTATTGAACAATCACTACGCCATTCACGCGATGGTGTAGGCATTGAAACCTCGCCTCTTCGCCTCTTACTGCGCTGAAAATTGTAGGTTCAATCCCCACATGAACCGCAGTACTATGTGTGAAAAAATAACGGTTGTTATAAGTCTGTGTGTTGTATGCGTCCGTTTCATGAGTACGAGTAAAGTTCCTACGAATACATTGATGACATTTACACTATACATAAATCAACATTAAACAATAAATACATTTCAATAAAGTTTCAAAATTACTCTAGCCATTGAAAAAAAACCATTTTCTTTGTTTTCTGCAATTGGGCGTGGTTTAATGCCTTGCTGACCATGCTTTATGCAGGTTGTAAATGTCATAATAGCAAACGTTCGAAATTCAAAATTCTAATACACAAAAATCGTACGACACAAGGGCAATAAAAAAATAATCTGTTTAGTCTATGAAACCAGTGACCTACAAATATATCTGTCTATCTTCAAATCAATATGAATAAAATTTATAATCTTCGCTAATTACCAAATTATTTGCATATTTAAACTTTTGTTCTAAATATCAAACACCAAGTATTAACAAAACAAATCACGGATATCTTTAATGCAAAAAAAAATAGTATTCCAGGATGTGAAGAGAGTGCGGTCACATCTTAAAAGAATTGATTGATATTTCGTATTAGTGATGCAGTTGCACAGGAGGTCGTAGTACTATACTTCAAAATGTAAACCACTCTGTGACGTGGACTAAGCCGCACCACGGGAGTTTTACCTCTATAAAAGGTTGAGGATGCACATATCTGTATGCACAACTCAACGAGATTCCGCTACTCAACGAGATTCCGCTTCCGACGCGCGTCCCGAGCGGACGTGTCTGACAAGTGCTCGAGTGCTCCCGCTGCGACATCGCGCCCGCGCCACGCCGCACCTGTCGCTTCGCGCCATCGCGCCGCCTACGTCACCGCTGTGTGTCTGTGAGTCGTAACGGTCGCCCGTTTGCGACTCGCTGACTTACTGCGGTTAACGTCAGCGTTTTTGTGAACAAGGCGCGTACATCCAAAGTCGTATTTTTTAATACGACTTTGTTTAGTGCGCCGTCTGTCACAAACGCTAGTTTCGTAGTAAACAGATTAAGTCTAGGTCAGCGTTCTTTGTGAACGAGACGCGTGCGTTTAACGTCGTATTTTTAAATACGACGTTGGATAGTGCGCCGTCCTTCACAGAGACGCAAGTTTCTGTGTGCAGACAAGTCGTTGGCCCCTTCAGGGTAAATCCAATTTGGTCACTCGGTGGAAACCTCACGGTGTCAACGAACCGAGTGGGCGGTGACCCGACCCGCCTGCCTAGCCCCTTCTGGGTTAGGCAAAGTCGGCTGGGGCTAGACAACTCGGCCTTGGGGGTGCCTCCTAGTCGAGCCTAGCCGTCGCCCTCCCACCCCACCCTTACCTCCACATCCTATTCTCAGGTGTTAGATTGGGTGTGCCGGCCTGCACAGGCTCATACCACCCCGGCACCTGGGCAGTTAGGAACCCGACGCACATTGAGATCGGCGAAGGGATTCAAGCTTAGGGCACACCTATTTCTAAGTACACCCTCCCGGCCTTACCCCGGCTGGGAGGTCAAGCACACTCACACCCCCGGGTTGTCCCACCCGGGGACTAGGACTGTTTGCTGCTGCTGTTGCCACGTTGGCGCACCGCGCAGCACAACAACCGCCGAAAACCGCCGAAATGGCCCTCGCGGGCCTTTCCGCGGGGTCCACTCTTGAACGTCTAGGAGTGGACATAAACGCCATCATCGATGACCCCGAGGTCATGGAGATCATTCGGAGGAAATTCCTCTTGAAGATAACCGAGGAAAAAACTCAGTTTATGGAGACAGAAACGTCTCCAGAGTCCGAGGCAATCTCGGGCGACGAAGGAGCGGACCAATCTGGGGGCTCCGACGCCAGCGAGGACGAGTCCTCCTCGTCCTCCACGTCCTCGTCCTCTTCTAAAGAGTCCGGTTTTACGGTCGTTTCCACTAGGTAACGCGCCCGTAAAAGCAAGAGGGGGCCAAACAAGGCCCCAAAGCTGTCAGAGGGTAAGGATACCTCGGCAGCACCCGCCCCAGTTCGCGCCTCTCCGAGGCCTAAGGGCAACAACTCCCCCTCAGGGAGGTCCACGTCCGCTATCACCGACGCCTCGGCGGCCGCGCCGAAGACCCCCGCCCCTCCACCGATCTACGTCCAGGAGAAATCCAAATGGACGGCTATCTCCACCTGGTGCAACGAGCGCCGGATTATCTACCATTCGGCTCGTTGCACCCAACAGGGCATCAAAATCGCCCTAGCCACCGCGAGCGACCACAGGGCGCTCTCGAAGCTCCTTCGGGAGAGACACGTGTCTTACCACACGTACACGCTGCCGGAGGACAAGAAGCTCCGTGTGGTTATCCGCAACGTGCCCAGGGAGATCTCCCCCGAGGAGATCAAGGAATCCCTGACAAAGAACTACCCGGTGCATGAGGTACACCGGATGGTGAAAGGCCGCACCAATGTCGTCTACGACATGGTGTTGGTTACACTCGACGACAGCCCCGCCGGCAAGGACATCTTCAAGATGTCGTCCATCTGCGGGCTGTCGGGCATAACCGTGGAGCCACCTCACCGTAGAAGTGGCATCTCACAATGCCACCGCTGCCAGCTCTACGGGCACTCGGCGCGTAACTGTTTCGCGCGCCCCAGGTGCGTCAAGTGCCTGGAAGACCACGCGACGGACCAGTGCAAAAGGCCCAAAGACAGGGCCAAATGCACTGAGCCAGTCGCGTGCGTACTGTGTGGCGAAACAGGCCACCCCGCCAACTACAGAGGTTGCCCGAGGGCGCCTAAAACCCCCAAGGCGAAAGGACCTCAGCGTCCCCGCCGAGTCGTCCCTGCTGCTGCTGCTGCTGCTGCTACTGCAGGGACTGGGGGGAGCTTTACAGCTGCTCCTCTGCCGAAGACGAACGCCTGGGCCACTCCCAGGAAGACCGGGGAGACCTTCCCACCTCTGCCCGTGCGGAAGACGATGCAGGCCCCCATACCTGCCCCAGTACCCGCAAAGGCAGCCCCTGTCGAGCGGCCGACAAAGCCTCTCCAGGGGGGGCCAAGCAGCTCGTCGTCGACTACAGGAGCCAACTACCACAAACAATCGACCCGGACCTATCCCTAGTGGCAAGGTTCGCGAGTGCGATTGATTTCAGCGAGCTACGTCATCTCGCTAGTCTTATCCGTCAAAACGAGGGCAATCCTTTGGCCCTCCTCAGCGTCAGCGTTAGGTACTCGAGCGTACTCGAGAAGCTAGGCGCGTTTAAATGCAACCCATAATGGATTGCACACCAACACGCAGAGTCAAACCCGTATCACTCAAGCTAGGGTACATCAACGCCAACGGCATCGGTAGGCAACGAGATGAAGTTGGCGAATTTCTTAGGGCACACCAACTCGACATACTACTAGTGCAAGAGACCTTTTTGAAACCCTCGCAGAGAAACCCAAACGTTGCGAACTACTCCGTGGTCCGCAACGATAGGATTGACTCTGCGCTAGGGGGAACTCTCATATATTACAAAAGGTCCCTTCACTGCGTACCTATGGATCCGCCTGCGCTGACTAGCATCGAGGCTTCGGTCTGTCGAATAGGCATGACCGGACACCAATCGATCACGCTAGTTTCAGCCTATCTGTCACCCAATCGGCAACTACTCGAGAGCGACCTCCGAGCGCTGCTAGAACTGAGCGACGCCGTGATAATCGGCGGCGACCTTAACGCCAAGAACACTATTTGGAACTGTCACCAGTCCAACGCCAAAGGCAGAGCCCTGGAGTCGCTCTCGAATAGACTAGCGTTCGATATCATCGCCCCGCTCGAACCGACCCACTATCCGCACAACGTGTCTCACCGACCCGACATTCTGGACGTAGCGCTCCTCAAGAACATAAACCTACGTTTGTGTTCAGTAGAGGTGCTACACGAGTTAACTTCAGACCACAGACCTGTGGTCATGGAGTTCGCACCCAGACTGGGTCCCATCGACACAGGTCATCGTACCCCCACTAGACGAACCACGGACTGGAGGCGCCTCGGGACAAAACTCGAGGCAACCTCGTCCGTGCATCTAGATAGGATACCCGACCACATAAATAGCCAAGAGGACACCACGATGGCGATCGACAACCTCACAGCTCACGTACAATCGTTAATTAACGAATGCACTGGGGAGGCACCGGCGACGAACGATCGCCGCTGGGACCTACCCGATGACGTACGTGAGCTGCTGAGGCGGAAGAACGCCGCCGTACGAGCCTATGACAGATATCCATGCGACGCCAACAGGATCAGGTTACGACGCTTAGAAAGAGCGGTCAAGTCCCGCATCGATCAAATGCGCCAAGACAGGTGGGATAGGACACTACAAGACCTCGAACCTACCCACCTTGCCTTCTGGCAACTATCCCGCTCGCTTAAGAGAGACACCGTCACCGTTATGCCTCCTCTAAGCAGACCTAACCTTCCACCGGCATTCGACGATATCGAAAAGGCAGAGTGCCTGGCCGAGAGTCTAGAGAATCAGTGCACGCCCAGCGTAATACACTGCGACTCGGACCAAATAGCCGAAGTTGATTCGGAAGTAGAGCGCATAATGTCCTCACTTCCTACATCAACACTAGCCTCAACTTCAACGCCGACGGGGACGACAGACGAACAAGACCTTGACACGGTCACCCCCGAAGAAGTCGAAACGATCGTCAAGGGCCTACACGCTCGCAAGGCGCCCGGTTCGAACGGTATCACAAACAGGGTTATAAAACTCTTTCCGGAGAGGCTACTGGTCCTGCTGACGTTCATCTTCAACGCAGCGCTCAAGAACAACATCTTTCCACAACAGTGGAAAGAAGCCGTTGTTATTGGGATACCCAAACCTGGCAAACCAAAGTCCGAACCGACCAGTTATAGACCGATCAGTCTGCTTAAAGGATTAGGCAAGCTATACGAGCGTCTAATCTACAATAGGCTGAAAGCGTATGCCGATGCTAATCTTCTCGTCCCCCACGAGCAATTCGGTTTCCGAACCGAACACTCGTGCGTCCACCAAGTCCACCGCATCGTTGAATACACCAGCGATCGGCTTCAACGCAACCTGTTTACAGGAATCCTCTTCTTCGACGTAGCGAAAGCTTTCGACAAAGTGTGGCACAACGGCTTATTATTTAAGCTGTCCACCATGGGAGTGCCACACGGACTCGTGCTCATCATACGAGACTACTTGTCGAATCGAAGCTTCCGCTACCGAGTAGAAGGGTCAATGTCCTCCACTCACCCCATTCGAGCCGGTGTCCCACAAGGGTCCGTGCTCTCCCCCCTACTCTTCACGCTGTATACTAGCGACATTCCGAAGCATCGGTATGTGCAGACGGCACTATTCGCAGACGACACGGCTATCTACTGCTCGGGGGTAAACCCCTCGACAGTAGCCAAAAAACTCCAGACCGCAGCCAACGCACTGGGCGTTTGGTTCCGGAAATGGAGGATAGAGGTCAACCCCGAGAAAAGCCAGGCGGTGCTGTTTCACAGAAGACAGCTAAGCCTGTATCCTTTGGAGAAGACCCCTCAGATTAGGATGTTCGGCAAGTCTATCCCTTGGGCTAGGCAGGCCAAATACCTAGGCATAACCCTTGACGACCGTCTATCCTTCGGCCCCCACATCAAGGCAGTCCGCAACCGGGCTGCCTTCGTGCTAGGACGTCTACACAGTTTAATTAACGCGCGTTCGAAATTAAACTTAAAAAACAAAGTTCGATTATACACTGCATGCATACGTCCTATAATGACGTACGGTAGTGTAGTATTCGCACATGTTAGGCCACACAGGATCCATAGGCTTCAAACACTACAAAATAGTTTCATGCGCAAAGCTACGGGAGCACCGTGGTATGTACGCAACGTCGATCTTCACATCGACCTCAGATTGCCGACCATCAAGCAATTCATTAAACAGTGCTCCCTTAGCTACTTTGACTCTGCTCCGACTCACCCCAACCCTCTAGTGGTTGCGGCCGTAAATTACACACCGAGCAAAATTTCCAAGATACGTCGACCCAAACACGCGTTAGGGGAGCTAGACGACGACATTACACGCGCTCAACGCAGAGCGAACACACTAACTACGATCCGTCCGCGTTTTCGTCCCCGCCGGCGGGGGCGGAACACGCGCCGCGTAAACCGTCAACAAAACATGGGAGTAGGCTGCCCCAGTGTTTCAGCAACACCCCAAGCCGAGGTTCGTACCCCGCAGGGGGTGCCCTTGGGCAATGTTGCTTAATAAATGGCCGGTTGAGAGCCCTCAGCGCTCACCGTAACTAAACCGGGTAAAGTTGTAGAGGCCATCTGAGGCCAACAGCTAAATATCATTTCAAAAAAAAAAAAAAAACAAAAAAAAAAAAAAAAAAAAAAAATCTGTATGCAGTGTAGTATCTTCTTCACTTCGACATAAACATGAAGCTCTTTGTAAGTTTTTATTGTTGTTACTTATTTTATAACACTTAATTTGTATTCATTAAAGTTTAAAATATTTTACTTATTTCTAAAAAAGAGTTAAAAAACATTTTTAAAATCTCTAATTATCCTTATAGTTTTGTTGCCTTTTAAAAAGTTACGTTTTCGCGACATTTTTTCAAATATCATAAAGTTTACGAAAACGACTCATAGGTATGGGATATACCCACTACTTGTAGTTTTAAATCAAATAATCATACCACTATTTTTTCGTGACAAAGTACTTATCCTCATTTTACAAATTGCTACCATATCGCAATTGATTCTTGTTAAAAATATCCGCTGCACTGTATCTTCACTATCCGTGTGTATCAATATCAGCCTGTCTGGACTGCTTTCATGCTCTACAGTTTTACAATGTTACATATAAAGTGTAAAAGATGTGTTCTAATTTTGAAAATACTGAATTTGAAAAACGGAATGGCTTACCTTTTTCAAGGTGTTTATTTTTCGGAAAATGCTATTCATTATACCTGGTTCACATTTCGAATCAGGATCAACGTCAATGAATCAACTCCTGTGATGTCACTTAACTGTGTTTCTTTCTTATTTGTTTGTTTTTGTACAAATGTTTTCGGTACATACCGAACGTTACTTCAATATCTTTGATATTTATTTATTTATTTAAAGGAGACAAATTTAATGAACAATATTCGTTATGTCGTATTTTCTAACGAAAGTAACTCTTTCGATTATTTTTTCTGTTCCATTTGTTAGTTTTAAAACATTTAAAATTCAGTGTTTTAAATTTTAAGCAGTGTTCACCCAGATAAATATCACATCTAATTATACGTACCCACCAAATATGTAATCAAGTTAGGAATTCATGTACGAGACAAGTTGTCCAAGTTAATTCGCCACTTACTTAAAAGACTCGTCTCTTACCCGCAATGACGCATATTCAAGATGGCAGTTAATCATATAATAAAATAAATTGCGTGAAAAACGCTTTTGTATTTATATTTATGTTTATTAATGTTACGAGACGTAAGGTAAATAGTAAATTGTCTCAAACGTCTCGCCTTTTTAGATGCTTTTAATCTGTTCACGATCCTTCGGTGGCGTCACTACCCACCCACATCGATTCTGCAGCATGAAAATGTCTCATCCTCTAACAATATTATTAATATATTATTTCAACTCAAGTGAAGGCCCATCTTGTGAAATTATTGATTTGTTTAAATGCAATACCTTACTTTGGGACACAACGTACTTCTCTTAGCGGCAATAAGAGCTCCATGTTTATACCTCAAGTCTCAATCCTTAACTTTAATATACTCTGCCCTTGTCTCATATCTGCTCTAAATCTCTTCTAAATGAAGCCACTACCGTGTGTAAGTTATTCGCAAGACATCGTAACGCAAAACCTTTTTACAGGCACGAAATTGTTAAAAGAAAAATTCTTTTTCTTAAGAGTTATTATCATATTGTGATTTACTCGAAAACGTATGTACATTACAACGTATATTACAATTATGTGTGATATATTCGTGCAAATAATATACTACGTGTTAATTAACGATGATCGGACGGTTAGTTTATGCGACTGCTGGTCTGAACCCAAGACCAGCAGTCGCATTACCGGGTCGGGCCAAAAAGTGTTACTGAATTTATCTGATTATAGAAATGCTTAACAACGCTCGGAGTTTGGAAGTTGAGATCTAACTGCCGTTCCTCGGAGAGTACGTATAGCTGTCGGCTATGTGCCTCATCCCTCCATAGTCTTGTCGGATAGCCGTCCCATCGGATTGCGTTTAATTACGATAAAATAAATTATGTTTTCCGGCCTTCGACTAAGGAATTTTCGTCAAACCTAGCAGAGACGAACTTGGTTACGTTTGATTGAAAATACATAAATTCATCAGTGAAAAGGCGAAAGTGAAATATATCTCGAGGATCTCCTGAAGGCTTTGGCCAAAGTTAAGATAAACCAGTCCTTCCGCAAAGAGGCTGTGTATCGAACTTGGACTACAAGTTGAACCCGTCAAGAACACCAGGTGGTTATCTTCCACTTATAATAACTACTTACTTATAAATTGATGTCCACTTAAGTCAATTGATGTGACAATGATTTATTGATTGAAATTATGTCATGCCATCGTATAGAAGCTGCGGTTGTTGCTCAACGCATCCTAATTACGAGCTATAAGCTATATATACTCTTTGTAACATATTCGCATTTATATCCTAACATATCATTTATATACAAGTTAATAAGTTGAAGCCAAATTCTTGACGTCTTACTATTTTGTTTTATTCGGTTAAAGATCTCAGATCTTCTCACAACAGCCAGTTCTTCTTAAGAGCTCGGGAGCATAGTCAATCGATCGAAGTATTGATGTGGCACACTTATTCGTATTCGTATTCTTTTTCTCTCCGCTCCTCGTTTTCCATGTAATACCTGGAGTGCCTAACTTGTAGCAATCATCTTTAGAACAATTTGTAAAGCCTTGGAGATAACTCGAACAAACAAACAGATAACTTAGATAAGTTCTATCCAATTTAAGATTATTGAAATTTAACGTTTTTCTAAACTTTAACTTATGCCCTATAATAATAGCTATCTGCTAATGAAAACCCGCGTGAAAAACTGTAAACTGTTTTAAGTACCAAAACAAACGAACGAAATTAAAAAATATAAGATACCAGATTTTTGTAAATACCCATTAATAAGCATTTACCCACTAAAAATCTGCAGTTTGAACCTGACACACAGACGTCTATATAATAAAATTGTCAGAGGTAGGGTTGGGGTGCGGGGTCCGGAACCTCCACGCGGTGCACCCTGGGCAACGGAGGCGGCAGTGTCTCTGGCACTAAGTGCGAGAGACACTGCCTTCTACGGCAAATTCCGGCCGAGGTGGAAACAACTCTTGTGAGGATAGTTGAAGGCTTTCCACGTGTCCCTCCGTTTAGCGGAGGGCATAGTGGAGAGAATACTAGCGGGCGGACGGGTTCTCAACTGCTGGCATTGTCAGAAGTTGTGGACATTGGTCTGATGCAGACCACCGTCCGGCCAAGTCGTAAACCTGACTGGCCGCAGTCAGGAACGATGGCTCTTTGTGGGCTATGAGGAAGGAAACCTCTATAAAAAAACCTTGGGGCGGACGGACTCGGTCTGGTGCAGACCCCGTTCGGCTCAGCCGTAATCCTGAACGGACAGGACCGGTGGTTCTTCGGATCCGAGAGGACGTAAACCTCGAAGGACGGAAGGACGGAAGCCCGGCTTCTCGAGATCCCCGGTTCCACCAGTGGCCCTAAAGCTGACGCCCTAGCGGCTAAATTAAGGGACTCACTGGACGCAGCAAACGTCCGAGTGTCCAGGCCTATGAAATGCGCTGAAGTACGCATCACAGGCCTGGACGATTCTGCTACGACGGACGAGCTTAGGTTCGCTGTGATGAAGGCCGGAGGCTGCCCTCTGGATAATATAAAGGCTGGAGTAATACGCTTCGGCCCCAGTGGACAGGGGGCAGCAGTTGTCAGTTGTCCTATTGTGGCGGCCCAAAAGATCGCTGACAGGCGTACTCTCCTAGTTGGTGATTTTCTGCGGGCACAGGCACGGCTCCTGCAGACCCGACCGGCAAGATGCTTTCGATGCCTGACGGTGGGACATGTGGGGGAACAGTAAATGAACATAAAATGTGATATCCGTAGTCTTTTCGGACTCGATCTTTTCACAGAGGGCTTAAAGCAATAGCTCGCCCTCGGCCTTCTTTGTTGCCATAGTTCCGGCAGTCTGCCTTGTTGTGGTGACCCGCCCAGCTTTGGGAGGTCGGCCTCCGCCGCGAGCTCCTCGACGGCTTGTTCGCACTTTGGGTGCCGTGGCTTCGTCACTAGAGGCGGATTCCAGCTGGTTTTTTTCCGCCGATTGGGGCTGGCGCCTTTTTCGCTTTTGTGATCCCCTTTGGTATTATTCTACAGCTGAGGCTATTGGCGTACTCGCACCGCTCCTGTCAGAGACAGTGTCAGAATCCAACACTGCCCCGTATCTTGCCGCGTCCTTCGCGATTGGTTGGTCGTCGGATTTACCGCTCGACGACGGGCGGGTTTGGCAGTGGTTGCTCCCCCCAGAATACGACTTGGAGCCGCCGGAGCCGTTTGGCTCCGGGAGGGACTCCCCAGGCGCGGTGCGTCTGGGACCCTCCTGGGTAGGTGATACCTTTAATTTACCCATGCCATATATTTGAGGTTAATGTCCTCCGACAATAGGACGCCTTCGGCACTGGACTCCCTCCAGCGACTCAGCCCATTGCCAGGCGTCAGAGCGTGGGCTTGGGGTTTTTTTTATAGAGGTTTACGTCCTCTCGGATCCGAAGAACCACCGGTCCTGTCCGTTCAGGATTACGGCTGAGCCGAACGGGGTCTGCACCAGACCGAGTCCGTCCGCCCCAAGGTTTTTTTATAGAGGTTTCCTTCCTCATAGCCCACAAAGAGCCATCGTTCCTGACTGCGGCCAGTCAGGTTTACGACTTGGCCGGACGGTGGTCTGCATCAGACCAATGTCCACAACTTCTGACAATGCCAGCAGTTGAGAACCCGTCCGCCCGCTAGTATTCTCTCCACTATGCCCTCCGCTAAACGGAGGGACACGTGGAAAGCCTTCAACTATCCTCACAAGAGTTGTTTCCACCTCGGCCGGAATTTGCCGTAGAAGGCAGTGTCTCTCGCACTTAGTGCCAGAGACACTGCCGCCTCCGTTGCCCAGGGTGCACCGCGTGGAGGTTCCGGACCCCGCACCCCAACCCTACCTCTGACAATTTTATTATATAGACGTCTGTGTGTCAGGTTCAAACTGCAGATTTTTAGTGGGTAAATGCTTATTAATGGGTATTTACAAAAATCTGGTATCTTATATTTTTTAATTTCATTCGTTTGTTTTGGTACTTAAAACAGTTTACAGTTTTTCACGCGGGTTTTCATTAGCAGATAGCTATTATTATAGGGCATAAGTTAAAGTTTAGAAAAACGTTGAATTTCAATAATCTTAAATTGGATAGAACTTATCTAAGTTATCTGTTTGTTTGT
Source organism: Hypercompe scribonia (assembly GCA_949316085.1). Classification (NCBI taxonomy): domain Eukaryota; kingdom Metazoa; phylum Arthropoda; class Insecta; order Lepidoptera; family Erebidae; genus Hypercompe; species Hypercompe scribonia. The sequence continues at coordinate 18,512,695 of OX438981.1, read as the reverse complement.
TCGAGTTATCTCCAAGGCTTTACAAATTGTTCTAAAGATGATTGCTACAAGTTAGGCACTCCAGGTATTACATGGAAAACGAGGAGCGGAGAGAAAAAGAATACGAATACGAATAAGTGTGCCACATCAATACTTCGATCGATTGACTATGCTCCCGAGCTCTTAAGAAGAACTGGCTGTTGTGAGAAGATCTGAGATCTTTAACCGAATAAAACAAAATAGTAAGACGTCAAGAATTTGGCTTCAACTTATTAACTTGTATATAAATGATATGTTAGGATATAAATGCGAATATGTTACAAAGAGTATATATAGCTTATAGCTCGTAATTAGGATGCGTTGAGCAACAACCGCAGCTTCTATACGATGGCATGACATAATTTCAATCAATAAATCATTGTCACATCAATTGACTTAAGTGGACATCAATTTATAAGTAAGTAGTTATTATAAGTGGAAGATAACCACCTGGTGTTCTTGACGGGTTCAACTTGTAGTCCAAGTTCGATACACAGCCTCTTTGCGGAAGGACTGGTTTATCTTAACTTTGGCCAAAGCCTTCAGGAGATCCTCGAGATATATTTCACTTTCGCCTTTTCACTGATGAATTTATGTATTTTCAATCAAACGTAACCAAGTTCGTCTTTGCTAGGTTTGACGAAAATTCCTTAGTCGAAGGCCGGAAAACATAATTTATTTTATCGTAATTAAACGCAATCCGATGGGACGGCTATCCGACAAGACTATGGAGGGATGAGGCACATAGCCGACAGCTATACGTACTCTCCGAGGAACGGCAGTTAGATCTCAACTTCCAAACTCCGAGCGTTGTTAAGCATTTCTATAATCAGATAAATTCAGTAACACTTTTTGGCCCGACCCGGTAATGCGACTGCTGGTCTTGGGTTCAGACCAGCAGTCGCATAAACTAACCGTCCGATCATCGTTAATTAACACGTAGTATATTATTTGACGAAACGAATATATCACACATAATTGTAATATACGTTGTAATGTACATACGTTTTCGAGTAAATCACAATATGATAATAACTCTTAAGAAAAATAATTTTTCTTTTAACAATTTCGTGCCTGTAAAAAGGTTTTGCGTTACGATGTCTTGCGAATAACTTACACACGGTAGTGGCTTCATTTAGAAGAGATTTAGAGCAGATATGAGACAAGGGCAGAGTATATTAAAGTTAAGGATTGAGACTTGAGGTATAAACATGGAGCTCTTATTGCCGCTAAGAGAAGTACGTTGTGTCCCAAAGTAAGGTATTGCATTTAAACAAATCAATAATTTCACAAGATGGGCCTTCACTTGAGTTGAAATAATATATTAATAATATTGTTAGAGGATAAGACATTTTCATGCTGCAGAATCGATGTGGGTGGGTAGTGACGCCACCGAAGGATCGTGAACAGATTAAAAGCATCTAAAAAGGCGAGACGTTTGAGACAATTTACTATTTACCTTACGTCTCGTAACATTAATAAATATAAATATAAATACAAAAGCGTTTTTCACGCAATTTATTTTATTATATGATTAACTGCCATCTTGAATATGCGTCATTGCGGGTAAGAGACGAGTCTTTTAAGTAAGTGGCGAATTAACTTGGACAACTTGTCTCGTACATGAATTCCTAACTTGATTACATATTTGGTGGGTACGTATAATTAGATGTGATATTTATCTGAGTGAACACTGGTTAAAATTTAAAACACTGAATTTTAAATGTTTTAAAACTAACAAATGGAACAGAAAAAATAATCGAAAGAGTTACTTTCGTTAGAAAATACGACATAACGAATATTGTTCATTAAATTTGTCTCCTTTAAATAAATAAATAAATATCAAAGATATTAAAGTAACGTTCGGTATGTACCGAAAACATTTGTACAAAAACAAACAAATAAGAAAGAAACACAGTTAAGTGACATCACAGGAGTTGATTCATTGACGTTGATCCTGATTCGAAATGTGAACCAGGTATAATGAATAGCATTTTCCGAAAAATAAATACCTTGAAAAAGGTAAACCATTCCGTTTTTCAAATTCAGTATTTTCAAAATTAGAACACATCTTTTACACTTTATATGTAACATTGTAAAACTGTAAAGCATGAAAGCAGTCCAGACAGGCTGATATTGATACACACGGATAGTGAAGATACAGTGCAGCGGATATTTTTAACAAGAATCAATTGCGATATGGTAGCAATTTGTAAAATGAGGATAAGTACTTTGTCACGAAAAAATAGTGGTATGATTATTTGATTTAAAACTACAAGTGGTGGGTATATCCCATACCTATGAGTCGTTTTCGTAAACTTTATGATATTTGAAAAAATGTCGCGTAAACGTAACTTTTTAAAAGGCAACAAAACTATAAGGATAATTAGAGATTTTAAAAATGTTTTTTAACTCTTTTTTAGAAAGAAGTAAAATATTTTAAACTTTAATGAATACAAATTAAGTGTTATAAAATAAGTAACAACAATAAAAACTTACAAAGAGCTTCATGTTTATGTCGAAGTGAAGAAGATACTACACTGCATACAGATATGTGCATCCTCAACCTTTTATAGAGGTAACACTCCCGTGGTGCGGCTTAGTCCACGTCACAGAGTGGTTTACATTTTGAAGTATAGTACTACGACCTCCTGTGCAACTGCATCACTAATACGAAATATCAATCAATTCTTTTAAGATGTGACCGCACTCTCTTCACATCCTGGAATACTATTTTTTTTTGCATTAAAGATATCCGTGATTTGTTTTGTTAATACTTGGTGTTTGATATTTAGAACAAAAGTTTAAATATGCAAATAATTTGGTAATTAGCGAAGATTATAAACTTTATTCATATTGATTTGAAGATAGACAGATATATTTGTAGGTCACTGATTTCATAGACTAAACAAATTATTTTTTTATTGCTCTTGTGTTGTTAAAATAAATGTTACCCGAGTGGCTGGTCCGGCAAAAGCGCTGGATGGTAATATGGCAATGGTGGCTGGAGTGGCAAACCCAGTGGATGGAATGGTGAATGGAAGAATGGAGGTAGCGGCAGCGGCTGGTGGTAGAGACGCGACCGAGAACATATAATTATACTGAGTTTAAATTTATTGTAAGCGACATGGTTTCAACTGTATAAAGCTACTTTTAATGAATATAAATCAAATTGATGTTTATATTATGAAATACCTTCGTATCGTTTTTTTTCTGTAATATAAGTATAATCATGAAATAGTGTTAATAGAATAGAAGTTACCTGAATTAAAAAATTTGAAAACATAGTTAAAGGTCCAAAATGTTCACGTGGCCGTAGGGTCATGTCCACTAACATAAATAGTTCACAAAGAAAATGTGTAGTACTGGATTAAGAGTATGGAGTGTCACTACCCATAGTCATCCTATGGTTGTCGTAAGAGGCGACTAAGGTATCAAACTACTCAGGAAAACATCGCTGCAAAGAAAAACGAAACTTGAACAAACTCTATATCAATCCGTCTGCACGTAGTGGTATAATGAGCCAAAACCTCCGTCTAAGGAGAGGCCTATCTCAGGTAGTAGACTGGAAATAATATGACAATAGAGGTATTATTGCTACTCCGCTATTTCTATCTGTTTGTTACTCCGTCAGTTGTTGTTTAGCTGTAATTGTCTATGGGTAAAGAAAGTATCAAAAGAAGGAAACTTATGCCGCACATAGTGTGTACGAGTATATTTGTTGATGAGGTCTTTCAAAAGCATAAAGAGTGAGTACTTAAAGTCAATATTTTAATAAACAAAGAGTATGAATTACCAAACTTTAAAGTGTTGATCTTTATTACACTCAAATATAAATCCTTAAAAACAGCATTAAACAAAGATAAACCGTTGATTTTGTAAGAAAAGTATAACAGAGTAATTAGCTCTGCTCCAGAGTTTTAATCACACGACTTATTGAATGTACTTATGAGCAAGATATCGTATAAAAAATGAAATAAGCTACGTGTTCCTACATTGAGCGAGGTCGACATGAAGTTCATCATCATTATCAACAGCCTTTAACAATTCACTGCTGGACATAAGCCTATCGTTAACAAGGAGGTTTTAGCTACTATACCACGCTGGCCAGACGGGTTCAACAAGATATTTTCCTGAATAGCTTATTCCCTTAGTCACCTCTTACGATATCCACGGAATGGACGGACTTGGCCTTTCTTTATTTTCACTTGTTGACTTTATCTGTGATTTACATACAAAATAATATATTGATACGACATTGAAACTGTATCAATAAAAACTAGGTAGTGGGAAATCGAATTATTGCGAAAACGCGACAAAATTTCAAGTCAAAAACTGAATCACACTTTTGTAATAATTGAGTGTCAGATCAAATAACAACAACACTGGTTTAAATATCTTATTTGCTAAACGAACAAACATTCATTTGATATATGACAAGGTGGTGCTATGCAAACTGGTACTAAAATTGTTACCGTCAGCTATTACAGACACAGTACGCAACGTTATGCATGACCATTGGTTTATTGAATAGGTCTAAGAAAATATCAACTAGGTATCATAGTACCTGTAACTTTTGCTTTAATAAATAAGAAGCGACTCTAATACGTAATACACTGTTCACTTTTATCAATCTCTGTACTCCAGAATGGAAAACGCATAAATATAAAACAGATGACAAAATGGCTAACCTCAGTCGGCGATGACGTTTACAAACCATTGTTCTCAGCAACTCAATCCCAAACAGATTTGTCATTAATGGTCTTAGAGCGTTAAACCACATGTTCTAAGTTGACGGGGCAACTCATTGTTACTGTTAATAGCTGGTTTACTGTACATCCCATATTCTTTTTTATTTTACATATAACGCAGTATTAAGCTTTCCAAATAATAATACACTTACATAAAAACAAAAGGTTAAATAGAGGAGAAAATGTCTGAATTGGTAGCTCTGGACTGTAGCTTTGCAAGTCAAGACTAGTCAAATAAAGTTGGCTGCCAACAGTATTTATAATAGCTCGTCTCTTGCGATACTTGCTCATCAATTCATAACAGTTTTTGACACACAAATACAAGATATTAATAACTTACTAATAAAGTAGTCAATTAATACTTTAGGCGAACAAGTTTTGCTTGATTTATTAGTACTTGTTTAGTGTAACCTCAACCGTGGGAGAGCTATTCTTCGGCACATGCGAGCGGGCTCGACCGAAACGATAACGTGATCACACGGGAACCCGGTATTTCTAAGCTTTGTACCGAGTGAGGGAGTTAACGGAGAAAAAAGATAATTAAATTGTATTCTTCATTCACTACTTTTCACTCTTAAACATGGTTGTTTCTTTCTTCTTCAAATTTAAATGAGATTAAACCGAAAGTTTCTATCTGTAGTAATATTATTATGCATATAAAGCTGAAAAGTTTGTTTGTTCGAATAAATACGATAATCTCAGGAGGTACTGGTACGATTTGAAGAACTCTTTCAGTGTTAGATAGTCCATTTATCTTGAAAGACTATTGACTCTAGATTATCAGCTACGACCAATAGAAGCGGATTGTCAATGAAAAATGTTGCAAAAACGGGCGGCAATTATTTCCGGCAACTATAACCTGTTATATAGTATAATGTCACGCTACAGGCAGTAGAAGACACACACGACGTTGCATGGGTCAGCTGCTACATATATAAGTGTATAATCAAAAAGATTTTTCCAATCGAAAGTTTACGTTTCATTACACTATTACATTAATTATATACGCACATGTTCAGAATGAATGAATACTTAGTGAATTGACAGAAATGGCGACCATTCATTCCATTCATCACCTGGTATTATTATACACTAATGGAAAAAATTAAGGGATCAAAAAAAAATCCTAATTTTTGGGCAGTTTTTAACAGGCCATAACTTCGAGAGAAATGGTCGTACAGGAAATAAGAAAAAAGGAAATTGTAGCTACAAGTATCTAGTTTTTGGATTCGAACTTCAAAGTTTTATAGCCTACGCGGTTTTTAAGTGATCGGAGAAAAACCAACTACAAAAACATATTAAAAATTTTTTTAGTTTTTTTTTTGGTCTATGGACGTGGAAATAATTTTTTTTACCTTAACCACTATAAGGAGCGGATACATTGTTTATTTAGCTTTAATTTGCTTTTTTATACATCCTGATACGCCCACTTTTCGCCGAGATATCGGTTTTCAAATGGAAAAGGATTCTTTTGATTATCGATATCTCAGCAAACAATGATTGCATAGAAATTTAAAAGTGGGTTTCAAGAACTTGAATAAATTTTCCTTAACGACTGTCCATTGCTTTTCCGAAAAAAATTTTTTTTCTTTTTGTCACATGAGTTTGAAAATGCAACAAAAAAAGGGCTTTTGGTGTTTTTTTGGAAAATCAAGCGCTGGATTGAAAATATTGAGGAAACCACTAATGTTAAGTGTGCTTTTTACAGTTCAATATGTCCACAAAAACCGGAAAAGCAATAGCTAGTCGTTAAGGAAATTTAATCAAGTTCTTGAAAGCCACCTTTAAATTTCTGTGCGATCATTGTTTACCGAGATATCGATAATCAAAGATAAAAAGATCCTTTTCCATTTGAAAACCGATATCTCGGCGAGAAGTGAACACATCAGAGTGCATAAAAAAGCAAATTAAAGCTAAATAAAGAAGGTACCCAATACTTATAGTGGTTAAGGTAAAAAAATTTTTTCTACGTCCGTAGACCAAAATAAAAACTAAAAAAATTTTAAAAATTTTTTTGTTGCTGGTTTTTCTACGATTACTCAAAAACCGCGGAGGTTATAAAATTTTGAAGTTCAAATCCACAAACTAAACACTTGGAGCTATAATTTCCTTTTTTCTTTTTTTCTGTACGACCATTTCTCTCGAAGTTACGACCTGTTGAAAACTGCCCAAAAATTTGGAATTTTTTTTTGATCGCTTAATTTTTTCCATTAGTGTATTATATTTTATTTTTATATGTATGTGTCCCTGTGTGGTGACAGTATATGAATACAGAGTGTCACCACTCCCCTTATTTCTATGAGTGTCGTAAGAGGCTGTGGCGACTTCTACATTACAGCAGAAAGAAAAAAATACAACAGCTCCATTTAGCGAAGATACATTAAATATGTATAATAAATTGTTTCAAGTTAAGTTGTAATTTGCCTGACATTACTCTTTAAAGTATTGCCACGACTAAAATAAGTAAATATGTTGAAGACTTATTTTTTAAACGATTACAAATTAATAAATATCAATTGAGCAATAGAAATGTAACAAATTAAGGATTCAAGATTCAGGTAGCTGTCATGGGCATGGTCGCGAATTGGGAGTAGAACTGCTTGTGCAAATGTAATCATAGTTTCAGTCGGAATAAAGCTACGTTATCATCGCAGGGACTTTATCTTCAAACTTTTCGGCAGAAAAGACTTTTTATTATTGAATAATCACTAACCCATTCACGCGATGGTGTAGTCATTGAAACCTTCGCCTCGTCGCCTCCTACTGCGCTAGCTACTGCGATAGCACTAGCCATTGAATAAAAAATCATTCTCGTTGTTTTCTGCAATAGGGCGTGGCTTATTGCTTTCCTGGTCATGCTTTATGTAGGTTGTAAATGTCATAATAACAAACGTTTGCAATTCAAAATTATAATACACAAAAATCATACGACACAAGGGCAATAAAAAAATAATCTGTTTAGTCTATGAAATCAGTGACCTACTAATACATCTGTCTATCTTGAAACCAACATGAATAAAATTTATAATCTTCGCTAGTTACCAAATTATTTGCATATTTCCACTTTTGGTCTAAATATCAAACACCAAGTATAAACAAAACAAATCACGGATGTCTTCAATTCAAAAAAATTAGTATTCCAGGATGTGAAGGAAGTGCGGTCACAGCTTAAAAGAATTGATTGACATTTCGTTACAGTGATGCAGTTGCACAGGAGGTCGTAGTACTATACTTCACAATGTAAACCACTCTGTGACGTGGACTAAGCCGCGCCACGGGAGTGTTACCTCTATAAAAGGTTGAGGATGCACATATCTGTATGCAGTGTAATATCTTCTTCACTTCGACATAAACATGAAGCTCTTTGTAAGTTTTTATTGTTGTTACTTATTTTATAACACTTAATTTGTATTCATTAAAGTTTAAAATATTTTATTTATTTCTAAAAACAAAAGTTAAAAAACATTTTTAAAATCTCTAATTACCCTAATAGCTTTTTTTGCCTTTTAAAAAGTTACGTTTTTGCGAAGTTGTTTCAAATATCATAAAGTTTACGAAAATGACTCATAGGTATGGGATATACCCACCACTTGTAGTTTTAAATCAAATAACCATACCACTATTTTTTCGTGACAAAGAACTTATCCTCATTTTATAAATTGCTACCATATCGCAATTGATTCTTACTAAAAATATCCGCTGCACTGTATCTTCACTATCCGTGTGTATCAATATCAGGCTGTCTGGACTGCTTCCATGCTTTACAGTTTTACAATGTTACATATAAAGTGTAAAAGATGTGTTCTAATTTTGAAAATACTGAATTTGAAAAACGGAATAGTTTACCTTTTTCAAGGTATTGGTTTTACGGAAAATGCTATTCATTATACCTGGTTCACATTTCGAATCAGGATCGACGTCAATGAATCAACTCCTGTGATGTCACTTAACTGTGTTTCCTTCTTATTTGTTTGTTTTTATACAAACGCTTTCTGTGCATTCCGCACGTTACTTCAATATCTTTGATATTCATTTATTTATTTAAAATACGAGACAAATTTAATGAACAGTATTTGTTATGTCGTATTTTTTACGAAAGTAACTCTTTCGATTATATGTTCTGTTCCATTTGTTAGTTAAATTCAGTGTTTTAAATTTTCAAGACAAGACAAGTTGTCCAAGTTAATTCGCCACTTACTTAAAAGACTCGTCACTGTTACCCGCATTGATGCATATTCCAGATGACAGTTAATCATATAATAAATAAATTGGGTGAAGAATGCTTTTGTAGTTATATTTTTTTTTATTAATGTTACGAGACGCAAGATAAATAATAAATTGTCTCAAATGTCTCGCCTTTTTAGACACTTTTAATCTGTTCACGATCCTTTGGTGCCCTCAATATTATTATTTATATAGATTTTAAATATTACTAGTTGACCTGTGCAATATTGTCCCGTTTTATGCAACATTTTTACTGATGCTCGGCTTATTGGTTTATTATTAATGTTATAGCTTTTCTCAAAAACAGGCTATCCAACACTGAAACAAGTTTTAATTCGATCCAGTACTTCCTATAAGCGCTTTCAAATAAACAAACTTTTATTCATTTTTTCACGTTTGCAAAGGTAGCGTCACTGTAACCACTATAGCTTTCTTCATTATGTTTCGAATCACATCAAATTTGGACCGATTTTATCTGAAAATTGGTACTTCTGAACCTCGGTATATAAATGGCATTATTATCGCCATCTCTACGCTAGTCCCGGGACTTATTTAACGATGTGCTAACTTATGATTACTAAGCATTAACTGAAACTTTAACTAAACATCAAAATGAAGATAAAACGACACGTTAACACTTATAAACTCAATAGATATAATTTGATGTAATAATAAATGTACGGACCTGCTAATCTTTTTCTCAGTGACCCTGCCCGCTTAGCCGGAGATTGTGGGTTCGAATTCCAGCCAAACAAAAATGATTTTAAAAATGTACACAATTATTTCCTTTCGTGTCTAGGTGTAAATTATCTGTAATATATATGGATTTAGGCAAATTTAAGTATATTTTTCAATAGTCTCTTCAATAGCTTGGGACCAGAATACCGTGTGGGAGGTGTGTGCCATTATTACCACTATTGAATTAATTAGACCAATAACATCAGTTATCTGTAAAAGAATAATTGTAAAGGGGAGAGACGATTACATATGTATATATAATGTTGACTCGATTAAGAAATAGTAATTGATGGGCCCGTTGGTTTAATGGTACCCCTAACTGCTAAGAAGGGGGTTCGATTCCCACCTAGAGCAAATGTTGTGTGATGAGTGCTATAATTCGTTCTGGGTTTGAGCGTAATAATTTACATATAAACTATGTATTAATAAATATATAAGTATGTTTATCAGCAATCCGGTTACAGTGTGTGAGATCTGTCATATTATCTACCTGCCTATTTTGCATATTAACTGCCTCGGTGGCGCAGCTGTAGTGAATGCGACTGCTGTGCTTTAGGTCTCGGGTTCGATTCCCTGGTCGGACCAAATGTTTGTATGATCAGCAAATATTTGTTTCAGAGTTTGGGTGTTTCCTATGTATAATATGTATTAACAAAAAAAGTATAAATGTATGTATTTATATTAGTTGACTAAAGGACATAGTACAAGCTCTGCTTAGTTTGAGACTAGATGGCGTTGTATGGCAGATGTACGAAGTATAAAAAACAGGAAACTCCTAAGTACCGGTGCTCCTAAGGCGAACTGGTCAATTCTCAGGTCGGACTTAATGACTTAGTCAATGGTCAAATAAATTACGTTTTCCGGCCTTTGACTAACGAATTTTCTTCCAACCTAGCAGAGACAAACTTGATTAGGTTTGATTAAAAATATATAAATACATCAGTGAAAGGGCGAAAGTGAAATATATTTCGGGGATCTCCTGAAGGCTTTGGCCAAAACTAGGATAAGACAGTCCTTCCGTGAAGGAACTGTTTTTTTTTCTGTTTTAAGAGCCTACCTAAGTGATTCTACTCTGCCTGATGGAAAGCATGAATAAAATTCAAGAGTTGTGGTCACCATACTCATTGCAAATGCAGACAATGCAGTATGGTGACCCACACTATGGTGGCCTTATGAGATGCTTTTTCACACTCCGCTTGGGGACGAAAAAGCCATGACAGTCATCGTGACACTGTAAGACTTACACAGTTACCACGATAACTGTCACCCCTGCATCAATGGGCCTCCGGTCTTACAGTCACCAACGAAACACGATAACATGGATGCTGGCGCTTTAGATTGGTCTTCTGTGGGAGGGTAGTACTGCCCCGGTCGAGCCGGCCCGCTCGTGCTGAAGTCAGCGTGGCTTTACTACCTAGCAAGTGTATATATAACGAGTATATCGAACTTGTAGTAAGTGTATCGAACTTTGACTTTAACATATGTTCAAGTTGACCATACATACGTCAAGAACACCAGGTGGTTATCTTCCACTTAAAATAACTACTTACTTATAAATTGATGTCCACTTGAGTCAATTGACGTGACAATGATTTATTGACTGTAATTATTTAATGCCATTGTATAGAAGCTGCGGTTGTTGCTCAACACATCCTAATTACGAGCTATAAACCATATATACTCTTTGTAACATATTCGCATTTATATGCTAACATATTATTTATATACAAGTTAATAAGTTGAAGTCAAATTCTTGGCACCTCAGTCCTCGCAACAACCAGTTTGTCTTCAAAGTTTGGGAGCATAGTCAGTCGATCGAAGTCCTGATGTGCTAGAGTCACACTTCCAATTCTATTCGTATTCGTATTCCTTTACTCTCCACTCCTTTTTTTCATGTAATACCGGGAGAGCCTAAAAAAGTTATACCAGTTTAAAGAATCACCGCGATAACCCACATATACGTGGGTGGAGCCGCAGGGAAAAACTAGTTTCAACTATATATATTAGTTAACGATTGTGTTTAGTCACTAAGTAGTCATAAACTTGACTTGACTTGACTGCACTGCATTGGCCTAGTGGTTTAAGCGGTCGCCACGCCGCTCTCCGCTTCGCTGTGTTGTGGGTTCAAATCCTACATGGGACAACACTTTGTGTGATCCACAAATTGTTGTTCTGAGTCTGGGTGTTCTTTGTGTCTGTTTCTTGTATGTTTGTAAAGTCCCCCGTGACACAGGATTTATTCCTAATGCGGGCGTTGTCTTTTTAAAAAAAAAAAAAAACTGAAGTCATAATATGATTGACGTTTATTGCTCGTAACTCGTAAACTGTGCCTATTTCAATTGTTTACACGACACATTTGTCAAAGGCACTTAGTCATTATTCATTGCTAAGTGTTATTACGTATATATATACGAGTACATATGTAATTACTTGACACACTATGTTTCGAATTGAATCCTTTGTTTAACGTCTTACACTTTATTACTAGAAATTATAATTCGATTTCGTTTACTTAAACGATTTGTTTATCATTTTAAAATTAAAGATGTAGAGATAGCTAGAAACGTAGGTATGGTTAAGGTCGGAGAGAGAGCCTAATTTACTCTTAAATAGGCCGGTGCGAGCGAGATGATAACAAGGCGTCCGGTGTTATGTAACTCTTCATTTACTTGTGACCAGTTGACTGACGGTTCCGTAACTCAAACTTTCCCCTTTTCTCGATTTTGTGGGAGCCACACAAATAGAGATACATTCCTTGAGTTACAATTAGAGTAGATTGGTGGTACTCACTTAGTATCAGGGAACCTGTCTGCCCCTTGGCTTTAACATTAACCCCTCGCCCTTACTTTTTCCACTGATTACGTCTGTTGTTTTGCTCCTACACGAGTATAAAAAAACAATCTCTTCAATCAGTAGCCATATTAATAATCTGAGTTGCAGGTAACCATCATCACCCTGGCCGTCCTGCTGGCGTTGCCTCTGCCGGCTATATAAAAAGTGGTTGGTCCTATCCGTCTGGATGGAGTGGCGACAGCGGATGGGGTGGCGACAGCGGATGGGGTGGCGACAGCGGATGGGGTGGCGACAGCGGTTGGAGTGGCAGCAGCGGCTAGAGCGGCAGTAGGGGCTGGAGCGGCTCCTACCCGAGTGGCTGGTCCGGCAACGGCACTGGATGGCAATATGGCAGTGGCGGCTGGAGTGGCAAACCCAGTGGATGGAATGGTGGATGGAAGAATGGAGGTAGCGGCAGCGGCTGGTGGTAGACACGCGACCGAGAACATATAATTATACTGAGTTTAAATTTATTGTAAGCGACATGGTTTCAACTGTATTAAGCTACTTTTAATGAATATAAATCAAATTGATGTATATATTATGAAATACCTTCTTATCGTTTTATTTCTGTAATGTAAGTATAATCATGAAATAGTGTTAATGGAATAAAAGTTACCTGAATTAAAAAATTTGAAAACATAGTTAAAGGTCCAAAATGTTCACGTGGCTGTAGGGTCATGTCCACTACAATAAATAGTTCACAAAGAAAATGTGTAGTACTGGATTAAGAGTATGGAGTGTCACTACCCATAGTCATCCTATGGTTGTCGTAAGAGGCGACAAAGGTAGCAAACTACTCAGGAAAACATCGCTGCAAAGAAAAGCGAAACTTGAAAAAACTCTATATCAACCCGTCTGAACGTAGTGGTATAATGAATCAAAACCTTCGTCTAAGGAGAGGCCTATCTCAGGTAGTGGACTGGAAGTAATATGACAATAGCGGTATTATTGCGACTCCGCTATTTCTACCTGTTTGTTACTCCGTCAGTTGTTGTTTAGCTGTAATTGTCTATGGGTAAAGAAAGTATCAAAAGAAGCAACTTTTGCCGCACATAGTGTGTACGAGTATATTTGTTGATGAAGTCTTTCAAAAACATAGAGAGTCAGTACTTAAAGTCAATATTTTAATAAACAAAGAGTATGAAATACGAAACTTTAAAGTGTTAATTTTTATTACACTCAAATATAAATCCTTAAAAACAGCAGTAAACAAATATAAACCGTTGATTTTGGAAGAAAAGTATAACAGAGTAATTAGCTCTGCTCCAGAGTTTTAATCACATGATTTATTGAATGTACTTATTAGCAAGATATCGTATAAAAAATTAAATAAGCTACGGGTTGCTACATTGAGCGAGGTCAACATGAACTTCATCAACATCATCAACAGCCTTTAACAATTCACTGCTGGACATAAGCCTATCCTTAACAAGGAGGTTTTGACCTACTATACCACGCTGGCCAGACGGGTTCAACTAGATATTTTCCTGAATAGCTTGTTCCCTTAGTCACCTCTTATGATATCCACGGGATGGACGGACTTGGCCTTTCTTTATTTTCACCTGTTGACATAAAGTCAACACAAGTGATTTACATACAAAACAATATATTGATACGACATTGAAACTGTATCAATAAAAACAAGGTAGCGGGAAATCGAATTATTGCAAGAACGCGACAAAGTTTCAAGTCAAAAACTGAATCACGCTTTTTTTAATAATTGAGTGTCAAATCAAATAACAATAACACTGGTTTAAATATCTTATTTGCTAAACGGACAAACATTCATTTGATATATGACAAGGTGGTGCAACTGGTACTAAAATTGTTACCGTCAGCTGTTACAGACGCAGTATGCAACGTTATGCGTGACGATTGGTTTATTAAATAGGTCTAAGAAAATATCAACTAGGTAACAGTACCTGTAACTTTTGCTTTAATAAATAAGAAGAGACTCTAATATGCAATACACTGTTCACTTTTATCAATCTCTGTACTCCAGAATAGAAAACGCATAAATATAAAACAGATGACAAAATGGCTAACCTCAGCCGGCGATGACGTTTACAAACCATTGTCCTCAGCAACTTAATCCCAAACAGATTTGTCATTAATGGTCTTAGAGCGTTAAACCACATATTCTAAGTTGACGGGGCAACTCATTGTTACTGTTAATAGCTGGTTTACTGTACATCCCATTTTCTTTTTTATTTAACATTTAACGCAGTATTAAGCTTTCCAAATAATAATACACTTACATAAAAACAAAAGGTTAAATAGAGGAGAAAATGTCTGAATTGGTAGCTCTGGACTGTAGATTTGCAAGTCAAGACTAGTGAAATAAAGTTGGTTGCCAACAGTATTTATAACAACTCGTCTCTTGCGAAACTCTCGCATCAATTCGTAACAGTTTTTGACGCACAAATACGAAATATTAATAACTTACTAATAAAGTAGTCAATAAATACTTTAGGCGAACAAGTTTTGCTTGATTTATTAGCACTTGTTTAGTGTAATCACAACCGTGGGAGAGCTATGCTTCGGCACATGCGGGCAGGTTCGTCCGAAACGATAACGTGACCACACGGGAACCCGGTATTTCTAAGCTTTGTACCGATTGAGGGAGTTAATGGAGAAAAAAAGATAATTAAACTGTATTCTTCATTCACTACTTTTCACTCTTAAACATGGTTGTTTCTTTCTTCTTCAAATTTAAATGAAACTAAACCGATTATTTCTATCTGTAGTAATATTATAATGCATATAAAGCTGAAGAGTTTGTTTGTTCGATTGAATACGCTAATCTCAGGAAGTATTGGTACGATTTGAAGAACTCTTTCAGTGTTAGATAGTCCATTTATCTTGAAAGACTATTGACTCTAAATTATCAGCTACGACTAATAGAAGCGGATTGTCAAAAATTGTGTTGGAAAAATGTTGCAAAAACGGGCGGAAATTATTTCCGGCAACTATAACCTGTTATATAGTATAATGTCACGCTACAGGCAATAGAAGACACACACGACGTTGCATGGGTCAGCTGCTACATATATGCCTAATTAAAAAGATTTTTCCAATCGAAAGTTTACGTTTCATTACACTATTACATTAATTATATACGAACATGTTCAGAATGAATGAATACTTAGTGAATTGACAGAAATGGCGACCATTCATTCCATTCATCACCTGGTATTATTATATTATACTTTATTTTTATATGTATGTGTCCCTGTGTGGTGACGGATTATGAATACAGAGTGTCACCACTCCCCTTATTTCTATGAGTGTTGTAAGAGGCTGTGGCGACTTCTACATTACAGCACAAAGAAAAATATACAACAGCTCCATTTAGCGAAGATAGATCGAACTACGACGAAGTATGAACGAAACGTATGAATGTAATGAACAATACAACTACTACTCCTGTATCGCGATATAGAGATTCGTGTGGCAGTTAGCATATATACAACATCCCAACATCAACCGTTGGGCCGTGGCCCATCAAGAATGATCACCTTGCTTGGTCGGAGGATCCTCCCTTTGTGTCGGAGGGACATATGACACACGTCCCTCCACAAGGCGATGAAGGGAACAAAATACGCAAGACAACAAGATGCATCTAGTGCAGGATTAGATGACGCAGAACTATGCGTCACAAATTATTATTATTGGTATATTTACATATTTAACTGACATCGAATATTAATATTTTTTAAACAAATTTCAAACGAAGGTACAAAATTCTAAACCAAAGGAGAATGCCCATTACTGGTACAGAGTTTTCTCATGCGCGGCTATGACTATAACATCAAAATTATTTTCTTTATTCTTTAGGTCACTTTGCCAACAAAATGCTAGTTTTAAACTGGAGTGTTCTTTTTAAGCTAATAACATATGAAATTGTTTCAAGTTAAGTTGTAATTTGCCTGACATTACTCTTTAAAGTATTGCCAAGACTAAAATAAGTAAATATGTTGAAGCCTTATTTTTTAAACGATTACAAATTAATAAATATCAATTGAGCAATCGAAATGTATAAAATTAAGGATTCAAGATACAGATAGCTGAAATCGGCATGGTCGCGAATTGGGAGTAGAACTGCCTGTGCAAATGTAATCATAGCTTCAGTCGGAATAAAGCTACGTTATCATCGCAGGGACTTTATCTTCAAAATTTTCGGTAGAAAAGACTTCTTATTAATGAATAATCACTAACCCATTCCCGCGACGGTGTAGTCATTGAAACCCTCGCCTCGTTGCCTCCTACTGCGCTGAGAATTGTGGGTTCGATCTCCACATGAACCGCAATACTATGTGTGCATACATGTGTACATGTGTGTGTACATAAATCAATATTAAACAATAATTACATATCAATAAAATTTTGAAATTACTCTGGCCATTGAAAAAAAAAAATCCTTCTCTTTGTTTTCTGCAATAGGGCGTGGCTTATTGCCTTCCTGGTCATGCTTTATGTAGGTTGTAAATGTCATAATAACAAACGTTTGCAATTCAAAATTCTAATACACAAAAATCGTACGACACAAGGGCAATAAAAAAATAATCTGTTTAGTCTATGAAATCAGTGACCTACAAATACATCTGTCTATCTTCAAATCAATATGAATAAAACTTATAATAATCGCTAATTACCAAATTATTTGCATATTTCCACTTTTGTTCTAAATATCAAACACCAAGTATAAACAAAACAAATCACGGATGTCTTTAATGCAAAAAAATTTAAATATTCCAGGATGTGAAGAGAGTGCGGTCACAGCTTAAAAGAATTGATTGATATTTCGTATTAGTGATGCAGTTGCACAGGAGGTCGTAGTACTATACTTCACAATGTAAACCACTCTGTGACGTGGCTAAGCCGCGCCACGGGAGTGTTACCTCTATAAAAGGTTGAAGATGCACATATCTGTATGCAGTGTAGTATCTTCTTCACTTCGACATAAAAATGAAGCTCTTTGTAAGTTTTTGTTGTTGTTACTTATTTTATAACACTTAATTTGTATTCATTTAACTTTAAAATAAATAACTTATTTCCAACAAAAAGTGAAAACACATTTTCCTAAATCTCTAATTACCCTTATAGTTTCGTTGTCTTGCAAAAACTTGCGTATTCGTGACGTTTTATCAACTACCTTAAAGTTTACGATAACGACTCATAGGTATGGGATATAACCACCACCACTTGTAGTTTTAAATCAAATAACTATATCTCTATTTTTTCGTGACAAAGTACTTATCCTCATTTTATAAATTGCTACCGTATTGCTATTTGTTCTAATTAAAAATGTCCGCTGTACTGTATCTTCACTATCAGTGTGTATCAACATCAGGCTGTCTGGACTGCTTCCATGCTTTACAGTTTTACAATGTTACATATAAAGTGTAAAAGATGTGTTCTAATTTTGAAAATATTAAATTTTAAAAACGGAATAGTTTACCTTTTTTAAAGTATTGATTTTACGGAAAATGCTTTTCATTATACTTGGTTCACATTTCGAATCAGGATCAACGTCAATGAATCAACTCCTGTGATGTCACTTAACTGTGTCTCTTTCTTATTTGTTTATTTTTATAGAAAAGTTTTCTGTACATATCGCACGTTATGTCAATATCTTTGATATTTATTTATTTATTTAAATTAGGAGACAAATTTAATGAACAATATTTATTATGTCGTATTTTCTTACGAGAGTAACTCTGTCGATTATTTTTTCTGTTCCATTTGTTAGTTTCAAAATATTTAAAATTCACTGTTTTAAATTTTAACCAGTGTTCACCCAGATAAATAAACTTCTTAGCTTTATATTATTTACAATAAATATCACATCTAATTATACGTATCCACCAAATAGGTAATCAAGTTAGAAATTCAAGTACGAGACAAGTTGTCCAAGTTAATTCGCCACTTACTTAAAAGACTCGTCTCTTACCCGCAATGATGCATATTCCAGATGACGGTTAATCATATAATAAATAAATTGGGTGAAGAACGTTTTTGTACTTATATTTTTTTATTAATGTTACGAGACGTAAGGTAAATAATAAATTGTCTCAAATGTCTCGCCTTTTTAGACACTTTTAATCTGTTCACGATCCTTTGTTGGCCTCAATACTACTATTTATATAGATTTTAAATATTACTAGTTGACCCGTGCAATATTGTCCCGTTTTATGCAACATTTTTACTGATGCTCGGCTTATTGGTTTATTATTAATGTTATAGCTTTCTTCAAAAATGGGCTATCCAACACTGAAAGATTTTTCATTTCAACCCAGTACTTCCTATAAGCACGTTCAAACAAACAAACTCTTCCGTTTGAGCTCTTCCCTCGTGTCAGGCTAAATTTATTTATAAAACTAGACTGAAGAATACGAGCACGTTCTACATGGAAGAAGTAAAAGTGACTGAAGTTCCATGATTTCACTACAATCTCAACGGTCCCCAATTACACAAACTACTCTCTATGGACTATGGGACGATGCAAGCGAGTGGCCACTACCCACCCACGTCAATGCTTCAGCATGCACGTGTGACTTTAGCAAATGTCTCATACTCTAACAATATTATTAATATATTATTTCAACTCAAGTGAAGGCCCATCTTGTGAAATTATTGACTTGTTTAAATACGCAATATGTTACTTTGGGACACAATGTAGTTCTAACAGTGGCAATACAACCTCAATGTTTATACCTCAAGTCTCGATCTGTAACTTTAAAGTACTCTGCCCTTGTCTCATATCTGCTCTAAATCTCTTCTAAATGAAACCACCGCCGTGTGTGAATTATTTGCAAGACATCGTAACGCAAAACCTTTTTACAGGCACGAAATTGTTAAAGAAAAATAATTTTTCGTAAGAGCTATTATCATATTGTGATTTACTCGCAAACATATTTACGTTACAACATACATTACAATTATGTGTGATATATTCGTGCAAATAATACATTACGAGTTGATAAACGATGGACTAACGGTTAGTTTATGCGACTGGCGGTCTTGGATTCAATTACCGGGTCGATTACATATGTATATATAATGTTGACTCGATAAAGTAATAGTAATTGACGGGCCCGTTGATCCAATGGTACCCTGCTGACTGCTAAAAAGAGGGTTTGATTCCCACCAAGAGCAAATGTTGTGTGATAAGCACAATCATTTGTTCTGTGTTTGAGTGTAATAATTTACCTTTAAACTGTATGTGTTCAGAAATGTATAAGTATGTTTATAAGGAGTCCGGTTACCGTGTGTGAGATCTGTCATATTATTTACCTGCCTATTTTGCATATTAACTGCCTCGGTGGCGCAGCTATAGTGAATGCGACTGCTGTGCTTGAAGTCTTGGGTTCGATTCCGACGGACGGACGGACGGACCAAATGCTTGTATGATCTGCAGATATTTGTTTCAGATCTGTTTGGGTGTTTTCTATGTATAATATGTATGCATTTACAAACACAAAGTATATATGTATTTATATCAGTTGTCTAGTACACGTAGTACAAGCTCTGCTTAGTTTGAGACTAGATGGCGTTGTGTAGCAGATGTACGAAGTATAAAAAAAGTAAACTCCGAAGCGCCGGCACTCCTAAGTTGAACTGATCAATTCTTAGGTCTGACTTAATGACTTAGTCAAAGGTCAAATAAATAACGTTTTGCGGCCCTTGACTAAAGAATTTTCGTCAAATCTAGGAGAGATAAACTTGGTTATGTTTGACTAAAAATATATCAGTCAAAGGGCGAAATTGAAATATATTTCGGAGCTCTCCTGAAGCGTTTGGCCAAAGCTAAGATAAACCAGTCCTTCCGCGAAGGGACTGTGTATTGAACTTTGATTATAACATACATATATACAAGTTGACTCCGTCAAAAACAGCAGGTGGTTATCTTTCACTTAAAATAACTACTTACTTATAAATTGATGTCCACTTAAGTCAATTGATGTGACAATGATTTATTGATTGAAATTATTTCATGCGATCGTATAGAAACTGCGGTTGTTGCTCAACACATCCTAATTACGAGCTATAAGCCATATATACTCTTTGTAACATATTCACATTTATATCCCAACATATTATTTATATCCAAGTTAACAAGTTGAAGGCAAATTCTTGACGTCTTACTATTTTGTTTTATTCAGTTAAAGATCTCAGATCTTCTCACAACAGCCAGTTCCTCTTAAGACTTCGGGAGCATAGTCAATCGATCGAAGTCTTGATGTGTCACACTTATCAATCCATTCGTATTCGAATTCTTTTTCTCTCCGCTCCTCGTTTTCCATGTAATACCTGGAGTGCTTAACTTGTGGCAATCATCTTTAGAACAATTTGTAAAGCCTTGAAGATAACTCGAACAAACAAACAGATAACTTATTTATCCAATTTATATTTATTGAAATTCAACGTTTTTCTAATCTTTAACTTATGCCCTATAATATTAGCTATCTGCTAATGAAAACCCTCGTGAAAAACTGTAAACTGTTTTAATTACCAAAACAAACGAACAAAATTAAAAAAATATAAGATACCAGATTTTTGTAAATACCCATTCATAAGCATTTACCTACTAAAAAGCTGCAGTTTCAACCTGACACACAGACGTCTATATAATGAAATTGTCAGAGGTAGCTATCTGATGAAGGGTTCATTAAAGCAGCAGAACTCAAAATAACAGATTTCTGATTATTTGCCTCTTTGTCTCTATATTTGTGCTCGCTAATCTCAGTAGTGAATAAGCCGATTTGGATACGATTTTTTCGTATGTTTATTGTGATTTAAATTTAATTTAACATTTAGTTTAACAATTCTTTTATCCTAAGCAGTTGCTATAAAAAAAAAAATCTACCAGTTCAAAGAATCACCGCGATAACCCACATATATGCGGATGGAGCCACAGGCAAAAGCTAGTTTCAATTATACTTATTAGTTAACGATGGTGTTTAGTCACTAAATAGTCATAAACTCAAGTGGTAATATGATTGACGTTTATTGCTCGTAACTTGTAAACTGTGCCTATTTCAATTGTTTACACGACACATTTGTCAAAGGCACTTAGTACTATTTATTGCTAAGTGTTATTACATATATATACGATTATATATGTTGACACGTTAAGCTTCGAATTGAATTTTTTGTTAAACGTCTTACACCTCATACCTAGAGATTATAATTCGATTTCTTTTATTTAAATAACTTGTTTATCATTTTAAAATTAAAGATGTAGAGATGGCAATAAATGTAGGTATGGTTAAGGTGGGAGAGAGAGCCTAATTTACTCTCAAATAGGCCGGCGCGAGCGAGATGATAACAAGGCGTCCGGTGTTATGTAACTCTTCATTTACTTGTGACCAGTTGACTGACGGTTCCGTAACTCAAAGTTTTCCCTTTTCCCGATTTTGTAGGAGTCACACAAATGGAGATAAATCCCTTGAGTTACAGTTAGAGTAGATTGGTGGTACTCACTTAGTATCAGGGAACCTGTCTGCCCCTTGGCTTTAATATTAACCCCTCGGCCTTACTTTTTCCACTGATTACGTCTGTTGTTTTGCTCCTACACGAGTATAAAAAAACAAACTCTTCAATCAGTAGCCATAATAATAATGTGAGTTGCAGGTAACCATCATCACCCTGGCCGTCCTGCTGGCGGTTGCCTCTGCCGGTTATATAAAACGTGGTTGGTCCTATCCGTCTGGATGGGGTGGCGACAGCGGATGGGGTGGCGACAGCGGCTGGAGTGGCAGCAGCGGCTGGAGCGGTAGTAGGGGCTGGAGCGGCTCCTACCCGAGTGGCTGGTCTGGCAAAAGCGCTGGGTGGCAATATGGCAGTGACGGCTGGAGTGGCAAATCCAGTGGATGGAATGGTGGATGGAAGAATGGAGGTAGCGGCAGCGGCTGGTGGTAGACACGCGACCGAGAACATATAATTATACTGAGTTTAAATTTATTGTAAGCGACATGGTTTCAACTGTATAAAGCTACTTTTAATGAATATAAATCAAATTGATGTATATATTATGAAATACCTTCTTATCGTTTTATTTCTGTAATGTAAGTATAATCATGAAATAGTGTTAATGGAATAGAAGTTACCTGAATTAAAAAATTTGAAAACATAGTTAAAGGTCCAAAATGTTCACGTGGCCGTAGGGTCATGTCCACTACAATAAATAGTTCACAAAGAAAATGTGTAGTACTGGATTAAGAGTATGGAGTGTCACTACCCATAGTCATCCTATGGTTGTCGTAAGAGGCGACAAAGGTAGCAAACTACTCAGGAAAACATCACTGCAAAGAAAAACAAAACTTGAACAAACTCTATATCAACCCGTCTGAACGTAGTGGTATAATGAGCCAAAACCTCCGTCTAAGGAGAGGCCTATCTCAGGTAGTGGACTGGAAATAATATGACAATAGCGGTATTATTGTGACTCCGCTATTTCTATGTGTTTGTTACTCCGTCAGTTGTTGTTTAGCTGTAATTGTCTATGGGTAAAGAAAGTATCAAAAGAAGGCAACTTATGCCGCACATAGTGTGTACGAGTATATTTGTTGATGAAGTCTTTCAAAAGCATAAAGAGTGAGTACTTAAAGTCAATATTTTAATAAACAAAGAGTATGAATTACCAAACTTGATCACAAAAACTGAATCACGCTTTTTTAATAATTGAGTGTCAGATCAAATAACAACAACACTGGTTTAAATATCTTATTTGCTAAACGGACAAACATTCATTTGATATATGACAAGGTGGTGCAACTAGTACTAAAATTGTTACCGTCAGCTGTTACAGACGCAGTATGCAACGTTATGCGTGAAGTACAGAGAAGAACATCAAGTATAAACAAAACAAATCACGGATGTCTTTAATGCAAAAAATTTAGTATTCCAGGATGTGAAGGAAGTGCGGTCACAGCTTAAAAGAATTGATTGACATTTCGTAATAGTGATCCAGTTGCACAGGAGGTCGTAGTACTATACTTGACAATGTAAACCACTCTGTGACGTGAGCTAAGCCGCGCCACGGGAGTGTTATCTCTATAAAAGGTTGAGGATGCACATATCTGTATGCAGTGTAGTATCTTCTTCCCTTCGACATAAACATGAAGCTCTTTGTAAGTTTTTGTTGTTGTTACTTATTTTATGCGACTTCTACTTTACAGCACAAAAAAAATATACAACAGCTCCATTTAGCGAAGTTACATCGACCTACGACGAAGTATGAACGAAACGTATGAATGTAATGAACAATACAACTACTAGTCCTGTATCGCGATATAGAGATTCGCGTGGCAGTTAGCATATATACAACATCCCAACATTAACCGTTGGGCCGTGGCTCATCAGGAATGATCACCTTGCTTGGTCAGAGGATCCTTCCTTTGTGTCGGAGGGACATATGACACACGTCCCTCCACAAGGCGATGAAGGGAACAAAATACGCAAGACAACAAGACGCGTCTAGTGCAGGATTAGATGACGTAGAATTATGCGTCACAAATTATTATTATTGGTATATTTACACATTTAACTGACATCGAATATTAATATTTTTTAAACAAATTTCAAACGAAGCTACAAAATTCTAAACCAAAGGAGAATGCCCATTACTGGCACAGGGTTTTCTCATGCGCGGCTATGGATATAACATCAAAATTATTTTCTTTATTCTTTAGGTCACTTTGCCAACAAAATGCTAGTTTTAAACTGGAGTGTTCTTTTTAAGCTAATAACATATGAGATTGTTTCAAGTTAAGTTGTGATTTGCCTGACATTACTCTTTAAAGTATTGCCACGACTAAAATAAGTAAATATGTTGAAGCCTTATTTTTTAAACGATTACAAATTAATAAATATCAATTGAGCAATAGAAATGTAAAAAGTTAAGAGATTCAAGATTCAGATAGCTGACATGGGCATGGTCGAGAATTGGGAGCAGAAGCACTTATGCAAGTGTACTAATAGTTGCAATCGAAATAAAGCTACGTTATCATCGCATGGACTTTATCTGCAAAGTTTGCGGAAGACTTCTTATTATTGAACAATCACTACGCCATTCACGCGATGGTGTAGGCATTGAAACCTCGCCTCTTCGCCTCTTACTGCGCTGAAAATTGTAGGTTCAATCCCCACATGAACCGCAGTACTATGTGTGAAAAAATAACGGTTGTTATAAGTCTGTGTGTTGTATGCGTCCGTTTCATGAGTACGAGTAAAGTTCCTACGAATACATTGATGACATTTACACTATACATAAATCAACATTAAACAATAAATACATTTCAATAAAGTTTCAAAATTACTCTAGCCATTGAAAAAAAACCATTTTCTTTGTTTTCTGCAATTGGGCGTGGTTTAATGCCTTGCTGACCATGCTTTATGCAGGTTGTAAATGTCATAATAGCAAACGTTCGAAATTCAAAATTCTAATACACAAAAATCGTACGACACAAGGGCAATAAAAAAATAATCTGTTTAGTCTATGAAACCAGTGACCTACAAATATATCTGTCTATCTTCAAATCAATATGAATAAAATTTATAATCTTCGCTAATTACCAAATTATTTGCATATTTAAACTTTTGTTCTAAATATCAAACACCAAGTATTAACAAAACAAATCACGGATATCTTTAATGCAAAAAAAAATAGTATTCCAGGATGTGAAGAGAGTGCGGTCACATCTTAAAAGAATTGATTGATATTTCGTATTAGTGATGCAGTTGCACAGGAGGTCGTAGTACTATACTTCAAAATGTAAACCACTCTGTGACGTGGACTAAGCCGCACCACGGGAGTGTTACCTCTATAAAAGGTTGAGGATGCACATATCTGTATGCACAACTCAACGAGATTCCGCTACTCAACGAGATTCCGCTTCCGACGCGCGTCCCGAGCGGACGTGTCTGACAAGTGCTCGAGTGCTCCCGCTGCGACATCGCGCCCGCGCCACGCCGCACCTGTCGCTTCGCGCCATCGCGCCGCCTACGTCACCGCTGTGTGTCTGTGAGCCGTAACGGTCGCCCGTTTGCGGCTCGCTGACTTACTGCGGTTAACGTCAGCGTTTTTGTGAACAAGGCGCGTACATCCAAAGTCGTATTTTTTAATACGACTTTGTTTAGTGCGCCGTCTGTCACAAACGCTAGTTTCGTAGTAAACAGATTAAGTCTAGGTCAGCGTTCTTTGTGAACGAGACGCGTGCGTTTAACGTCGTATTTTTAAATACGACGTTGGATAGTGCGCCGTCCTTCACAGAGACGCAAGTTTCTGTGTGCAGACAAGTCGTTGGCCCCTTCAGGGTAAATCCAATTTGGTCACTCGGTGGAAACCTCACGGTGTCAACGAACCGAGTGGGCGGTGACCCGACCCGCCTGCCTAGCCCCTTCTGGGTTAGGCAAAGTCGGCTGGGGCTAGACAACTCGGCCTTGGGGGTGCCTCCTAGTCGAGCCTAGCCGTCGCCCTCCCACCCCACCCTTACCTCCACATCCTATTCTCAGGTGTTAGATTGGGTGTGCCGGCCTGCACAGGCTCATACCACCCCGGCACCTGGGCAGTTAGGAACCCGACGCACATTGAGATCGGCGAAGGGATTCAAGCTTAGGGCACACCTATTTCTAAGTACACCCTCCCGGCCTTACCCCAGCTGGGAGGTCAAGCACACTCACACCCCCGGGTTGTCCCACCCGGGGACTAGGACTGTTTGCTGCTGCTGTTGCCACGTTGGCGCACCGCGCAGCACAACAACCGCCGAAAACCGCCGAAATGGCCCTCGCGGGCCTTTCCGCGGGGTCCACTCTTGAACGTCTAGGAGTGGACATAAACGCCATCATCGATGACCCCGAGGTCATGGAGATCATTCGGAGGAAATTCCTCTTGAAGATAACCGAGGAAAAAACTCAGGATATGGAGACAGAAACGTCTCCAGAGTCCGAGGCAATCTCGGGCGACGAAGGAGCGGACCAATCTGGGGGCTCCGACGCCAGCGAGGACGAGTCCTCCTCGTCCTCCACGTCCTCGTCCTCTTCTAAAGAGTCCGGTTTTACGGTCGTTTCCACTAGGAAACGCGCCCGTAAAAGCAAGAGGGGGCCAAACAAGGCCCCAAAGCTGTCAGAGGGTAAGGATACCTCGGCAGCACCCGCCCCAGTTCGCGCCTCTCCGAGGCCTAAGGGCAACAACTCCCCCTCAGGGAGGTCCACGCCCGCTATCACCGACGCCTCGGCGGCCGCTCCGAAGACCCCCGCCCCTCCACCGATCTACGTCCAGGAGAAATCCAAATGGACGGCTATCTCCACCTGGTGCAACGAGCGCCGGATTATCTACCATTCGGCTCGTTGCACCCAACAGGGCATCAAAATCGCCCTAGCCACCGCGAGCGACCACAGGGCGCTCTCGAAGCTCCTTCGGGAGAGACACGTGTCTTACCACACGTACACTCTGCCGGAGGACAAGAAGCTCCGTGTGGTTATCCGCAACGTGCCCAGGGAGATCTCCCCCGAGGAGATCAAGGAATCCCTGACAAAGAACTACCCGGTGCATGAGGTACACCGGATGGTGAAAGGCCGCACCAATGTCGTCTACGACATGGTGTTGGTTACACTCGACGACAGCCCCGCCGGCAAGGACATCTTCAAGATGTCGTCCATCTGCGGGCTGTCGGGCATAACCGTGGAGCCACCTCACCGTAGAAGTGGCATCTCACAATGCCACCGCTGCCAGCTCTACGGGCACTCGGCGCGTAACTGTTTCGCGCGCCCCAGGTGCGTCAAGTGCCTGGAAGACCACGCGACGGACCAGTGCAAAAGGCCCAAAGACAGGGCCAAATGCACTGAGCCAGTCGCGTGCGTACTGTGTGGCGAAACAGGCCACCCCGCCAACTACAGAGGTTGCCCGAGGGCGCCTAAAACCCCCAAGGCGAAAGGACCTCAGCGTCCCCGCCGAGTCGTCCCTGCTGCTGCTGCTGCTGCTGCTACTGCAGGGACTGGGGGGAGCTTTACAGCTGCTCCTCTGCCGAAGACGAACGCCTGGGCCACTCCCAGGAAGACCGGGGAGACCTTCCCACCTCTGCCCGTGCGGAAGACGATGCAGGCCCCCATACCTGCCCCAGTACCCGCAAAGGCAGCCCCTGTCGAGCGGCCGACAAAGCCTCTCCAGGGGGGGCCAAGCCGCTCGTCGTCGACTACAGGAGCCAACTACCACAAACAATCGACCCGGACCTATCCCTAGTGGCAAGGTTCGCGAGTGCGATTGATTTCAGCGAGCTACGTCATCTCGCTAGTCTTATCCGTCAAAACGAGGGCAATCCTTTGGCCCTCCTCAGCGTCAGCGTTAGGTACTCGAGCGTACTCGAGAAGCTAGGCGCGTTTAAATGCAACCCATAATGGATTGCACACCAACACACAGAGTCAAACCCGTATCACTCAAGCTAGGGTACATCAACGCCAACGGCATCGGTAGGCAACGAGATGAAGTTGGCGAATTTCTTAGGGCACACCAACTCGACATACTACTAGTGCAAGAGACCTTTTTGAAACCCTCGCAGAGAAACCCAAACGTTGCGAACTACTCCGTGGTCCGCAACGATAGGATTGACTCTGCGCTAGGGGGAACTCTCATATATTACAAAAGGTCCCTTCACTGCGTACCTATGGATCCGCCTGCGCTGACTAGCATCGAGGCTTCGGTCTGTCGAATAGGCATGACCGGACACCAATCGATCACGCTAGTTTCAGCCTATCTGTCACCCAATCGGCAACTACTCGAGAGCGACCTCCGAGCGCTGCTAGAACTGAGCGACGCCGTGATAATCGGCGGCGACCTTAACGCCAAGAACACCATTTGGAACTGTCACCAGTCCAACGCCAAAGGCAGAGCCCTGGAGTCGCTCTCGAATAGACTAGCGTTCGATATCATCGCCCCGCTCGAACCGACCCACTATCCGCACAACGTGTCTCACCGACCCGACATTCTGGACGTAGCGCTCCTCAAGAACATAAACCTACGTTTGTGTTCAGTAGAGGTGCTACACGAGTTAACTTCAGACCACAGACCTGTGGTCATGGAGTTCGCACCCAGACTGGGTCCCATCGACACAGGTCATCGTACCCCCACTAGACGAACCACGGACTGGAGGCGCCTCGGGACAAAACTCGAGGCAACCTCGTCCGTGCATCTAGATAGGATACCCGACCACATAAATAGCCAAGAGGACACCACGATGGCGATCGACAACCTCACAGCTCACGTACAATCGTTAATTAAC
This sequence comes from Hypercompe scribonia, assembly GCA_949316085.1. Taxonomy (NCBI): domain Eukaryota; kingdom Metazoa; phylum Arthropoda; class Insecta; order Lepidoptera; family Erebidae; genus Hypercompe; species Hypercompe scribonia. Next base: position 18,483,849 of record OX438981.1, on the reverse strand, counting down.
GAATGCACTCGGGAGGCACCGGCGACGAACGATCGCCGCTGGGACCTACCCGATGACGTACGTGAGCTGCTGAGGCGGAAGAACGCCGCCGTACGAGCCTATGACAGATATCCATGCGACGCCAACAGGATCAGGTTACGACGCTTAGAAAGAGCGGTCAAGTCCCGCATCGATCAAATGCGCCAAGACAGGTGGGATAGGACACTACAAGACCTCGAACCTACCCACCTTGTCTTCTGGCAACTATCCCGCTCGCTTAAGAGAGACACCGTCACCGTTATGCCTCCTCTAAGCAGACCTAACCTTCCACCGGCATTCGACGATATCGAAAAGGCAGAGTGCCTGGCCGAGAGTCTAGAGAATCAGTGCACGCCCAGCGTAATACACTGCGACTCGGACCAAATAGCCGAAGTTGATTCGGAAGTAGAGCGCATAATGTCCTCACTTCCTACATCAACACTAGCCTCAACTTCAACGCCGACGGGGACGACAGACGAACAAGACCTTGACACGGTCACCCCCGAAGAAGTCGAAACGATCGTCAAGGGCCTACACGCTCGCAAGGCGCCCGGTTCGGACGGTATCACAAACAGGGTTATAAAACTCTTTCCGGAGAGGCTACTGGTCCTGCTGACGTTCATCTTCAACGCAGCGCTCAAGAACAACATCTTTCCACAACAGTGGAAAGAAGCCGTTGTTATTGGGATACCCAAACCTGGCAAACCAAAGTCCGAACCGACCAGTTATAGACCGATCAGTCTGCTTAAAGGATTAGGCAAGCTATACGAGCGTCTAATCTACAATAGGCTGAAAGCGTATGCCGATGCTAATCTTCTCGTCCCCCACGAGCAATTCGGTTTCCGAACCGAACACTCGTGCGTCCACCAAGTCCACCGCATCGTTGAATACACCAGCGATCGGCTTCAACGCAACCTGTTTACAGGAATCCTCTTCTTCGACGTAGCGAAAGCTTTCGACAAAGTGTGGCACAACGGCTTATTATTTAAGCTGTCCACCATGGGAGTGCCACACGGACTCGTGCTCATCATACGAGACTACTTGTCGAATCGAAGCTTCCGCTACCGAGTAGAAGGGTCAATGTCCTCCACTCACCCCATTCGAGCCGGTGTCCCACAAGGGTCCGTGCTCTCCCCCCTACTCTTCACGCTGTATACTAGCGACATTCCGAAGCATCGGTATGTGCAGACGGCACTATTCGCAGACGACACGGCTATCTACTGCTCGGGGGTAAACCCCTCGACAGTAGCCAAAAAACTCCAGACCGCAGCCAACGCACTGGGCGTTTGGTTCCGGAAATGGAGGATAGAGGTCAACCCCGAGAAAAGCCAGGCGGTGCTGTTTCACAGAAGACAGCTAAGCCTGTATCCTTTGGAGAAGACCCCTCAGATTAGGATGTTCGGCAAGTCTATCCCTTGGGCTAGGCAGGCCAAATACCTAGGCATAACCCTTGACGACCGTCTATCCTTCGGCCCCCACATCAAGGCAGTCCGCAACCGGGCTGCCTTCGTGCTAGGACGTCTACACAGTTTAATTAACGCGCGTTCGAAATTAAACTTAAAAAACAAAGTTCGATTATACACTGCATGCATACGTCCTATAATGACGTACGGTAGTGTAGTATTCGCACATGTTAGGCCACACAGGATCCATAGGCTTCAAACACTACAAAATAGTTTCATGCGCAAAGCTACGGGAGCACCGTGGTATGTACGCAACGTCGATCTTCACATCGACCTCAGATTGCCGACCATCAAGCAATTCATTAAACAGTGCTCCCTTAGCTACTTTGACTCTGCTCCGACTCACCCCAACCCTCTAGTGGTTGCGGCCGTAAATTACACACCGAGCAAAATTTCCAAGATACGTCGACCCAAACACGCGTTAGGGGAGCTAGACGACGACATTACACGCGCTCAACGCAGAGCGAACACACTAACTACGATCCGTCCGCGTTTTCGTCCCCGCCGGCGGGGGCGGAACACGCGCCGCGTAAACCGTCAACAAAACATGGGAGTAGGCTGCCCCAGTGTTTCAGCAACACCCCAAGCCGAGGTTCGTACCCCGCAGGGGGTGCCCTTGGGCAATGTTGCTTAATAAATGGCCGGTTGAGAGCCCTCAGCGCTCACCGTAACTAAACCGGGTAAAGTTGTAGAGGCCATCTGAGGCCAACAGCTAAATATCATTTCAAAAAAAAAAAAAAAACAAAAAAAAAAAAAAAAAAAAAAAAAAAAAAATCTGTATGCAGTGTAGTATCTTCTTCACTTCGACATAAACATGAAGCTCTTTGTAAGTTTTTATTGTTGTTACTTATTTTATAACACTTAATTTGTATTCATTAAAGTTTAAAATATTTTACTTATTTCTAAAAAAGAGTTAAAAAACATTTTTAAAATCTCTAATTATCCTTATAGTTTTGTTGCCTTTTAAAAAGTTACGTTTTCGCGACATTTTTTCAAATATCATAAAGTTTACGAAAACGACTCATAGGTATGGGATATACCCACTACTTGTAGTTTTAAATCAAATAATCATACCACTATTTTTTCGTGACAAAGTACTTATCCTCATTTTACAAATTGCTACCATATCGCAATTGATTCTTGTTAAAAATATCCGCTGCACTGTATCTTCACTATCCGTGTGTATCAATATCAGCCTGTCTGGACTGCTTTCATGCTTTACAGTTTTACAATGTTACATATAAAGTGTAAAAGATGTGTTCTAATTTTGAAAATACTGAATTTGGAAAACGGAATGGTTTACCTTTTTCAAGGTATTTATTTTTCGGAAAATGCTATTCATTATACCTGGTTCACATTTCGAATCAGGATCAACGTCAATGAATCAACTCCTGTGATGTCACTTAACTGTGTTTCTTTCTTATTTGTTTGTTTTTATACAAATGTTTTCGGTACATACCGAACGTTACTTCAATATCTTTGATATTTATTTAATTATTTAAAGGAGACAAATTTAATGAACAATATTCATTATGTCGTATTTTCTAACGAAAGTAACTCTTTCGATTATTTTTTCTGTTCCATTTGTTAGTTTTAAAACATTTAAAATTCAGTGTTTTAAATTTTAACAAGTGTTCACTCAGATAAATATCACATCTAATTATACGTACCCACCAAATATGTAATCAAGTTAGGAATTCATGTACGAGACAAGTTGTCCAAGTTAATTCGCCATTTACTTAAAAGACTCGTCTCTTACCCGCAATGACGCATATTCAAGATGGCAGTTAATCATATAATAAAATAAATTGCGTGAAAAACGCTTTTGTATTTATATTTATGTTTATTAATGTTACGAGACGTAAGGTAAATAGTAAATTGTCTCAAACGTCTCGCCTTTTTAGATGCTTTTAATCTGTTCACGATCCTTCGGTGGCGTCACTACCCACCCACATCGATTCTGCAGCATGAAAATGTCTTATCCTCTAACAATATTATTAATATATTATTTCAACTCAAGTGAAGGCCCATCTTGTGAAATTATTGATTTGTTTAAATGCAATACCTTACTTTGGGACACAACGTACTTCTCTTAGCGGCAATAAGAGCTCCATGTTTATACCTCAAGTCTCAATCCTTAACTTTAATATACTCTGCCCTTGTCTCATATCTGCTCTAAATCTCTTCTAAATGAAGCCACTACCGTGTGTAAGTTATTCGCAAGACATCGTAACGCAAAACCTTTTTACAGGCACGAAATTGTTAAAAGAAAAATTATTTTTCTTAAGAGTTATTATCATATTGTGATTTACTCGAAAACGTATGTACATTACAACGTATATTACAATTATGTGTGATATATTCGTTTCGTCAAATAATATACTACGTGTTAATTAACGATGATCGGACGGTTAGTTTATGCGACTGCTGGTCTGAACCCAAGACCAGCAGTCGCATTACCGGGTCGGGCCAAAAAGTGTTACTGAATTTATCTGATTATAGAAATGCTTAACAACGCTCGGAGTTTGGAAGTTGAGATCTAACTGCCGTTCCTCGGAGAGTACGTATAGCTGTCGGCTATGTGCCTCATCCCTCCATAGTCTTGTCGGATAGCCGTCCCATCGGATTGCGTTTAATTACGATAAAATAAATTATGTTTTCCGGCCTTCGACTAAGGAATTTTCGTCAAACCTAGCAAAGACGAACTTGGTTACGTTTGATTGAAAATACATAAATTCATCAGTGAAAAGGCGAAAGTGAAATATATCTCGAGGATCTCCTGAAGGCTTTGGCCAAAGTTAAGATAAACCAGTCCTTCCGCAAAGAGGCTGTGTATCGAACTTGGACTACAAGTTGAACCCGTCAAGAACACCAGGTGGTTATCTTCCACTTATAATAACTACTTACTTATAAATTGATGTCCACTTAAGTCAATTGATGTGACAATGATTTATTGATTGAAATTATGTCATGCCATCGTATAGAAGCTGCGGTTGTTGCTCAACGCATCCTAATTACGAGCTATAAGCTATATATACTCTTTGTAACATATTCGCATTTATATCCTAACATATCATTTATATACAAGTTAATAAGTTGAAGCCAAATTCTTGACGTCTTACTATTTTGTTTTATTCGGTTAAAGATCTCAGATCTTCTCACAACAGCCAGTTCTTCTTAAGAGCTCGGGAGCATAGTCAATCGATCGAAGTATTGATGTGGCACACTTATTCGTATTCGTATTCTTTTTCTCTCCGCTCCTCGTTTTCCATGTAATACCTGGAGTGCCTAACTTGTAGCAATCATCTTTAGAACAATTTGTAAAGCCTTGGAGATAACTCGAACAAACAAACAGATAACTTAGATAAGTTCTATCCAATTTAAGATTATTGAAATTCAACGTTTTTCTAAACTTTAACTTATGCCCTATAATAATAGCTATCTGCTAATGAAAACCCGCGTGAAAAACTGTAAACTGTTTTAAGTACCAAAACAAACGAACGAAATTAAAAAATATAAGATACCAGATTTTTGTAAATACCCATTAATAAGCATTTACCCACTAAAAATCTGCAGTTTGAACCTGACACACAGACGTCTATATAATAAAATTGTCAGAGGTAGGGTTGGGGTGCGGGGTCCGGAACCTCCACGCGGTGCACCCTGGGCAACGGAGGCGGCAGTGTCTCTGGCACTAAGTGCGAGAGACACTGCCTTCTACGGCAAATTCCGGCCGAGGTGGAAACAACTCTTGTGAGGATAGTTGAAGGCTTTCCACGTGTCCCTCCGTTTAGCGGAGGGCATAGTGGAGAGAATACTAGCGGGCGGACGGGTTCTCAACTGCTGGCATTGTCAGAAGTTGTGGACATTGGTCTGATGCAGACCACCGTCCGGCCAAGTCGTAAACCTGACTGGCCGCAGTCAGGAACGATGGCTCTTTGTGGGCTATGAGGAAGGAAACCTCTATAAAAAAACCTTGGGGCGGACGGACTCGGTCTGGTGCAGACTCCGTTCGGCTCAGCCGTAATCCTGAACGGACAGGACCGGTGATTCTTCGGATCCGAGAGGACGTAAACCTCGAAGGACGGAAGGACGGAAGCCCGGCTTCTCGAGATCCCCGGTTCCACCAGTGGCCCTAAAGCTGACGCCCTAGCGGCTAAATTAAGGGACTCACTGGACGCAGCAGACGTCCGAGTGTCCAGGCCTATGAAATGCGCTGAAGTACGCATCACAGGCCTGGACGATTCTGTTACGACGGACGAGCTTAGGTTCGCTGTGATGAAGGCCGGAGGCTGCCCTCTGGATAATATAAAGGCTGGAGTAATACGCTTCGGCCCCAGTGGACAGGGGGCAGCAGTTGTCAGTTGTCCTATTGTGGCGGCCCAAAAGATCGCTGACAGGCGTACTCTCCTAGTTGGTGATTTTCTGCGGGCACAGGCACGGCTCCTGCAGACCCGACCGGCAAGATGCTTTCGATGCCTGGCGGTGGGACATGTGGGGAAACAGTAAATGAACATAAAATGTGATATCCGTAGTCTTTTCGGACTCGATCTTTTCACAGAGGGCTTAAAGCAATAGCTCGCCCTCGGCCTTCTTTGTTGCCATAGTTCCGGCAGTCTGCCTTGTTGTGGTGACCCGCCCAGCTTTGGGAGGTCGGCCTCCGCCGCGAGCTCCTCGACGGCTTGTTCGCACTTTGGGTGCCGTGGCTTCGTCACTAGAGGCGGATTCCAGCTGGTTTTTTTCCGCCGATTGGGGCTGGCGCCTTTTTCGCTTTTGTGATCCCCTTTGGTATTATTCTACAGCTGAGGCTATTGGCGTACTCGCACCGCTCCTGTCAGAGACAGTGTCAGAATCTAACACTGCCCCGTATCTTGCCGCGTCCTTCGCGATTGGTTGGTCGTCGGATTTACCGCTCGACGACGGGCGGGTTTGGCAGTGGTTGCTCCCCCCAGAATACGACTTGTGTGCCTACGAATGTGACTACGAATAAGTGTGCCACATCAATACTTCGATCGATTGACTATGCTCCCGAGCTCTTAAGAAGAACTGGCTGTTGTGAGAAGATCTGAGATCTTTAACCGAATAAAACAAAATAGTAAGACGTCAAGAATTTGGCTTCAACTTATTAACTTGTATATAAATGATATGTTAGGATATAAATGCGAATATGTTACAAAGAGTATATATAGCTTATAGCTCGTAATTAGGATGCGTTGAGCAACAACCGCAGCTTCTGTACGATGGCATGACATAATTTCAATTAATAAATCATTGTCACATCAATTGACTTAAGTGGACATCAATTTATAAGTAAGTAGTTATTATAAGTGGAAGATAACCACCTGGTGTTCTTGACGGGTTCAACTTGTAGTCCAAGTTCGATACACAGCCTCTTTGCGGAAGGACTGGTTTATCTTAACTTTGGCCAAAGCCTTCAGGAGATCCTCGAGATATATTTCACTTTCGCCTTTTCACTGATGAATTTATGTATTTTCAATCAAACGTAACCAAGTTCGTCTCTGCTAGGTTTGACGAAAATTCCTTAGTCGAAGGCCGGAAAACATAATTTATTTTATCGTAATTAAACGCAATCCGATGGGACGGCTATCCGACAAGACTATGGAGGGATGAGGCACATAGCCGACAGCTATACGTACTCTCCGAGGAACGGCAGTTAGATCTCAACTTCCAAACTCCGAGCGTTGTTAAGCATTTCTATAATCAGATAAATTCAGTAACACTTTTTGGCCCGACCCGGTAATGCGACTGCTGGTCTTGGGTTCAGACCAGCAGTCGCATAAACTAACCGTCCGATCATCGTTAATTAACACGTAGTATATTATTTGCACGAATATATCACACATAATTGTAATATACGTTGTAATGTACATACGTTTTCGAGTAAATCACAATATGATAATAACTCTTAAGAAAAAGAATTTTTCTTTTAACAATTTCGTGCCTGTAAAAAGGTTTTGCGTTACGATGTCTTGCGAATAACTTACACACGGTAGTGGCTTCATGTAGAAGAGATTTAGAGCAGATATGAGACAAGGGCAGAGTATATTAAAGTTAAGGATTGAGACTTGAGGTATAAACATGGAGCTCTTATTGCCGCTAAGAGAAGTACGTTGTGTCCCAAAGTAAGGTATTGCATTTAAACAAATCAATAATTTCACAAGATGGGCCTTCACTTGAGTTGAAATAATATATTAATAATATTGTTAGAGGATAAGACATTTTCATGCTGCAGAATCGATGTGGGTGGGTAGTGACGCCACCGAAGGATCGTGAACAGATTAAAAGCATCTAAAAAGGCGAGACGTTTGAGACAATTTACTATTTACCTTACGTCTCGTAACATTAATAAACATAAATATAAATACAAAAGCGTTTTTCACGCAATTTATTTTATTATATGATTAACTGCCATCTTGAATATGCGTCATTGCGGGTAAGAGACGAGTCTTTTAAGTAAGTGGCGAATTAACTTGGACAACTTGTCTCGTACATGAATTCCTAACTTGATTACATATTTGGTGGGTACGTATAATTAGATGTGATATTTATCTGAGTGAACACTTGTTAAAATTTAAAACACTGAATTTTAAATGTTTTAAAACTAACAAATGGAACAGAAAAAATAATCGAAAGAGTTACTTTCGTTAGAAAATACGACATAATGAATATTGTTCATTAAATTTGTCTCCTTTAAATAATTAAATAAATATCAAAGATATTGAAGTAACGTTCGGTATGTACCGAAAACATTTGTATAAAAACAAACAAATAAGAAAGAAACACAGTTAAGTGACATCACAGGAGTTGATTCATTGACGTTGATCCTGATTCGAAATGTGAACCAGGTATAATGAATAGCATTTTCCGAAAAATAAATACCTTGAAAAAGGTAAACCATTCCGTTTTCCAAATTCAGTATTTTCAAAATTAGAACACATCTTTTACACTTTATATGTAACATTGTAAAACTGTAAAGCATGAAAGCAGTCCAGACAGGCTGATATTGATACACACGGATAGTGAAGATACAGTGCAGCGGATATTTTTAACAAGAATCAATTGCGATATGGTAGCAATTTGTAAAATGAGGATAAGTACTTTGTCACGAAAAAATAGTGGTATGATTATTTGATTTAAAACTACAAGTAGTGGGTATATCCCATACCTATGAGTCGTTTTCGTAAACTTTATGATATTTGAAAAAATGTCGCGAAAACGTAACTTTTTAAAAGGCAACAAAACTATAAGGATAATTAGAGATTTTAAAAATGTTTTTTAACTCTTTTTTAGAAATAAGTAAAATATTTTAAACTTTAATGAATACAAATTAAGTGTTATAAAATAAGTAACAACAATAAAAACTTACAAAGAGCTTCATGTTTATGTCGAAGTGAAGAAGATACTACACTGCATACAGATATGTGCATCCTCAACCTTTTATAGAGGTAACACTCCCGTGGTGCGGCTTAGTCCACGTCACAGAGTGGTTTACATTTTGAAGTATAGTACTACGACCTCCTGTGCAACTGCATCACTAATACGAAATATCAATCAATTCTTTTAAGATGTGACCGCACTCTCTTCACATCCTGGAATACTATTTTTTTTTGCATTAAAGATATCCGTGATTTGTTTTGTTAATACTTGGTGTTTGATATTTAGAACAAAAGTTTAAATATGCAAATAATTTGGTAATTAGCGAAGATTATAAATTTTATTCATATTGATTTGAAGATAGACAGATATATTTGTAGGTCACTGATTTCATAGACTAAACAAATTATTTTTTTATTGCTCTTGTGTTGTTAAAATAAATGTTACCCGAGTGGCTGGTCCGGCAAAAGCGCTGGATGGTAATATGGCAATGGTGGCTGGAGTGGCAAACCCAGTGGATGGAATGGTGCATGGAAGAATGGAGGTAGCGACAGCGGCTGGTGGTAGACACGCGACCGAGAACATATAATTATACTGAGTTTAAATTTATTGTAAGCGACATGGTTTCAACTGTATAAAGCTACTTTTAATGAATATAAATCAAATTGATGTTTATATTATGAAATACCTTCGTATCGTTTTTTTTCTGTAATATAAGTATAATCATGAAATAGTGTTAATAGAATAGAAGTTACCTGAATTAAAAAATTTGAAAACATAGTTAAAGGTCCAAAATGTTCACGTGGCCGTAGGGTCATGTCCACTAACATAAATAGTTCACAAAGAAAATGTGTAGTACTGGATAAAGAGTATGGAGTGTCACTACCCATAGTCATCCTATGGTTGTCGTAAGAGGCGACTAAGGTATCAAACTACTCAGGAAAACATCGCTGCAAAGAAAAACGAAACTTGAACAAACTCTATATCAATCCGTCTGCACGTAGTGGTATAATGAGCCAAAACCTCCGTCTAAGGAGAGGCCTATCTCAGGTAGTAGACTGGAAATAATATGACAATAGAGGTATTATTGCTACTCCGCTATTTCTATCTGTTTGTTACTCCGTCAGTTGTTGTTTAGCTGTAATTGTCTATGGGTAAAGAAAGTATCAAAAGAAGGAAACTTATGCCGCACATAGTGTGTACGAGTATATTTGTTGATGAGGTCTTTCAAAAGCATAAAGAGTGAGTACTTAAAGTCAATATTTTAATAAACAAAGAGTATGAATTACCAAACTTTAAAGTGTTGATCTTTATTACACTCAAATATAAATCCTTAAAAACAGCATTAAACAAAGATAAACCGTTGATTTTGTAAGAAAAGTATAACAGAGTAATTAGCTCTGCTCCAGAGTTTTAATCACACGACTTATTGAATGTACTTATGAGCAAGATATCGTATAAAAAATGAAATAAGCTACGTGTTCCTACATTGAGCGAGGTCGACATGAAGTTCATCATCATCATCAACAGCCTTTAACAATTCACTGCTGGACATAAGCCTATCGTTAACAAGGAGGTTTTACCTACTATACCACGCTGGCCAGACGGGTTCAACAAGATATTTTCCTGAATAGCTTATTCCCTTAGTCACCTCTTACGATATCCACGGAATGGACGGACTTGGCCTTTCTTTATTTTCACTTGTTGACTTTATCTGTGATTTACATACAAAATAATATATTGATACGACATTGAAACTGTATCAATAAAAACTAGGTAGTGGGCAAACGAATTATTGCTAAATCACAATTTTGTAATAATTGAGTGTCAGATCAGATAACAGCAACACTGGTTTAGATATCTTATTTGCTAAACGAACAAACATTCATTTGATATATGACAAGGTGGTGCAACTGGTACTAAAATTGTTACCGTCAGCTATTACAGACACAGTACGCAACGTTATGCATGACCATTGGTTTATTGAATAGGTCTAAGAAAATATCAACTAGGTATCATAGTACCTGTAACTTTTGCTTTAATAAATAAGAAGCGACTCTAATACGTAATACACTGTTCACTTTTATCAATCTCTGTACTCCAGAATGGAAAACGCATAAATATAAAACAGATGACAAAATGGCTAACCTCAGTCGGCGATGACGTTTACAAACCATTGTTCTCAGCAACTCAATCCCAAACAGATTTGTCATTAATGGTCTTAGAGCGTTAAACCACATGTTCTAAGTTGACGGGGCAACTCATTGTTACTGTTAATAGCTGGTTTACTGTACATCCCATATTCTTTTTTATTTTACATATAACGCAGTATTAAGCTTTCCAAATAATAATACACTTACATAAAAACAAAAGGTTAAATAGAGGAGAAAATGTCTGAATTGGTAGCTCTGGACTGTAGCTTTGCAAGTCAAGACTAGTCAAATAAAGTTGGCTGCCAACAGTATTTATAATAGCTCGTCTCTTGCGATACTTGCTCATCAATTCATAACAGTTTTTGACGCACAAATACAAGATATTAATAACTTACTAATAAAGTAGTCAATTAATACTTTAGGCGAACAAGTTTTGCTTGATTTATTAGTACTTGTTTAGTGTAACCTCAACCGTGGGAGAGCTATTCTTCGGCACATGCGGGCGGGCTCGACCGAAACGATAACGTGACCACACGGGAACCCGGTATTTCTAAGCTTTGTACCTTGTGAGGGAGTTAACGGAGAAAAAAGATAATTAAATTGTATTCTTCATTCACTACTTTTCACTCTTAAACATGGTTGTTTCTTTCTTCTTCAAATTTAAATGAGATTAAACTGAAAGTTTCTATCTGTAGTAATATTATTATGCATATAAAGCTAAAGAGTTTGTTTGTTCGAATAAATACGATAATCTCAGGAGGTACTGGTACGATTTGAAGAACTCTTTCAGTGTTAGATAGTCCATTTATCTTGAAAGACTATTGACTCTAGATTATCAGCTACGACCAATAGAAGCGGAATGTCAATTAAAATGTTGCAAAAACGGGCGGCAATTATTTCCGGCAACTATAACCTGTTATATAGTATAATGTCACGCTACAGGCAATAGAAGACACACACGACGTTGCATGGTTCAGCTGCTACATATATAAGTGTCTAATCAAAAAGATTTTTCCAATCGAAAGTTTACGTTTCATTACACTATTACATTATTTATATACGCACATGTTCAGAATGAATGAATACTTAGTGAATTGACAGAAATGGCGACCATTCATTCAGTTCATCACCTGGTATTATTATACACTAATGGAAAAAATTAAGGGATCAAAAAAAAATCCTAATTTTTGGGCAGTTTTTAACAGGCCATAACTTCGAGAGAAATGGTCGTACAGGAAATAAGAAAAAAGGAAATTGTAGCTACAAGTATCTAGTTTTTGGATTCGAACTTCAAAGTTTTATAGCCTCCGCGGTTTTTGAGTGATCGGAGAAAAACCAACTACAAAAACATATTAAAAATTTTTTTAGTTTTTTTTTTGGTCTATGGACGTGGAAAAAATTTTTTTACCTTAACCACTATAAGGAGCGGATACATTGTTTATTTAGCTTTAATTTGCTTTTTTATACATCCTGATACGCCCACTTTTCGCCGAGATATCGGTTTTCAAATGGAAAAGGATTCTTTTGATTATCGATATCTCAGCAAACAATGATTGCACAGAAATTTAAAGGTGGGTTTCAAGAACTTGAATAAATTTTCCTTAACGACTGTCCATTGCTTTTCCGAAAAAATTTTTTTTCTTTTTGTCACATGAATTTGAAAATGCAACAAAAAAAGGGCTTTTGGTGTTTTTTTGGAAAATCAAGCGCTGGATTGAAAATATTGAGGAAACCACTAATGTTAAGTGTGCTTTTTACAGTTCAATATGTCCACAAAAACCCTACAAAAAACCAAATTAATTCAGCCAGCCGTTTTTTGTTTCACTCGATCGAATTTTTGAAAAAATTAAAGGATCAGGTTTTTTGCTCTAAAAAGCTCACAATTTTTAAAAATTTGAAAAAAATTGTTTTTTCGAGCTTTACCTACATTTTTGTTCCAGAAAGTGCTTAAATTAAAAAAAATATTTTTTTTTCTCAACAAGTTAAGGAAATTCAAAAGACCATCGCCTAATCATTTTTATTGCGTTTGCGCCGCTGCATTCCTTGATTCTTTTGATTTCCTTTTAATTAAATTAAAAAAAAAATTAATACCCACAATCGAATTTCGATCTTTTTCGTACGCTTTTCGGTGATTGTTTTTTTTACTTTTCGTGAATCCTTAGCAGATCTCTTAACTCAACAGTTTTTTCCAAAACTAATCCCTTTGCGCTAAAGAATTTTTTTTTCCATTTTTTTGGTGAAACTTGGCAATTTCTTACTTATTTGATTTCCAATCATGGTTAGACGACATTTATCGGAGGTGGAAGTTGCTCGGTTAGTGACTCTTATTGACGAAGGTTACAGTCAACATGCAGCTGCATGTAGCACACACACACACACACACCACATACACACACACACGCACACTCACACACAGTCACACACACTCACACACACTCACACACACTCACACACACACACACACACGGAAGCGTAAATCCGACCGCGCGGCCTCCACGTGGTATGTTTTGAATAACGCTTAATGCCGGCGGAAGGAATTATTTTATTAGACTTTTCAAAAGAAAAATTTCGAAAAAATATTTTTTTCGAATTTTATTTTAAGCACTCTCTGAAACAAAAATGTGGAAAAAACTCGGAAAACAATTTTTTTTCTAATTTTTAAAAATTATGAGCTTTTTAGAGCAAAAAACGTGATCCTTTAATTTTTTCAAAAATTCGATCGAGTGAAACAAGAAAACGGCTGGCTGGACTAATTTGGTTTTTTGTAAGGTTTTTGTGGACATATTCAAACTGTAAAAGGCATACTTAACATTAGTGGTTTCCTCAATGTTTTCGATCCAGCGCTTGATTTTCCAAAAAAACACCAAAAGCTCTTTTTTGTTGCATTTTCAAATTCATGTGACAAAGAGAAAAAAAATTTTTTTCGGAAAAGCAATAGCTAGTCGTTAAGGAAATTTAATCAAGTTCTTGAAAGCCACCTTTAAATTTCTGTGCGATCATTGTTTACCGAGATATCGATAATCAAAGATAAAAAGATCCTTTTCCATTTGAAAACCGATATCTCGGCGAGAAGTGGACACATCAGAGTGCATAAAAAAGCAAATTAAAGCTAAATAAAGAAGGTACCCAATGCTCATAGCGGTTAAGGTAAAAAAATTTTTTCTACGTCCGTAGACCAAAATAAAAACTAAAAAAATTTTGAAAATTTTTTTTTGCTGGTTTTTCTACGATTACTCAAAAACCGCGGAGGTTATAAAATTTTGAAGTTCAAATCCAAAAATTAAACACTTGGAGCTATAATTTCCTTTTTTTTATTTTCTGTACGACCATTTCTCTCGAAGTTACGACCTGTTGAAAACTGCCCAAAAATTTGGAATTTTTTTTTGATCGCTTAATTTTTTCCATTAGTGTATTATATTTTATTTTTATATGTATGTGTCCCTGTGTGGTGACAGTATATGAATACAGAGTGTCACCACTCCCCTTATTTCTATGAGTGTCGTAAGAGGCTGTGGCGACTTCTACATTACAGCACAAAGAAAAAAATACAACAGCTCCATTTAGCGAAGATACATTAAATATGTATAATAAATTGTTTCAAGTTAAGTTGTAATTTGCCTGACATTACTCTTTAAAGTATTGCCACGACTAAAATAAGTAAATATGTTGAAGACTTATTTTTTAAACGATTACAAATTAATAAATATCAATTGAGCAATAGAAATGTAACAAATTAAGGATTCAAGATTCAGGTAGCTGTCATGGGCATGGTCGCGAATTGGGAGTAGAACTGCTTGTGCAAATGTAATCATAGTTTCAGTCGGAATAAAGCTACGTTATCATCGCAGGGACTTTATCTTCAAAATTTTCGGCAGAAAAGACTTCTTATTATTGAATAATCACTAACCCATTCACGCGATGGTGTAGTCATTGAAACCTTCGCCTCGTCGCCTCCTACTGCGCTAGCTACTGCGATAGCACTAGCCATTGAATAAAAAATCATTCTCGTTGTTTTCTGCAATAGGGCGTGGCTTATTGCTTTCCTGGTCATGCTTTATGTAGGTTGTAAATGTCATAATAACAAACGTTTGCAATTCAAAATTATAATACACAAAAATCATACGACACAAGGGCAATAAAAAAATAATCTGTTTAGTCTATGAAATCAGTGACCTACTAATACATCTGTCTATCTTGAAACCAACATGAATAAAACTTATAATCTTCACTAGTTACCAAATTATTTGCATATTTACACTTTTGGTCTAAATATCAAACACCAAGTATAAACAAAACAAATCACGGATGTCTTCAATTCAAAAAAATTAGTATTCCAGGATGTGAAGGAAGTGCGGTCACAGCTTAAAAGAATTGATTGACATTTCGTAATAGTGATGCAGTTGCACAGGAGGTCGTAGTACTATACTTCACAATGTAAACCACTCTGTGACGTGAACTAAGCCGCGCCACGGGAGTGTTACCTCTATAAAAGGTTGACGATGCACATATCTGTATGCAGTGTAATATCTTCTTCACTTCGACATAAACATGAAGCTCTTTGTAAGTTTTTATTGTTGTTACTTATTTTATAACACTTAATTTGTATTCATTAAAGTTTAAAATATTTTATTTATTTCTAAAAACAAAAGTTAAAAAACATTTTTAAAATCTCTAATTACCCTAATAGTTTTTTTTGCCTTTTAAAAAGTTACGTTTTTGCGAAGTTGTTTCAAATATCATAAAGTTTACGAAAATGACTCATAGGTATGGGATATACCCACCACTTGTAGTTTTAAATCAAATAACCATACCACTATTTTTTCGTGACAAAGTACTTATCCTCATTTTATAAATTGCTACCATATCGCAATTGATTCTTACTAAAAATATCCGCTGCACTGTATCTTCACTATCCGTGTGTATCAATATCAGGCTGTCTGGACTGCTTCCATGCTTTACAGTTTTACAATGTTACATATAAAGTGTAAAAGATGTGTTCTAATTTTGAAAATACTGAATTTGAAAAACGGAATAGTTTACCTTTTTCAAGGTATTGGTTTTACGGAAAATGCTATTCATTATACCTGGTTCACATTTCGAATCAGGATCGACGTCAATGAATCAACTCCTGTGATGTCACTTAACTGTGTTTCCTTCTTATTTGTTTGTTTTTATACAAACGCTTTCTGTGCATTCCGCACGTTACTTCAATATCTTTGATATTCATTTATTTATTTAAAATACGAGACAAATTTAATGAACAGTATTTGTTATGTCGTATTTTTTACGAAAGTAACTCTTTCGATTATATGTTCTGTTCCATTTGTTAGTTAAATTCAGTGTTTTAAATTTTCAAGACAAGACAAGTTGTCCAAATTAATTCGCCACTTACTTAAAAGACTCGTCACTGTTACCTGCATTGATGCATATTCCAGATGACAGTTAATCATATAATTAATAAATTGGGTGAAGAACGCTTTTGTAGTTATATTTTTTTTCATTAATGTTACGAGACGCAAGATAAATAATAAATTGTCTCAAATGTCTCGCCTTTTTAGACACTTTTAATCTGTTCACGATCCTTTGGTGCCCTCAATATTATTATTTATATAGATTTTAAATATTACTAGTTGACCTGTGCAATATTGTCCCGTTTTATGCAACATTTTTACTGATGCTCGGCTTATTGGTTTATTATTAATGTTATAGCTTTTCTCAAAAACAGGCTATCCAACACTGAAACAAGTTTTAATTCGATCCAGTACTTCCTATAAGCGCTTTCAAATAAACAAACTTTTATTCATTTTTTCACGTTTGCAAAGGTAGCGTCACTGTAACCACTATAGCTTTCTTCATTATGTTTCGAATCACATCAAATTTGGACCGATTTTATCTGAAAATTGGTACTCCTGAACCTCGGTATATAAATGGCATTATTATCGCCATCTCTACGCTAGTCCCGGGACTTATTTAACGATGTGCTAACTTATGATTACTAAGCATTAACTGAAACCTTAACTAAACATCAAAATGAAGATAAAACGACACGTTAACACTCATAAACTCAATAGATATAATTTGATGTAATAATAAATGTACGGACCTGCTAATCTTTTTCTCAGTGACCCTGCCCGCTTAATCTGAGATTGTGGGTTCGAATTCCAGCCAAACAAAAATGATTTTAAAAATGTACACAATTATTTCCTTTCGTGTCTAGGTGTAAATTATCTGTAATATATATGGATTTAGGCAAATTTAAGTATATTTTTCAATAGTCTCTTCAATAGCTTGGGACCAGACTACCGTGTGGGAGGTGTGTGCCATTATTACCACTATTGAATTAATTAGACCAATAACATCAGTTATCTGTAAAAGAATAATTGTAAAGGGGAGAGACGATTACATATGTATATATAATGTTGACTCGATTAAGAAATAGTAATTAATGGGCCCGTTGGTTTAATGGTACCCCTAACTGCTAAGAAGGGGGTTCGATTCCCACCAAGAGCAAATGTTGTGTGATGAGTGCTATAATTCGTTCTGGGTTTGAGCGTAATAATTTACATATAAACTATGTATTAATAAATATATAAGTATGTTTATCAGCAATCCGGTTACAGTGTGTGAGATCTGTCATATTATCTACCTGCCTATTTTGCATATTAACTGCCTCGGTGGCGCAGCTGTTGTGAATGCGACTGCTGTGCTTTAGGTCTCGGGTTCGATTCCCTGGTCGGATCAAATGTTTGTATGATCTGCGAATATTTGTTTCAGAGTTTGGGTGTTTCCTATGTATAATATGTATTAACAAAAAAAGTATAAATGTATTTATATCAGTTGACTAAAGGACATAGTACAAGCTCTGCTTAGTTTGAGACTAGATGGCGTTGTATGGCAGATGTACGAAGTATAAAAAACAGGAAACTCCTAAGTACCGGCGCTCCTAAGGCGAACTGGTCAATTCTCAGGTCGGACTTAATGACTTAGTCAATGGTCAAATAAATTACGTTTTCCGGCCTTTGCCTAAGGAATTTTCTTCCTACCTAGCAGAGACAAACTTGATTAGGTTTGATTAAAAATATATAAATACATCAGTGAAAGGGCGAAAGTGAAATATATTTCGGGGATCTCCTGAAGGCTTTGGCCAAAACTAGGATAAGACAGTCCTTCCGTGAAGGAACTGTTTTTTTTCTGTTTTAAGAGCCTACATAAGTGATTCTACTCTGCCTGATGGAAAGCATGAATAAAATTCAAGAGTTGTGGTCACCATACTCATTGCAAATGCAGACAATGCAGTATGGTGACCCACTCTATGGTGGCCTTATGAGATGCTTTTTCACACCCCGCTTGGGGACGAAAAAGCCATGACAGTCATCGTGACACTGTAAGACTTACACAGTTACCACGATAACTGTCACCCCTGCATCAATGGGCCTCCGGTCTCACAGTCACCAACGAAACACGATAACATGGATGCTGGCGCTTTAGATTGGTCTTCTGTGGGAGGGTAGTACTGCCCCGGTCGAGCCGGCCCGCTCGTGCTGAAGTCAGCGTGGCTTTACTACCTAGCAAGTGTATTATATCGAACTTGTAGTAAGTGTATCGAACTTTGACTTTAACATATGTTCAAGTTGACCATACATACGTCAAGAACACCAGGTGGTTATCTTCCACTTAAAATAACTACTTACTTATAAATTGATGTCCACTTGAGTCAATTGACGTGACAATGATTTATTGACTGTAATTATTTAATGCCATTGTATAGAAGCTGCGGTTGTTGCTCAACACATCCTAATTACGAGCTATAAACCATATATACTCTTTGTAACATATTCGCATTTATATGCTAACATATTATTTATATACAAGTTAATAAGTTGAAGTCAAATTCTTGGCACCTCAGTCCCCGCAACAACCAGTTTGTCTTCAAAGTTTGGGAGCATAGTCAGTCGATCGAAGTCCTGATGTGCTAGAGTCACACTTCCAATTCTATTCGTATTCGTATTCCTTTACTCTCTACTCCTTTTTTTCATGTAATACCGGGAGAGCCTAAAAAAGTTATACCAGTTTAAAGAATCACCGCGATAACCCACATATACGTGGGTGGAGCCGCAGGGAAAAACTAGTTTCAACTATATATATTAGTTAACGATTGTGTTTAGTCACTAAGTAGTCATAAACTAGACTTGACTTGACTGCACGATTGGCCTAGTGGTTTAAGCGGTCGCCACGCCGCTCTCCGCTTCGCTGTGTTGTGGGTTCAAATCCTACATGGGACAACACTTTGTGTGATCCACAAATTGTTGTTCTGAGTCTGGGTGTTCTTTGTGTCCGTTTCTTGTATGTTTGTAAAGTCCCCCGTGACACAGGATTTATTCCTAACGCGGGCGTTGTCTTTTTAAAAAAAAAAAAAAAATGAAGTGATAACATGATTGACGTTTATTGCTCGTAACTCGTAAACTGTGCCTATTTCAATTGTTTACACGACACATTTGTCAAAGGCACTTAGTCATTATTCATTGCTAAGTGTTATTACGTATATATATACGAGTACATATGTAATTACTTGACACACTATGTTTCGAATTGAATTCTTTGTTTAACGTCTTACACTTTATTACTAGAAATTATAATTCGATTTCTTTTACTTAAACGATTTGTTTATCATTTTAAAATTAAAGATGTAGAGATAGCTAGAAATGTAGGTATGGTTAAGGTCGGAGAGAGAGCCTAATTTACTCTTAAATAGGCCGGTGCGAGCGAGATGATAACAAGGCGTCCGGTGTTATGTAACTCTTCATTTACTTGTGACCAGTTGACTGACGGCTCCGTAACTCAAACTTTCCCCTTTTCCCGATTTTGTGGGAGCCACACAAATGGAGATACATTCCTTGAGTTACAATTAGAGTAGATTGGTGGTACTCACTTAGTATCAGGGAACCTGTCTGCCCCTTGGCTTTAACATTAACCCCTCGCCCTTACTTTTTCCACTGATTACGTCTGTTGTTTTGCTCCTACACTAGTATAGAAAAACAATCTCTTCAATCAGTAGCCATATTAATAATGTGAGTTGCAGGTAACCATCATCACCCTGGCCGTCCTGCTGGCGGTTGCCTCTGCCGGCTATATAAAAAGTGGTTGGTCCTATCCGTCTGGATGGGGTGGCGACAGCGGATGGGGTGGCGACAGCGGCTGGAGTGGCAGCAGCGGCTGGAGAGGCAGTAGGGGCTGGAGCGGCTCCTACCCGAGTGGCTGGTCCGGCAAAGGCGCTGGATGGCAATATGGCAGTGGCGGCTGGAGTGGTAAACCCAGTGGATGGAATGGTGGATGGAAGAATGGAGGTAGCGGCAGCGGCTGGTGGTAGACACGCGACCGAGAACATATAATTATACTGAGTTTAAATTTATTGTAAGCGACATGGTTTCAACTGTATCAAGCTACTTTTAATGAATATAAATCAAATTGATGTATATATTATGAAATACCTTCTTATCGTTTTATTTCTGTAATATAAGTATAATCATGAAGTAGTGTTAATAGAATAGAAGTTACCTGAATTAAAAAATTTGAAACATAATTAAAGGTCTAAAATATTCACGTGGCCGTGAGGTCATGTCGACTACAATAAATAGTTCACAAAGAAAACGTGTAGTAATGGATTAAGAGTATGGAGTGTCACTACCCATAGTCATCATATGGTTGTCGTAAGAGGCGACAAAGGTAGCAAACTACTCAGGAAAACATCGCTGCAAAGAAAAGCGAAACTTGAAAAAACTCTATATCAACCCGTCTGAACGTAGTGGTATAATGAATCAAAACCAACCTTCGTCTAAGGAGAGGCCTATCTCAGGTAGTGGACTGGAAGTAATATGACAATAGCGGTATTATTGCGACTCCGCTATTTCTACCTGTTTGTTACTCCGTCAGTTGTTGTTTAGCTGTAATTGTCTAAGGGTAAAGAAAGTATCAAAAGAAGCAACTTTTGCCGCACATAGTGTGTACGAGTATATTTGTTGATGAAATCTTTCAAAAACATAGAGAGTGAGTACTTAAAGTCAATATTTTAATAAACAAAGAGTATGAAATACGAAACTTTAAAGTGTTAATTTTTATTACACTCAAATATAAATCCTTAAAAACAGCAGTAAACAAAGAGAAACCGTTGATTTTGGAAGAAAAGTATAACAGAGTAATTAGCTCTGCTCCAGAGTTTTAATCACACGATTTATTGAATGTACTTATTAGCAAGATATCGTATAAAAAATTAAATAAGCTACGGGTCCCTACATTGAGCGAGGTCGACATGAACTTCATCATCATCATCAACAGCCTTTAACAATTCACTGCTGGACATAAGCCTATCCTTAACAAGGAGGTTTTGACCTACTATACCACGCTGGCCAGACGGGTTCAACTAGATATTTTCCTGAATAGCTTGTTCCCTTAGTCACCTCTTATGATATCCACGGGATGGACGGACTTGGCCTTTCTTTATTTTCACCTGTTGACATAAAGTCAACACAAGTGATTTACATACAAAATAATATATTGATACGACATTGAAACTGTATCAATAAAAACAAGGTAGCGGGAAATCGAATTATTGCGAGAACGCGACAAAGTTTCAAGTCAAAAACTGAATCACGCTTTTTTAATAATTGAGTGTCAGATCAAATAACAACAACACTGGTTTAAATATCTTATTTGCTAAACGGACAAACATTCATTTGATATATGACAAGGTGGTGCAACTGGTACTAAAATTGTTACCGTCAGCTGTTACAGACGCAGTATGCAACGGTATGCGTGACCATTGGTTTATTAAATAGGTCTAAGAAAATATCAACTAGGTAACAGTACCTGTAACTTTTGCTTTAATAAATAAGAAGAGACTCTAATATGCAATACACTGTTCACTTTTATAAATCTCTGTACTCCAGAATGGAAATCGCATAAATATAAAACAGATGACAAAATGGCTAACCTCAGTCGGCGATGACGTTTACAAACCATTGTCCTCAGCAACTCAATCCCAAACAGATTTGTCATTAATGGTCTTAGAGCGTTAAACCACATATTCTAAGTTGACGGGTCAACTCATTGTTACTGTTAATAGTTGGTTTACTGTACATCCCATTTTCTTTTTTATTTAACATTTAACGCAGTATTAAGCTTTCCAAATAATAATACACTTACATAAAAACAAAAGGTTAAATAGAGGAGAAAATGTCTGAATTGGTAGCTCTGGACTGTAGATTTGCAAGTCAAGACTAGTGAAATAAAGTTGGTTGCCAACAGTATTTATAACAACTCGTCTCTTGCGAAACTCTCGCATCAATTCGTAACAGTTTTTGACGCACAAATACAAAATATTAATAGCTTACTAATAAAGCTGTCAATTAATACTTTAGGCGAACAAGTTTTGCTTGATTTATTAGCACTTGTTTAGTGTAATCACAACCGTGGGAGAGCTACGCTTCGGCATATGCGGGCGGGCTCGACCGAAACGATAACGTGACCACACGGGAACCCGGTATTTCTAAGCTGTACCTAGTGAAGGAGTTAATGGAGAAAAAAGATAATTAAACTGTATTCTTCATTAACTACTTTTCACTCTTAAACATGGTTGTTTCTTTCTTCTTCAAATTTAAATGAAACTAAACCGATAATTTCTATCTGTAGTAATGTTATAATGCATATAAAGCTGAAGAGTTTGTTTGTTCGATTGAATACGCTAATCTCAGGAAGTATTAGTACGATTTGAAGAACTCTTTCAGTGTTAGATAGTCTATTTATCTTGAAAGACTATTGACTCTAGATTATCAGCTACGACAGAAGCGGATTGTCAATGAAAAATTATTTCTAGCAACTATAACCTGTTATATAGTATAATGTCACGCTACAGGCAATAGAAGACACACACGACGTTGCATGAGTCAGCTGCTACATATATAAGTGTCTAATCAAAAAAAAATTTCTAATCGAAACTTTACGTTTCATTACACTATTACATTAATTATATACGAACATGTTCAGAATAAATGAATACTTAGTGAATTGACAGAAATGGCGACCATTCATTCCATTCATCACCTGATATTATTATATTATATTTTATTTTTATATGTATGTGTCCCTGAATGTGAACGGATTATGAATACAGAGTGACACCACTCCCCTTATTTCTATGAGTGTCGCAAGAGGCTGTGGCGACTTCTACATTACAGCACAAAGAAAAATATACAACAGCTCCATTTAGCGAAGATACGTCGAACTACGACGAAGTATAAACGAAACGTATGAATGTAATGAACAATACAACTACTAGCCCTGTATCGTGATATAGAGATTCGCGTGGCAGTTAGCATATATACAACATCCCAACATCAACTGTTGGGCCGTGGTCCATCAGGAATGATCATCTTGCTTGGTCGGAGGATCCTCTCTTTGTGTCAGAGGGACATATGACACACGTTCCTCTAAAAGGCGATGAAGGGAACAAAATACGCAAGACAACAAGATGCATCTAGAGCGTTAGATGACGTAGAACTATGCGTCACAAATTATTATTATTGGTATAACTACATATTTAACTGACAACGAATATAATTATTTTTTAAACAAATTTCAAACGAAGGTACAAAATTCTAAACCAAAGGAGAATAAAGGTACAGGGTTTTCTCATGCGCAGCTATGAATATAACATCAAAATTATTTTCTTTATTCTTTAGGTCACTTTGCCAACAAAATGCTAGTTTTAAACTAGAGTATTCTTTTTAAGCTAATAACATATGAAATTGTTTCAAGTTAAGTTGTAATTTGCTTGACATTACTCTTTAAAGTATTATTTCTCTTTAAAGTATTTATTATTGATTACAAATTAATAAATATCAATTGAGCAATAGAAATGTAAAAAGCTAAGAGATTCAAGATTCAGATAGCTAACATGGGCATGGTCGAGAGTTGGGAGCAGAAGTACTTATGCAAGATACGTTATCATCGCAGGGACTTTATCTTTAAAATTTTCGGGAGCAAAGACTTCTTATTATTGAACAATCACTACGCCTTCCGCGCGATAGTGTAGTTATTAAAACCCTCGCCTCGTCACCTCCTACTGCGCTGAGAATTGTGGGTTCGATACCCACATGAACCGCAATACTATGTGTGAAACAATAATTGTTGTTATAAGTCTGTGTGTTGTACATATGTGTCCGTTTCATGAATACGAGTAAGGTTCCTACGAATACATTGATGACATTTACACTATACATAAATCAATATTAAACAATAATTACATATCAATAAAATTTTAAAATTACTCTGGCCATTGAAAAAAAAGAAATGATTCTCTTTGTTTTCTGCAATAGGGCGTGGCTTATTGCCTTCCTGGTCATGCTTTATGTAGGTTGTTAATCATAATAATAACAAACGATTGCAATTCAAAATTCTAATACACAAAAATCGTACGACACAAGGGCAATAAAAAAATTATCTGTTTAGTCTATGAAATCAGTGACCTACAAATACATCTGTCTATCTTGAAATCAAAATGAATAAAACTTATTTTTTTCGCTAATTACCAAATTATTTTCATATTTCCACCTTTGGTATAAAAGTCAAACATCAAGTATAAACAAAACAAATCACGGATGTCTTTAATGCAAAAAAATTAGTATTCCAGGATGTGAATGAAGTGCGGTCACAGCTTAAAAGAATTGATTGACATTTCGTAATAGTGATGCAGTTGCACAGGAGGTCGTAGTACTATACTTCACAATGTAAACCACTCTGTGACGTGAGCTAAGCCGCGCCACGGGAGTGTTACGTCTATAAAAGGTTGAGGATGCACATATCTGTATGCAGTGTAGTATCTTCTTCACTTCGACATAAACATGAAGCTCTTTGTAAGTTTTGTTGTTGTTATTGATTTTATAACACCTCTTTTGTATTCATTCAAATTTAAAATATATTACTTATTTCTAAAACAAAGTTAAAAAACATTTTTTCTAAATGTCTAATTACCCTTATAGTTTTATTTTCTTGCGAAAACTTGCGTATTCGTGACGTTTTATCACCTACCTTAAAGGTTTCGATAACGACTCGTAGGTATGGGATATACCTACCACTTGTAGTTTTAAATCAAATAACTATATCTCTATTTTTTCGTGACAAAGTACTTATCCTCATTTCATAAATTGCTACCGTATTTCAATTGGTTCTAATTAAAAAAGTCCGCTGCACTGTATCTCACTATCAGTGTGTATCAATATCAGCCTGTCTGGACTGCTTCCATGCTTTACAGTTTTACAATGTTACATATAAAGTGTAAAAGACGTGTTCTAATTTAGAAAATACTGAATTTGAAAAACGGAATAGTTTCCCTTTTTCAAGATATTTATTTTACAGAAAATACTATTCATTATACCTGGTTCACATTTCGAATCAGGATCAACGTCAATGAATCAACTCCTGTGATGTCACTTAACTGTGTCTCTTTCTTATTTGTTTATTTTTATAGAAAAGTTTTCTGTACATATCGCACGTTACTTCAATATCTTTGATATTTATTTATATTTTTAAATTAGGAGACAAATTTAATGAACAATATTTGTTATGTCGTATTCTCTTACGAAAGTAACTCTCCCGATTATTTTTTCTGTTTCATTTGTTAGTTTTAAAATATCTAAAATTTACTGTTTTAAATTTTAACCAGTGTTCACCTAGATAAATAAGCTCTGTAGTCTTATATTATTTACAATAAATGTCACATCTAATTATACGCATCCACCAAATAGGTTATCAAGCTAGGAATTCAAGTACGAGACAAGTTGTCCAAGTTAATTCACCACTTACTTAAAAGACTCGTCTCTTACCCGCAATGATGCATATTCCAGATGACAGTTAATCATATAATAAATAAATTGGGTGAAGGACGCTTTTGTACTTATATTTTTTTATTAATGTTACGAGACGTAAGGTAAATAATAAATTGTCTCAAACGCCTCGCCTTTTCAGACACTTTTAATCTGTTCACGATCCTTTGGTAGCCTCAGTACTATTATTTACATAGATTTTAAATATTACTGGTTGACCTGTGCAATATTGTTCCGTTTTATGCAACAATTTTATTGATGCTCGGCTTATTCGTTTATTGTTAATGTTCTAGCTTTCCTCAAAAACGGGCTATCCAACACTGAAAGATGTTTTGACTTTGACTATATCATATATACAAGCTGACCCCATCAAAAACACCAGGTGGTTATCTTCCACTTATAATAACTACTTACTTATAAATCGATGTCCACTTAAGTCAATTCATGTGACAATGATTTATTGACTGAAATTATTTAATGTCATTGTTTAGAAGCGGCATAAACAGAGTTTGTCGATCGCTCGATAGATGACGTTTATCATATTTTCTGAATCGCGATATATTTTGTTTCGCATGGCAAGTTAAATACGCCAGATGTTTAATGTTCAAA
This sequence comes from Hypercompe scribonia, assembly GCA_949316085.1. NCBI lineage: Eukaryota > Metazoa > Arthropoda > Insecta > Lepidoptera > Erebidae > Hypercompe > Hypercompe scribonia. Next base: position 18,457,335 of record OX438981.1, on the reverse strand, counting down.
AAAAATTTAATCCGGGTAAAGTTGTAGAGGCCATCTGAGGCCAACAGCTAAAAGTCAAATCAAAAAAATATTCAAAAAAACCTTTCAAGGCACATGTGTTGGTTGCTATATTTGTGTGAAATATACAGTATAGTGCGATACGGTGGTTTTAATCGAATCACCTCCCAGTGACGCCACAGTGGTGACAAGGAGCGCCCTGCGTACAGTCATCGTATAGAAACTGCGGTTGTTCCTCAACGCATCCTTATTACGAACTATAAGCCACATATACTCTTTGTAAGATATTCGCCATTATATCCTTACATATTACTTATATACAAATTAATAAGTTGAAGGTAAATTCTTGGCGTCTTACCATTTTGTTTCGTTTAGTTAAAGATCTCAGTCCTCGCAACAGTCAGTTCGTCTTAAAAGTTTGGGAGCATAGTCAGTCGATCGAAGTCCTGATGTGCAAGAGTCACACTTCCCAATCTATTCGTATTCGTATTTCTTTATTCTCCACTCCTTTTTTTCATGTAATACCGGGATTGCCTAAAAAAGTTATACCAGTTTAAAGAATCACCGCGATAACCCACATATACGTGGGTGGAGCCGCAGGGAAAAGCTAGTTTCAACTATATATATTAGTTAACGATTGTGTTTAGTCACTAAGTAGTCATAAACTTAAGTGGTAATATGATTGACGTTTATTGCTCGTAACTCGTAAACTGTGCCTATTTCAATTGTTGACACGACACATTTGTTAAAGGCACTTAGTACTATTCATTGCTAAGTGTTATTACATATATATACGAGTAGTAATTGTGTTATTACATATATATACGAGAATATGTAATTACTTGATACGTTAAGCTTCGAATTGAATTTTTCGTTACCTCATACCTAGAGATTATAATTCGATTTCTTTTATTTAAATGACTTGTTTATCATTTTAAAATTAAAGATGTAGAGATGGCAATAAATGTAGGTATGGTTAAGGTGAGAGACCCTAATTTACTCTCAAATAGGCCGGCGCGAGCGAGATGATAATAAGGCGTCCGGTGTTATGTAACTCTTCATTTACTTGTGACCAGTTGACTGACGGTTCCGTAACTCAAACTTTCCCCTTTGCCCGATTTTGTGGGAGTCATACGAATGGAGATAAATCCCTTGAGTTACAGTAAGAATAGATTGGTGGTACTCACTTAATATCAGGGAACCTGTCTGCCCCTTTGCTTTAACATTAACCCCTCGCCCTTACTTTTTCCACTGATTACGTCTGTTGTTTTGCTCCTACACTAGTATAGAAAAACAATCTCTTCAATCAGTAGCCATATTAATAATGTGAGTTGCAGGTAACCATCATCACCCTGGCCGTCCTGCTGGCGGTTGCCTCTGCCGGCTATATAAAAAGTGGTTGGTCCTATCCGTCTGGATGGGGTGGCGACAGCGGATGGGGTGGCGACAGCGGCTGGAGTGGCAGCAGCGGCTGGAGAGGCAGTAGGGGCTGGAGCGGCTCCTACCCGAGTGGCTGGTCCGGCAAAGGCGCTGGATGGCAATATGGCAGTGGCGGCTGGAGTGGTAAACCCAGTGGATGGAATGGTGGATGGAAGAATGGAGGTAGCGGCAGCGGCTGGTGGTAGACACGCGACCGAGAACATATAATTATACTGAGTTTAAATTTATTGTAAGCGACATGGTTTCAACTGTATCAAGCTACTTTTAATGAATATAAATCAAATTGATGTATATATTATGAAATACCTTCTTATCGTTTTATTTCTGTAATATAAGTATAATCATGAAGTAGTGTTAATAGAATAGAAGTTACCTGAATTAAAAAATTTGAAACATAATTAAAGGTCTAAAATATTCACGTGGCCGTGAGGTCATGTCGACTACAATAAATAGTTCACAAAGAAAACGTGTAGTAATGGATTAAGAGTATGGAGTGTCACTACCCATAGTCATCATATGGTTGTCGTAAGAGGCGACAAAGGTAGCAAACTACTCAGGAAAACATCGCTGCAAAGAAAAGCGAAACTTGAAAAAACTCTATATCAACCCGTCTGAACGTAGTGGTATAATGAATCAAAACCAACCTTCGTCTAAGGAGAGGCCTATCTCAGGTAGTGGACTGGAAGTAATATGACAATAGCGGTATTATTGCGACTCCGCTATTTCTACCTGTTTGTTACTCCGTCAGTTGTTGTTTAGCTGTAATTGTCTAAGGGTAAAGAAAGTATCAAAAGAAGCAACTTTTGCCGCACATAGTGTGTACGAGTATATTTGTTGATGAAGTCTTTCAAAAACATAGAGAGTGAGTACTTAAAGTCAATATTTTAATAAACAAAGAGTATGAAATACGAAACTTTAAAGTGTTAATTTTTATTACACTCAAATATAAATCCTTAAAAACAGCAGTAAACAAAGAGAAACCGTTGATTTTGGAAGAAAAGTATAACAGAGTAATTAGCTCTGCTCCAGAGTTTTAATCACACGATTTATTGAATGTACTAATTAGCAAGATATCGTATAAAAAAATAAATAAGCTACGGGTCCCTACATTGAGCGAGGTCGACATGAACTTCATCATCATCATCAACAGCCTTTAACAATTCACTGCTGGACATAAGCCTATCCTTAACAAGGAGGTTTTGACCTACTATACCACGCTGGCCAGACGGGTTCAACTAGATATTTTCCTGAATAGCTTGTTCCCTTAGTCACCTCTTATGATATCCACGGGATGGACGGACTTGGCCTTTCTTTATTTTCACCTGTTGACATAAAGTCAACACAAGTGATTTACATACAAAATAATATATTGATACGACATTGAAACTGTATCAATAAAAACAAGGTAGCGGGAAATCGAATTATTGCGAGAACGCGACAAAGTTTCAAGTCAAAAACTGAATCACGCTTTTTTAATAATTGAGTGTCAGATCAAATAACAACAACACTGGTTTAAATATCTTATTTGCTAAACGGACAAACATTCATTTGATATATGACAAGGTGGTGCAACTGGTACTAAAATTGTTACCGTCAGCTGTTACAGACGCAGTATGCAACGGTATGCGTGACCATTGGTTTATTAAATAGGTCTAAGAAAATATCAACTAGGTAACAGTACCTGTAACTTTTGCTTTAATAAATAAGAAGAGACTCTAATATGCAATACACTGTTCACTTTTATAAATCTCTGTACTCCAGAATGGAAATCGCATAAATATAAAACAGATAACAAAATGGCTAACCTCAGTCGGCGATGACGTTTACAAACCATTGTCCTCAGCAACTCAATCCCAAACAGATTTGTCATTAATGGTCTTAGAGCGTTAAACCACATATTCTAAGTTGACGGGTCAACTCATTGTTACTGTTAATAGTTGGTTTACTGTACATCCCATTTTCTTTTTTATTTAACATTTAACGCAGTATTAAGCTTTCCAAATAATAATACACTTACATAAAAACAAAAGGTTAAATAGAGGAGAAAATGTCTGAATTGGTAGCTCTGGACTGTAGATTTGCAAGTCAAGACTAGTGAAATAAAGTTGGTTGCCAACAGTATTTATAACAACTCGTCTCTTGCGAAACTCTCGCATCAATTCGTAACAGTTTTTGACGCACAAATACAAAATATTAATAGCTTACTAATAAAGCTGTCAATTAATACTTTAGGCGAACAAGTTTTGCTTGATTTATTAGCACTTGTTTAGTGTAATCACAACCGTGGGAGAGCTACGCTTCGGCATATGCGGGCGGGCTCGACCGAAACGATAACGTGACCACACGGGAACCCGGTATTTCTAAGCTGTACCTAGTGAAGGAGTTAATGGAGAAAAAAGATAATTAAACTGTATTCTTCATTAACTACTTTTCACTCTTAAACATGGTTGTTTCTTTCTTCTTCAAATTTAAATGAAACTAAACCGATAATTTCTATCTGTAGTAATGTTATAATGCATATAAAGCTGAAGAGTTTGTTTGTTCGATTGAATACGCTAATCTCAGGAAGTATTGGTACGATTTGAAGAACTCTTTCAGTGTTAGATAGTCTATTTATCTTGAAAGACTATTGACTCTAGATTATCAGCTACGACAGAAGCGGATTGTCAATGAAAAATTATTTCTAGCAACTATAACCTGTTATATAGTATAATGTCACGCTACAGGCAATAGAAGACACACACGACGTTGCATGAGTCAGCTGCTACATATATAAGTGTCTAATCAAAAAAAAATTTCTAATCGAAACTTTACGTTTCATTGCACTATTACATTAATTATATACGAACATGTTCAGAATAAATGAATACTTAGTGAATTGACAGAAATGGCGACCATTCATTCCATTCATCACCTGATATTATTATATTATATTTTATTTTTATATGTATGTGTCCCTGAATGTGAACGGATTATGAATACAGAGTGACACCACTCCCCTTATTTCTATGAGTGTCGCAAGAGGCTGTGGCGACTTCTACATTACAGCACAAAGAAAAATATACAACAGCTCCATTTAGCGAAGATACGTCGAACTACGACGAAGTATAAACGAAACGTATGAATGTAATGAACAATACAACTACTAGCCCTGTATCGTGATATAGAGATTCGCGTGGCAGTTAGCATATATACAACATCCCAACATCAACTGTTGGGCCGTGGTCCATCAGGAATGATCATCTTGCTTGGTCGGAGGATCCTCTCTTTGTGTCAGAGGGACATATGACACACGTTCCTCTAAAAGGCGATGAAGGGAACAAAATACGCAAGACAACAAGATGCATCTAGAGCGTTAGATGACGTAGAACTATGCGTCACAAATTATTATTATTGGTATAACTACATATTTAACTGACAACGAATATAATTATTTTTTAAACAAATTTCAAACGAAGGTACAAAATTCTAAACCAAAGGAGAATAAAGGTACAGGGTTTTCTCATGCGCAGCTATGAATATAACATCAAAATTATTTTCTTTATTCTTTAGGTCACTTTGCCAACAAAATGCTAGTTTTAAACTAGAGTATTCTTTTTAAGCTAATAACATATGAAATTGTTTCAAGTTAAGTTGTAATTTGTTTGACATTACTCTTTAAAGTATTATTTCTCTTTAAAGTATTTATTATTGATTACAAATTAATAAATATCAATTGAGCAATAGAAATGTAAAAAGCTAAGAGATTCAAGATTCAGATAGCTAACATGGGCATGGTCGAGAGTTGGGAGCAGAAGTACTTATGCAAGATACGTTATCATCGCAGGGACTTTATCTTTAAAATTTTCGGGAGCAAAGACTTCTTATTATTGAACAATCACTACGCCTTCCGCGCGATAGTGTAGTTATTAAAACCCTCGCCTCGTCACCTCCTACTGCGCTGAGAATTGTGGGTTCGATACCCACATGAACCGCAATACTATGTGTGAAACAATAATTGTTGTTATAAGTCTGTGTGTTGTACATATGTGTCCGTTTCATGAATACGAGTAAGGTTCCTACGAATACATTGATGACATTTACACTATACATAAATCAATATTAAACAATAATTACATATCAATAAAATTTTAAAATTACTCTGGCCATTGAAAAAAAAGAAATGATTCTCTTTGTTTTCTGCAATAGGGCGTGGCTTATTGCCTTCCTGGTCATGCTTTATGTAGGTTGTTAATCATAATAATAACAAACGATTGCAATTCAAAATTCTAATACACAAAAATCGTACGACACAAGGGCAATAAAAAAATTATCTGTTTAGTCTATGAAATCAGTGACCTACAAATACATCTGTCTATCTTGAAATCAAAATGAATAAAACTTATTTTTTTCGCTAATTACCAAATTATTTTCATATTTTCACCTTTGTTATAAATGTCAAACATCAAGTATAAACAAAACAAATCACGGATGTCTTTAATGCAAAAAAATTAGTATTCCAGGATGTGAATGAAGTGCGGTCACAGCTTAAAAGAATTGATTGACATTTCGTAATAGTGATGCAGTTGCACAGGAGGTCGTAGTACTATACTTCACAATGTAAACCACTCTGTGACGTGAGCTAAGCCGCGCCACGGGAGTGTTACGTCTATAAAAGGTTGAGGATGCACATATCTGTATGCAGTGTAGTATCTTCTTCACTTCGACATAAACATGAAGCTCTTTGTAAGTTTTGTTGTTGTTATTGATTTTATAACACCTCTTTTGTATTCATTCAAATTTAAAATATATTACTTATTTCTAAAACAAAGTTAAAAAACATTTTTTCTAAATGTCTAATTACCCTTATAGTTTTATTTTCTTGCGAAAACTTGCGTATTCGTGACGTTTTATCACCTACCTTAAAGGTTTCGATAACGACTCGTAGGTATGGGATATACCTACCACTTGTAGTTTTAAATCAAATAACTATATCTCTATTTTTTCGTGACAAAGTACTTATCCTCATTTCATAAATTGCTACCGTATTTCAATTGGTTCTAATTAAAAAAGTCCGCTGCACTGTATCTCACTATCAGTGTGTATCAATATCAGCCTGTCTGGACTGCTTCCATGCTTTACAGTTTTACAATGTTACATATAAAGTGTAAAAGACGTGTTCTAATTTAGAAAATACTGAATTTGAAAAACGGAATAGTTTCCCTTTTTCAAGATATTTATTTTACAGAAAATACTATTCATTATACCTGGTTCACATTTCGAATCAGGATCAACGTCAATGAATCAACTCCTGTGATGTCACTTAACTGTGTCTCTTTCTTATTTGTTTATTTTTATAGAAAAGTTTTCTGTACATATCGCACGTTACTTCAATATCTTTGATATTTATTTATATTTTTAAATTAGGAGACAAATTTAATGAACAATATTTGTTATGTCGTATTCTCTTACGAAAGTAACTCTCCCGATTATTTTTTCTGTTTCATTTGTTAGTTTTAAAATATCTAAAATTCACTGTTTTAAATTTTAACCAGTGTTCACCTAGATAAATAAGCTCTGTAGTCTTATATTATTTACAATAAATGTCACATCTAATTATACGCATCCACCAAATAGGTTATCAAGCTAGGAATTCAAGTACGAGACAAGTTGTCCAAGTTAATTCACCACTTACTTAAAAGACTCGTCTCTTACCCGCAATGATGCATATTCCAGATGACAGTTAATCATATAATAAATAAATTGGGTGAAGGACGCTTTTGTACTTATATTTTTTTATTAATGTTACGAGACGTAAGGTAAATAATAAATTGTCTCAAACGCCTCGCCTTTTCAGACACTTTTAATCTGTTCACGATCCTTTGGTAGCCTCAGTACTATTATTTACATAGATTTTAAATATTACTGGTTGACCTGTGCAATATTGTTCCGTTTTATGCAACAATTTTATTGATGCTCGGCTTATTCGTTTATTGTTAATGTTCTAGCTTTCCTCAAAAACGGGCTATCCAACACTGAAAGATGTTTTGACTTTGACTATATCATATATACAAGCTGACCCCATCAAAAACACCAGGTGGTTATCTTCCACTTATAATAACTACTTACTTATAAATCGATGTCCACTTAAGTCAATTCATGTGACAATGATTTATTGACTGAAATTATTTAATGTCATTGTTTAGAAGCGGCATAAACAGAGTTTGTCGATCGCTCGATAGATGACGTTTATCATATTTTCTGAATCGCGATATATTTTGTTTCGCATGGCAAGTTAAATACGCCAGATGTTTAATGTTCAAAAAAAATTTAATCCGGGTAAAGTTGTAGAGGCCATCTGAGGCCAACAGCTAAAAGTCAAATCAAAAAAATATTCAAAAAAACCTTTCAAGGCACATGTGTTGGTTGCTATATTTGTGTGAAATATACAGTATAGTGCGATACGGTGGTTTTAATCGAATCACCTCCCAGTGACGCGACAGTGGTGACAAGGAGCGCCCTGCGTACAGTCATCGTATAGAAACTGCGGTTGTTCCTCAACGCATCCTTATTACGAACTATAAGCCACATATACTCTTTGTAAGATATTCGCCATTATATCCTTACATATTACTTATATACAAATTAATAAGTTGAAGGTAAATTCTTGGCGTCTTACCATTTTGTTTCGTTTAGTTAAAGATCTCAGTCCTCGCAACAGTCAGTTCGTCTTAAAAGTTTGGGAGCATAGTCAGTCGATCGAAGTCCTGATGTGCAAGAGTCACACTTCCCAATCTATTCGTATTCGTATTTCTTTATTCTCCACTCCTTTTTTTCATGTAATACCGGGATTGCCTAAAAAAGTTATACCAGTTTAAAGAATCACCGCGATAACCCACATATACGTGGGTGGAGCCGCAGGGAAAAGCTAGTTTCAACTATATATATTAGTTAACGATTGTGTTTAGTCACTAAGTAGTCATAAACTTAAGTGGTAATATGATTGACGTTTATTGCTCGTAACTCGTAAACTGTGCCTATTTCAATTGTTGACACGACACATTTGTTAAAGGCACTTAGTACTATTCATTGCTAAGTGTTATTACATATATATACGAGTAGTAATTGTGTTATTACATATATATACGAGAATATGTAATTACTTGATACGTTAAGCTTCGAATTGAATTTTTCGTTACCTCATACCTAGAGATTATAATTCGATTTCTTTTATTTAAATGACTTGTTTATCATTTTAAAATTAAAGATGTAGAGATGGCAATAAATGTAGGTATGGTTAAGGTGAGAGACCCTAATTTACTCTCAAATAGGCCGGCGCGAGCGAGATGATAATAAGGCGTCCGGTGTTATGTAACTCTTCATTTACTTGTGACCAGTTGACTGACGGTTCCGTAACTCAAACTTTCCCCTTTGCCCGATTTTGTGGGAGTCATACGAATGGAGATAAATCCCTTGAGTTACAGTAAGAATAGATTGGTGGTACTCACTTAATATCAGGGAACCTGTCTGCCCCTTTGCTTTAACATTAACCCCTCGCCCTTACTTTTTCCACTGATTACGTCTGTTGTTTTGCTCCTACACTAGTATAGAAAAACAATCTCTTCAATCAGTAGCCATATTAATAATGTGAGTTGCAGGTAACCATCATCACCCTGGCCGTCCTGCTGGCGGTTGCCTCTGCCGGCTATATAAAAAGTGGTTGGTCCTATCCGTCTGGATGGGGTGGCGACAGCGGATGGGGTGGCGACAGCGGCTGGAGTGGCAGCAGCGGCTGGAGAGGCAGTAGGGGCTGGAGCGGCTCCTACCCGAGTGGCTGGTCCGGCAAAGGCGCTGGATGGCAATATGGCAGTGGCGGCTGGAGTGGTAAACCCAGTGGATGGAATGGTGGATGGAAGAATGGAGGTAGCGGCAGCGGCTGGTGGTAGACACGCGACCGAGAACATATAATTATACTGAGTTTAAATTTATTGTAAGCGACATGGTTTCAACTGTATCAAGCTACTTTTAATGAATATAAATCAAATTGATGTATATATTATGAAATACCTTCTTATCGTTTTATTTCTGTAATATAAGTATAATCATGAAGTAGTGTTAATAGAATAGAAGTTACCTGAATTAAAAAATTTGAAACATAATTAAAGGTCTAAAATATTCACGTGGCCGTGAGGTCATGTCGACTACAATAAATAGTTCACAAAGAAAACGTGTAGTAATGGATTAAGAGTATGGAGTGTCACTACCCATAGTCATCATATGGTTGTCGTAAGAGGCGACAAAGGTAGCAAACTACTCAGGAAAACATCGCTGCAAAGAAAAGCGAAACTTGAAAAAACTCTATATCAACCCGTCTGAACGTAGTGGTATAATGAATCAAAACCAACCTTCGTCTAAGGAGAGGCCTATCTCAGGTAGTGGACTGGAAGTAATATGACAATAGCGGTATTATTGCGACTCCGCTATTTCTACCTGTTTGTTACTCCGTCAGTTGTTGTTTAGCTGTAATTGTCTAAGGGTAAAGAAAGTATCAAAAGAAGCAACTTTTGCCGCACATAGTGTGTACGAGTATATTTGTTGATGAAATCTTTCAAAAACATAGAGAGTGAGTACTTAAAGTCAATATTTTAATAAACAAAGAGTATGAAATACGAAACTTTAAAGTGTTAATTTTTATTACACTCAAATATAAATCCTTAAAAACAGCAGTAAACAAAGAGAAACCGTTGATTTCGGAAGAAAAGTATAACAGAGTAATTAGCTCTGCTCCAGAGTTTTAATCACACGATTTATTGAATGTACTTATTAGCAAGATATCGTATAAAAAATTAAATAAGCTACGGGTCCCTACATTGAGCGAGGTCGACATGAACTTCATCATCATCATCAACAGCCTTTAACAATTCACTGCTGGACATAAGCCTATCCTTAACAAGGAGGTTTTGACCTACTATACCACGCTGGCCAGACGGGTTCAACTAGATATTTTCCTGAATAGCTTGTTCCCTTAGTCACCTCTTATGATATCCACGGGATGGACGGACTTGGCCTTTCTTTATTTTCACCTGTTGACATAAAGTCAACACAACTGATTTACATACAAAATAATATATTGATACGACATTGAAACTGTATCAATAAAAACAAGGTAGCGGGAAATCGAATTATTGCGAGAACGCGACAAAGTTTCAAGTCAAAAACTGAATCACGCTTTTTTAATAATTGAGTGTCAGATCAAATAACAACAACACTGGTTTAAATATCTTATTTGCTAAACGGACAAACATTCATTTGATATATGACAAGGTGGTGCAACTGGTACTAAAATTGTTACCGTCAGCTGTTACAGACGCAGTATGCAACGGTATGCGTGACCATTGGTTTATTAAATAGGTCTAAGAAAATATCAACTAGGTAACAGTACCTGTAACTTTTGCTTTAATAAATAAGAAGAGACTCTAATATGCAATACACTGTTCACTTTTATAAATCTCTGTACTCCAGAATGGAAATCGCATAAATATAAAACAGATGACAAAATGGCTAACCTCAGTCGGCGATGACGTTTACAAACCATTGTCCTCAGCAACTCAATCCCAAACAGATTTGTCATTAATGGTCTTAGAGCGTTAAACCACATATTCTAAGTTGACGGGTCAACTCATTGTTACTGTTAATAGTTGGTTTACTGTACATCCCATTTTCTTTTTTATTTAACATTTAACGCAGTATTAAGCTTTCCAAATAATAATACACTTACATAAAAACAAAAGGTTAAATAGAGGAGAAAATGTCTGAATTGGTAGCTCTGGACTGTAGATTTGCAAGTCAAGACTAGTGAAATAAAGTTGGTTGCCAACAGTATTTATAACAACTCGTCTCTTGCGAAACTCTCGCATCAATTCGTAACAGTTTTTGACGCACAAATACAAAATATTAATAGCTTACTAATAAAGCTGTCAATTAATACTTTAGGCGAACAAGTTTTGCTTGATTTATTAGCACTTGTTTAGTGTAATCACAACCGTGGGAGAGCTACGCTTCGGCATATGCGGGCGGGCTCGACCGAAACGATAACGTGACCACACGGGAACCCGGTATTTCTAAGCTGTACCTAGTGAAGGAGTTAATGGAGAAAAAAGATAATTAAACTGTATTCTTCATTAACTACTTTTCACTCTTAAACATGGTTGTTTCTTTCTTCTTCAAATTTAAATGAAACTAAACCGATAATTTCTATCTGTAGTAATGTTATAATGCATATAAAGCTGAAGAGTTTGTTTGTTCGATTGAATACGCTAATCTCAGGAAGTATTGGTACGATTTGAAGAACTCTTTCAGTGTTAGATAGTCTATTTATCTTGAAAGACTATTGACTCTAGATTATCAGCTACGACAGAAGCGGATTGTCAATGAAAAATTATTTCTAGCAACTATAACCTGTTATATAGTATAATGTCACGCTACAGGCAATAGAAGACACACACGACGTTGCATGAGTCAGCTGCTACATATATAAGTGTCTAATCAAAAAAAATTTTCTAATCGAAACTTTACGTTTCATTACACTATTACATTAATTATATACGAACATGTTCAGAATAAATGAATACTTAGTGAATTGACAGAAATGGCGACCATTCATTCCATTCATCACCTGATATTATTATATTATATTTTATTTTTATATGTATGTGTCCCTGAATGTGAACGGATTATGAATACAGAGTGACACCACTCCCCTTATTTCTATGAGTGTCGCAAGAGGCTGTGGCGACTTCTACATTACAGCACAAAGAAAAATATACAACAGCTCCATTTAGCGAAGATACGTCGAACTACGACGAAGTATAAACGAAACGTATGAATGTAATGAACAATACAACTACTAGCCCTGTATCGTGATATAGAGATTCGCGTGGCAGTTAGCATATATACAACATCCCAACATCAACTGTTGGGCCGTGGTCCATCAGGAATGATCATCTTGCTTGGTCGGAGGATCCTCCCTTTGTGTCAGAGGGACATATGACACACGTTCCTCTAAAAGGCGATGAAGGGAACAAAATACGCAAGACAACAAGATGCATCTAGAGCGTTAGATGACGTAGAACTATGCGTCACAAATTATTATTATTGGTATAACTACATATTTAACTGACAACGAATATAATTATTTTTTAAACAAATTTCAAACGAAGGTACAAAATTCTAAACCAAAGGAGAATAAAGGTACAGGGTTTTCTCATGCGCAGCTATGAATATAACATCAAAATTATTTTCTTTATTCTTTAGGTCACTTTGCCAACAAAATGCTAGTTTTAAACTAGAGTATTCTTTTTAAGCTAATAACATATGAAATTGTTTCAAGTTAAGTTGTAATTTGTTTGACATTACTCTTTAAAGTATTATTTCTCTTTAAAGTATTTATTATTGATTACAAATTAATAAATATCAATTGAGCAATAGAAATGTAAAAAGCTAAGAGATTCAAGATTCAGATAGCTAACATGGGCATGGTCGAGAGTTGGGAGCAGAAGTACTTATGCAAGATACGTTATCATCGCAGGGACTTTATCTTTAAAATTTTCGGGAGCAAAGACTTCTTATTATTGAACAATCACTACGCCTTCCGCGCGATAGTGTAGTTATTAAAACCCTCGCCTCGTCACCTCCTACTGCGCTGAGAATTGTGGGTTCGATACCCACATGAACCGCAATACTATGTGTGAAACAATAATTGTTGTTATAAGTCTGTGTGTTGTACATATGTGTCCGTTTCATGAATACGAGTAAGGTTCCTACGAATACATTGATGACATTTACACTATACATAAATCAATATTAAACAATAATTACATATCAATAAAATTTTAAAATTACTCTGGCCATTGAAAAAAAAGAAATGATTCTCTTTGTTTTCTGCAATAGGGCGTGGCTTATTGCCTTCCTGGTCATGCTTTATGTAGGTTGTTAATCATAATAATAACAAACGATTGCAATTCAAAATTCTAATACACAAAAATCGTACGACACAAGGGCAATAAAAAAATTATCTGTTTAGTCTATGAAATCAGTGACCTACAAATACATCTGTCTATCTTGAAATCAAAATGAATAAAACTTATTTTTTTCGCTAATTACCAAATTATTTTCATATTTTCACCTTTGTTATAAATGTCAAACATCAAGTATAAACAAAACAAATCACGGATGTCTTTAATGCAAAAAAATTAGTATTCCAGGATGTGAATGAAGTGCGGTCACAGCTTAAAAGAATTGATTGACATTTCGTAATAGTGATGCAGTTGCACAGGAGGTCGTAGTACTATACTTCACAATGTAAACCACTCTGTGACGTGAGCTAAGCCGCGCCACGGGAGTGTTACGTCTATAAAAGGTTGAGGATGCACATATCTGTATGCAGTGTAGTATCTTCTTCACTTCGACATAAACATGAAGCTCTTTGTAAGTTTTGTTGTTGTTATTGATTTTATAACACCTCTTTTGTATTCATTCAAATTTAAAATATATTACTTATTTCTAAAACAAAGTTAAAAAACATTTTTTCTAAATGTCTAATTACCCTTATAGTTTTATTTTCTTGCGAAAACTTGCGTATTCGTGACGTTTTATCACCTACCTTAAAGGTTTCGATAACGACTCGTAGGTATGGGATATACCTACCACTTGTAGTTTTAAATCAAATAACTATATCTCTATTTTTTCGTGACAAAGTACTTATCCTCATTTCATAAATTGCTACCGTATTTCAATTGGTTCTAATTAAAAAAGTCCGCTGCACTGTATCTCACTATCAGTGTGTATCAATATCAGCCTGTCTGGACTGCTTCCATGCTTTACAGTTTTACAATGTTACATATAAAGTGTAAAAGACGTGTTCTAATTTAGAAAATACTGAATTTGAAAAACGGAATAGTTTCCCTTTTTCAAGATATTTATTTTACAGAAAATACTATTCATTATACCTGGTTCACATTTCGAATCAGGATCAACGTCAATGAATCAACTCCTGTGATGTCACTTAACTGTGTCTCTTTCTTATTTGTTTATTTTTATAGAAAAGTTTTCTGTACATATCGCACGTTACTTCAATATCTTTGATATTTATTTATATTTTTAAATTAGGAGACAAATTTAATGAACAATATTTGTTATGTCGTATTCTCTTACGAAAGTAACTCTCCCGATTATTTTTTCTGTTTCATTTGTTAGTTTTAAAATATCTAAAATTCACTGTTTTAAATTTTAACCAGTGTTCACCTAGATAAATAAGCTCTGTAGTCTTATATTATTTACAATAAATGTCACATCTAATTATACGCATCCACCAAATAGGTTATCAAGCTAGGAATTCAAGTACGAGACAAGTTGTCCAAGTTAATTCACCACTTACTTAAAAGACTCGTCTCTTACCCGCAATGATGCATATTCCAGATGACAGTTAATCATATAATAAATAAATTGGGTGAAGGACGCTTTTGTACTTATATTTTTTTATTAATGTTACGAGACGTAAGGTAAATAATAAATTGTCTCAAACGCCTCGCCTTTTCAGACACTTTTAATCTGTTCACGATCCTTTGGTAGCCTCAGTACTATTATTTACATAGATTTTAAATATTACTGGTTGACCTGTGCAATATTGTTCCGTTTTATGCAACAATTTTATTGATGCTCGGCTTATTCGTTTATTGTTAATGTTCTAGCTTTCCTCAAAAACGGGCTATCCAACACTGAAAGATGTTTTGACTTTGACTATATCATATATACAAGCTGACCCCATCAAAAACACCAGGTGGTTATCTTCCACTTATAATAACTACTTACTTATAAATCGATGTCCACTTAAGTCAATTCATGTGACAATGATTTATTGACTGAAATTATTTAATGTCATTGTTTAGAAGCGGCATAAACAGAGTTTGTCGATCGCTCGATAGATGACGTTTATCATATTTTCTGAATCGCGATATATTTTGTTTCGCATGGCAAGTTAAATACGCCAGATGTTTAATGTTCAAAAAAAATTTAATCCGGGTAAAGTTGTAGAGGCCATCTGAGGCCAACAGCTAAAAGTCAAATCAAAAAAATATTCAAAAAAACCTTTCAAGGCACATGTGTTGGTTGCTATATTTGTGTGAAATATACAGTATAGTGCGATACGGTGGTTTTAATCGAATCACCTCCCAGTGACGCGACAGTGGTGACAAGGAGCGCCCTGCGTACAGTCATCGTATAGAAACTGCGGTTGTTCCTCAACGCATCCTTATTACGAACTATAAGCCACATATACTCTTTGTAAGATATTCGCCATTATATCCTTACATATTACTTATATACAAATTAATAAGTTGAAGGTAAATTCTTGGCGTCTTACCATTTTGTTTCGTTTAGTTAAAGATCTCAGTCCTCGCAACAGTCAGTTCGTCTTAAAAGTTTGGGAGCATAGTCAGTCGATCGAAGTCCTGATGTGCAAGAGTCACACTTCCCAATCTATTCGTATTCGTATTTCTTTATTCTCCACTCCTTTTTTTCATGTAATACCGGGATTGCCTAAAAAAGTTATACCAGTTTAAAGAATCACCGCGATAACCCACATATACGTGGGTGGAGCCGCAGGGAAAAGCTAGTTTCAACTATATATATTAGTTAACGATTGTGTTTAGTCACTAAGTAGTCATAAACTTAAGTGGTAATATGATTGACGTTTATTGCTCGTAACTCGTAAACTGTGCCTATTTCAATTGTTGACACGACACATTTGTTAAAGGCACTTAGTACTATTCATTGCTAAGTGTTATTACATATATATACGAGTAGTAATTGTGTTATTACATATATATACGAGAATATGTAATTACTTGATACGTTAAGCTTCGAATTGAATTTTTCGTTACCTCATACCTAGAGATTATAATTCGATTTCTTTTATTTAAATGACTTGTTTATCATTTTAAAATTAAAGATGTAGAGATGGCAATAAATGTAGGTATGGTTAAGGTGAGAGACCCTAATTTACTCTCAAATAGGCCGGCGCGAGCGAGATGATAATAAGGCGTCCGGTGTTATGTAACTCTTCATTTACTTGTGACCAGTTGACTGACGGTTCCGTAACTCAAACTTTCCCCTTTGCCCGATTTTGTGGGAGTCATACGAATGGAGATAAATCCCTTGAGTTACAGTAAGAATAGATTGGTGGTACTCACTTAATATCAGGGAACCTGTCTGCCCCTTTGCTTTAACATTAACCCCTCGCCCTTACTTTTTCCACTGATTACGTCTGTTGTTTTGCTCCTACACTAGTATAGAAAAACAATCTCTTCAATCAGTAGCCATATTAATAATGTGAGTTGCAGGTAACCATCATCACCCTGGCCGTCCTGCTGGCGGTTGCCTCTGCCGGCTATATAAAAAGTGGTTGGTCCTATCCGTCTGGATGGGGTGGCGACAGCGGATGGGGTGGCGACAGCGGCTGGAGTGGCAGCAGCGGCTGGAGAGGCAGTAGGGGCTGGAGCGGCTCCTACCCGAGTGGCTGGTCCGGCAAAGGCGCTGGATGGCAATATGGCAGTGGCGGCTGGAGTGGTAAACCCAGTGGATGGAATGGTGGATGGAAGAATGGAGGTAGCGGCAGCGGCTGGTGGTAGACACGCGACCGAGAACATATAATTATACTGAGTTTAAATTTATTGTAAGCGACATGGTTTCAACTGTATCAAGCTACTTTTAATGAATATAAATCAAATTGATGTATATATTATGAAATACCTTCTTATCGTTTTATTTCTGTAATATAAGTATAATCATGAAGTAGTGTTAATAGAATAGAAGTTACCTGAATTAAAAAATTTGAAACATAATTAAAGGTCTAAAATATTCACGTGGCCGTGAGGTCATGTCGACTACAATAAATAGTTCACAAAGAAAACGTGTAGTAACGGATTAAGAGTATGGAGTGTCACTACCCATAGTCATCATATGGTTGTCGTAAGAGGCGACAAAGGTAGCAAACTACTCAGGAAAACATCGCTGCAAAGAAAAGCGAAACTTGAAAAAACTCTATATCAACCCGTCTGAACGTAGTGGTATAATGAATCAAAACCAACCTTCGTCTAAGGAGAGACCTATCTCAGGTAGTGGACTGGAAGTAATATGACAATAGCGGTATTATTGCGACTCCGCTATTTCTACCTGTTTGTTACTCCGTCAGTTGTTGTTTAGCTGTAATTGTCTAAGGGTAAAGAAAGTATCAAAAGAAGCAACTTTTGCCGCACATAGTGTGTACGAGTATATTTGTTGATGAAGTCTTTCAAAAACATAGAGAGTGAGTACTTAAAGTCAATATTTTAATAAACAAAGAGTATGAAATACGAAACTTTAAAGTGTTAATTTTTATTACACTCAAATATAAATCCTTAAAAACAGCAGTAAACAAAGAGAAACCGTTGATTTCGGAAGAAAAGTATAACAGAGTAATTAGCTCTGCTCCAGAGTTTTAATCACACGATTTATTGAATGTACTTATTAGCAAGATATCGTATAAAAAATTAAATAAGCTACGGGTCCCTACATTGAGCGAGGTCGACATGAACTTCATCATCATCATCAACAGCCTTTAACAATTCACTGCTGGACATAAGCCTATCCTTAACAAGGAGGTTTTGACCTACTATACCACGCTGGCCAGACGGGTTCAACTAGATATTTTCCTGAATAGCTTGTTCCCTTAGTCACCTCTTATGATATCCACGGGATGGACGGACTTGGCCTTTCTTTATTTTCACCTGTTGACATAAAGTCAACACAAGTGATTTACATACAAAATAATATATTGATACGACATTGAAACTGTATCAATAAAAACAAGGTAGCGGGAAATCGAATTATTGCGAGAACGCGACAAAGTTTCAAGTCAAAAACTGAATCACGCTTTTTTAATAATTGAGTGTCAGATCAAATAACAACAACACTGGTTTAAATATCTTATTTGCTAAACGGACAAACATTCATTTGATATATGACAAGGTGGTGCAACTGGTACTAAAATTGTTACCGTCAGCTGTTACAGACGCAGTATGCAACGGTATGCGTGACCATTGGTTTATTAAATAGGTCTAAGAAAATATCAACTAGGTAACAGTACCTGTAACTTTTGCTTTAATAAATAAGAAGAGACTCTAATATGCAATACACTGTTCACTTTTATAAATCTCTGTACTCCAGAATGGAAATCGCATAAATATAAAACAGATGACAAAATGGCTAACCTCAGTCGGCGATGACGTTTACAAACCATTGTCCTCAGCAACTCAATCCCAAACAGATTTGTCATTAATGGTCTTAGAGCGTTAAACCACATATTCTAAGTTGACGGGTCAACTCATTGTTACTGTTAATAGTTGGTTTACTGTACATCCCATTTTCTTTTTTATTTAACATTTAACGCAGTATTAAGCTTTCCAAATAATAATACACTTACATAAAAACAAAAGGTTAAATAGAGGAGAAAATGTCTGAATTGGTAGCTCTGGACTGTAGATTTGCAAGTCAAGACTAGTGAAATAAAGTTGGTTGCCAACAGTATTTATAACAACTCGTCTCTTGCGAAACTCTCGCATCAATTCGTAACAGTTTTTGACGCACAAATACAAAATATTAATAGCTTACTAATAAAGCTGTCAATTAATACTTTAGGCGAACAAGTTTTGCTTGATTTATTAGCACTTGTTTAGTGTAATCACAACCGTGGGAGAGCTACGCTTCGGCATATGCGGGCGGGCTCGACCGAAACGATAACGTGACCACACGGGAACCCGGTATTTCTAAGCTGTACCTAGTGAAGGAGTTAATGGAGAAAAAAGATAATTAAACTGTATTCTTCATTAACTACTTTTCACTCTTAAACATGGTTGTTTCTTTCTTCTTCAAATTTAAATGAAACTAAACCGATAATTTCTATCTGTAGTAATGTTATAATGCATATAAAGCTGAAGAGTTTGTTTGTTCGATTGAATACGCTAATCTCAGGAAGTATTGGTACGATTTGAAGAACTCTTTCAGTGTTAGATAGTCTATTTATCTTGAAAGACTATTGACTCTAGATTATCAGCTACGACAGAAGCGGATTGTCAATGAAAAATTATTTCTAGCAACTATAACCTGTTATATAGTATAATGTCACGCTACAGGCAATAGAAGACACACACGACGTTGCATGAGTCAGCTGCTACATATATAAGTGTCTAATCAAAAAAAAATTTCTAATCGAAACTTTACGTTTCATTACACTATTACATTAATTATATACGAACATGTTCAGAATAAATGAATACTTAGTGAATTGACAGAAATGGCGACCATTCATTCCATTCATCACCTGATATTATTATATTATATTTTATTTTTATATGTATGTGTCCCTGAATGTGAACGGATTATGAATACAGAGTGACACCACTCCCCTTATTTCTATGAGTGTCGCAAGAGGCTGTGGCGACTTCTACATTACAGCACAAAGAAAAATATACAACAGCTCCATTTAGCGAAGATACGTCGAACTACGACGAAGTATAAACGAAACGTATGAATGTAATGAACAATACAACTACTAGCCCTGTATCGTGATATAGAGATTCGCGTGGCAGTTAGCATATATACAACATCCCAACATCAACTGTTGGGCCGTGGTCCATCAGGAATGATCATCTTGCTTGGTCGGAGGATCCTCTCTTTGTGTCAGAGGGACATATGACACACGTTCCTCTAAAAGGCGATGAAGGGAACAAAATACGCAAGACAACAAGATGCATCTAGAGCGTTAGATGACGTAGAACTATGCGTCACAAATTATTATTATTGGTATAACTACATATTTAACTGACAACGAATATAATTATTTTTTAAACAAATTTCAAACGAAGGTACAAAATTCTAAACCAAAGGAGAATAAAGGTACAGGGTTTTCTCATGCGCAGCTATGAATATAACATCAAAATTATTTTCTTTATTCTTTAGGTCACTTTGCCAACAAAATGCTAGTTTTAAACTAGAGTATTCTTTTTAAGCTAATAACATATGAAATTGTTTCAAGTTAAGTTGTAATTTGTTTGACATTACTCTTTAAAGTATTATTTCTCTTTAAAGTATTTATTATTGATTACAAATTAATAAATATCAATTGAGCAATAGAAATGTAAAAAGCTAAGAGATTCAAGATTCAGATAGCTAACATGGGCATGGTCGAGAGTTGGGAGCAGAAGTACTTATGCAAGATACGTTATCATCGCAGGGACTTTATCTTTAAAATTTTCGGGAGCAAAGACTTCTTATTATTGAACAATCACTACGCCTTCCGCGCGATAGTGTAGTTATTAAAACCCTCGCCTCGTCACCTCCTACTGCGCTGAGAATTGTGGGTTCGATACCCACATGAACCGCAATACTATGTGTGAAACAATAATTGTTGTTATAAGTCTGTGTGTTGTACATATGTGTCCGTTTCATGAATACGAGTAAGGTTCCTACGAATACATTGATGACATTTACACTATACATAAATCAATATTAAACAATAATTACATATCAATAAAATTTTAAAATTACTCTGGCCATTGAAAAAAAAGAAATGATTCTCTTTGTTTTCTGCAATAGGGCGTGGCTTATTGCCTTCCTGGTCATGCTTTATGTAGGTTGTTAATCATAATAATAACAAACGATTGCAATTCAAAATTCTAATACACAAAAATCGTACGACACAAGGGCAATAAAAAAATTATCTGTTTAGTCTATGAAATCAGTGACCTACAAATACATCTGTCTATCTTGAAATCAAAATGAATAAAACTTATTTTTTTCGCTAATTACCAAATTATTTTCATATTTCCACCTTTGTTATAAATGTCAAACATCAAGTATAAACAAAACAAATCACGGATGTCTTTAATGCAAAAAAATTAGTATTCCAGGATGTGAATGAAGTGCGGTCACAGCTTAAAAGAATTGATTGACATTTCGTAATAGTGATGCAGTTGCACAGGAGGTCGTAGTACTATACTTCACAATGTAAACCACTCTGTGACGTGAGCTAAGCCGCGCCACGGGAGTGTTACGTCTATAAAAGGTTGAGGATGCACATATCTGTATGCAGTGTAGTATCTTCTTCACTTCGACATAAACATGAAGCTCTTTGTAAGTTTTGTTGTTGTTATTGATTTTATAACACCTCTTTTGTATTCATTCAAATTTAAAATATATTACTTATTTCTAAAACAAAGTTAAAAAACATTTTTTCTAAATGTCTAATTACCCTTATAGTTTTATTTTCTTGCGAAAACTTGCGTATTCGTGACGTTTTATCACCTACCTTAAAGGTTTCGATAACGACTCGTAGGTATGGGATATACCTACCACTTGTAGTTTTAAATCAAATAACTATATCTCTATTTTTTCGTGACAAAGTACTTATCCTCATTTCATAAATTGCTACCGTATTTCAATTGGTTCTAATTAAAAAAGTCCGCTGCACTGTATCTCACTATCAGTGTGTATCAATATCAGCCTGTCTGGACTGCTTCCATGCTTTACAGTTTTACAATGTTACATATAAAGTGTAAAAGACGTGTTCTAATTTAGAAAATACTGAATTTGAAAAACGGAATAGTTTCCCTTTTTCAAGATATTTATTTTACAGAAAATACTATTCATTATACCTGGTTCACATTTCGAATCAGGATCAACGTCAATGAATCAACTCCTGTGATGTCACTTAACTGTGTCTCTTTCTTATTTGTTTATTTTTATAGAAAAGTTTTCTGTACATATCGCACGTTACTTCAATATCTTTGATATTTATTTATATTTTTAAATTAGGAGACAAATTTAATGAACAATATTTGTTATGTCGTATTCTCTTACGAAAGTAACTCTCCCGATTATTTTTTCTGTTTCATTTGTTAGTTTTAAAATATCTAAAATTCACTGTTTTAAATTTTAACCAGTGTTCACCTAGATAA
Organism: Hypercompe scribonia; assembly: GCA_949316085.1. Lineage (NCBI taxonomy): Eukaryota > Metazoa > Arthropoda > Insecta > Lepidoptera > Erebidae > Hypercompe > Hypercompe scribonia. The sequence goes on along the minus strand of OX438981.1, from coordinate 18,434,869 downwards.
ATAAGCTCTGTAGTCTTATATTATTTACAATAAATGTCACATCTAATTATACGCATCCACCAAATAGGTTATCAAGCTAGGAATTCAAGTACGAGACAAGTTGTCCAAGTTAATTCACCACTTACTTAAAAGACTCGTCTCTTACCCGCAATGATGCATATTCCAGATGACAGTTAATCATATAATAAATAAATTGGGTGAAGGACGCTTTTGTACTTATATTTTTTTATTAATGTTACGAGACGTAAGGTAAATAATAAATTGTCTCAAACGCCTCGCCTTTTCAGACACTTTTAATCTGTTCACGATCCTTTGGTAGCCTCAGTACTATTATTTACATAGATTTTAAATATTACTGGTTGACCTGTGCAATATTGTTCCGTTTTATGCAACAATTTTATTGATGCTCGGCTTATTCGTTTATTGTTAATGTTCTAGCTTTCCTCAAAAACGGGCTATCCAACACTGAAAGATGTTTTGACTTTGACTATATCATATATACAAGCTGACCCCATCAAAAACACCAGGTGGTTATCTTCCACTTATAATAACTACTTACTTATAAATCGATGTCCACTTAAGTCAATTCATGTGACAATGATTTATTGACTGAAATTATTTAATGTCATTGTTTAGAAGCGGCATAAACAGAGTTTGTCGATCGCTCGATAGATGACGTTTATCATATTTTCTGAATCGCGATATATTTTGTTTCGCATGGCAAGTTAAATGCGCCAGATGTTTAATGTTCAAAAAAAATTTAATCCGGGTAAAGTTGTAGAGGCCATCTGAGGCCAACAGCTAAAAGTCAAATCAAAAAAATATTCAAAAAAACCTTTCAAGGCACATGTGTTGGTTGCTATATTTGTGTGAAATATACAGTATAGTGCGATACGGTGGTTTTAATCGAATCACCTCCCAGTGACGCGACAGTGGTGACAAGGAGCGCCCTGCGTACAGTCATCGTATAGAAACTGCGGTTGTTCCTCAACGCATCCTTATTACGAACTATAAGCCACATATACTCTTTGTAAGATATTCGCCATTATATCCTTACATATTACTTATATACAAATTAATAAGTTGAAGGTAAATTCTTGGCGTCTTACCATTTTGTTTCGTTTAGTTAAAGATCTCAGTCCTCGCAACAGTCAGTTCGTCTTAAAAGTTTGGGAGCATAGTCAGTCGATCGAAGTCCTGATGTGCAAGAGTCACACTTCCCAATCTATTCGTATTCGTATTTCTTTATTCTCCACTCCTTTTTTTCATGTAATACCGGGATTGCCTAAAAAAGTTATACCAGTTTAAAGAATCACCACGATAACCCACATATACGTGGGTGGAGCCGCAGGGAAAAGCTAGTTTCAACTATATATATTAGTTAACGATTGTGTTTAGTCACTAAGTAGTCATAAACTTAAGTGGTAATATGATTGACGTTTATTGCTCGTAACTCGTAAACTGTGCCTATTTCAATTGTTGACACGACACATTTGTTAAAGGCACTTAGTACTATTCATTGCTAAGTGTTATTACATATATATACGAGTAGTAATTGTGTTATTACATATATATACGAGAATATGTAATTACTTGATACGTTAAGCTTCGAATTGAATTTTTCGTTACCTCATACCTAGAGATTATAATTCGATTTCTTTTATTTAAATGACTTGTTTATCATTTTAAAATTAAAGATGTAGAGATGGCAATAAATGTAGGTATGGTTAAGGTGAGAGACCCTAATTTACTCTCAAATAGGCCGGCGCGAGCGAGATGATAATAAGGCGTCCGGTGTTATGTAACTCTTCATTTACTTGTGACCAGTTGACTGACGGTTCCGTAACTCAAACTTTCCCCTTTGCCCGATTTTGTGGGAGTCATACGAATGGAGATAAATCCCTTGAGTTACAGTAAGAATAGATTGGTGGTACTCACTTAATATCAGGGAACCTGTCTGCCCCTTTGCTTTAACATTAACCCCTCGCCCTTACTTTTTCCACTGATTACGTCTGTTGTTTTGCTCCTACACTAGTATAGAAAAACAATCTCTTCAATCAGTAGCCATATTAATAATGTGAGTTGCAGGTAACCATCATCACCCTGGCCGTCCTGCTGGCGGTTGCCTCTGCCGGCTATATAAAAAGTGGTTGGTCCTATCCGTCTGGATGGGGTGGCGACAGCGGATGGGGTGGCGACAGCGGCTGGAGTGGCAGCAGCGGCTGGAGAGGCAGTAGGGGCTGGAGCGGCTCCTACCCGAGTGGCTGGTCCGGCAAAGGCGCTGGATGGCAATATGGCAGTGGCGGCTGGAGTGGTAAACCCAGTGGATGGAATGGTGGATGGAAGAATGGAGGTAGCGGCAGCGGCTGGTGGTAGACACGCGACCGAGAACATATAATTATACTGAGTTTAAATTTATTGTAAGCGACATGGTTTCAACTGTATCAAGCTACTTTTAATGAATATAAATCAAATTGATGTATATATTATGAAATACCTTCTTATCGTTTTATTTCTGTAATATAAGTATAATCATGAAGTAGTGTTAATAGAATAGAAGTTACCTGAATTAAAAAATTTGAAACATAATTAAAGGTCTAAAATATTCACGTGGCCGTGAGGTCATGTCGACTACAATAAATAGTTCACAAAGAAAACGTGTAGTAATGGATTAAGAGTATGGAGTGTCACTACCCATAGTCATCATATGGTTGTCGTAAGAGGCGACAAAGGTAGCAAACTACTCAGGAAAACATCGCTGCAAAGAAAAGCGAAACTTGAAAAAACTCTATATCAACCCGTCTGAACGTAGTGGTATAATGAATCAAAACCAACCTTCGTCTAAGGAGAGACCTATCTCAGGTAGTGGACTGGAAGTAATATGACAATAGCGGTATTATTGCGACTCCGCTATTTCTACCTGTTTGTTACTCCGTCAGTTGTTGTTTAGCTGTAATTGTCTAAGGGTAAAGAAAGTATCAAAAGAAGCAACTTTTGCCGCACATAGTGTGTACGAGTATATTTGTTGATGAAGTCTTTCAAAAACATAGAGAGTGAGTACTTAAAGTCAATATTTTAATAAACAAAGAGTATGAAATACGAAACTTTAAAGTGTTAATTTTTATTACACTCAAATATAAATCCTTAAAAACAGCAGTAAACAAAGAGAAACCGTTGATTTTGGAAGAAAAGTATAACAGAGTAATTAGCTCTGCTCCAGAGTTTTAATCACACGATTTATTGAATGTACTAATTAGCAAGATATCGTATAAAAAATTAAATAAGCTACGGGTCCCTACATTGAGCGAGGTCGACATGAACTTCATCATCATCATCAACAGCCTTTAACAATTCACTGCTGGACATAAGCCTATCCTTAACAAGGAGGTTTTGACCTACTATACCACGCTGGCCAGACGGGTTCAACTAGATATTTTCCTGAATAGCTTGTTCCCTTAGTCACCTCTTATGATATCCACGGGATGGACGGACTTGGCCTTTCTTTATTTTCACCTGTTGACATAAAGTCAACACAAGTGATTTACATACAAAATAATATATTGATACGACATTGAAACTGTATCAATAAAAACAAGGTAGCGGGAAATCGAATTATTGCGAGAACGCGACAAAGTTTCAAGTCAAAAACTGAATCACGCTTTTTTAATAATTGAGTGTCAGATCAAATAACAACAACACTGGTTTAAATATCTTATTTGCTAAACGGACAAACATTCATTTGATATATGACAAGGTGGTGCAACTGGTACTAAAATTGTTACCGTCAGCTGTTACAGACGCAGTATGCAACGGTATGCGTGACCATTGGTTTATTAAATAGGTCTAAGAAAATATCAACTAGGTAACAGTACCTGTAACTTTTGCTTTAATAAATAAGAAGAGACTCTAATATGCAATACACTGTTCACTTTTATAAATCTCTGTACTCCAGAATGGAAATCGCATAAATATAAAACAGATAACAAAATGGCTAACCTCAGTCGGCGATGACGTTTACAAACCATTGTCCTCAGCAACTCAATCCCAAACAGATTTGTCATTAATGGTCTTAGAGCGTTAAACCACATATTCTAAGTTGACGGGTCAACTCATTGTTACTGTTAATAGTTGGTTTACTGTACATCCCATTTTCTTTTTTATTTAACATTTAACGCAGTATTAAGCTTTCCAAATAATAATACACTTACATAAAAACAAAAGGTTAAATAGAGGAGAAAATGTCTGAATTGGTAGCTCTGGACTGTAGATTTGCAAGTCAAGACTAGTGAAATAAAGTTGGTTGCCAACAGTATTTATAACAACTCGTCTCTTGCGAAACTCTCGCATCAATTCGTAACAGTTTTTGACGCACAAATACAAAATATTAATAGCTTACTAATAAAGCTGTCAATTAATACTTTAGGCGAACAAGTTTTGCTTGATTTATTAGCACTTGTTTAGTGTAATCACAACCGTGGGAGAGCTACGCTTCGGCATATGCGGGCGGGCTCGACCGAAACGATAACGTGACCACACGGGAACCCGGTATTTCTAAGCTGTACCTAGTGAAGGAGTTAATGGAGAAAAAAGATAATTAAACTGTATTCTTCATTAACTACTTTTCACTCTTAAACATGGTTGTTTCTTTCTTCTTCAAATTTAAATGAAACTAAACCGATAATTTCTATCTGTAGTAATGTTATAATGCATATAAAGCTGAAGAGTTTGTTTGTTCGATTGAATACGCTAATCTCAGGAAGTATTGGTACGATTTGAAGAACTCTTTCAGTGTTAGATAGTCTATTTATCTTGAAAGACTATTGACTCTAGATTATCAGCTACGACAGAAGCGGATTGTCAATGAAAAATTATTTCTAGCAACTATAATCTGTTATATAGTATAATGTCACGCTACAGGCAATAGAAGACACACACGACGTTGCATGAGTCAGCTGCTACATATATAAGTGTCTAATCAAAAAAAAATTTCTAATCGAAACTTTACGTTTCATTGCACTATTACATTAATTATATACGAACATGTTCAGAATAAATGAATACTTAGTGAATTGACAGAAATGGCGACCATTCATTCCATTCATCACCTGATATTATTATATTATATTTTATTTTTATATGTATGTGTCCCTGAATGTGAACGGATTATGAATACAGAGTGACACCACTCCCCTTATTTCTATGAGTGTCGCAAGAGGCTGTGGCGACTTCTACATTACAGCACAAAGAAAAATATACAACAGCTCCATTTAGCGAAGATACGTCGAACTACGACGAAGTATAAACGAAACGTATGAATGTAATGAACAATACAACTACTAGCCCTGTATCGTGATATAGAGATTCGCGTGGCAGTTAGCATATATACAACATCCCAACATCAACTGTTGGGCCGTGGTCCATCAGGAATGATCATCTTGCTTGGTCGGAGGATCCTCCCTTTGTGTCAGAGGGACATATGACACACGTTCCTCTAAAAGGCGATGAAGGGAACAAAATACGCAAGACAACAAGATGCATCTAGAGCGTTAGATGACGTAGAACTATGCGTCACAAATTATTATTATTGGTATAACTACATATTTAACTGACAACGAATATAATTATTTTTTAAACAAATTTCAAACGAAGGTACAAAATTCTAAACCAAAGGAGAATAAAGGTACAGGGTTTTCTCATGCGCAGCTATGAATATAACATCAAAATTATTTTCTTTATTCTTTAGGTCACTTTGCCAACAAAATGCTAGTTTTAAACTAGAGTATTCTTTTTAAGCTAATAACATATGAAATTGTTTCAAGTTAAGTTGTAATTTGTTTGACATTACTCTTTAAAGTATTATTTCTCTTTAAAGTATTTATTATTGATTACAAATTAATAAATATCAATTGAGCAATAGAAATGTAAAAAGCTAAGAGATTCAAGATTCAGATAGCTAACATGGGCATGGTCGAGAGTTGGGAGCAGAAGTACTTATGCAAGATACGTTATCATCGCAGGGACTTTATCTTTAAAATTTTCGGGAGCAAAGACTTCTTATTATTGAACAATCACTACGCCTTCCGCGCGATAGTGTAGTTATTAAAACCCTCGCCTCGTCACCTCCTACTGCGCTGAGAATTGTGGGTTCGATACCCACATGAACCGCAATACTATGTGTGAAACAATAATTGTTGTTATAAGTCTGTGTGTTGTACATATGTGTCCGTTTCATGAATACGAGTAAGGTTCCTACGAATACATTGATGACATTTACACTATACATAAATCAATATTAAACAATAATTACATATCAATAAAATTTTAAAATTACTCTGGCCATTGAAAAAAAAGAAATGATTCTCTTTGTTTTCTGCAATAGGGCGTGGCTTATTGCCTTCCTGGTCATGCTTTATGTAGGTTGTTAATCATAATAATAACAAACGATTGCAATTCAAAATTCTAATACACAAAAATCGTACGACACAAGGGCAATAAAAAAATTATCTGTTTAGTCTATGAAATCAGTGACCTACAAATACATCTGTCTATCTTGAAATCAAAATGAATAAAACTTATTTTTTTCGCTAATTACCAAATTATTTTCATATTTCCACCTTTGTTATAAATGTCAAACATCAAGTATAAACAAAACAAATCACGGATGTCTTTAATGCAAAAAAATTAGTATTCCAGGATGTGAATGAAGTGCGGTCACAGCTTAAAAGAATTGATTGACATTTCGTAATAGTGATGCAGTTGCACAGGAGGTCGTAGTACTATACTTCACAATGTAAACCACTCTGTGACGTGAGCTAAGCCGCGCCACGGGAGTGTTACGTCTATAAAAGGTTGAGGATGCACATATCTGTATGCAGTGTAGTATCTTCTTCACTTCGACATAAACATGAAGCTCTTTGTAAGTTTTGTTGTTGTTATTGATTTTATAACACCTCTTTTGTATTCATTCAAATTTAAAATATATTACTTATTTCTAAAACAAAGTTAAAAAACATTTTTTCTAAATGTCTAATTACCCTTATAGTTTTATTTTCTTGCGAAAACTTGCGTATTCGTGACGTTTTATCACCTACCTTAAAGGTTTCGATAACGACTCGTAGGTATGGGATATACCTACCACTTGTAGTTTTAAATCAAATAACTATATCTCTATTTTTTCGTGACAAAGTACTTATCCTCATTTCATAAATTGCTACCGTATTTCAATTGGTTCTAATTAAAAAAGTCCGCTGCACTGTATCTCACTATCAGTGTGTATCAATATCAGCCTGTCTGGACTGCTTCCATGCTTTACAGTTTTACAATGTTACATATAAAGTGTAAAAGACGTGTTCTAATTTAGAAAATACTGAATTTGAAAAACGGAATAGTTTCCCTTTTTCAAGATATTTATTTTACAGAAAATACTATTCATTATACCTGGTTCACATTTCGAATCAGGATCAACGTCAATGAATCAACTCCTGTGATGTCACTTAACTGTGTCTCTTTCTTATTTGTTTATTTTTATAGAAAAGTTTTCTGTACATATCGCACGTTACTTCAATATCTTTGATATTTATTTATATTTTTAAATTAGGAGACAAATTTAATGAACAATATTTGTTATGTCGTATTCTCTTACGAAAGTAACTCTCCCGATTATTTTTTCTGTTTCATTTGTTAGTTTTAAAATATCTAAAATTCACTGTTTTAAATTTTAACCAGTGTTCACCTAGATAAATAAGCTCTGTAGTCTTATATTATTTACAATAAATGTCACATCTAATTATACGCATCCACCAAATAGGTTATCAAGCTAGGAATTCAAGTACGAGACAAGTTGTCCAAGTTAATTCACCACTTACTTAAAAGACTCGTCTCTTACCCGCAATGATGCATATTCCAGATGACAGTTAATCATATAATAAATAAATTGGGTGAAGGACGCTTTTGTACTTATATTTTTTTATTAATGTTACGAGACGTAAGGTAAATAATAAATTGTCTCAAACGCCTCGCCTTTTCAGACACTTTTAATCTGTTCACGATCCTTTGGTAGCCTCAGTACTATTATTTACATAGATTTTAAATATTACTGGTTGACCTGTGCAATATTGTTCCGTTTTATGCAACAATTTTATTGATGCTCGGCTTATTCGTTTATTGTTAATGTTCTAGCTTTCCTCAAAAACGGGCTATCCAACACTGAAAGATGTTTTGACTTTGACTATATCATATATACAAGCTGACCCCATCAAAAACACCAGGTGGTTATCTTCCACTTATAATAACTACTTACTTATAAATCGATGTCCACTTAAGTCAATTCATGTGACAATGATTTATTGACTGAAATTATTTAATGTCATTGTTTAGAAGCGGCATAAACAGAGTTTGTCGATCGCTCGATAGATGACGTTTATCATATTTTCTGAATCGCGATATATTTTGTTTCGCATGGCAAGTTAAATACGCCAGATGTTTAATGTTCAAAAAAAATTTAATCCGGGTAAAGTTGTAGAGGCCATCTGAGGCCAACAGCTAAAAGTCAAATCAAAAAAATATTCAAAAAAACCTTTCAAGGCACATGTGTTGGTTGCTATATTTGTGTGAAATATACAGTATAGTGCGATACGGTGGTTTTAATCGAATCACCTCCCAGTGACGCGACAGTGGTGACAAGGAGCGCCCTGCGTACAGTCATCGTATAGAAACTGCGGTTGTTCCTCAACGCATCCTTATTACGAACTATAAGCCACATATACTCTTTGTAAGATATTCGCCATTATATCCTTACATATTACTTATATACAAATTAATAAGTTGAAGGTAAATTCTTGGCGTCTTACCATTTTGTTTCGTTTAGTTAAAGATCTCAGTCCTCGCAACAGTCAGTTCGTCTTAAAAGTTTGGGAGCATAGTCAGTCGATCGAAGTCCTGATGTGCAAGAGTCACACTTCCCAATCTATTCGTATTCGTATTTCTTTATTCTCCACTCCTTTTTTTCATGTAATACCGGGATTGCCTAAAAAAGTTATACCAGTTTAAAGAATCACCGCGATAACCCACATATACGTGGGTGGAGCCGCAGGGAAAAGCTAGTTTCAACTATATATATTAGTTAACGATTGTGTTTAGTCACTAAGTAGTCATAAACTTAAGTGGTAATATGATTGACGTTTATTGCTCGTAACTCGTAAACTGTGCCTATTTCAATTGTTTACACGACACATTTGTCAAAGGCACTTAGTCATTATTCATTGATAAGTGTTATTACGTATATATATACGAGTACATATGTAATTACTTGACACACTATGTTTCGAATTGAATTCTTTGTTTAACGTCTTACACTTTATTACTAGAAATTATAATTCGATTTCTTTTACTTAAACGATTTGTTTATCATTTTAAAATTAAAGATGTAGAGATGGCTAGAAATGTAGGTATGGTTAAGGTGGGAGAGAGAGCCTAATTTACTCTTAAATAGGCCGGTGCGAGCGAGATGATAACAAGGCGTCCGGTGTTATGTAACTCTTCATTTACTTGTGACCAGTTGACTGACGGTTCCGTAACTCAAACTTTCCCCTTTGCCCGATTTTGTGGGAGTCATACGAATGGAGATAAATCCCTTGAGTTACAGTAAGAGTAGATTGGTGGTACTCACTTAATATCAGGGAACCTGTCTGCCCCTTTGCTTTAATATTAACCCCTCGCCCTTACTTTTTCCACTGATTACGTCTGTTGTTTTGCTCCTACACTAGTATAGAAAAACAATCTCTTCAATCAGTAGCCATATTAATAATGTGAGTTGCAGGTAACCATCATCACCCTGGCCGTCCTGCTGGCGGTTGCCTCTGCCGGCTATATAAAAAGTGGTTGGTCCTATCCGTCTGGATGGGGTGGCGACAGCGGATGGGGTGGCGACAGCGGCTGGAGTGGCAGCAGCGGCTGGAGAGGCAGTAGGGGCTGGAGCGGCTCCTACCCGAGTGGCTGGTCCGGCAAAGGCGCTGGATGGCAATATGGCAGTGGCGGCTGGAGTGGTAAACCCAGTGGATGGAATGGTGGATGGAAGAATGGAGGTAGCGGCAGCGGCTGGTGGTAGACACGCGACCGAGAACATATAATTATACTGAGTTTAAATTTATTGTAAGCGACATGGTTTCAACTGTATCAAGCTACTTTTAACGAATATAAATCAAATTGATGTATATATTATGAAATACCTTCTTATCGTTTTATTTCTGTAATATAAGTATAATCATGAAGTAGTGTTAATAGAATAGAAGTTACCTGAATTAAAAAATTTGAAACATAATTAAAGGTCTAAAATATTCACGTGGCCGTGAGGTCATGTCGACTACAATAAATAGTTCACAAAGAAAACGTGTAGTAATGGATTAAGAGTATGGAGTGTCACTACCCATAGTCATCATATGGTTGTCGTAAGAGGCGACAAAGGTAGCAAACTACTCAGGAAAACATCGCTGCAAAGAAAAGCGAAACTTGAAAAAACTCTATATCAACCCGTCTGAACGTAGTGGTATAATGAATCAAAACCAACCTTCGTCTAAGGAGAGGCCTATCTCAGGTAGTGGACTGGAAGTAATATGACAATAGCGGTATTATTGCGACTCCGCTATTTCTACCTGTTTGTTACTCCGTCAGTTGTTGTTTAGCTGTAATTGTCTAAGGGTAAAGAAAGTATCAAAAGAAGCAACTTTTGCCGCACATAGTGTGTACGAGTATATTTGTTGATGAAATCTTTCAAAAACATAGAGAGTGAGTACTTAAAGTCAATATTTTAATAAACAAAGAGTATGAAATACGAAACTTTAAAGTGTTAATTTTTATTACACTCAAATATAAATCCTTAAAAACAGCAGTAAACAAAGAGAAACCGTTGATTTTGGAAGAAAATTATAACAGAACAAGTAGCTCTGTTCCAGTGTTAAGATATCGTATAAAAAATGAAATAAGCTGCGGATTTCTACAATGAGTGAGGTCGACATGAATTTCATCATCATCATAAACAGCCTTTAACAGTCCACTGCTGGACATAAGCCTCTCCTTAACAAGGAGGTTTTGGCCTACTACACCACGCTGGCCAGACGGGTTCTAATAGATATTTTCCTGAATATTTTGTTCCCTTTGTCTCCTCTTACGATATCCACGAGATGAATAGGAGTGGAGACACCACTTATTCTTCATCCGTCACCACACGGACACGGACTTGGCGTGTCTTTATTTACAACTGTTGACTTATCTGTGATTTACATACAAAATGATATATTAATACGACATTGAAACTGTATCTATAAAAACTAGGTAGTGGGCAATCAAATTATTGCGAGAACGCGACAAAGTTTCAAGTCAAATACTGAATCACTCTTTTGTAATAATTGAGTGTCAGATCAGATAACAGCAACACTGGTTTAGATATCTTATTTACTAAACGGACAAACATTCATTTGATATATGACGTGGTGTGACTGGTACTAAAATTGTTACCGTCAGCTATTACAGACGCAGTACGCAACGTTATGCATGACCATTGGTTCGTTAAATAGCTCTAATAAAATATCAACTAGATAACATAGTACCTGTAACTTTTGCTTTATTAAAAAAAAATACCCTAATATGTAATACACTGTTCACTTTTATCAATCTGTGTACTCCAGAATGGAAAACGCATAAATATAAAACAGATGACGAAATGGTTAACCTGAGTCGGCGATGACGTTTACAAACCATTGTCCTCAGCAACTCAGCCCCAAACAGATTTGTCATTGATGGTCTTAAAGGATGAAACCAGATGTTCTAAGTTGACGGGGAAACTCATTGTTACTACTAATGCCTTGCTTACTGTATTTACGATATTTTATAATTTAACATTTCACATAGTATTAAGTTTTTTAAATAATATTTCGCTTAAATAAAAACAAAAGGTAGAGGCAGTGAGATATAGGACAAAATGTCCGAATTGGTAGCTTCTAGACTAGCTTTGCAAGTCAAGACTAGTCAAATAAAGTTGGCTGCCAACAGTATATATAATAGTTCGTCTCTTACGAAACTTGCGCATCAATTTATAACAGTTTTTTGACGCACAAATATAAGATATTAATAACTTACTAATAAAGCAGTCAATTATTACTTTAGGTGAACAAGTTTTGCTTGATTTGTTAGTACTTGCTTAGTGTAATCACAACCGTGGGAGAGCTATGCTTTGGCACATGCGGGCGGGCTCGACCGAAACGATAACGTGACCACACGGGAACCCGGTATTTCTAAGCTTTGCACCGAGTGAGTGAGTTAATGGAGAAAAAGATAATTAAATTGTATTCTTCTTTCACTAGTTTTCATTCTTAAACATGATTATTTCTTTCTTCTTCAAATTTAAATGAAACTAAATCGAAAATTTCTATTTGTAGTCATATTATAATGCATATAAAGATGAAGAGTTTGTTTGTGTGATTGAATACGCTAATCTCAGGAGGTACTGGTACGATTTGAAGAACTCTTTCAGTGTTAGATAGTCTATTTATCTTGAAAGACTATTGACTATATATTATCAGCTACGACTAATAGGAGCGGCGTGTCGATGAAAAATTTTGCGAAAACGGGCGGAAATTATTTCTGGCAACTATAACCTGTTATATAGTATAATGTCACGCTACAGGCAATAGAAGACACACACGACGTTGCATGGGCCAGCTGCTACATATATAAGTGTCTAACCAAAAAGATTTTTCCAATCGAAAGTCTACGTTTCATTACACTATTACATTAATTATATACGAACATGTTCAGAATGAATGGATACTTAGTGAATTGACAGAAATGGCGACCATTCATTCCATTCATCACCTGGTATTATTATATTATATTTTATTTTTATATGTATGTGTCCCTGTGTGGTGACGGATTACGAATACAGAGTGTCGCCACTCCCCTTATTTCTATGAGTGGCGTAAGAGGCTGTGGCGATTTCAACATTACAGCACAAAGAAAAATATACAACAGCTCCATTTAGCGAAGATAGATCGAACTACGACGAAGTATGAACGAAACGTATGAATGTAATGAACAATACAACTACTAATCCTGTATCACGATATAGAGATTCGCGTGGCAGTTAGCATATATACAACATCCCAACATCAACCGTTGGGCCGTGGCCCATCAGGAATGATCACCTTGCTTGGTCGGAGGATCCTCCCTTTGTGTCGGAGGGACATATGACACATGTCCCTCCACAAGGCGATGAAGGGAACAAAATACGCAAGACAACAAGACGCATCTAGTGCAGGATTAGATGACGCAGAACTATGCGTCACAAATTATTATTATTGGTATATTTACATATTTAACTGACATCGAATATTAATATTTTTTAAACAAATTTCAAACGAAGGTACAAAATTCTAAACCAAAGGAGAATGCCCATCACTGGTACAGAGTATTCTCATGCGCGGCTATGACTATAACATCAAAATTATTTTCTTTACTCTTTAGGTCACTTTGCCAAGAAAATGCTAGTTTTAAACTGGAGTGTTCTTTTTAAGCTAATAACATATGAAATTGTTTCAAGTTAAGTTGTAATTTGCCTGACATTACTCTTTAAAGTATTGCCACGACTAAAATAAGTAAATATGTTGAAGCCTTATTTTTTAAACGATTACAAATTAATAAATATCAATTGAGCAATAGAAATGTATAAAATTAAGGATTCAAGATACAGATAGCTGAAATCGGCATGGTCGTGAATTGGGAGCAGAACTGCCTGTGCAAATGTAATCATAGTTTCAGTCGGAATAAAGCTACGTTATCATCGCAGGGACTTTATCTTCAAAATTTTCGGGAGAAAAGACTTCTTAGTAATGAATAATCACTAACCCATTCACGCGACGGTGTAGTCATTGAAACCCTCGCCTCGTTGCCTCCTACTGCGCTGAGAATTGTGGGTTCGATCTCCACATGAACCGCAATACTATGTGTGCATACATGTGTACATGTGTGTGTACATAAATCAATATTAAACAATAATTACATATCAATAAAATTTTGAAATTACTCTGGCCATTGAAAAAAAAAAATCCTTCTCTTTGTTTTCTGCAATAGGGCGTGGCTTATTGCCTTCCTGGTCATGCTTTATGTAGGTTGTAAATGTCATAATAACAAACGTTTGCAATTCAAAATTCTAATACACAAAAATCGTACGACACAAGGGCAATAAAAAAATAATCTGTTTAGTCTATGAAATCAGTGACCTACAAATACATCTGTCTATCTTCAAATCAATATGAATAAAACTTATAATAATCGCTAATTACCAAATTATTTGCGTATTTCCACTTTTGTTCTAAATATCGAACACCAAGTATAAACAAAACAAATCACGGATGTCTTTAATGCAAAAAAAATTAAATATTACAGGATGTGAAGAGAGTGCGGTCACAGCTTAAAAGAATTGATTGATATTTCGTATTAGTGATGCAGTTGCACAGGAGGTCGTAGTACTATACTTCACAATGTAAACCACTCTGTGACGTGGCTAAGCCGCGCCACGGGAGTGTTACGCCTATAAAAGGTTGAGGATGCACATATCTGTATGCAGTGTAGTATCTTCTTCACTTCGACATAAACATGAAGCTCTTTGTAAGTTTTGTTGTTGTTATTGATTTTATAACACCTCTTTTGTATTCATTCAAATTTAAAATATATTACAAATAACTATATCTCTATTTTTTCGTGACAAAGTACTTATCCTCATTTCATAAATTGCTACCGTATTTCAATTGGTTCTAATTAAAAAAGTCCGCTGCACTGTATCTCACTATCAGTGTGTATCAATATCAGCCTGTCTGGACTGCTTTCATGCTTTACAGTTTTACAATGTTACATATAAAGTGTAAAAGACGTGTTCTAATTTAGAAAATACTGAATTTGAAAAACGGAATAGTTTCCCTTTTTCAAGATATTTATTTTACAGAAAATACTATTCATTATACCTGGTTCACATTTCGAATCAGGATCAACGTCAATGAATCAACTCCTGTGATGTCACTTAACTGTGTCTCTTTCTTATTTGTTTATTTTTATAGAAAAGTTTTCTGTACATATCGCACGTTACTTCAATATCTTTGATATTTATTTATTTTTTTAAATTAGGAGACAAATTTAATGAACAATATTTGTTATGTCGTATTCTCTTACGAAAGTAACTCTCCCGATTATTTTTTCTGTTTCATTTGTTAGTTTTAAAATATCTAAAATTCACTGTTTTAAATTTTAACCAGTGTTCACCTAGATAAATAAGCTCTGTAGTCTTATATTATTTACAATAAATGTCACATCTAATTATACGCATCCACCAAATAGGTTATCAAGCTAGGAATTCAAGTACGAGACAAGTTGTCCAAGTTAATTCACCACTTACTTAAAAGACTCGTCTCTTACCCGCAATGATGCATATTCCAGATGACAGTTAATCATATAATAAATAAATTGGGTGAAGGACGCTTTTGTACTTATATTTTTTTATTAATGTTACGAGACGTAAGGTAAATAATAAATTGTCTCAAACGCCTCGCCTTTTCAGACACTTTTAATCTGTTCACGATCCTTTGGTAGCCTCAGTACTATTATTTACATAGATTTTAAATATTACTGGTTGACCTGTGCAATATTGTTCCGTTTTATGCAACAATTTTATTGATGCTCGGCTTATTCGTTTATTGTTAATGTTCTAGCTTTCCTCAAAAACGGGCTATCCAACACTGAAAGATGTTTTGACTTTGACTATATCATATATACAAGCTGACCCCATCAAAAACACCAGGTGGTTATCTTCCACTTATAATAACTACTTACTTATAAATCGATGTCCACTTAAGTCAATTCATGTGACAATGATTTATTGACTGAAATTATTTAATGTCATTGTTTAGAAGCGGCATAAACAGAGTTTGTCGATCGCTCGATAGATGACGTTTATCATATTTTCTGAATCGCGATATATTTTGTTTCGCATGGCAAGTTAAATACGCCAGATGTTTAATGTTCAAAAAAAATTTAATCCGGGTAAAGTTGTAGAGGCCATCTGAGGCCAACAGCTAAAAGTCAAATCAAAAAAATATTCAAAAAAACCTTTCAAGGCACATGTGTTGGTTGCTATATTTGTGTGAAATATACAGTATAGTGCGATACGGTGGTTTTAATCGAATCACCTCCCAGTGACGCGACAGTGGTGACAAGGAGCGCCCTGCGTACAGTCATCGTACAGAAGCTGCGGTTGTTCCTCAACGCATCCTTATTACGAACTATAAGCCACATATACTCTTTGTAAGATATTCGCCATTATATCCTTACATATTACTTATATACAAATTAATAAGTTGAAGGTAAATTCTTGGCGTCTTACCATTTTGTTTCGTTTAGTTAAAGATCTCAGTCCTCGCAACAGTCAGTTCGTCTTAAAAGTTTGGGAGCATAGTCAGTCGATCGAAGTCCTGATGTGCAAGAGTCACACTTCCCAATCTATTCGTATTCGTATTTCTTTATTCTCCACTCCTTTTTTTCATGTAATACCGGGATTGCCTAAAAAAGTTATACCAGTTTAAAGAATCACCGCGATAACCCACATATACGTGGGTGGAGCCGCAGGGAAAAGCTAGTTTCAACTATATATATTAGTTAACGATTGTGTTTAGTCACTAAGTAGTCATAAACTTAAGTGGTAATATGATTGACGTTTATTGCTCGTAACTCGTAAACTGTGCCTATTTCAATTGTTGACACGACACATTTGTTAAAGGCACTTAGTACTATTCATTGCTAAGTGTTATTACATATATATACGAGAATATGTAATTACTTGATACGTTAAGCTTCGAATTGAATTTTTCGTTACCTCATACCTAGAGATTATAATTCGATTTCTTTTATTTAAATGACTTGTTTATCATTTTAAAATTAAAGATGTAGAGATGGCAATAAATGTAGGTATGGTTAAGGTGAGAGACCCTAATTTACTCTCAAATAGGCCGGCGCGAGCGAGATGATAATAAGGCGTCCGGTGTTATGTAACTCTTCATTTACTTGTGACCAGTTGACTGACGGTTCCGTAACTCAAACTTTCCCCTTTGCCCGATTTTGTGGGAGTCATACGAATGGAGATAAATCCCTTGAGTTACAGTAAGAGTAGATTGGTGGTACTCACTTAATATCAGGGAACCTGTCTGCCCCTTTGCTTTAACATTAACCCCTCGCCCTTACTTTTTCCACTGATTACGTCTGTTGTTTTGCTCCTACACTAGTATAGAAAAACAATCTCTTCAATCAGTAGCCATATTAATAATGTGAGTTGCAGGTAACCATCATCACCCTGGCCGTCCTGCTGGCGGTTGCCTCTGCCGGCTATATAAAAAGTGGTTGGTCCTATCCGTCTGGATGGGGTGGCGACAGCGGATGGGGTGGCGACAGCGGCTGGAGTGGCAGCAGCGGCTGGAGAGGCAGTAGGGGCTGGAGCGGCTCCTACCCGAGTGGCTGGTCCGGCAAAGGCGCTGGATGGCAATATGGCAGTGGCGGCTGGAGTGGTAAACCCAGTGGATGGAATGGTGGATGGAAGAATGGAGGTAGCGGCAGCGGCTGGTGGTAGACACGCGACCGAGAACATATAATTATACTGAGTTTAAATTTATTGTAAGCGACATGGTTTCAACTGTATCAAGCTACTTTTAATGAATATAAATCAAATTGATGTATATATTATGAAATACCTTCTTATCGTTTTATTTCTGTAATATAAGTATAATCATGAAGTAGTGTTAATAGAATAGAAGTTACCTGAATTAAAAACTTTGAAACATAATTAAAGGTCTAAAATATTCACGTGGCCGTGAGGTCATGTCGACTACAATAAATAGTTCACAAAGAAAACGTGTAGTAATGGATTAAGAGTATGGAGTGTCACTACCCATAGTCATCATATGGTTGTCGTAAGAGGCGACAAAGGTAGCAAACTACTCAGGAAAACATCGCTGCAAAGAAAAGCGAAACTTGAAAAAACTCTATATCAACCCGTCTGAACGTAGTGGTATAATGAATCAAAACCAACCTTCGTCTAAGGAGAGGCCTATCTCAGGTAGTGGACTGGAAGTAATATGACAATAGCGGTATTATTGCGACTCCGCTATTTCTACCTGTTTGTTACTCCGTCAGTTGTTGTTTAGCTGTAATTGTCTAAGGGTAAAGAAAGTATCAAAAGAAGCAACTTTTGCCGCACATAGTGTGTACGAGTATATTTGTTGATGAAGTCTTTCAAAAACATAGAGAGTGAGTACTTAAAGTCAATATTTTAATAAACAAAGAGTATGAAATACCAAACTTTAAAGTGTTAATTTTTATTACACTCAAATATAAATCCTTAAAAACAGCAGTAAACAAAGATAAACCGTTGATTTTGGAAGAAAATTATAACAGAACAAGTAGCTCTGTTCCAGTGTTAAGATATCGTATAAAAAATGAAATAAGCTGCGGATTTCTACAATGAGTGAGGTCGACATGAATTTCATCATCATCATTAACAGCCTTTAACAGTCCACTGCTGGACATAAGCCTCTCCTTAACAAGGAGGTTTTGGCCTACTACACCACGCTGGCCAGACGGGTTCTAATAGATATTTTCCTGAATATTTTGTTCCCTTTGTCTCCTCTTACGATACCCACGAGATGAATAGGAGTGGTGACACCACTTATTCTTCATCCGTCACCACACGGACACGGACTTGGCGTGTCTTTATTTACAACTGTTGACTTATCTGTGATTTACATACAAAATGATATATTAATACGACATTGAAACTGTATCTATAAAAACTAGGTAGTGGGCAATCAAATTATTGCGAGAACGCGACAAAGTTTCAAGTCAAATACTGAATCACACTTTTGTAATAATTGAGTGTCAGATCAGATAACAGCAACACTGGTTTAGATATCTTATTTACTAAACGGACAAACATTCATTTGATATATGACGTGGTGCAACTGGTACTAAAATTGTTACCGTCAGCTATTACAGACGCAGTACGCAACGTTATGCATGACCATTGGTTCGTTAAATAGCTCTAATAAAATATCAACTAGATAACATAGTACCTGTAACTTTTGCTTTATTAAAAAAAAATACCCTAATATGTAATACACTGTTCACTTTTATCAATCTGTGTACTCCAGAATGGAAAACGCATAAATATAAAACAGATGACGAAATGGTTAACCTCAGTCGGCGATGACGTTTACAAACCATTGTCCTCAGCAACTCAGCCCCAAACAGATTTGTCATTGATGGTCTTAAAGGATGAAACCAGATGTTCTAAGTTGACGGGGAAACTCATTGTTACTACTAATGCCTTGCTTACTGTATTTACGATATTTTATAATTTAACATTTCACATAGTATTAAGTTTTTTAAATAATATTTCGCTTAAATAAAAACAGAAGGTAGAGGCAGTGAGATATAGGACAAAATGTCCGAATTGGTAGCTTCTAGACTAGCTTTGCAAGTCAAGACTAGTCAAATAAAGTTGGCTGCCAACAGTATATATAATAGTTCGTCTCTTACGAAACTTGCGCATCAATTTATAACAGTGTTTTGACGCACAAATATAAGATATTAATAACTTACTAATAAAGCAGTCAATTATTACTTTAGGTGAACAAGTTTTGCTTGATTTGTTAGTACTTGTTTAGTGTAATCACAACCGTGGGAGAGCTATGCTTTGGCACATGCGGGCGGGCTCGACCGAAACGATAACGTGACCACACGGGAACCCGGTATTTCTAAGCTTTGCACCGAGTGAGTGAGTTAATGGAGAAAAAGATAATTAAATTGTATTCTTCTTTCACTAGTTTTCATTCTTAAACATGATTGTTTCTTTCTTCTTCAAATTTAAATGAAACTAAATCGACAATTTCTATTTGTAGTCATATTATAATGCATATAAAGATGAAGAGTTTGTTTGTGTGATTGAATACGCTAATCTCAGGAGGTACTGGTATGATTTGAAGAACTCTTTCAGTGTTAGATAGTCTATTTATCTTGAAAGACTATTGACTATATATTATCAGCTACGACTAATAGGAGCGGAGTGTCGATGAAAAATTTTGCGAAAACGGGCGGAAATTATTTCTGCCAACTATAACCTGTTATATAGTATAATGTCACGCTACAGGCAATAGAAGACACACACGACGTTGCATGGGCCAGCTGCTACATATATAAGTGTCTAACCAAAAAGATTTTTCCAATCGAAAGTTTACGTTTCATTACACTATTACATTAATTATATACGAACATGTTCAGAATGAATGGATACTTAGTGAATTGACAGAAATGGCGACCATTCATTCCATTCATCACCTGGTATTATTATATTATATTTTATTTTTATATGTATGTGTCCCTGTGTGGTGACGGATTATGAATACAGAGTGTCACCACTCCCCTTATTTCTATGAGTGGCGTAAGAGGCTGTGGCGACTTCAACATTACAGCACAAAGAAAAATATACAACAGCTCCATTTAGCGAAGATAGATCGAACTAGGACGAAGTATGAACGAAACGTATGAATGTAATGAACAATACAACTACTACTCCTGTATCGTGATATAGAGATTCGCGTGGCAGTTAGCATATATACAACATCCCAACATCAACCGTTGGGCCGTGGCCCATCAGGAATGATCACCTTGCTTGGTCGGAGGATCCTCCCTTTGTGTCGGAGGGACATATGACACACGTCCGGAGGGACGGGACAAGGCGATGAAGGGAACAAAATACGCAAGACAACAAGACGCATCTAGTGCAGGATTAGATGACGCAGAACTATGCGTCACAAATTATTATTATTGGTATATTTACATATTTAACTGACATCGAATATTAATATTTTTTAAACAAATTTCAAACGAAGGTACAAAATTCTAAACCAAAGGAGAATGCCCATTACTGGTACAGAGTTTTCTCATGCGCGGCTATGACTATAACATCAAAATTATTTTCTTTATTCTTTAGGTCACTTTGCCAACAAAATGCTAGTTTTAAACTGGAGTGTTCTTTTTAAGCTAATAACATATGAAATTGTTTCAAGTTAAGTTGCCTGACATTACTCTTTAAAGTATTGCCAAGACTAAAATAAGTAAATATGTTGAAGCCTTATTTTTTAAACGATTACAAATTAATAAATATCAATTGAGCAATAGAAATGTATAAAATTAAGGATTCAAGATACAGATAGCTGAAATCGGCATGGTCGTGAATTGGGAGCAGAACTGCCTGTGCAAATGTAATCATAGTTTCAGTCGGAATAAAGCTACGTTATCATCGCAGGGACTTTATTTTCAAAATTTTCGGGAGAAAAGACTTCTTATTAATGAATAATCACTAACCCATTCACGCGACGGTGTAGTCATTGAAACCCTCGCCTCGTTGCCTCCTACTGCGCTGAGAATTGTGGGTTCGATCTCCACATGAACCGCAATACTATGTGTGCATACATGTGTACATGTGTGTGTACATAAATCAATATTAAACAATAATTACATATCAATAAAATTTTGAAATTACTCTGGCCATTGAAAAAAAAAAATCCTTCTCTTTGTTTTCTGCAATAGAGCGTGGCTTATTGCCTTCCTGGTCATGCTTTATGTAGGTTGTAAATGTCATAATAACAAACGTTTGCAATTCAAAATTCTAATACACAAAAATCGTACGACACAAGGGCAATAAAAAAATAATTTGTTTAGTCTATGAAATCAGTGACCTACAAATACATCTGTCTATCTTCAAATCAATATGAATAAAACTTATAATAATCGCTAATTACCAAATTATTTGCATATTTCCACTTTTGTTCTAAATATCGAACACCAAGTATAAACAAAACAAATCACGGATGTCTTTAATGCAAAAAAAATTAAATATTCCAGGATGTGAAGAGAGTGCGGTCACAGCTTAAAAGAATTGATTGATATTTCGTATTAGTGATGCAGTTGCACAGGAGGTCGTAGTACTATACTTCACAATGTAAACCACTCTGTGACGTGGATAAGCCGCGCCACGGGAGTGTTACGTCTATAAAAGGTTGAGGATGCACATATCTGTATGCAGTGTAGTATCTTCTTCACTTCGACATAAACATGAAGCTCTTTGTAAGTTTTGTTGTTGTTATTGACTTTATAACACCTCGTTTGTATTCATTCAAATTTAAAATATATTACTTATTTCTAAAACAAAGTCAAAAAACATTTTTTCTTAATGTCTAATTACCCTTATAGTTTTATTTTCTTGCAAAAACTTGCGTATTCGTGACGTTTTATCACCTACCTTAAAGGTTTCGATAACGACTCGTAGGTATGGGATATACCTACCACTTGTAGTTTTAAATCAAGTAACTGTACCACCTCCTGCCTCATTTTATAAATTGCTACCGTATTGCAATTTGTTTTAATTGAAAATGTCCGCTGCACTGTATCTTCCTAGCAGTGTGTATCAATATCAGGCTGTCTGGACTGTTTCCATGCTTTACAGTTTTACAATGTTAAATATAAAGTGTAAAAGACGTGTTCTAATTTTGAAAATACTGAATTTGAAAAACGGAATAGTTTACCTTTTTCAAGGTATTGATTTTTCGGAAAATGCTATTCATTATACCCGGTTCACATTTCGAATCAGGATCAACGTCAATGAATCAACTCCTGTTATGTCACTTAACTGTGTTTCTTCCTTATTTCTTTGTTTTTGTACAAACGTTTTCTGTACATATCGCACGTTATGTCAATATCTTTGATATTTATTTATTTATTTAAATTAGGAGACAAATTTAATGAACAATATTTATTATGTCGTATTTTCTTACGAAAGTAACTCTGTCGATTATTTTTTCTGTTTCATTTGTTAGTTTTAAGATATTTAAAATTCAGTGTTTTAAATTTTAATCAGTGTTCACCCAGATAAATAAACTCCTTAGCTTTATGTTATTTACAATAAATATCACATCTAATAGGCTAGATGACACCTTAGTCAAATTAGTTACTTTTTATCATCTGTCAAAACGATAATTTTGTATGAAAAATGTACTAAATACAAAATTGTGACGTCACTGTTTTAGACTACTCAATTGGACAATATATTTCACTGCATATTTGACTGAAATTCGTAATAATAATAAAAAGTTATGTTAATTGTATTTGCCGAGATGTTTCGCGATATTAATTTTAACGAAGTGGACATTGGTATTTATTTACGATACAGTCATGTACCCAATTATGCGTACCCACCAAATAGGTAATCAAGTTAGGAATTCAAGTACGAGACAACTTGTCCAAGTTAATTCGCCACTTACTTAAAAAACTCGTCTCTTACCTGCAATGACGCATTTTCAAGATGGCAATCAATCATATAATAAATAAATTGGGTGAAGGATGCCTTTGTATTTATATTTTTTTTATTTATGTTACGAGACGTAATTTAAATAATAACTTGTCTCAAACAGATTAAAAGAACAGAGAGATTAAAAGAGGAACTGTCTCTGTAAAATTAAAGATGTAGAGATGGGAATAAATGTAGGTATGGTTAAGGTGGGAGAGAGAGAGTAATTTACTCGTAAATAGGCAGGCGCGAGCGAGATGATAACAAGGCGTCCGGTGTTATGTAACTCTTCATTTGCTTGTGACCAGTCGACTGAGGGTTCCGTAACTCAAACTTTCTCCTTTTCCCGATTTTGTGGGAGTCACAAAAATGGAGATAAATCCCCTGAGTTACAGTTAGAGTAGATTGGTGGGACTCACTTAGTATCAGGGAACCTGTCTGCCCCTTTGCTTTAACATTACGTTCAATCAATAGCCATATGAATAATGTGAGTTGCAGGTAACCATCATCACCCTGGCCGTCCTCCTGGCGGTTGCCTCTGCCGGCTATATAAAAAGTGGTTGGTCCTATCCGTCTGGATGGGGTGGCGACAGCGGATGGGGTGGCGACAGCGGCTGGAGTGGCAGCAGCGGCTGGAGCGGCAGTAGGGGCTGGAGCGGCTCCTACCCGAGTGGCTGGTCCGGCAAAAGCGCTGGATGGCAATATGGCAGTGGCGGCTGGAGTGGCAAACCCAGTGGATGGAATGGTGGATGGAAGAATGGAGGTGGTGGCAGTGGCTGGTGGTAGACACGCGGCCGAGAACATATAATTATACTGAGTTTAAATTTATTGTAAGCGACATGGTTTCAACTGTATCAAGCTACTTTTAATGAATATAAATCAAATTGATGTATATATTATGAAATACCTTCTTATCGTTTTATTTCTGTTATGTAAGTATAATCATGAAATAGTGTTAATGGAATAGAAGTTACCTGAATTAAAAAATTTGAAAACATAGTTAAAGGTCCAAAATGTTCACGTGGCCGTAGGGTCATGTCCACTACAATAAATAGTTCACAAAGAAAATGTGTAGTACTGGATTAAGAGTATGGAGTGTCACTACCCATAGTCATCCTATGGTTGTCGTAAGAGGCGACTAAGGTAGCAAACTACTCAGCAAAACATCGCTGCTAAGAAAAACGAAACTTGAACAAACTCTATATCAACCCGTCTGAACGTAGAAGTATAATGAGCCAAAACCTCCGTCTAAGGAGAGGCGTATCTCAGGTAGTGGACTGGAAATAATATGACAATAGGGGTATTATTGCGATTCCGCTATTTCTATCTGTTTGTTACTTCGTCAGTTTTTGTTTAGCTGTAATTGCCTATGGATAAAGAAAGTATCAAGTATCAAGTATATTTGTGGATGAAGTCTTTCAAAAACATAGAGAGTGAGTACTTAAAGTCAATATTTTAGTAAGCAAAGAGTATGAAATACCAAACTTTAAAGTGTTAATTTTTATTACACTCAAATATGAATTCTTAAAAACAGCAGTAAACAAAGATAAACCGTTGATTTTGGAAGAAAAGTATAACACAACAATTAGCTCTGTTCCAGGGTGTTAAGATATCGTATAAAAAATGAAATAAGCTGCGGATTTCTACAATGAGTGAGGTCGACATAAATTTCATCATCATCATTAACAGCCTTTAACAGTCCACTGCTGGACATAAACCTCTCCTTGGTTTGGCCGGCCTTGGAGGTTTTGGCCTACTACACCACGCTGGCCAGACGAGTTCTAATAGATATTTTCCTGAATATTTTGTTCCCTTTGTCACCTCTTACGATACCCACGAGATGAATGGAACACGGACTTGGCGTATCTTTATTTACAACTGTTGACTTATCTGTGATTTACATACAAAATGATATATTAATACGACATTGAAACTGTATCTATAAAAACTAGGTAGTGGGCAAACGAATTATTGCGAGAACGCGACAAAGTTTCAAGTCAAATACTAAATCACAATTTTGTAATAATTGAGTGTCAGATCAGATAACAGCAACACTGGTTTAGATATCTTATTTACTAAACGGACAAACATTCATTTGATATATGACAAGGTGATACAACTGGTACTAAAATTGTTACCGTCAGCTATTACAGACGCAGTGTGCAACGTTATGCATGACCATTGCTTCCATAAATAACTCTAATAAAATATCAACTAGATAATATAGTACCTGTTACTTCTGCTTTATTAAAAAAAAAACCCTTATATGTAATACACTGTTCACTTTTATCAATCTGTGTACTCCAGAATGGAAAACGCATAAATATAAAACAGATGACGAAATGGTTAACCTCAGTCGGCGATGACGTTTACAAACCATTGTCCTCATCAACTCAGTCCCAAACAGATTTGTCATTAATGGTCTTAGAGCATGATAACAGATGTTCTAAGTTGACGAGGCAATTCATTGTTACTATTAATAGCTGGTTTACTGTATATCCCATTTTTTTAAATTTGACATTCAACGTCGTATTAAGCTTTCCAAATAATAATTCGCTGAAATTAAAACAACAGGTAGTGGCAGTGAGATATAGAATAAAATGTCCAAATTGGTAGCTTCTAGACTGTAGGATTGCAAGTCAAGACTAGTCAAATAAAGTTGGCTGCCATCAGTATTTATAATAGCTCGTCTCTTATGAAACTTGCGCATCAATTCATAACAGTTTTTGACGCACAAATACAAGATATTAATAACTTACTAATAAAGCAGTCAATTATTACTTTAGGCGAACAAGTTTTGCTTGATTTATTAGTACTTGTTTAGTGTAATCACAACCGTGGGTGAGCTATGCTTCGGCACATGCGGGCGGGCTCGACCGAAACGATAACGTGACCACACGGGAACCCGGTATTTCTAAGCTTTGTACCAAGTGAGTGAGATAATGGAGAAAAAAAGTAATTAAACTGTATTCTTCGTTCACTAGTTTTCACTCTTAAACATGGTTGTGTCTTTCTTCTTCAAATTTAAATGCAGCTAAACCGAAAATTTCTATCTGTAGTAATATTATCATATATATAAAGCTGAAGAGTTTGTTTGATTGAATACACTAATCTTAAGAAGTACTGGTACGATTTAAAGAACTCTTTCAGTGTTAGTTGCCCATTTATCTTGAAAGACTATTGACTATTTTTCATCAGCTACGACTAATAGAAGCGGAGTGTCAATGAAAAATGTTGCAAAGACGGGCGAAAACTATTTCTGGCAACTATAACCTGTTGTATAGTATAACATCACGCTACGGGCAATAGACGATACACACGACGTTGCATGGGTCAGCTGCTACATATATAAATGTCAAATCAAAAATATTTATCCAATCGAAAGTTAACGTTTTATTACACTATTACATTAATTAAATACGAATATTAACATTCATGATGAAAGTTCTGAGGCTTTTACTTAATGAATTGACAGAAATGGCGACCATTCATTTCATTCGTCATTATATTATATTTTATTTTCATATATATGTGTCTCTGTGTGGTGATGGATTAAAAATACAATGTTACCACCCCCACTATTTCCATGGGTATTATATGAGCCGATTAAGGGAACAAAATATGCAAGATAGCATCGCTGCAAAGAGAAGGAAATCTTGAAATAAACCCTTTACCAGCTCATCTTACTGTACCAATGTCTCTTCTGCTATACCAACTTGCTAAAGAAAGACCTATGTCCTGCTGTAGGCTATTAAAGACTGTTGAAGATTGATATAATATGTATGTGTATTATATATTTATTTGTATACGTACGTATATTTACTTATTTATGGTCAAAATAGTCTAGATATGCTGAATCCTCTGTCATTCATCACTTACCCTTAAGAGCACATATCGTATCTTTTCTCTGCATCGCCCAATTGGTTGACTGGCACTGGTTTTATGCATTAAGTCCGCCTATGCATATATTTGTGCATAAAGATATGAATAAATAAATAAATCAATAGAACCATTGCGTCATGTATTTAAAAGGTAGTAGAGCCACGCTGATTTTAACACGAACGGGATGGCTCTCACAGAAGGCCAACCTAAAGCAACAGCATTCGTGCTGTCGTATTTTGTTGGCGAGTGCGAGGTCGGAGGCCCATTGATGAAAGGGTGACTGTTATCGTGGTAAGTTTAGGGAGCCTTACACTGCCACGATGGCTGTTATGCCTTTTGCGTCCCCAAGTTAGACGTGAAACAGTATCCCACTAGGTCACCATAGCGTGGGTCGCCATACTGCATTGTCTGCATTCGCAATGATTATGGTGACAATAGCTCTTGGATTCTTTTCATGTTTTCCATCAGGCAGAGTCGAGTCACTTTGGCAGACTTTTTAAAATACAAAAAAAAATATAAAATCTAAAATATCTTGTATTACCATCAGCTGTATCATCAAATCACCATATTATAGGTCAAAGCTTATTAAGCTTTAAAAATCACTGTACTTCCCTACAATGATTTTATAACCAATAAAATTTTATATCAACAAACTTAATTAATTCTATCATATCTCAATATATCGATAATAACATGAAAAGAGCACCAATTTCTGTATTAGATTATATTGCCGTATTAGGAGACATCCTTGGCACCATCATTTGCTTACTAATCAACTAGCTTCACTATATTAAAGTATTTATAGTTAAGTAATGAATATGTAGGAGACATAAACAAAATTGAAGTTATTCACGTTATCTAGCAAGCTTCACATTCCTTAGGATTCCTATAATTCACCGATATATACCTATATATTATAACGATTTAAATCTATTATCTTAAGAGACGAATTGGCAAAATAGGCAAGTCTTGTGCAGTTAAGAACTGTGGCGCATTTTGTTATCGTTATACGGTATTAATCGATTTTTCCAGAAATGTTCATAACTCTCAAAAAAATTTCACGATGTTTAATCGAGTTTTATAAGTTTTGTAACTTTTGGACTTTATTGAAACTTTCTATGACATCCATTGTTCAACTAACCAACTAACTTTACTATGTATTCATTTATTAAGTTCACGATTTTTTTTTTAAAGTAAAACAAAGCGCATTCACAATAATGTGTAAGAAACACCTATAGGTAAATATATCATGGTAATTACATGTTAACTACCTATTTTTTATGAATTATCTAAAAAATACCTTTAATCGATGACATAAAATAATTGCCTCCACAGAGTGTTGGGAATTGTATTTCTCGATTGTTTTTTAATCCACTTCAAAAAAGGATGTTTTGGATTCGACTGTATTATTTTATTGACTTTTATTGTGTTCTACATGCGTTTAACTTTATACATTCAAGAATATTATATTACGAAGCTGTAAGAAGTTCTTATTTAAGACTTAGAATATTTCTGTACCAAGACATTTCAAACCTTTGACAACGACCTCTCATCTCAAAGCTGCCTTTTATAACTCTACAATTGCAAGTGTTTATGAGCGACGGTAATCACTTACCGACAGATGATTCGTTAAGTAATAGCATGTAGGGCTAGTTTCTATATATAACATATATATAATACATAAAGCTATTGTCTTACTATTATTTTTGTATAGGCTGAGCTGATCAAAAGATAAAGCGAATTGTCTTAAGCTGCAAGACATTTGTATATTTCCGACCAATATATTTCATAGAAACCAATTATTTCGTAGAAAGATATATGACTTTAGCGGTATGCATTACGAAGGTATTAAGGAAACGTTTAGCGTCCGAGATATATCGTGCAACGATAATGTTGTTCGATGATGAAAGTGGGAGGCTAATGTAAGTTGTGCAGTGGTGGCCTGCATTCTTGAAAGTGCATTTGATGGAAGGCATTAGCGAGCAACTTTCCACAAGTGTTGTAAGCGTTAAATTTATCGAGTGTATTTGATATTGTGCGAGGCATTTCCTTTCTAGGGTATCTGGTTCTTCGGTTTTTGATCGGTTCGAGTCCGATATAACGACCATTGGGTTGCTATTGGTGGGGATTGCCGTAAAAAAAAAGTGTACTTTACAATGTACTTCAGTTTCTTGGGTCTACTCTGACTCTTAACATATTTGTGATATTCAAGTGTCTATAGTATTTTTATCCATAGTTCTACAAATATTTAGATTGTGCAATTTATATACAGATGAACACTTCAACTTGTTTTTTAAATTTATAACTCCAAGAACTAGAGACGTTTTGAATCCCAATTAATGATCTGCCTTAAATTTATTTATCACAAGTATGTATGTTAAATTTAGTACAAGTTATTTCAACACACTTCGAAGAAGGTCTAAATTTGACCCTTAATTCGGTATACATGCACTTACTACCTTTTATCACCTACTATTAGTATAGTGCTGTTTGCATTAATTTTTTTTTATTTAAAATCCGACCAAAGTGACTCTACACCGCCTGCTGCCTAACGCAAACGTTCGACTGAATTAGGGTTATCCCGCACATCATTACGCAATATTTTGAAATTACATCCATATAAGATTCAGATAGCGCAGGAACTAAAACCTAAAGATTTAAATGTCGGAACGATTCAGTAATTTGGACAATATCTTATTTTCTGGAGTGCAAGTGGGGCTACTTACCATCCTAGGCCCTAAAAAGCCAACCTCACCTGCACGCGGTGCACCCTGCTCAATAACGAACGAGGCTCTAGTGACCGACTCGTGGCGGTATAACCACACTACTGCGAGAATCACTAAAATGCAATCCTGGTGTCAGACAGCAGCGCCATCAGAGAAATAATTCTCGCCACTGCGGTCACCAACCCGCCTGCCAAGCTTGGTGTCAAAGTCAAAGTCAATTCCAGGGCCCTCAGTTCACGGTAGTCGCACTATTCCTGGCCATGGTACCGGCAATATTAATGGTGCGGCGGGGGATCCAAAGAATCCCCGGGATACGGCAGAATACCACCGAAAACTATACCTGACGACGTACAATGGACGCACGATGCGGCTGGACGATCGCCTTTCAGAATTAGAAGCGGAGGTAAATCACATTAACTGGTCTATTTTGGGGCTATCAGAAGAAAACAGGATGAGGATGTAATAGCCCTCGATTCCGATCGCCACCTCAACTATCAACAGGGAGACCAACTATCCCAAGGCGGTGTGGTATTTATCCACGTTGCGGAGGAAGTTGGCAGTGTACCGTCGTACCTCATCTTAAAAATAACGAAAAGGTATTCCCTGAAGGTTATACAAGTACACGCACCCACGTCCACACAACCTAGCGATGAGGTTGAAGCCATGTACGAAGACATAGGTAAGGCTATATCGCGTACCAACACTTCTTTTACAGTTTTCATAGGCGATTTCAATGCAAAAACGGGAGTACAAGATTATGGCGAAGCCGGGGTAGGACCGTTCGGCTATGGGCACAGAAATCGTCGAAGTTCAAAAGAAGTGGACCTGGCTGAGCCCCGACGGAGCTGAAAAGAACGTGATCAACTTCATCATCACAAACAAACGTCAAATATTTAGGGATGTCTCTGTGATCAACAAGTTCAATACAGGAAGTGATCACAAATTCGCGAGAGGTACCCTAAATCTATGCATCAAAACGGAACGGGCGCACCTGATGAAGTCGACTCTTATACCAACTCTGCAGCAGATCGAAGCTGGGTTCGAAAGCTTCCAGCTAGAGCTTCAGAACTGGTTCACCATATTGGCTACCGTACAGAACGTAAACAACGTCGCCAACAGCGTGGTACGTGTCATCCACGAGGTGGGTTCAAACCACTTTCGATCGAAGAGCATTGTACGCAAGTCGAAGCCGACAAGCGAGACCTTAGATCTTATGAGAAAACGATGAGCGACAACAAACACTATTTCATCTGAGCGCCAGCAACTGAATAGGCAGGTAAAGAGGCGTGTAAGTCGAGACATTCACCAAAAAAATACTCCAGCGACTGAGAACACAATTGTCCTAAATAAGGGCACAAAAGTCTTTACCAAGTGAAAAACCTCATGTTATCACCTGACTAAACTAAAAACAGCACAAAGCACCACCGTCATCTCTAAATCAGAGGTTTTCACTGGAGTCGCAAAGTTTAATAAGGACCGATACGCCTCACGTAATATAGCGGTGGAATGGGATGGTGGTCATTTAGACGATGTTATTTTTAAAAAATAAATCCAACTAATTAGTTATCTTGTAAATAAACAATTTTTATAATATATCAAATGGTTTTTAATACGACTTTTCAAACGTTAGCTTATTTGTGGCCCCTCCTGTATATTATAATATATACTTTTGCATGATCTAGATTCTTGTTACCAGCAACAACACTGTAAAAGTCGACCAATACACTTATGTAAAAATATGGACGTTTGAGTATTACATAAAGAGGTACCTACGTAGATGGAGAGCGCGGCACGACGTTTACGCAACATGTGAGCGTGTTTTTCACTGCCAGGATCAAGGTCACGCAACCAGTGAGACGAAGAGCCGAAGAGAAAGGCTCGTCTTATGTTACGTTACGATTATAATAATTATGTGTGAGAGACTTCTAGTAGGCCATGGACCATTATTTATGTATAACACATTAACGTCCCATTGAAGTAGGTAATATTGTAATGATCCCAAATTAAATGCTGTTTATGACAACCTCTAAAGCGTCGTAGTCATTGGTTTGACTTTTTGTGTTTTACGTTTTTTTTTTTTGTTATTGAGTTCTTAATGCAATGCAAAAAAAAATATCAATATGGTTCACAAGTCATCAATTGGGTAATAGTATTCTCCTAACAGGAATCTCTTCATAACAGGAAAGTCTTTTTACGAAATATATTTTTATTTGTAATGGCAATCTCTTAAATTTTTTAATGTATCTGTAATATTTACTCTACTTTACTCCGTCGGATGTGGTATGTAGGTCCTTTCTCCCAGTGCTCTCCTATCTGTCTTTCATTTTTTTCTACTTAAGAGGACACTTATACAGTGAGAGAGTAACATTAATATGTATATACATATACTATAAATTATGAACGTTTAATATTTTTAGTTCTTTGAAGTATGGTCTGCTCTTGCAATTCAAGTAACTGATTCTTATCAGTTACTTGAATTCTTACAGTTGTTTGAATGACTCTTTTTCTGTGCTACTAATGCTATTACACTCTTAGGTTTCTATATCCGCTATACTTTAACTTGGACTCGACCAATCGCAAAGTATATTATTTTTAAGTGCTCAGTACTACACAGTATACCGAATTTAATAGGTTATTTCAAATGTATTAACTCTTCTTTCCAGTTTAGTCTATCATCCATATAAACTCCTAGAAACTTTACCATAGAGATTTGACTTATACTCTCACTATTTATTTTACTATGTAATTGTTTTTATAGCGGTTAAGCAAAAAATAATTACGTTTGTGTTGCTATTTTTTACTTTAAGGTTTGCTGTGAACCAGTTGTAAAAGGTACCCAAGGTTTTATTCACATTAAGGCTGTTTATGTAACTGGCCGACATTGCTGCAATAGTGTCATCAACAAAAACTACCTATTGAGTACATCTGTGGCTAGTTGTATTCACATGTTGTATCAAGTCATTAACGAAGGTTACAAAGAAAATCGGGCCAAGTGTTGAGCCCTTGGGAACACCAACTTGTATTTGTGTCATTTCAGATCTATATATTTCCTCACAGATTATACAATTAGCTGTATTAGACATAGTTTCGACATCGATAAACATTTTTTATTACTTAAAAATGATACGAAAAGTTTAAGTGCTTTACTCGAACACCATAATGATTAAATTTTTTCTAGCAGTAATTTGTGATTGATTGTGTCAAATGCAAAGCTTAAATCTAAAAAATATCCGACCTGTTTTACTTGTCATTCATTCTACTTGCATTTTTATAAGCGAGTTTATTGCATCTTGTGACATATCTAAGTAGTTATAAAAAAGATCTAAATATTAGCTATCTAGATATTAGCTTCGTATATTTGTGATGGGTAGAATTGTACGTCATTGCGTGCCATATAATTAAAATAAATTATAACAGTACCGACCCTAAATAAAGGATCACACCGGTAGTCCTCATAGAATCCGAATTCAATTTCAAGAAAAGTAAATTTTTATGTTACATGTAACTGATTAAAATATAGTAAGTAGTAATACCTATCTACAGAGAAGCCTATGTCCAGAAATGGACTATAAAAGATGATAATGATGAATATAACTCATCGGCAAAGTCTTTGATTTTGGAAGGAGGTTTTGGCCTTTTTAACTAACTATACTAAAAAGACACAAATAAGTCTTGTCTTAAATCAATTACAGCAACCACACCTACCATTACTTTTACTTTATTACAGTTCATACAGTGAATGACATTATTATCGCAAATAACGAGATGTTGAAGTAACCTCGACATTACAAATATCCTTGATATAATTACACAATATCCAATTGCTAACATTTAATATTGCTACGCTGAGTGCGTACCATAATGTTTTTGATACATATCATCGTCGTAATGTATTGCTTTTAGGTTCTAAAAGCTTTAAAAAATGGTTAATTTTTCAGGTCCATCTTAACACTTTTTTGTGCGTGTGGAAGTCATTCTGCGCGGTTGTCACACCGGGTTTCTTTGTGGGATCCTTTGG
The DNA here is from genome assembly GCA_949316085.1 of Hypercompe scribonia. Lineage (NCBI taxonomy): Eukaryota > Metazoa > Arthropoda > Insecta > Lepidoptera > Erebidae > Hypercompe > Hypercompe scribonia. Next base: position 18,400,812 of record OX438981.1, on the reverse strand, counting down.
ATGTTCTTTGTATCTATTTCATACATGTTAGACACAGGAATATTTCTAATGCGAGAATTGTCTTTTTAAAGCTAATAAAACTAACATAAAGCGTTGTACGCTTACTAAATTCATCATTTTCGTAGTAGGCCAACATCTCCTTTCCAGGAAGAGCCTATGCCCAGCAGTGGTCTGTTAAAGAGAACAGCCTTTCGCTATGTTTCATGAACCGGTGAAAATGATGAGAATCATCATTCCGTGGAAGAACGAGTGTCAACACATTTATCACAATGAACTGCTCACCCCTACATCAATGGGCCTCCAGTCTTGCACTCACCGACGAAACACGACAGCACGGATGCTGTCGCTTTAGGTAGGTCTTCTGTTGGAAGGTAGCACTGTTCCGGTTGAGCCGGCCCGTTCGTGTGAAAATCAGCGTGATTCTACTACCTTGTTAATATTTTGTACGTTGTATTTTATAATAAAAAATATTGTATCATTTCTTAGATAGCTTTATTTGTATTTCATATTTCCAAACTTTATGCTGACTATACTTTCCTAAACTGTAAATCCCTCGACCCGCAAGTATATACTATAAAATAATTTGTGTAGAGTGAATTCTAACCGGACCTATCCACTCGACTATAGCACAACTAAAAGGAAGAGTAATGATTTTGGCAGTCTATATGTGTAAGATCGTATATTCCACCGTAGCGCTAAGACTACTGAATCAATTTTAATGAATGAGGTGTCAATAGATTCGTAATAATGGGTCAGGTTCTCAAATTTGCATCATCATCATCACCACATCAATAGCTTTAAATAGTCCACTCCTGAATGGAGGCCTCTTCTTAGCAAGAATATATTGGCTTCCTACACCATGCTGGTCAGACGGGATGGCACAGGGTTTGTTTCAAGTTTTCTTTATCTTTACAATGAGGTTGCTTCCTTAATCGGTTCTTACGACACCCACGGAACGATAGGAGTGGTGCTACGCCATTTTCTTAATCTGTCACCACTTGGACTATTTTACATGTTTTACATGACGAAATTTAAATCTTAGATTCTAACTTCGAGGAAAATTAAACTGATTAAAACTAAATTAAAATCATCACGTGTTTAATATCGGAATAAAGTTCTTGACCAGCCCTTACAAAAATATATTTATCATATTGTTGAAACCAAAATATATGTTTCAAATGCGGTCGTACAGTTTACGTGGTCCAGTCGTTTGAGCTAAATCAGTCATTTTGTCCGAACAGGAAACGAAAAAGTATTAAATAATAAAGTGTACGTAGTTGTTTTTTTAATATTTTTTTTCTAATTTAATTTAGGCCCACTTGAGTGTCTAAAAATGTGCGTTTTAAGACTAACGTACCAGTTTTCCAAGTTTTTTAAAGTGTAAATGTAAATAAGTTACACGGACAAAAGAACGGACTGACAGGTGGACATACCAAAAGGATTCTTTATTAGGACTGAGGAACCCTGAAATGACAAAAAAAAAATGTTATTTGCCAAGAATGTTAAATTATGTGATAACTTTATATTGGCCTATAATTGGAATGCGAATGCTTGATTAAAAATACCACTACTTAATTTAAAAAACCATAAATTTTTACCTTCTTTCTAAGAAAGAACTTGTGTTCAGGTGTGGACTATTCAAAACTTAAATATTGATGATGATGATGATGATGAACCGATTTAATAAAAAAAGGTAGTACAATTTTGTATTTTTTATGTTCGATCGAAACTCCGTTATTTGGAAACGCTTTTGAAAAATTGAGTTCTTTTTTAAGCTTGTCGTTTAATCACATCTAAATTTAAACAAAAATCGCGTTCCTGAGACTGAAAATAAAGTTATAAACAATACCGTTTTGTACAATTTATCATGAGGACGTCGACGCATTGAAGTCGCTTACATTACTTAAAAGGCTGCTCCCTGATACTGTCCTTCTGCTTTTCTAATGTGTCACATTTCCTAATTGTGTCCTACTTTAAAAAACACGTTCTCAGGCAAATACTGGGTCACTTCGTGTACATAAAACGTAATGTGTGAACGTAGCAATATGACACACATCGGTATTTACCGCCATTCGGCACACGCTTCGCAGGTTCACGCAAAGGCCGAATGTTTGAACTTTAAACTTCATGTGTTTACTTAACGACTTTTCCAAATTTACCCTTATTTGGTGTTTTAATTGTTTTATAATTATTTTCTTTTAATTCATTTATACTACATAAGACCTTTGGTATTTGAAAGATTACTGCTGCGATTGCTTTTGACTTTTAAAACTTTATTATTTTTACGTAAATAGAGTGAATGTTAAATTACAATAAGTATTTATTTATATGTGTCTGAAATGTTTAGCAGTTCATATAAAACTTTATTGTATAAAATATTCAAGGTACTTTGGTAAAACTGGCACACACACTATGTGCGTAAGATCACTTACATTACAACACTCTAAATTATGATAAAATGTATCTATTCATTGCAACATTCTGATCTACTATGATCTTATGTCTATTATATACTATAATCTGTCGTAAAAAAAATCGTCATTGTGATAAAAATAAGAACATTTGACGACTACTGAGGACGATCAGTTATCTGAGCGACTCCCACGCAGGTTCGATCGCCGCCCACTACAAATATGTGTTTGCATAAGAAACACAAACCTCTTCTCTTCCTGATTCTGTAGACAACTCAAGGTTACTTACCAACTAATGAGCCACAGACTCGTTTAGTCTCCTTTACCATGAAAAAGAAATACAATAGTGTGGCACATAACTTAAAAACATTCTTCTACTTTTTATTAAGCCGCTATGGCCACATATATATAATCCAAATTAAAAAAAACCTGTCAGGTCAATAAACCATTATTAAGTATCATTAAAATATTTAATAAGTATATAATTATTAAAATGTGGAGATGTTAAACTCTATTGATATTAACATAATGTCTTTTTATCATCAGCGTCAATATTTGGCGTCGTATTTGGCGGGAATCGAAAATATTCAAACGCAAAGTTCATGGCCGCTGTAAAGTACAAATAAATTTACGCTGGCTTCAAAAATAGATCAATTCTAAGAAAAATATGATAATATTATTGTTTTGAATGCATTATTATTGTGTAATTAATGTTACGGAATAAATATAGCTCTGTAAAACAAAACAATGAAGTTTTCACAGTACATCGAATAAAAAAGTAAGCAAATAATTTACCTTCCACTTGTCAAACCCAATTCAAGAGATTTACCAGCAGTTGCTGAAGAGTGTGACAATGCACCTCTTGGTTCTGATCAAATTAGTTCCACTTACACGGGTAACCTTCCGAATTACACCGTTGCCATCCGAAGTGCATATAAATAGAAATTTTAATTTCACATCACATCGTCACACCAATAATCTTTAACAGTCCATAACTGGATATAGAGCTCTCTTTAGAAAAAAGATTTTGACTTACTTTACCAGTCTGGCCAGACGGGTTGGTATAGTATTTGTTTCAAGTTCCCCGGGGGATTTGGAAGCAGAAATGCCCGCCTGCTCGTCGAGCCACGATGGCTCGTTGGTCGTCCCGGCTGGAGGCTCCACGTACTGGCTTTGCCGACGTGGGGGCTCTCCAGCCGGTCATCGCGACAGCACGAGCTCCTTTCCTTCTGATAACGCAGGGTCTTTCCGGGCATGCACTCGGTTGCTAGGAGGGAATTGACTCCCGTCTGTCATCACTGCGACTGTAATGAGGACTCGGCTCAGCACACGCTAGCGGTTTGTTCCACATGAGCGGCGCAGCGTACGGCCCTTCCAGCTTCCTGGGGCCAGCGACAGTTGTTTTGCCGCGGTCGCAACCTTCTGAGAAGACGTAATTTCGCAGAAGGAGGTGGTGGAGAAGACCCGGGAGGATGATCTGCACTCGGACTCAATTCGCTGCCGGTGAACCGGGCGGCGGTGGCGCACTTACCAGCGCCGCATGTCACCTTGAGTGTGGTCGCAGGTCGATGGGACGGGTTTTCCCCTTCATCCGTTACAATGGCCAGCCGCGAGGAAGCGACGACCGCGTGTGCCGTACATCGCCTAAAATAGAGAGTTTACCCGTGGATGGTGCCCACGATAGCGGACAGGAGCTAGGAGGGATCTGGGTGTTGTAATAGCAGCTTTGCCCGGATCCCTCCTATTTCAGGCGCAGAGTGGCACACCGTGTGGTTTTAGTCGGTCCGATTCTGATACATCACCCCACCGTAATTCCCGGTGGGGTGACGGCCCGAGGGGGCTTCCACAATTTAAAAAAAAAGATTTATTTCAAGTTCGAGTGGGACACAAGGCAGCAGAATGCTCTGCCGCCCCTCACGGCTGGGCGTGTGCGGCACCTCTGCAGGGTGGGTCCCGACCTATCGGACGCCCAATTTGGTTTTCGAACAAGTCGTTTTACGGTCTATACCTTTTTGCACCTGTGGGCTGTGACCGAAGAAGCAGTGAGTTGTAGCAGCGTATGATGTCACTGGGCATCGCTAACGCATTCAATAGTCTGACATTTAGCTGTGGAAAACCAGATGCACTGTACACAATTCGCTTTTCCATTTTTGATTTGCCAGGAATAAAACTTAGAACGTACCCCACGTACGTTTTACATTTTCTACGTTAAAATGCTTTCTCCTAAGGCAATATTTAATTGACGAACTACTCGAGAGTAGGCCGATGTTACACAAGAGAATGGCCTCACCTTTTTTTCTTGATTCCTATCGTAATAGATAATTTAACATCAATTTACTTTCAACATGACTTCAATAAAACAGTCACAACGAATAAAAGTACTCGTTTGTTACATTCATCGCAACGAATAGAAACCTATTTTAAGTTTAACTACTCATATGTACACTTCTCTTACTACTTTAAATAATAATCCACTTAAATGCATGATTTCATCTAACTAAATCGAATTCATAACCTTTAGCATATACATATAAATTATATTTCAATGTGATGCGTACGCGCAGGCCAAATAACCGCAACCTTCGTCTCCGCAATTAATAAGATTAAAACGGATCAAGTTTACAGTTTTTCTTTGTTAGTTTGGGTGCCTTCTAAATAATATTCTATTTTATATTTTAAAGACCTTGCCGCTATATTTAACATACTTGATTCTTTTTCACATTCTAGGCAATTAAGAACGAGATGTCTTTTACTGATTATTTGCAAAACTGGTCTCAATAACGTTCTCTAACAGCGTTTATGACGCGCACGCGTGCAATGTACTACATGTTTCAATACAGAAATCAGTTAACTGATTCTACATAGAGATAGTGTGAAAGAAATAAAGCTATCAAACCAATGCCGTTTTATGGGACACAAGCCTCTAAAACTATAATTTAGTAATTTTTACAAAAGCGAACGCTGTTTTTCTATGCTCCATGTTTTTACATTGAATATGAATGAATAGGAATGCTGAATATATGAACACTGATAATAAAAAATAATAATACACATAGTTCATGAATTATCACTTATGAAATGAACACACAACTTAATCGCAGACGTTATGCCAAACTAAGTGGAGTCTGTGCAATAGTAACTAAATTTATTTATATTTTAATGGTAGCCAGACAGCTCATAAACATACTAATATACTGGTAAATGTAATACATATAAGTTACTACTTGTTTCATGCAATTTTTCCATTAACTATGTTAAGCAATATATTTAAAAATTGATACATCAGTGACAATTACATAAATCGATTAGCTGCTCCGTACATACCATTCTAAGGTTACTACCTGTAATATTATGTACATACATTAATTGTAACTGTATCAGATTTTAACAAAGTTGTCTCATGATTGTATCAGATTACGTAGTTTCTTCATCATCCGCTATTTCATGCAATCATTTCACAAAGTCTTAGCTCCGGCGTTGCAAAACTGTTAATTTTACTTTTTGGCGCGTTTACTTACTAATAACCTAGACAGATACATAACATGCATAGATACTTGCCAATTCTGAGGAACTAGACCGCATCCTTTATAAGTATCAGAAAAAAGGTGAATGTGGTAAAAATTGATATGTGTACATGTAATCATCATAATCAGATTGTTGACTCAACATTTAGTCAAACTTGGAAACAGATTCCTCGGGTGATATTAAAGTTTCTTGAAAAGTTCTGCTAAAGCGGCAATCATGGAATGGTGGAAATGGAAGTTTTGTAACGGTAAACTATAGTGGAAAGTTACAACCGATACAAGTTCAAACAAGTCCTCCTCTCCTCCTCAAAACATAAGCGACAAAGAAAGTCGAGAAAAAGGGTGTTAAACCCGCAGACATTCCCTTTACTCATATATACCACAAATGCTATACGATATCGTTTGTGAACTATTAATATTAATGTAATAAAATGTAGACCAGTTTAGGCCGGTTTTGTTTCAAAACTAGCTTAAACTTGTCCTATATAAATAGCATACTTTTTATATAATATAAACGATAATACTTTAAATTTCGTATATAGTTCGATGTTTACAAATGAATTGATTTTAAACCATAGCAACAGCCTGGCTTCCTTTTTTTAAAAATATGTATGTTAAAGGTTTTATGTCCATTTTAAGTTATTTATTAGAGTACTGCGTTACGTAATAAGTAGAGTGTACTGCGATGGTTAAAGTTACTGGTCCCTTCTTGCAGAGTACGGCGTTTCTTTTGTAAACTTTATTAGAGTGAAGCTACTTCCAAGTTAGATGGCTGTTTTGTAATGAAGTTACGCTGTACCAACAATGATGACGATTATTTATCTACATGCTCGGAATGCCAACGTTATTTTTTTTAGTGGTAGATGTCTCGTGTGGGACAAAGTGTTTTGTTTTGTTGTGTTTTAATGTCAAAAATTTTTTTTTAATCGTTAAAAGATACAACGCCACAATTTGTGTAGAATGATTTGATATTTTTAATAATCCTCTGGAAGTAATAAGTATGAAAATCTTAAAATTAGAATACGTAACATTATAGATAGTATCTATGCGTGTATACAATAGGTATAGGAGAGCAAATATATAGACAGGACAGTTAATACATATAACTAGTGCCGTTTTTAAACACCTACAACTCAACGGTCTCAAGTGCAAACCACGATTTGAGTCTCTCGCCACAGAACCAGGGGAATCAACTTTGTGGTTCCGTCACATCACTCACTCGGCAGCAAAAACTGGAATAATTACTTCACATTAGTTTTCTATCAAGCCCTGGTATCTGGTGGTATCACTGGTGTCGTTTGGCTGATTTGTGCCTCTCCCACGGTAAACTGGACATCTCATAAAAACTATTCTCCATTCATTACCAAATTAGTTAGCATTGTACTTGGTAAAAGATGGTTTGCGTTTCTGAAATTACGTAACGTTACTTGTAAGTTAAACATCCTCTGTCGTTTAATTATGCGGAGCCCGTCCGCTAAGATTAGGCTTGTACAGAACAGCAAACACCATTAATAAGAACTTTGGCGACAATTGCAACATCTTTGTAACTAATTGCAGAGCCTTTCGACACTTGCTCTAACAATTTTGTGTGTAAGGGATCGAATATGGTCTGACAACATTAGTGCAAATATGTGTTGTGTGAACGAAGCGGAAATGTCGCAGCTCGAGCTGTTCGAATGGGTTGAAAACCAATTTTTTTTTGAGTCCTATTTTGTCTTCCACAACTTTTAATATGAGGAGCAATTTTGCGTTCTAAATTAGATCATTCATCAAGAAGAAAATTCAAATCCATTAACCAGAGCAATAACATTTTGCGAAAGGTTTTAGGCATACGTTTTTTAATTATAAATAAAAATATTAATTGGAAAACGTTAATCTATCAACCCTAAGCTTGAAGACATCAATGAAGACAAAAGTTGAGAATAAACCTCAAATTATTACGAGAAGGCAGTTGAAACGTAATATACAGCTAAAATATCGCTCATGTCAACAGGGTGATATGCTCATCAGGCGTGACAGGTGCCTCTAACGATGTTATATGCAATCTTCAGCTAGGATGACATAATATTTCGAGATATGTTTTGTCTTTACACGAGGTATCCGTTATTATAGGTGTGAAACCCCACTCGAGCCGTCATCCTACCAGTTTTTGCGATGAGGTGGTGTGTCGATATCTATACGACTAAAACCACAAAGTGTGTGTATGTTGAGCCTAAAATAGAAAGGATTCGCCGGACCGGTTCCAGCGCCCGTAAAGGTGCGGGTACCACTTCTTCCCAACCTACGCTTGTGCCAGTATTTTGGGATACAGTTTTCAGGTGGGGTGCTGTATTTTAGGATTGTTACTCAAATTAGGTAGCAGCTATCACTTTGCCACAAAAAGTTTAAGTATAAAGAATACTACTCTACATCAACAAACAATTCATACATGCTGAAATTAATATCAACAATACTTAAATATACCAACACATGTAGCATACGTAATATACAATATTGTTCGCGTAGTGTCCTGTAGAGAGCATGTTACTCATAAGTTATCCAGTTACTGCGTGTTTTTAAGTGTTAGTAGTTTAGTTTCTAGTATGAAACAGTACCTATTGCTTTTAGACAAGAAACAAGATATCTATCTCTATCCTTCTTGTTCACGATATGGAGCGATGTAGACCTGTGACATAATGTAAACTGTCGGCCAAGCGCGGGCGCCGTATAATGCGAGGCTCGTATATATGTCGGCGAGTCCTTGAAGAGGACTCACTGTCCGCTCTTCACCTCGACATTCAACATGAAAGCCTTCGTGAGTATTTCCCTCAATAACTATATTTTGGTTCAATAAGGTCTTTTAGAGTTGATTTTTTGTGCTATAGACTAGTGAATTGATCTAAATTTGGAAGTGTAGCATCTCTGCTGAGTCTCACCTGTGCGTAACAAGAATGTAATTTATACCCTTGTTTATTTTAAGTTAAAAATACTGAAGTAATAAAATTGTGACAAATTAAACGTGAAGTTATTTTATTAATAATTTACGAATTCAGTATAATCTTTTACAAATTGTATGGACAATAGGAGTAAGGTTTTTAAATGAATGTACTTTAGCTTAATTCAATAGATAGTTTCTGGGGGTAAGGTTTAGAATATGTGGCATTTAAGATCTCACAACAATTAAAAAATACGATGCGAGAGTAAAAGCCTGCAATTCAAACGTTTTTTTGTTCACCATTTAAGAGCCACTGGTCTTGTGGTAATTGATCCTGCCCGCAACATCAAAAGCACCATTTTCCAAATTTCCATTCTCACTCAGTTTCTTTATCTTATTAAGATTATATAGTGATTCATGTTTATTCCAGCTAGTAATATATTTCATTATTATAAAAAGAATACTTATATATAAAGAAAAATATGACGACGAAATATTAACACAAAATATATCTTTATCAGGTGATATTCTGCTCCTTAGTGGTAGTAGTGTCAGCTGGCGTCACTAAAGAAGACCGCAGCAAGCGCAATTCCTGGCCTGCAAGCGGCTGGACCAACGGCGGGCTCCATGGGTACGGTGGTGGTCAAAATGGATACTTAAGTGGAAACAACCCCTACGGATCTGACTGGGGATCAAGCAAATCCGGATGGGGATTAGGATCAGGATTAGGGTCTGGCTGGGATTCAAGCAAAGCAGGTTTGGGAGTAGGGTCGGGACTAGGTTCTGGTTGGGGATCTAATTATGCCTCTAACTATGACTTCGACCAGAACGTCGGCAATAAAGGCTATTTCTACCCTGCCCCCGCGTCTGGTTACAATTATCCCGCTCCCCCATCTGAATTCAGCTTCAGCGAACCCTCGACCGGATTTGGCTACTCGTCATCTTCAAATGGCTACAATAACTACGTTCCATCAAATAGTTACTCAAATGTTAATTCCGTCCCTGCTAAGGTTTATGCCCTACAGGAATCTCACTCTGGTCCATCAGTCTCCGTTGTACCATCAGTGGGCTACACTCTACCATCTAAAAAGTACGTCGAACAACCTTCATTCCAACACCCCAGTCACCAAGTCATCGAAGTAAGAAAAGTTGTGAACGTCCAACGTGAAGTATTAGTCCCCCAGGTTATCCAAGTCAAGAAGATTATTACTGAGCCCAAGGTCATCACTGAAAAGCAAGTCGTACCTATCGTCACAACCTACCCCAGAGATCACGATAGTTTTTCTAATTCACACCTCAGTAGCTCTTCTGGTAATAGTGTAATCAGTTCACCTCCCTATAGCATCAATGACGTCATTTCATCAAGTAATCAGGGATCTTCTGCTCCCTCCGTCAGCAACTCTGCAGTGTACAGCAGCGGACCGGCCGACTGGAACTCTGGCGTTTCGTCTTCAAGCAGCGTCGCTTCTGCTGGTAGTTCCGCTTCTTCTAGTAGTTCCACTTCCTCCGTTAGTTCAGTTTCCTCCGGCAGTTCTGCTGCGGCTAACAGAGGTTCCTGGTGAGGCATCTAGTCATCTAGCATTTGTTACTATTTATGTCATAATGAACTTGTTCAAACACCGTTAATGAATAAAACATGTACAAACTTATTGTATACATAATGTACTGATAATTTGAAATTTATAAATAAATTAATTATAGATTAAAGCATATTTAATTGGTTGAGTATTCAGGATGTTCTTCGTGAGGCTTAAATGGTTTTGGAGTAGCTTCCTTAATTTAGTTCTTCGAGCAATATAACTACCTCGGTGACGCAGCTGTAGTGAATGCGACTGCTGTGCTTCAGGTCTCGGGTTCGATTCCAGTGTCGGACTAAATGTTTGTATGATCTGAAAATATTTGTTTCGAAGTTTGAATGTTTTCCATTTTTAATACGTTTGTATTTATCTATCAGTCAGTCTAGCTAGCACAAGCTCTACTTAGTTTGAATCTAGATGACGTTGTGTCAAATGTCCGAAATATTTATTTATTTTATTTTATATTTTTTGTGTGAGAGAGAGGAAAACGCGTTTATATTGCGAGTGCTTATAATTCAAATTGTTTATGCTGTTAAAGAATTATGATATTCGCCAACTTGTATTTTTGACAACAAGCAGAAGGTAAATACGAGTTCAGAAAACATGAGCCGAAAAAACAGTTATACCTAACCACTATGGGCTAATTACTATTGTTTTATTAAAAAAAATACTGTTGTTTTACTGTTATAATCGGGCTTTTATTCAAAGTCATTAACATTATCTTTTCTAATAAGAATTGATAATGTTAGGCAATTCCTTGGTTGCTTTTCATCAAGAGAGAGGTTACTAGAACCCAAACTCACGCTCTCCATTCTCGGTGGAGACTCAATGGACGGCGGCGTACTTGTGTCTCTTGAAGATGCAGACATCCGTGGGTGGGAGTAGTCACTTTTATAAAATTAAAAAAATATTAGTACAAACGAAGCAGTGAGTAAAAGCATATAAGAAGTATTTTTCACGAACATACCTACTACATATCTAAATTAGTTTTAACCTTGAGACCAGACTATATATTTATTAGGAATTCAAACTTGTTTATAATCGTACTATTTTTAATCGAATCCGAAAAGAGAGTAGTGAGAAGATCCGGTTGTTAATTCAGACATAATTATACTGTCCAGTTAATGTATAAAATTTGGAAAATATAAATCACACATACAAAGTATATTTCACAAATAAATTACCCTCATGACCAGTATCACACAACATGGGTTTAGTAAGTAATGGTATCAAAGTCTAACGACCATACCATACACTCGATGTAAACTAGGTACAGACGACCAAACTTGACATGTGTTATTATATTAAAATTAATAGAAAAAAAAAACACATTTTCTTTTTCTTCCTGCCAGAACCGGTGAATGAGGATACAGGTCAACAGGGCCTGTAACTCAAGAATCCACAGGAGAAACCACTACCACTTACATAGTTTTTTGCAGTTATATTGAAGGGGACTTTTAACCGTTTAAATTTATTTATTTTAATGTCGCATAATTTATTTGTATTTGATTTATGGACGTTTCATTTATGTTATAAGATCCTCGATCTTTATGTTATACCGACGTTATATTTAACTAAAAATCTATTTCATACGTTTCTAGTTACCTTCGCAACAATAATTCCGGATTAACTGTACGTAATATATTGGTATAAACATATTACACAAAATTAATGTCGGATGTTAAACAGAAGGTCAGTCGCCGACTCAAGTTTTGATAATTTATGCATCCGACGTATTTTTTCATCACCACTTCGCACTGACATGTAAGCACCACCTACTTAACAAATTTATATAAAATTTGAAAAGAAACTGAACTTATCCGCTACCAAAGTTTTTGTTAGATAACACACAACAAAAAGCTAGAAGGACTATGAAGGAACGAAAGTAGAATTGGAACTATGACATAAATTCACTAAGAATACAAGACGCGTCATTGAAATTAAACATGGACCATTACATTTAATATAAATTGTAAACGACGTTCCTGTGGTAACGGATTAAGAATATAGTGTCACCAACCCTATTCTTTCCATGGGTGTCGTAACAAGTGACTGCAAGGGAAGGAAAACTTGAAACAAACCCTATACCAGCCCGGCTGACCAGCATGGGCCAAAACCTTCTTGCTAAGGAATCGCCTAAGTCCAGCAGTGGGCCGTTAAAGGCTGTTGATGATGATAGACAATAAAAATAAATATATAAAACAAAAACACTGCGCGTACTTGAATAAAAGATTTCGTGGCTAGTCTTCAAATTCATAAAAAAACGGTTTTACTAGCGTTTGTATTTTGGAGACAGACACAAAAAATTAAATGCCTGAAACACAAGCAAGGAGGTCAAACCGACAGTAACTATATGACACAAGTATGAAAATATATACGTATTTGTAATATTTTATCGTCTTTTGTTTAATACATATTGATTGAAATGTAACAAAATGATGGTATTCCACAATTTGTGATTCAAATATGTATATACATATTAAATTGATTATATTTACCATTGACTGCATTCAAAGACATTGAATGCAGTCCACATATACATATGTATATATTTATTTAATTTTGAGTTTTATATTATAAAATAAATATCAAGGTTGCTTGTTTATGCCTTGATGCAATTTTATGGCACATTTACATCATTTATTTATGACTATTGGGTTGTAACAAGTTTGTCTAGAACATGGTCGGTAGCGACAGTTGTTTTACCGCGGTCGCAACCTTCTGCGAACATGTCTCATTTCGCGGAAGGAGGCGGCAGGGAAGGTCCGGGCGGCGGAGGCGCGTTTACCAGCGCCATATGCTGCCCTGAGTGTGGCCGCGGGTGGACGGGACAGGTTTTCTCCTTCATATGCTACGGAGGCCAACCGCGAGAAGTTAAATAGAGAGTTTTAACCGAAGATGGCGCTCGCGTAACCGGGCAGGCGCTAGGAGGGATCCGGACACCGTAATAACAGCTGTCCTTGGGTTCCTCCTGTCTGCGTGTGTGCTTTTAGTCAGACCGATTTCGACACATTACCCCGCCGCAAAACCCAGTGAGGTGACGGCCCGAGGAGGTATCTACACGTTAAAAAAATAAAAAAAGTTTGTCTAAAAGAAATACGTTTCTAACCATACGGAGCTAAGCAACAAAAGATGAAGATACGTTTAAATATCAACAGATTTGCTCTTTTTAAATTAATTTTTTAAATGTATAAATAATGAATTATTGATGTCATAGCTCGAGGGCACACTTCCGCGACTCCGCTTCCGTATTTATCTATAAATATAGGATAGAAGACTGAACTCATCACACGACACCACATCTCCACAACATGAAGTCCTTCGTGAGTACCTTCATAGACAATTTACTTATTATTTCATTAACAGCCTTCGTATTCGGCAACTGGCATTAACATTCAAATAAAAACTGTAATACTTATAACCAGTGATAACGTTGCGGAGTTTAAGCCTGAGATTCGCAGGTTAGTACTGTTCATTTGTGCTCGACTCACAGAAACTGTTCAGTGTAGTGAGCTTTATTACCATATACTTCAGTTTAAAACCGTGTTAAGAATAATAAAATACAGGAACTTGACTTAGTAATGGATCTCTGGGTGTTACTTGATAAAAAAATAACTTTTATACATCACATCGTGAAAAGAGTACCAAAAATGCTAAGACTTATTGTAAAAAACTCCAAAGAATTTCGTCTTTACAGAACAAAAATATTGTTGTATAATGTCCTTGTTTGTCCGCACTTTGTCACACATACTCTGAATCTTAAACGGGTGTAGAAATATTTCCTACCGCACTTAGCTTTTCATTGTGGAATTGCTAAAATAAGGACCTACATGAGCCGATTAAATTATTTAAATGACGTCATTTGATAAACATCGCCACCTAAATGACGCTATGCTTATGTGGTAGGTAACGGCCCCTACAATTGACTGTCCGCAAATGCTAAAAAACTTTGATTGCCGCGTTTCCTTAAGATGCCTCGCAAAGCCATAACACGCACACCTCTGGAAGGACGGTTCTGGGTGCCAATTTGTCAAATACTCGTTTTTGTAAAGTCATCAATTTGTTTTCGCAAAGTTATAGTGAGTTAATTGACCTAAACTTTGACTCCCCAAGTAAATTAAAGAACCTTACTTAAGAAGCTCGCAGAATAATAGCAACGGAAGCGTGAATGTAGATTATAGGGTCAAAATGTTTGAATCATTTACTCTTTTTTTTATTAATCTGTAAGGAATGGCTCTCACACGAAATACGTATATGTATAGTTAAATTTTAATAAATATAAAGTCGAAACAAAAGAAAATGTTTATTGTTATACAAATAGGCACAAAAACCTTTTGCTAAGTTTTATGTTAATATTGTTACAGGTTATCGAGTCAAGGATATTCAGTTTGTTAGTTTCTGTAGTTCTGCATTATCAAAATTCATTTACAACTATTATTACAGTAAACACTCATAAATATTTTATATTATAATTTATGTACAAAGGAATACATTATCTACACTAATATTATAAAGAGGAAAACTTTGTTTGTTTGGTTGTAATGAATAGGCTCAAAAACTACTGGACCGTTTTTAAAAATTCTTTCACCATTCGAAAGCTACATTATCCACGAGTAACATAGGCAAAATTTTATTTTGGAAAAAAATAGGGTTCCTTAAAATATTTGGGTTTTTCGGACACAAAGTGTAAAAAATCAACCAGAAAAGTTACTTATTTTGCGTACGCTGCCTAAACTATAAAAGATAGAAGCATAAAATGTTCTAATTAATTGGAGATCTTATAAATATCTACAAAAAAGTCTGCGACACACTATACCTATCTATGTCGAGTGAGGCACAACAACCATTTTTTTATTTAAAAATCTTAATTTTTTTTTGGACTACATTTAAACGCATTTATTTTACTCATGCTATTAATCCTTATCAAAATAAATTATTTCATCACTAAGTACAGTTTATGTAGATAATATTTGGTATTTAAAAGATTAAAATTGGACGTTTGGTTTTGAAGTTATGGCGAAATTAAAATATTACTATTTCTGCGTTGCGAAGTGGGCGTCACCAAGGCGGGGATGCGAGTGCGGGAGGGGAGTTTAGATCTATGAGTAAGGTACCCGCGCGGCTCAGTCGCGCGGTCGGCTCCCTACGCAGCGGTCGTGCGCGAAGTCTAATCATTTTCATTCGATTTTTATTAGACTTCATTCTTAAAACTACACCTACGCAAAAGTTCTTCTCAGAGCTAAACAACAGTTCTTCTCAGAGCTAATCAACAGTTCTTTTCAGGACTAAAAAACATTTCTTTTCAGGACTAAACAACAGTTCTTTTCAGGGCTAAGCAACAGTTCTTTTCAGAGCTAGAATATTACAGGCTATTAACATTTTCTTAAACATTTGAAAATGCCTAAGAGAGCCAGGTCCCAACTTTCTAACCATAGTTCTCAAGCACGGGCAGCAAGAATACGTCGTATGGGAGAATCTTCACCTGAACGTTCACAACGCCTTGCTGAACAAAATCAGAGAAACTCTCAGGCTCGCGCACGAGAGTCGAGTGTCGAACGTTCGCAACGCCTTGCACAACAAAATCTGATAACCTCTGAGTTACGTGCACGAGAGTCGAGGCTGGAGCGTTCCCAACGTCTTCGTGAACAAAATGTAAGGACCTCTCAGTTGCGCGAAAGCGAGTCGAATGTCGAGCGTTTGCAGCGACTTAGAGCTCAGGCAGAGAGACAGCAGTTGTCCACAAATAGAGTTCGCAATCGAAGTTTAGCTAACAGCAACAGACTGGCTTTCAGATATGATCCGCAGGTTGATTATGCACAACAAGCGTCCGTCCAAATTGGAGTCATGAATAAGATCTGCTCTAACTGTTCTGCCAAGAAATGGGCGGATGAACCTAATGGTATGTGCTGTGCTTCAGGTAAAGTTTGTCTTCCTAACCTTCAGGAGCCGCCACAACCAATAATAAATCTTTTAACTAATAACCATCCATTATCTGGTCATTTTTTAACAAATACACGTAAATACAATAGTCTTTTTCAAATGACTTCTTTTGGGGCTAAAGAAATCAGGGAAGGTCATTTTATGCCCACTTTTAAAATTGAAGGACAGGTGTATCATCTCATTGGTAGCCTTTTACCACCATCAGGCCAAAACCCACAGTTCTTGCAAATATATTTTATTTCGGATGCAGACCAATTATCGTTGCGATCAAGCATCGCACCAACCTTAAAAATGGATTTAATTCGCGAATTACAGACCGTTCTGAATAATCATAACGCGTATATACAAAGTTTTAAACAAAATTTAGAACTCAACTCCTCAGATAATTTAAAGTTAATTATTCATTCAGATCGCACTCCACAGACAGCACACAGAGGCAGATATAATGCTCCTACTGTAAACGAGGTAGCCGTTCTCTTAGTCGATGAAGACAAAGGTCCCAGGGATATAGTCTTACACGGGAGAGACGGACAGCTCAAGAGAGTTTCTGAGCTACATCGGTCCTATGATCCACTACAGTATCCCATAAAGTTTGTGTCAGGAGAAGACGGTTATTATTTGACTATCTCTCAGCAGGGTTCTGCGCGTAATAAGACTGTTTCATGTATGCAATTTTATGCATTTAGATTAATGTTTAGAACTAACTCTTTTAATCCGTTACATAATTACAGAGACTTATTTAGTCAATATTGTGTTGACATGATGGCGAAAATGATATCTGAAAGATTAAATTATATTTCCCGGAATCAACAAAGACTGAGGGCTGATGACTACATTCATCTCAGAGATGCCTTAAATCATGACGCAAATGTTGACCCATCAAACATTGGTCAACATGTCATATTGCCATCTTCATTTACGGGTTCTCCGCGTTTCATGCACGAGAAAACGCAGGACGCGATGACGTACGTCCGAAATTATGGTAGACCTGACCTATTTGTCACTTTTACATGTAACCCTGAATGGCCTGAGATTAAGGCGGAGCTACTACCAGGACAACGGTCTTTCGACCGTCATGATATAATTTCCCGTGTCTTTCATTTAAAGATGAAGAAATTCATCAAATTATTTGTCAAAGAACAGATATTCGGTAAAACAAAATGTTATATGGCAAGTGTGGAATGGCAAAAGCGCGGTTTACCTCATTGTCATTTCCTGTTCTGGCTAGAAAGTAAAATACAACCAGACGAGATCGACAGCGTCATAGTTGCGGAGCTACCCGATCAAGACATTGATCCGGTACTACACAATATTATAACTAAAAATATGGTACATGGACCCTGCGGAGAGCATAATTTAGCTGCACCATGCATGAAGAACGGTGTCTGCACAAAAAAATACCCTCGCCGTTTCATGAACGATACCCAAACCGGAGAGGATGGGTATCCAGTTTATCGTAGGCGCGATACAGAAAATGGCGGTTGGAGCACTACGCTACAAATTAGGGGCAACATGGTGACGATAGATAATAGGTGGATTGTTCCATACTCCCCGCTACTATGTAAGACTTTTAACGCTCATATAAACGTGGAGTATTGCCACTCTGTCCAAGCCATTAAGTATATATGTAAATATATAAATAAAGGCTCAGATCAGGCAACTTTTAGCCTTAGGAACCCACAAGATGAGGTCGAAAACTATTTAAATGGCAGGTACATAAGCACATCTGAAGCTGTCTGGCGCTTATTTGAATTTCCCATTCACGACCGGTATCCTACTGTAGTGCATTTGGCTGTTCATCTAGAGAACGGTCAAAGGGTGTATTTTACACCAGGGACAGCTCATCAAGTTATCCAAAACCCACGCAATACCACATTACTGGCATTTTTTGCTCTCTGTAATGAAGATGAATTCGCGAAAACTCTTCTGTATCATGAAGTCCCGCAGTACTATACATGGGCAAATAATAAATTCACTAGAAGGAGGCGTGGTGAAGATGTAGTTGGACATCCGGGGATAAAAAAAGATGCCGCTTTAGGTAGAGTCTACGGGATACATCCATCACAATCGGAGTGTTTTTATCTTAGGATTCTACTGCACCACGTACGCGGTCCGACCTCATTTGCATACCTCAAAACTGTAAACGGTTTTGTCAAAGAGACGTATCAAGCAGCTTGCCGTGACCGAGGCTTACTTGAAAACGATGACCATTGGGGTAATACTTTAAGCGAAGCTTCGTTATCACATTGTCCAAAAAAACTAAGGGAGTTATTCGTAGTCATACTTTTATTTTGTCAACCATCGGAACCATTGAAGTTATGGCATACTTTCAAAGATCAGTTCTGTGAAGATATTAGACATCGTATCAGACAACAAAATCAGGATAACACTTTACCCTTTACTGAAGTAATTTATAATGAAGGATTAATTGAAATAGAAAACAAACTTCTAGAATTAAACGACAAAAATTTAAGTGATTTTGGATTACCTTCTCCCGTTCGTACCCAGAATAATACTATTGACACAATGGTACAACAGTATAACAGAAATGATCTAACAGCGTTTGTAAATGACAATGTGCCAAAATTAGTACCAGATCAAAGACATGCTTATGAGACTATTGTGGATAGCGTGAACAATAACATGGGGAGATTATTTTTTTTGGACGCACCAGGAGGCACCGGAAAGACTTTTCTCGCAAATTTGATACTTGCTAAGATACGGCAATCAGGGAAGATAGCGATTGCAGTAGCTTCGTCAGGAATTGCTGCAACTCTCTTGAACGAAGGAAAAACTGCTCACTCTACGTTTAAACTCCCGCTATCTGTATCTTTAGATCAACGGTCTACGTGCTCTATTCGGAAAAATGGGCCTCTTGGTAAGTTACTGCAAGACGCGTCGTTGGTAATATGGGATGAATGCACCATGAGTCATAGAGCTCATGTGGAGGCCGTGGACCGTACTTTAAAAGACCTCCGAAGCTCTGCTAATGTTATGGGTGGTATCACTTTTGTATTTGCTGGAGATTTCCGACAAACGCTTCCAGTCGTCAACAGAGGTACGCGAGCAGATATTATGAAGGCATGTTTAAAATCGTCTCAACTTTGGACATCTGTTCAACATTTGTATTTGCGCACCAACATGAGAGCTCACTTACATGGAAATGCGCATAACAATTTTCCACAACAGCTGCTGAAACTTGGAGAAGGAATTTTTCCATTTTTAAATTTGGGCACCAATTATGCAGTTACTTTAGATGAGTCTCTAGGCCAAATAGTCCATAATTTAGATAGTCTGATAAATGCTATATATCCTGACATCGAAAACTTACATCAAAATGATTTTCGTTGGCTGTGTTGTAGAGCAATAGTTTCTCCCAGGAATGAAACAGTCAACGAAATAAACAATTTAATTATGCAGAAAGTACCGGGTGAAGTTAAGTGCTTTAAATCCATAGACACCGTCACTAACATCGAGGACGCAGTACACTATCCCCAGGAATTTTTAAATTCTCTGAACCCCGCTGGGCTACCACCTCATGAACTGTCGTTAAAAATAGGCACGCCGATAATGCTTCTCAGAAATTTAAACCCCCCTAACATGTGTAATGGCACGAGACTTCTTATAAAGGAGCTAAAAGATAATTTAATAGTAGCGAAGATTATCACCGGCCCTGCAGCTGGTGAATTAGCTCATATACCAAGAATACCCATGATTCCTACTGATTTGCCTATACCCTTCAAAAGGCTCCAATTTCCAGTAAAAATTACTTTCGCACTAACGATAAACAAATCCCAGGGCCAAACATTCAAATTAGTAGGAATTGATTTACGAAAAGAATGTTTTACGCATGGGCAACTTTACGTTGCCCTATCACGGGTCGGGGCTCCCGACCATCAGTATATTTTGTTACCAGAAAATAATTTAACGTCTAATGTTGTTTATAGAGAAGCTCTACAATAATCGCTTTATTTATCTATCCTAAAACAACCGGGTTACACTTCGGGACTCCCGGCAGAAGTGAAAACTTAGTATTAATTACATTTAAATATTTTCATCATTAACAACTTTAACATCCTCATAAAGACAATCTATGCAGCCTGTGGATAATGATGATGTCGTTTGTCCATCTTTCGCGGCAAAACGGAGTGATGAATTGATGTTTTTTTTTTAAGTGGAGATAGTAGTTAAATAAAAGGATGGACAGTGACATGGGCTATTTACCACCCAACGAAGTGGGTGCGGGTCAGCTAGTTGAATATATAAAAGACAATAAAAAAATATTTAGTCATTTCGATTACTGCATTTGTAATTAAATGTCATTTGTTACATCACAGAGGAAACCAGCACAGCAAACTAATTTGTCAATTTAAGCGTTAAATAAAACCTCTTATTCCGTCAGTTGCTCCTGTGCGGCCTGATAACCGTCTGTACTGGAGCAACAGTGCGCCAAAAGCGCGGCTGGAGCAGCGGCTGGAATACCGCATTGGACGCTCTCAACAGCGGCTGGAGCACTGGAGTAGGCACTGTCGCTAGCGGTTGGAGAGGAAACGAAGACTTCCACGCGCCTGCCAAGAAAGTCATCAACGTCAAAAAAGTCGTGAACGTGCAGCGCGAGGTCAGCGTACCCCAAATAGTCCACGTACGCAAGATCATCACAGAACCTCGTGTTATCACTGTCAAGAAACTCGTCCCCGTATCTACCGGACACATTCCATCAGGTTTATATTCCAGTGGATATACTGGTGGATATGCTGGTGGGCACAGCGGTGGTTTTACCGCTGGATCTGGCGGTGGTTGGTGGTGAATACTCTAGTCAATGACATCTTGTTAAAATAATTAATGGAAATAAATTCATTTTTAAATTTTCTTTGCATTTAATGCTCTTTCAAAAAGGTATTAATCATGAATTAGTATGCATTAGTAAGAATTTACAAGAAAAGAGTGTACTGTATAATACTGCTGATTATGAGGCGCTTTATCTCAACGGGGAAGGCACTTGTTAAATTATTTATGTAGACAAGTAATAATTTAAGAATATGGAACGCCTCCGACATCAATTCAAGATTCGGTTGCAGCATCAGGTTAAATTTACCATAAATAAAGTACTTACGCACACACAGTACACTACATATATATTTGTATTTTGTATACAAATATTAAGGTTCGTTGATTCTGTTTAGATTGACAAAGCATGGTTTATTTATGACTGTTGCAATAATAAATTTGTCTGGAGGTCGCTTTTTGAGTCTATGTATTAGATAAATATAAGTTTTTTAATGTGTTATATGTGTACAACATCAAACGGCAAACACAAAATTTATAGAAAACATTCGGATTTTAGTATTGACCCTGGTAAGATCTCGGATGTTAATGATACAATTTTTTGTGAAACTTGGTAGGCCAAAATATAAAACATATAACGCAAAATCTATAAAAATAATAAAAATAGTGAAAAAGTACAAAACGAAACAAAAAGATAATTAAAAAAAATACAAAAACTAAACAAAAGAACACAAAGGCAAACGGACAGTAATGTTAACACACATAATTTAATTCAATTTAATTGGCCAACAGTTTATAAACTCATATATTCAATTGATACAGTTCAACAGCTACTAATTTAACAGTAGTTAGTTCTGTTGTGAACTTGGCTCTTAAATCCATAGAGGTTAGTACTAAGCATATCAATTTGTTTGTCAAATTTATTGTACAGTCTACTTGGTCTTGGTATTGGCGAGTTGAAGCCGACGACCGTTTTACGTGACGGTGGGTACAGTAGGTTGACAGGATTTCGGGGATATTTACGAGGGACATTAAGATTTATTCTAGATAATAATTGAGGGCAGTCAATGAAATTATTTATCAGTTTATATAGAAATATTAGGTCAACTGATTCTCTACGTGTTTCGAGCGACATGATATTAAAAGTTTGTAATCGTTTAGTGTAACTTCGCGTCCTTTTTGCGGTACCAATGGTGTAAGTTAAATGATTCAAAAACCGTTTTTGAATCCGTTCAATTCTATATCTTTGTACCGTCATTATTATTAACAATCTTTAATAGCCCTCTGTTGAACTTACCAGACAGTAAGAAGAAAGAACGAACTTTTGGAGTGAAAACTTCTTTAGCGGCGTTGTGCACTTTTTGTGATGGATGAAAAGTGTTAAACTCGCGTCAGGACGCGTGACCTGTTCAAAAATTTGTAAAACGGTGAGATAACAGACTGCCGGTACGGCGCAGGAGAAGAAGTATCCCCTCTCTCTTTCTACCGCTCGGTGAAAATATTTGCCTGCGTCTACTGTTTCGTTTAGGTGGCGTAGGGCACTTGCACGAATGTACGTGTGTCTAATGCAATAAATGAATATTGTATTTTACCACACAAATGATATTACTTGAATACTGAATTTAAAACAATTCGTGCAAAATTATTCCCTAACCATTTAAAATATCAAAAATGCACAACGTTAACATTCAAGTTTTCACTTCTGCTTTAATGACGTCGCAATACAATGAACTTATTAAATTGGCATGTAATGTAATGCATCTAATGTATTTAAGAATTAGAACAGACAGTCATAGTTATTATTATAAATTAAAATTGTAACAATTGAAATAGTTCTCTATCTATTTTTGCACATAATATAGAGTATAGAGAAACATAAAATATTTGCTGCGCAGTTGCAACACAGTGTTCATTAAAAATAGACGTTGTTCAGCATAACACTGCACTACTTACAGCGCTGATTTGCAGCAACACCTTGATATTGATATATGCGTCTAAAAAATTTCGTTTCGAATATATTATAATATTATTAAAACAACTGTTAATGATAACAGGAAGTTTTTTCAAACAACGAAAAGGAAATTCAAAATAATTTACAGAGTATCGCAGACAATGACCATGGATATATACGATTATGCAACATGAATGTTCATATCTACACTGATTTATATACTTACATGGGCCTCTCTTCAGAATGAAGGATATCAGTTACTATACCAAGTTGGCCAGACGGGTATAGGATTTGTTTCAAGGTTTCCTTCTCTTTCCAGTGCCACTGTGATACGTAGTCTGCGCTCCTAATCTTCTCTTGCGACGCCCGCGGGATGAATGCAGGCAGAGACACTCCAAACTCTTATTCTGCACGGATGACAAAATGGTTAAGGCTGTCGCCACACTGCTCTACTACTGCGCTGAGTATTGTGGATTCAAACCCCACTTTAAAAAACTAACACTTCGTGTGTTGTCTTATATGTTTGTAAAGTCCCCGCGACACAGGCCTAAGGCGGGTGTAGTCTTTAAAAAAAAAACAAATCCTTCACCACAATGGCAATTAATCTTTGTATACATTATTATAATCCGATTACAAGAGGTAACTATTACAAGATTGATATTGTCACCTTCTAATCGTGCAATAGACGAAGTGTAACGTTACACAAGTATGATTCACCGGCAGCGAAGTGGTCAAGTTACTGCGTCTCACAACCGAGCCACAGCCTGCGTCTGATAGGTGCCTATCTCGAAAGTTGTTTGACATTTGCTTTAGGGACAATAAACTCATAACGTAATAACACAGTAAAAGTAAAAAATATGGCATAGTTGTAAAAAATATAATTTATTAACACTTGAAAGTGATTTTAGTCGTTTTAGTAATTAGTTAGTTATTTTTCTATTCTCGAGATATCAACTTGAAAATTTACTAGAGTCTTTTACCAAGGTGTTGCACAAGATTAATAGTTAAAGCAATCTATCTATCCTTCGCCAAAAAAGATTATGTGAAGGACAAAAGACACGTTATCTCCTTTTCCAGCAGTGTAGATAAAATTCCAGTTAGAGGGTTTGAACTTTCCATCAAGAAGCAGTTCGAAATATAGGTATGTGACCTTGACACGTTTGAGTTATTACTCTCTTGTGCAATTCATCTGTATGAGTAATATCAAAATATTTCTACTATTCTACCATTGGCTACCTTCCTTCCTACTATTCGACTCGACTCATCCCACCAAATTCCCTTTTATATTGAATATCTATTTTCCACTCTAATTCCTAAACTGTCTGGTTGACAGCAATGTATGTGAATTGTATGTTGATACGTTAAACAGTTATATTGTAAAAGCAAACCAACTTATTGAAAAGGAGCTGTTATCAATCCCACACAGTCAGAACAGTTGGTTGTGAACTCCTGTGAATGTTGATCACATCCAGATTTCTAAATGCCCAATTAACATTTTGTTCTGCTGGCCTACTATTTTAAGATAAAATACAAACAATCCAACAGGAGACTACTGTCATTGTAAATCGTCGTATATGTCTACACAGTGTATTTACAATAGGCCTCGTTAATGCAATGTAGCGGAGCTAAGGTCTGCTTCTTCGCCTATTTTTTTTACCTCGAGTTCATAAGTTACTATAGGGTGGGCCACGATTGATATACAACGATTTGATATGCATGTTATAAAAATCGATTATTTACAAGGAAGCTATTTATTTGGCATTAATTTTTAAAAATTACATGACCACCGCTTCGACGTTTGCACTGTTTTAAGTGAACACCAAAATTTTCAAATACTCGTCGGCGGAGACCGCGAGATCGCCGACATCTCTTGGCTGATTTTTTCTTTAGCGTATTTGGTTTATTGATGTAGACACGATTATTCAAATAACCTCATAAAAAGAAGTCTGCTGGCGATAGATCTGGATTTCTGAGTGGCCTTGGAATATCGCCTCGTTTGGAAATTAGCTTTTCCGGAATCATGTCTTTGACCACCGGCAGGGACTCATTGGATGTGTGACAAGTGGCTGCAAATTCCAGTAGCATCGGTCGCAAGAACTCCCGTAACATGTATGCCTGGGATGTTAGATTCAAATGTTAACGAATTCTTGGCCCACGCTGTACAAAAAATGAATATTTATAAATCTAACGTCATTGTCAAGAACTTTCAATAGTCCACAGCTGGTTTGGTCTACTACACCACGCTGACCAGAGATTTGTTTCTCTTTGTGGTGCTGCTGTTCTGTATATTTACTTTCTTAGTAGACCACGGGATGATTAGGGGTGGTAACACTCCGTATCTTAATCACTCGGAGTATATAACTATTAATAATGTCCTACTCGTACCTAAATGTTTAGATAATATGGAAAATTATGTGACTTTAAAGGTGTGTTGAAACTCAATAATAACAGACACTTTCTACCGGGAACCTGCTTGAAACCGGTGTTATGTTCGACCTCACACTTTGAAATCGTTCGCTGTACGTAGTACTTCTTTAGTATTACTTATTACTTTAGTATTACTACTATTATTTAGTATTACTTTAGTATTACTTCTTTATAGTCTACAAGCTTTTATTCTTATTTCTTTTTAAAGACAACTGTACTAGAACAACAATTTGTGGATCATACACGTGTTGTCCCATGTAGGGAAGCTACAACACTCAGTACAGTAGGAACTGGCTTAGCGCCAGCCACTACGCTCTTCGTACAGTCAAGATTGTAAAAGCGTAGAGGTTTTTATAGGAAAAACATCTTTAGATTGTAGTAACCACTTATTAATAGATGGGTTATGTCCTTATTTGCCACCTCAGTGGTATAAAAACATAGATTCAATATAGAGATTGACAGAAAAAATTAGCCAGCGTTACTCACATAGTTTAATAGTTTGGTGTGTAAATAGAGTCTGGAGTGTCCTTAGACGAGGATCATAATAGAGCTTTATATTATTGTCGTTATAGATAAAGCTAATAATTGACTCGAATGTGAATCCTTTTAGAAAGAACTACATCAAGTCACTTGTTGAAAAAACTGGTGGCTAATACCGAAATCACATGATTTATGTCATTATCAAGGTGACAGTGATCTGTGTCAGCATCTGTCTATCACTTCATTTAGTGATAGAACTTCTGTTTAGCTAGTTTCTATAAAAAAGACAAGTTTAGACCTCATTAGACACAAACAAATATCACATGTTTAATCTTTTTTAATACTCCACGTTTAAATGACAATAATCTGTAGCATACATGCGTTACGGTCCCCAATGCGTCAGTTTGTCTGGTGGCGAGGACACGCTTACGTAACACATCGCGCTCCAACTATATATACTCACCAGGGGACTCAACTCAACACACAACAACCACACATCACTTCAAGAACATGAAATCTTTCGTAAGTATAAACATTTATTAATTTTAAAAAGTACAAATAGAGACAAATAGAAATGTACTAGACTGGTAAAATATGCCTATGGCAGTAAGTACGTCATTTTATATGTTGTCCTTAAACTTGTTAAGTAAATTAAAAAATATGTATACATTACCTTTACTGGTCAATTTACATACATTGATATATCACTCCATCTAATTTTCTAACCATTACTCCAGTTCCAACCATATTTATGTCACTATCCCGCTTCTAAAGGCGTGAAGTTTTATAATTTACTTATATTAATCCTCAATAACTACTCTATCCATTACAAAAATAATCGTACCCATCTGAAAGATAATTTCTGAGATTAGCGTTACAAAAAAACTAAATAGCTTTGTTGTATTAGTATGTATATTATATTTGTGTATTTTTTATTAATCAGCTGGTCCTGTGCGCTTTGGTGGCGGTCTGCGCTGGTGCCGCGGTCCGCGAGAAGCGTGGCTACAGCAGCGGCTGGAGCGGCTACAGTGGACTAAGCGGCGGTTGGAGCGGTGGCTACGGCGGAGGATACGACGGCGGATATAGCGTTGGATACTCCGCACCTGCCACAAAGGTTATCGCCGTTAACAAGGTGGTGAACGTACAACGTGAGGTCAGCGTACCGCAGGTGATCCATGTACGCAAGGTCATCTCCGAGCCTAAAGTCATTACTGTTAAGAAAGTTGTGCCAATTTCCAATGGTTGGTCTGGTGGATACAGCGGTGGTTACTCCAGTGGATCTGGCTGGTGGTAAATTTTCAAGTTAAATAGATGGGTTAATGCAGTTTTTATAATGTAAATAAACACTTATTTTATCTATTAATTTTTATTCTATTTATTCAAAAATATTTTACCTATTAACTGTATCTATATACACTCCCGTTTGTATCCCGGATAGTCCCAGGCCTAATATGCCTACTATCTTTTTAGTCCCATGTACTTAACAGAGACTAAGCCTATTGCTGGCAAACGGGCGTCTCAGGTACTTAGAGTACTGACTTCATACATTTCACACGCGGCAGTCTGATCCCAAACTAGGCAGAGTCTGTGATATGATAACCAGACTGTGGAAAACCGTACCTAAATATTTCTTATTGCGTACAAATTGTAGGTAAATGACACTCAGACACAAAATAAATGTTCGTGTTCATCACACATTATTAATTGTCATGGATAAGAATCGAATCCCACGGTTCGATTCTCATCCTTCTGGTTTTACAGTCTGGGTCCATAGTTACTGTACCAAAAAACCTGTCTGGTAAATGGCAATGGGAAAACTGAAATTACATGAAAGGGAGAATAGATAAAAGAAACGTACCCAATAGTAGAAAAGGGTTTTTTGCTTACACTAGGAATGTTCTCGTGTCGCGGGGTCTTTACTAATATGTATAAAACAAACACAACGAAGACCCAGATTCAGAACAATAATATGTGAATCACATAAATTATTGTCACGTACTCACTCAACTCACTCAGTGACCGCTTAACCACTACATCATTCGTGTAGTCGATCACAGTCATACACACAATAGATTACTTGTATTCTTCGACCCTATTTCTACTAACCAGCATAATTCATTTTATAGAAGAGAAAATACCTTTAAGTTTTTCCTCAACTTCTTTGCCCGTCTAGACCTTTTTTAAATGAGAACGTAAATGCATCTAATACCGCCAGCTTAAGCCACGGTCATTTTCTATTTTATTTAATTACTGACATTTGTAATAAAATACTTTAAATCGGATAAGGAAACAACTAAGAAAAATGGTAAGAATATTTAAAAACAATAGAAAGTGATGAAAAGGGCTCTGTCCCTTAGTTATCGATATTACTGATTCAATTCTTGGGTTGTGCGCATGTAACCGTTTCTGTCGCAACCATTCCCGACCTCTAAATGAACAGAACATTAGGTAGTAGAACCACACTAATTTCAGCACGAGCGGGCCGGCTCGACCGGGGCAGTTCTACCCTCCCACAGAAGACCAACCTAAAGCGACAGCATCCCTGTTGTCGTGTTTCGTTGGTGAGTGTGAGACCGGAGGCCCATTGATGCAGGGGAGACAGTTATCGTGGTAACTGTGTAAGCCTTACACTGTCACGATGACTTTCATGCCTTTTACGTACTCAAGCGGAGTGAAAAAAGCATCTCACAAGGCCGCCATAGTGTGGGTCACCGTACTGCGCTGTCAGCATTTGCAGTAAGTATGGTGACCACAACTCTTGGATTCTATGCATGCTTTCCATCAGGCACAGTAGAGTCACTTTGGCAGGCTCTTAAGATAGAAAAAAAAACGTTCAAGTTATTCATTATATTAAGTTTATTAATTTATAAAGTTAAATAGTAACTTTAAAGATTTTAATTATTATAAATTCAATTATTGTGACAATGATCCACCACAATATAATATGTTCTTAATAAAACTCAACAGGCTTTACAAACTACAGTTTAACTGTCTTCAACTATTATCATAAACATATTTACTGAATATACCAATCAAATCAAGCCTTCACCATCCATAGCTGAACGAAGGTTTCCCCCAGGAGCGCCAACAATATACCAATAATAGAAAAATATTATTAAATTTCAAATTACGTCCTCAACCATTAAATATTTACAAAAATTGTTAGCATTAAATTTCCGCATTGAATCTGTTACAAAATTAGTTACAAATAGCCAATATTGTTGGCTACAACTGTATCTTCAATTTTCAAGTCACGTTGTTCATTGTCGTCATTGATTTTAATGTGTCTCTTAAATTCAAGCAGTTAGAAGCTGATACCTCCTACCCATACATGACATATTCAGATCTTCAGGCTACACTAAAATGACAATCGGTCTCAAAAAACTTGTTTTAAAATTTTTCATTTGTTAAGTAAGGTGACGTTGACACTTTACTCTTTTTTTTAGAGAAGATAACGCCCGCACTATTAATAAATCCTGTGTCGCGGGGGACTTTACAAACATACAAGAAACGGACACAAAGAACACCCAGACTCAGAACAACAATTTATGGATCACACAAAGTGTTATCCACAAATTGTTGTTCTGAGCGGGATTTGAACCCACAACACTCAGCGCAGTACAGAGCGGCGTGACGACCGCTTAAATCACTAGGTCAACCGTGCAGTCAACTCTATTTAAGATAATGGTAAAAAACCTATTGCTGACTTAACTAAATAAATATTTATTAAGTAAATTTATAGTTGGATTATATATTCATTGATTGGCTTGGGTGCAGAAGTTATAAATACTTAATATTAATGACATTTAACTTTAAATTTCAAAATTTGAAATCCTCGACTCGCCAAAATATTTACAAACGGTCAAAATTTATTTTCCCAAACCTTTACATATTTATTGGAGTTTTTTTTTCTTATGATTTAGTTAGAAGAAGATAAGAAAAGTGGGTCACAATTTCCCATAATTTAGGTAGTTATTTTTGGCCTTCAAGTTGTTCGTCCTGTAACCATAGACTGATGCGGTAGGCAACTAAATAAGAAAATAAACTATTGTATTAAGTGAAATGGACGTCTTGCTACAATATTGTTGACTGCCTAAGTGGCGCAGCAGTAGCGAATACGACTATTGCGCTTGAGGTCTCGGGTTCGATTCCTTTTTTAGATAACGTGTGGGAACCTCCTCGGGCCGTTACTCCACCGGGGTTTACTGCGGGGTGGTGTTTCGGAATCAGACCGACTAAAACCACGTGGTGTGCCACTCTGCGCCTGATATAGAAGGGATCCGAGAACGACATCCAGATCCCTCCTAGCGCGTGCCCACTACCGCGGGCACCATCTGCGGGGAAACTTTCTATTTAGACGAAGTACGGTGTCGCCTCCTCGCAGCTGGCCACTGTAGCGGATGGAGGGGAACGCCACACTCAAGGCAGTATAAGGGGTTGGTAGGCTTGCGTCCGCTGCCCGGTTCACCGGAGGCGAATTGGGTCCGAGCAGAGGTTATCCTCCCGTGACTTCTCCGCCGCCTCCTTCTGCGAAATTACCTCTTACTGTCGTTACCGACCATGGAGCGTATAATGGCCGGTAGCGAGAGATCTCCTCCAATAACTGCAGTGAGGACCCCACGCTGCACCGCCCAAGCGGAACAAACCGCTAGCGTGTGCTGAACCGAATCCTCACTGCAGTCGCAATGGTGACAGGCGGGACTCAATTTCCTCCTGGCGACCGAGTACAGATACTTCCCGAAGCAACCGTGCCCGGAAAGAACTTGTGTCAGTTGAAAGGAAAGGATCCCATGCTGTCCCCCTGCCCTCGCGGCGATGACCAGCTAGTGAGTCTCTACAGAGGCAAAACCAGTACCTGGAACGGCCGAGCTGACTAACTAGTCATCGTGGCTCGATGAGCGGCCTCGTGCCACTCGCGTAGCTCTTCGGGCGGGGCCTGTACACCGCTACCCGCCCGGAAGTAAGCCGTCCGCTGATAAACTTCCGTGAGCACTTCAACCACCAATTCCCACGGAGAAGTGTCAGTCAAGGTGCACGCTGCCTCCGTCAACTCGGTGCGGTAACTATATATGGTTCTAACCGCCAATATCCTCTGCCGCCTCTCGAGCCGCCGCTCACACTGGTGCACCATACAGCGCCATTGAACGGACAACTCCCGTGTACAGCCTAGTCGTGACGCTGGCTCCACTCAAATAGGGCAAGAGTTGCCCAAGGACAGAAGCAGCATCGACCAGCTTTGTTAGTGTTGTTGTTGTTGAGTAAATTGTCGGATGTGCTCGTTGAAGAGGATCTACCTACTATTGAGCTACAATTGAGGATCAGGCCCAGATACTTCATCTGGTGGCGAACCGGTACAAGAACCCAGTTGACTACGATAGAGACACCGGAGGGTGGACCACGATGGGACTCACGGAAGAAAAGGGCCTCTATCTTATCCAAGGTCAATCGTAAACCCAGCGCCTCAATGCACCCAACCACCAGAGAGACCCCCGTGGTGCTCTAGTACACTAACTAAATTCATCCTCCGGGCTGTGACCAATGTGTTATCCGTGTAACTAGCTTTTTTATTCTGCTTTCCGGACTTCTTATTTCCCTCTACCTGCCAACCGTCGCTCGTAGAAGCTGAAGTAGAGGGAACAATTGTAGATGTTGGAGTGGGAAGCCGAGGCAATTTCACCCCTGTTTTAGGCGAAGTCTTAAGTGGAGGCCTCGCTTTCGGCGTAGCCTTCTTTACCGCTGCCTTGGTCGCTCGTGTCGCCTCTGGTGCTGCTGCAGATTGGGACACCGCTGCAGCATACGACACGCGGCCACCCGCAGTTACAAGTGGAGACGGCACCGCAGATGTCGCTAGTTTAACTGCTGCGAGTGGTGGCTGAACTATAGGAGCCAGAGGTAACCTCGCCTCCAGGCCAACGAGACGCCCGTCTATCATACGTCACACTGTGTCAGTAATTTGACGCAGTTGGGTATCGGGCACACCACCACCACGTCACCACGTCGTGTTTGAGTTACCATCGTCTGATGGATAGGCAGACCTGGAACGTAATCATTCTGATGTTCTTCTTTGGCTCCCAGCAGTCAATTTGGCTGCGATAGAAGTCCCAAGTACTTGTTCTTCCTCGTTAGATGAGGAGTCATTTGTAGTACCAGGCTTCCTTTTCCTACTCCTATCCTTCTTTTCATCTTTGTTTTTTAATTGTAAAGGTTTCCATAGTTTGACCCACGAGGGGGGGGGGAGAACTAAAAGTCGATCCGGGCAGAGATCCCCCAATACCCGGGGAAGGGTAAATTTGTGCTCAACCGAGGGACGCGCAGGTGCTTCGGCTTGGAGTGCGCTTGCGACTGAACTACCCATCAGCCATGCATCCCCAGGTCACGCACCAAAATACGGGATTCGGGGTATTTTTTATACAGGTTCACTTCCTCGAAATCCGTGCGGCTAAGATAAGACCCTCGCCCCCGAGTAGAGCTTTGAGACGTAACCATGATACTCCTCAAGAGATTACGATATGACGACGGTGGCAGGCAGATTAAATCTCCCAATACCTACTCGATGGCAGGTGCACGCGGAGCCCGTTCTCCTTTCTCCACCACTGATAGTGGAAAAACTAAGACCCATGAAAGGGTCCCTTTTGATTTTTTAACGAGATTTTGGTCCTCATTGCTCCGAATTGCGAAAAACCAACAGAGAAACCGGTAGATACACCCTCTCTGTTGGGCCAAGCCTCGACCGAATGACCGAAGAAAATGGCCTCCTTTTTGTGCTAGAATATTAGCCGTTGGATGTGATGTCCTCTTCCAAATAGCAACGGAAGAAACAGTACTGTCGCCAATGTTACCAGCGTGTACCTCATGTAGGTTTTCGAATTCGGATTCGATTCCTCGGTCAGACCAAATGTTTGTAATCTGTATATATTTATTTCGAAGTTTGGATGTTTTCTTCGTTATATATATGTATTTACAAAAGAAAGTATATCAATATATTATCAGTCAGTCTAGTTAGCATAGCACAAGATCTGCTTAGTTTGAAACTTGATGGCGTTGTGTGTCAAATGTTCGAAATGTTTATAATATTTAATATAGCACAAATTATGCATGATTATAAATGAAAGTTAAAAAACAACATGACAATAAATAATAAAAGTATACTATTGGTATGTATACCAGTGACAACGTAATATAAACAAAATTAAAATGATAGAACACAAAAGTTTTATTATTATTCATTGATTTTTTATGAATAAGCAGCAATTTTTATTACTATTTTTATAAAAAACCATTTTTTTTGTTGTATTTAAATGCAAGGAAAACAGTATTTGTCTTACAGTTTACAAATTACAACAACGTTGGCATTTCCAATTTTCATCATAAACATTATTCCACTGTTTGGAAAGAACTGGTGGAAAATTAAAATTTATATTATAAATATACATTAACAGAGATTTTATAGAATTGCCAATAGGAAATATGCATGTTTATACATCCGAAAAATGAACTAATTTTTAAGTTAAAAGAAATATATAAAAATCACTCATTTTCGGGCGATTTAAACACAATCGACAACATTTACATTTTGCAGACCATACACGTGTTGTGTCATGTGGCGATCGAACCCACAACACTCAGTTCAGTAAGAAGAGGCATGGTGCTAGCCACTACACAAAGAGGTTTTTATACACGTAAAGAGGTTTTATAGCAAAAACTACCTATAATTAAATTATCAATGATGTTGCAAAACATCTTCAGACTGTTGTGACTACTTACTAATAGACGGGTTGTATCTTTATTTGCCACCTTAGTTGTATAAAAACAAAGATTCAATACAGGGCCTGACAGAAGTAAGTAACCAGCGCTACTCACATACATAGTTCAATAGTTTTGTATGTAAATAGTGTCTGAGGTGTCCTTTTTTGTGGTAAGTCCCTTCGGATCTCTGGCTCCGGGAAGCAAGAGCCAGGAGTATGTGGTGATTCCACTAAAAACCACCCCGGCTGCCGGTCTCAGGCGTCCTTCTCTGAAGGGGACCCGGACCATATTATTTTAGGTCCCCTCCAGAATCAACGCCGCGCCTAGTCAGACCCTATCCTGGGGAGGCCACAAAGGCTTCCCCACCTATGAGTCCGGTTGTCATAATTTATGAGGAGGATCATAACATACAGCTTTATATTTGGTATTTATAAATTTAATAATTTTATAAAGGTATTTGCAAGATAACTAATTAAATAATCGATTTGAATGTAAATCAATAAATAATTATTGAAAAACGTGATGACTAAAAACAAAGTCACATAATTTATTTCATTACCAAGGTGACAGTGATCTGTGTCAACGTCTGTCTATCACCTTATTTAGCAATAGAACTTCCGTTTAACTGTATATTCTGTAACAAACATGAGTTCTAGACTCCACTAGACAAAGAAATCACAAATATCACATATTAAATCATTTTTAATACTCTATATTTAAATGACAGTGGTCTGTAATATAAATGTATAATGATCCCCGACGCGTCAGTCTGTCTGGTGGCGAGGACACGCTTGCGCAACACGCTGCGCTCCAACTATATATACTCACCAGGGGACTCAACACAACATCACACAACAACCACACATCACTTCAACAACATGAAATCCTTCGTGAGTAAACACATTTATTAAATTAAAAAAAACACGACTACACACCATCTTTTTTCGTCTTTTTTTTCTTTACACATCGACATGTCTATCCATCTAATTTTCTAACCGTTACTCCAGTTTCAACCATATTTATGTCCCTGTCTCGCTTCTGAAACCGTAGAGTTTTATAACTTATGTTAATCCTCAATAATTATTCTATTCATTACAAATGAATCACAACTATCGGATAGATATTTTCTGAGATTAGCACAACAAACAAACTATTAAGCTTCAATGTAATAGTATGTACGAGTACATTATATTTGTATATTTTTTATCAATCAGCTGGTCCTGTGCGCTTTGGTGGCGGTCTGCGCTGGTAGCGCGGTCCGCGAGAAGCGCGGCTACAGCAGCGGCTGGAGCGGCTACAGTGGAATAAGCGGCGGTTGGAACGGTGGCTACGACGGTGGATACGAAGGTGGATACTCCGCACCTGCCACAAAGGTCATCGCCGTTAAGAAGGTGGTGAACGTACAACGCGAGGTTAGCGTACCAAAGTTGATTCATGTACGCAAGGTCATCTCCGAGCCTAAAGTCATCGTTGTCAAGAAAGTTGTGCCAATTTCCAATGGTTGGTCTGGTGGATACTCCGGCGGATCTGGTTGGTGGTAATTGCTCTAGTCAATTAGATGGGTTAATGCGATTTTTATATTGTAAATAAACATTTATTTTACTTATTTACTTTTTAATTCTACCTACATACACTCCCGTCTGTATGCTCGAATAGTCACGTAGACACAGGATAAATGATGGTGTCCATTACATAATTATTTGTATTCGATGAGAATCGATGGCAACCGACTACTTCTTGCAACAGTCAGGGTCAATAACCGCTAGACCAAAAGGTCTGTCTGGTATATAACAATAAGAAAACTAGGAGTACATGAAAGGGAGAATTGATAAAAAGGAGCGTACCCAATAGTAGAAAAGGGTTTTTTGTCAGCACTAGAAATATTCTTGTGTAGCGTGGTCTTTACTAATATGTATAAAACAGACACAAAGAAGACCCAGATTCAGAATAATAATTTGTGATTCGCATAAAGTGTTATTCCACGTAGTGTTTGAACCCTCAACACAGCGCAATACTCAACTTACTGAGTGACCGCTTAACCACTACGCCATTTGCACTCTCTGACCTTATTTCTGTTATACAGCACAACTCATTTTATGGAATGGAAAATAGCTTCAAATTTATCCTCTACTTCTTTGCTCGTCTAGACTTTTTTATTTGGGAACGTAAATGCATCTAATTACGTCAGTTTAAGCCACGGTCTACTTTCTGTTTTTTTTTAAATTACTGGCATTCGCAATACTTTAAATCAGATAAGGAAACAATCAAGAAAAATATTAAAAATATTTAAAAACAATAGAAATTGATGAAAAGGGCTATGTCCCTTAGTTATCGATATTACCGATTCAATTTTT
This sequence comes from Hypercompe scribonia, assembly GCA_949316085.1. Taxonomy (NCBI): domain Eukaryota; kingdom Metazoa; phylum Arthropoda; class Insecta; order Lepidoptera; family Erebidae; genus Hypercompe; species Hypercompe scribonia. Next base: position 18,364,703 of record OX438981.1, on the reverse strand, counting down.
GGGTTGTGCACATATAACCATTTCTATGGCAACCATTCACGGCTTCTAAATGTACAGAATATTAAAATTATTCATTTAAATTGAGTTTATTCGTTTATAAAATTCAAAAACACTTTTAAATAATCAGCGTTAATTATCTTGATGATGCTCACTTCAGTGTAACGTCAATTATAGTGACAATGACCTACCACACTACAATATGTTCTTATAAAAACTTAACAGGTTCTACAAACTACAGTGTAACTGTCTTCAACCATTATCATAAATATATTCACTGAATATACCAACCAAATCAACCTATCGCCGTCCACCGCTGAACAAGGGTCTCCTCCAGGAACGCCAACAATATACCAATAATAGCAAAATATTTATAAATTAGAAATTACATCCTCCACCATAAAATATTTACAAAAATCGTTAGTATTAGATTTCTGCATTGAATCTGTTACAAATGTTCCATCACCAACATTGTTGGCTAAAGCTGTATCGTCCATTTTCAAGTCGAGTTGTTCATTGTCGTCATTGCTTTCAATGTGTCTTTTAAATTTAAGCAGCTAGAAGCGATACCTCCTATCCATACATGACCTATTCAGATCTTCACACTACACTAAAATGACAATCGGTGTCAAAAAACTTGTTAAATATTTTTCATTTGTTAAGTAAGGTGACGTTGGCGCGTTAAACTCTATTTATAATAATGGTAAAAAAGCTATTGCTGACTTAATTAAATAAATATTTATTGAGTAAATTTATAGTTGGATTATATATTCATAGATTAGTTTGGGTGCAGTAGTTATTAATGTTTAATGCTAATGACATTTAACTTTAAATTTGAAAATTTGAAAGCCTCGACTCACCAAAATATTTATATATGAACTAAGTTGATTTTTACGTCTGTTATATATTTATTAAGTTTTTCTATTATTATAATTTAGTTGGAAAACGATATTAGATCACGTTTCTCCATAAGTAGGGCGGTCATTTTTGAAAATCAAGTTGTTTGCCCTGCTTCCACAGACTGATGCGGAAGGAAACTAAATGAGAAAATAAATTATTGTACATATAACATGGGCGTTAGGTGTTGCTGAAATATCATTTTTGACATTTTATATTAGCCATTATTCTTATTATTAAATTACATTCACATGTTCAAGAATTACATATAGCACAAATTATAGGTGATTATACATTAAAATTAAGAAAAAACATGTCAATTAAACATAATTTTTTATGGTTTTTTAGTGAAATATTTTTAGAAAGATATATGATACTATTATATATGATACTATTGAGATAAATGAGAAAGTTATATAAACAAAATCAAAATAAAAAAAAAACAAGAAATGTTGATATATTTTTTTTTTGTCTTTATGAAACAGCAGCAAACTTTATTACAATTTTCATTTAAATGTAAAATAACAGTATTTCCTGAAGATTGTACAAATTACAGCAACGTTGGAATTTCTTATTTTCATCATATATTTATTTTTCAAATATTTGGAAAGAACTGGTGGAAGATGAAGTGAACAGTAATTCATTAAAAGTAATTTTATATAATTGACAACAAGGAATACGCATGATTCATTCGAAATATAAACTAATACCTAAGCTAAAAACAATATAAAAATCTCTCATTTTCGAGCGATTTAAACTCAACTTACAACTCCCGTACCAGAGCAACAAATTGCGGGTCACACACGTGTTAGCTCATGTGGTGATCGAATCTACAACAATAATCAGTATATTAAGTAGAGATATGACTCCAACCACTACGCCCTTAGTACAATCAAAATCATAAAATCGTGAAAAGGTTTTTATATGAAAAATTACCCATAAGTAAATTATCAATGGTGTTACGAAACATCTTTAGACTGTAGTGATCCCTTATTAATAGATGGGTTATGTCCTGATTTACCACCTTAGTTGTATAAAGACAAAAATGCAACATAGGGTCGGCAGAAGTAAGTAGCCAGCGTTAATCACATAGTTTAATAGTCTGGCGTGTAAATAGGGTCTGGGCTGTCCTTAGACGAGGATCATAATAGAGCTTTATATTACTGTCATCATAGATAAAGCTAATTGCTGATATTAATGTAATAATTGATTCGAATGTGAGTCCTTTTAGAAAGAACTGCATCAAATCACTTGTTGAAAACAATTATGAAGTCACTAATAATGAAGTCACATAAGTTATTTCATTATCAAGGTGACTTGTGTCATCGTCTGTCTATCACCTTATTTAGCGATAGAACTTCCGTTTAACTGTATATTCTATAACAAACATAAGTTCTAGACACAATTATACAAAAAAATAACAAATATCACATATTAAATTATTTTTATTACCCTATATTTAAATGACAGTGGTCTGTAACATAAATGCATAATGAACCCCAATGCGTCAGTTTGTCTGGTGGCGAGGACACGCTTGCGCAATACGCTGCGCTCCAACTATATATACTCACCAGGGGACTCAACACAACATCACACAACAACCACACATCACTTCAACAACATGAAATCCTTCGTGAGTAAACAAATTTATTAAATTAAAAAAAATACGATTACACATCATCTCTTCTAGTCTTTTCTTTTCTTTACACCTGGACTTGTCTGTGCATCTAATTTTCTAACCGTTACTCCAGTTTCACCCACATTTATGTCACTGTCCCGCTTCTAAAACCATGGAGTTTTATAACTTATATTAATCCTCAATAATTATTCTATTCATTACAAATGAATCATACCTATCTGACAGATATTTTCTGAAATTAGCACAACAAACTATTAATTTTCATTGTAATAGTATGTACGAGTACATTATATTCGTATATTTTTTATCAATCAGCTGGTCCTATGCGCTTTGGTGGCGGTCTGCGCTGGTAGCGCGGTCCGCGAGAAGCGCGGCTACAGCAGCGGCTGGAGCGGCTACAGTGGAATAAGCGGCGGTTGGAGCGGTGGCTACGATGGTGGATACGAAGGTGGATACTCCGTACCTACCACAAAGGTCATCGCCGTTAAGAAGGTGGTGAACGTACAACGCGAGGTCAGCGTACCGAAGTTGATCCATGTACGCAAGGTCATCTCCGAGCCTAAAGTCATCGTTGTCAAGAAAGTTGTGCCAATTTCCAATGGTTGGTCTGGTGGATACTCCGGCGGATCTGGTTGGTGGTAATTGTTCTAGTCAATTAGATGGGTTAATGCGATTTTTATATTGTAAATAAACATTTATTTTACGTATTTACTTTTTAATTCTACCTACATACACTCTCGTCTGTATCCTCGAATAGTCACGTAGACACAGGATAAATGATGGTGTTCATCACATAATTATTTGTATTCGATGAGAATCGATGGCAACTGACGACTTCTTGCAACAGTCAGGGTCAATAACCGCTAGACCAAAAGGTCTGTCTGGTATATAACAATAAGAAAACTAGGAGTACATGATCGGGAGAATTGATAAATAGGAGCGTACCGAATAGTAGAAAAGGGTTTTTCGTCAGCACTAGAAATATTCTTGTGTAGCGTGGTCTTTACTAATATGTATAAAACAGACACAAAGAAGACCCAGATTCAGAATAATAATTTGTGATTCACATAAAGTGTTATTCCACGTAGTGTATGAACCCTCAACACAGCGCAGTACTCAATTCAGCTCGCTCAGTGACCGCTTAACCACTACGCCATGTGTGCAGTCGATCACAGTCATGCACACAATCGATTACTTGCACTCTCTGACCTTATTTCTGTTATCCAGCACAACTCATTTTATGGAATGGAAAATGGTTTCAAATTTTTCCTTAACTTCTTTTCTCGTCTTGACCTTTCTTAATTGAGAACGTAAATACATTTAACAACGCCAGTTTAAGCCACGTTCTATTTTCTGTTTTTTTTTTAAATTACTGGCATTCGCAGTACTTTGAATCAGATAAGGAAACAATCAAGAAAAATATTTAAAAACAATAGAAATTGATGAAAAGGGCTATGTCCCTTAGTTATCGATATTACCGATTCAATTCTTGGGCTGTGCGCATATAACCATTTCTGTGGCAATCTTTACCGGCCTCTAAATGTACACAATATTCAAATTATTCATTTATATTAAGTTTATTCGTTTATAAAATTCAACAATTTTAATTATCTTTATAAAGCTCACTTCAGCGTAACGTCAATTATAGTGACAATGACCTACCACACTACAATATGTTCTTATTAAAACTTAATAGATTCTACAAACTATAAGTTTAACAGTTTCCAATTATATTCAATTATTTCGATAAATATTTTTACTGAACATACCAATCAAATCAATCCATCACCATCCACTGTTGAACGAAGCTCTCCTCCAGGAGCGCCAACAATAAAGCAATAATAGCAAAATATTTATAAATTAGAAATTACATCCTCAACCATTACACATTTACAAAAATCGTTAGTATTATATTTTTGCATTGAAGCTGTTACAAAATTAGTTACAAATGTTCCATCACCAACATTGTTGGCTAAAGCTGTATCGTCAATTTCCAAATCAAGTTGTTCATTGTCGTCATTGCTTTCAATGTGTCTCTTAAATTTAAGCAGCTAGAAGCTGATACCTTCAATCCAGACATGACATATTCAGATCTTCACACTACACTAAAATGACAATCGGTGTCAAAAAACTTGTTAAATATTTTTCATGTGTTAAGTAAGGTGACGTTGGCGCGTTAAACTCTATTTAAAATAATGGTAAAAAACTATTGCTGACTTAATTATATAAATATTTATTGAGTAAATTTATAGTTGGATTATATATTCATAGATTAGTTTGGGTGCAGTAGTTATTAATGTTTGATGTTAATGACATTTAACTTTAAATTTGAAAATTTGAAAGCCTCGACTCTCCAAAATATTTACATATGAACTAAGTTGATTTTTACGTCTGTTATATATTTATTAAGTTTTTCTATTATTATAATTTAGTTGGAAAACGATATTAGATCACGTTTCTCCATAAGTAGGGCGGTCATTTTTGAAAATCAAGTTGTTTGCCCTGCTTCCACAGACTGATGCGGAAGGAAACTAAATGAGAAAATAAATTATTGTACATATAACATGGGCGTTAGGTGTTGCTGAAATATCATTTTTGACATTTTATATTAGCCATTATTCTTATTATTAAATTACATTCACATGTTCAAGAATTACATATAGCACAAATTATAGGTGATTATACATTAAAATTAAGAAAAAACATGTCAATTAAACATAATTTTTTATGGTTTTTTAGTGAAATATTTTTAGAAAGATATATGATACTATTATATATGATACTATTGAGATAAATGAGAAAGTTATATAAACAAAATCAAAATAAAAAAAAAACAAAAAATGTTGATATATTTTTTTTGTCTTTATGAAACAGCAGCAAACTTTATTACAATTTTCATTTAAATGTAAAATAACAGTATTTCCTGAAGATTGTACAAATTACAGCAACGTTGGAATTTCTTATTTTCGTCATATACATATTTTTCAAATATTTGGAAAGAACTGGTGGAAGATGAAGTGAACAGTAATTCATTAAAAGTAATTTTATAAAATTGACAACAAGGAATATGCATGATTCATCCGAAATATAAACTAATACCTAAGCTAAAAACAATATAAAAATCACTCATTTTCGAGCGATTTAAACACAACTGGCTCCCGTACCAGAGCAACAAATTGCGGGTCACACACGTGCTATCTCATGTGGTGATCGAATCCACAACAACACTCAGTACATTAAGAAGAGACATGACTCCAACCACTACGCCCTTAGTACAATCAAGATCATAAAATCGTGAAAAGGTTTTTATATGAAAAACTACCCATAAGTAAATTATCAATGGTGTTACGAAACATCTTTAGACTGTAGTGATCCCTTATTAATAGATGGGTTATGTCCTGATTTACCACCTTAGTTGTATAAAGACAAAAATGCAACATAGGGTCGGCAGAAGTAAGTAGCCAGCGTTAATCACATAGTTTAATAGTCTGGCGTGTAAATAGGGTCTGGGCTGTCCTTAGACGAGGATCATAATAGAGCTTTATATTACTGTCATCATAGATAAAGCTAATTGCTGATATTAATGTAATAATTGATTCGAATGTGAGTCCTTTTAGAAAGAACTGCATCAAATCACTTGTTGAAAACAATTATGAAGTCACTAATAATGAAGTCACATAAGTTATTTCATTATCAAGGTGACTTGTGTCATCGTCTGTCTATCACCTTATTTAGCGATAGAACTTCCGTTTAACTGTATATTCTATAACAAACATAAGTTCTAGACACAATTATACAAAAAAATAACAAATATCACATATTAAATTATTTTTATTATCCTATATTTAAATGACAGTGGTCTGTAACATAAATGCATAATGAACCCCAATGCGTCAGTTTGTCTGGTGGCGAGGACACGCTTGCGCAACACGCTGCGCTCCAACTATATATACTCACCAGGGGACTCAACACAACATCACACAACAACCACACATCACTTCAACAACATGAAATCCTTCGTGAGTAAACACATTTATTAAATTAAAAAAAAGGCAAAGTTACACATCATCTTTTCTTGTCTTTTCTTTTCTTTACACCTCGACATGTCTGTCCATCTAATTTTCTAACTGTTACTCCAGTTTCAACCATATTTATGTCCCTGTCCCGCTTCTGAAACCGTGGAATTTTATAACTTATGTTAATCCTCAATAATTATTCTATTCATTACAAATGAATCATACTTATCTGACGGATAGTTTCTGAGATTAGCACAACAAACAAGCTATTAAGTTTCATTGTATTAGTATGTATGAGTACATTATATTTGTATATTTTTATCAATCAGCTGGTCCTGTGCGCTTTGGTGGCGGTCTGCGCTGGTGGCACGGTCCGCGAGAAGCGCGGCTACAGCAGCGGTTGGAGCGGCTATAGTGGGCTAAGCGGCGGTTGGAGCGGTGCCTACGACGGTGGATACGAAGGTGGATACTCTGCACCTGCCACAAAAGTCATCGCCGTTAAGAAGGTGGTGAACGTACAACGCGAGGTCAGCGTACCGAAGTTGATCCATGTACGCAAGGTCATCTCCGAGCCTAAAGTTATCGTTGTCAAGAAAGTTGTGCCAATTTCCAATGGTTGGTCTGGTGGATACTCCGGCGGATCTGGTTGGTGGTAATTGTTCTAGTCAATTAGATGGGTTAATGCAATTTTTATATTGTAAATAAACATTTATTTTACGTATTTACTTTTTAATTCTACCTACATACACTCTCGTCTGTATCCTCGTATAGTCACGTAGACACATAATAAATGATCGTGTTCATCACATAATTATTTGTATTCGATGAGAATCGATGGCAACCGACGGGAGAATTGATAAATAGGAGCGTACCCAATAGTAGAAAAGGGTTTTTTGTCAGCACTAGAAATATTCTTGTGTCGCGGGGTCTTTTCTAATATGTATAAAACGAACACAAAGAAGACCTAGACTCAGAACAGTAATTTGTGATTCACATAAAGTGTTGTCCCACGTAGGGTTTGAACCCTCAACACAGCGCAGTACTCAATTCAGCTCGCTCAGTGACCGCTTAACCACTACGCCATTCGTGCAGTCGATCACAGTCATACAAACAAATGATACTTGTACTCTTCAACATTATTTCTGTTATCCAGTACAACTCATTTTATAGAAAGGACCAAAACTTAAGATTTTTCTGGAACTTCTTTGCTCGTCTATATCTTTTGTATGTGGTAAAATAAACACACCTATTACCACCATGTTGGCTAAGATTATTTTCTATTTTTTTTAATTACTGATATTCGCAATATTCTAAATCGGATAAAAATACAGTTAACAGAAATAAAAAAAATATATTTAAAAAAAAAGGAATTGATAAAAAGGGATATACCCCTATCACCTGTTTAACATACCACCAGCCATTGCCATGTTACAATTGAATTACTCATTTGTAGATTTCAATAATATTTTTGAAATAATCAGTTTTTATGATCTTGGTAATACAGTGCAAAGTCAATTATAGTGACTCCTAGCACCCTCTACAGTCAGTACTAACTTAACAGTCTTCAATCACTACCATAAATATGTATAAATATACAAACAATGGTAAAATGTTCATAAATAACAAATTACGTCCTTAACCATAAAATATTTACAAAAATCATTAATATTAAATTTCTACATCTACTCTCCGTTACAAAATTAGAGATTCTAATGTATTGACTTTTGTATGTTCAGGTAAAATCTGATTATACTGAAAATGTTCGATCATCAATATTGCCAAGTTTCTCGGTATCATCAACTGCCAAATCAGTCAATCAATCAATTTCAATATATCTCTTAAATTCAAATAGCTAGAAGCTGGCACTAAAATGACAATCGGTCTCAAAAAAGTTACTGAAAACTTTTTATTTTTTCAGTAAAGTGGTGTTGATATCTACACTTGTAAAAGATTTTTATTTTTATTTAAGAGCCTGCCAAAGTTACTACTCTGTCTCTCCAACAGTTGTGGTCACCATACTCAATACGAATGCAGATAGTGCAGTATGGTGACTCACACCGCAGTGGCTTAGTGAGATCTTTTCTACGCCCCGCTTGGCGACGTAAAGGCATGACAATCGTCGTAGCTGTCTAAGGTTTACACATTTACCACGATAATTGTCATTCCTGCATCAATGGACCACCGGTCTCGCACTCCCCAACGAAACACGACAGCACATAATAGTAGAGGAGCCTTAGAAGGGATTCCGGGATTTATTCGAGCGCGGCAGATTAATATACAGGGGGATACCTTGTACTCTATTAAGTACTTACACCAAATATGAGACTTCTATATATGATCGCACGTCAAGGATAAAGGATCAGATTAGTAAAAAAAATTGATCATCAAACATTTTCGAGCGCGTCAGATTAAGATAAGATGAGGTAGTTATATGCTAAAACGTGTAAATTTCACTAATCTGACAATTTGAGTGAGACGTAAAGAAGGGGGAGGGCTACAAAATTGTAAAAAAAAACGTCACTTCGACATTCTGGAGTGCGGCTAAATTTTTTTTATTTTAAACGGACTAATTCAAGGATTGCGAAAAATATATAATCTGACAATTTCCGCAAGCTGAAGCAACAAAAATTTATCGATAAAGTTTAATGCGTGCAGCTACGTGAGGCCTATATTCCCCTCTCCGCGCTACTATTCCTCCCTCACAATTTAATTTTTTATAATTATTTTCTCATAAACACAAATATTCTACTTTAAAAAAACATGTACTTTCTCATTTGCATGCTATTTCCTGAGCTTTTCAATTAATTAAGTTCAATAGTTTAAAAAAATACAAAAAACCATTTTTTAATTATCAAATTAGCGAAATCCCTCTAGACAATTGTCAGATTATGAGATAACACGTCTAGTGCATCAAGATGAACCATATATATCTCAATCTGACGCGCTTGAGTATTTCAAAATGACCAATTTTTTTTGCACATTCTAATAACGGCCATGACTTTGTGTCAGATCCAAATCGTCAGATTATTATATAAGAGCATTTTTTTAGGTTCACTAAACATCCCCTTCGAAAATCTGAGGTGCTCGATAAAGATTTTTTTTTCATTTCTCACCCCTACGTACGACCACCCCCATCACTGAAACAATCAGATTACCATATGTACATTTTTAAAAATACGTAGGACATATATAATATCATTTTCTGACACGTTCGAGTATGTCCATGTAACTGTTTTTTTTACATTTTTGAAAATCTATAGCCGCTCCCCCACTGATGAGATGGTATGTTTTATATGTCATTTTTCTTTTCATCATCTAAGCTTCACAACCGAATAGGTCTCTATGACGCTCGAGTAAATCCCGATTTAGCATCGTGGCCTCCCGTACTATAAACACCACTAGGATGTGTCCGGGGGGATTTCCGCACTTGTAAAAAAAGTCTCTGTTAAAGAAAATTGTTAGAACCTTTTGCCTACTCAATTAAATAAATACTTATTGAGTCAATTTGTAGTTTTTTAATACATTCATAGAATTACTAAGGTGCAGTAGTTATAAATATTTGAATGAATGACATTTTAACTTTAAAAATATAATATTTTAGAATTATGAATAATAGATTAACCAAATTGTTTACATAACAACAAAGTCGATATTCACAGCTGTCAATATTCTTGAATATACGGTACTAATGCCTTAAATATAACTTCACATAGTAGCTAATGAAATTAGCATAACTCACTAAACATTATATGCACATTAAGTACATACATACATAGGTGGACTTCATATCTAAAGTACTCTCTGCCGGTCAACCTTTGGATGGTGCAGAGAAAATAGCAAGTAAGTGCATTCCAGGTGATGTTGGTTTGTAATATATCGAGTACATGTATACAAACTTTAACACATACAAAAGTAATGTATTAGAACAAGAACAATAGACGTTGAAATATTTGGCAAGGGCCATATAGCGACATGGGGTCGATGACGGGAACAATATTATGTTTAATGTGCCTGTCGGCGCCACATTTTACTATTAAATTTTAGGAAGTTATTAGATTAGTTATTATAAGAAAGTATTAAACTGACATCAAATAATTAGAAGGTTGATTAGAATGTTATACGATTATAAGTTCTGTTAAAAAAGAAATGAGCAGTCTTGCGTAGTCGAGAGTGGGATTTCACGAAAAATTACGGAAATCGATAACGAATTGTCCGTTTACTTTCGAAGTCGTTGGTTTGCGTACACAAGCAAGTGATGAATATTTACAATACAAATTCTAATATATCGTATTATATTTTATCTAAAACAATCACTTGTCTATCTATAATAATTTAATACAATAGTTTTAAATAACTATTGTACGAAACGGTCGCTAATAGGTGCCGATTCGAACTGACGTTTACGTTGTTATAAGGCTAAATGAGCAATGATGGGTGAAGACATAAAAATACGTTGCAGCCTTTTGAGTATCCCCCCACTACCCATTTGGAAGGCTCGTGCCTCCGGCAAATTCACTCGGCCCATATATGCCGAGTTACAAATCTCCCACTGTTAGTATGCCTATATCATGGCGACATATAGCCTAACCTTAGTTTATACAATACAAATCATGTTAAGGTTTGTAAATATTATCCAAAGCACAAACGCTACACATTATCTTACCTATTTATAACTTGATTGTCGTTTGATAATTTCAGACGAGAGTTTTAATTTATGTCACTATCCACGTTTTGTCATAACTTATTTTAACGCCATCTAGCAAAAACCAAGTGAACTATATAAAGATTTCTGTGATTTAAGAAGTTTTTGCGTTGAATAGTACAATGTTACAACAATCCATCAGCTAATTGGTCTGCAAGGCCTTAACTCTGCAAAGACTTAACGTGGTTGTCAGCTTCTGCTTTCAAGTCTTTTAAATATTACGTTGAATTGAATGGAATGAAATATTTCATTCAATCATTTCTATAATGTCAATAATAAAGTCTCTTAAGCTTTATAATAACTTCCGTCAGAAGCTTAATATTTGAAATGGGTTTATTACGTGATACTGTTGCAGTAGCCACAGTGTTTTATGGTACGAGTTCCTTGGATTAAAGTTGAATAACCTCGGTGACTACCTCCACCAGTGAATATTCCTGAGTGTGGTGTGTGATTCATTATTGCGTCATTTTACTGCCCCACTTCCTTTCTAGTTATAAAATAGCGACTTTTCTTTAATTTGTGAAAGAAGATAGGACTTAGGAATCGCATACAGTGACAACAGGAGGGGAATAATCATACACGTAATAGCATTCTAAAAAACAATATATGTAATAATAAAAATATTCTTACAAATTTCACACACGGCTGTCTGATTCGAAATTAAGTAGAGTCTGTGCTTCGGTAAACAAAATGTTAATAAATCTCCTTAATTATTTCTAAATACATACATACTCGGACATGTTACTGACAAATTACACCCAGACACAGAACAAGTGCTTGTCTTCATCACACAAAGATTTGTCCTGGGTGAGAACTGAACCTACGACTCTGGCTTACCTGTCAGGATTACTAACCACTAGACCAACAGGCCCATCAGATGTGCAGGTTAAGCGATCACCTCGCCGCTGTTCATTGTGTTAAGTGTTGTGAGTTCGATCTCTATTTGAGCAAACCCTTTGTGTGATGCACATATTGTTTTTATGAGTTTGGGTGTTCTTTGTATCCGTTTCTTAACTCCGACTTAGTTTTCCTTTAAAAGGATCTGTGACACTTTTATTTCATGAAATTTGAGAACTGGATTAATCAATATTGTCCTCAATACTCAGGTAAGATGTTACACTAATACTGCCCTATAAATTTAAATTTTTCAGTGATAAACAACTAGAGAGAGAGGTTTTTTGTTAACACTCGTTATGATTTTACAAGTATAACGTCTATCACATCATCCGGATAGAGCCAAGTATACTTACGATGATACACCTAGATGATTAGAGAGGGTCGAATTAAAAGATAAATGTAAGTGCAAGTGCTTTTCTAACTGAAACTGAAAACATCTAAGTCGGATTCATTAAGTTCGATAAAGGGCAGTCCTTCGAAGATCTTTGTCTTATCAAATCCAAATGAATCGTTGATTCTTTTGAGACTTTTTTACCATCACATTTTTTCCAACAAACACAAACATTTTGAAACATTTCTGATCTTTGTAGGTTAGAATTTCACACCAGTGACAATGACTCCTAATGCAGTCTGTGTGAAGGTTGTGCGGGTGCGATTGTAGCGCATGATGATTGCACTCGTGTTCAGCGGGACCGAGAGCGCGCTTGTGCAACAGACTGCGCCGTCCGTATATAAACGAGCCGGGAGTCTAACACAGCATCACATATCAGCTGATAACTAGAACACCGACATGAAATCTTTTGTGAGTATCTACAATGTTTATTCTAACTACATGATTTTGTAAATGAGAATGTTAATTTATTAAATTAAAACTAACTATACCCACAGTCCTCAGTTGTGAAGGGTTTCGAAAAGTTGACAAGGTAACTTTTATTCATAAAAAGATCCAAAATGTTCAGTAGTTTATTGAATCTGTGACAAATTTTCTCTCGCTTTTCATTTGCGAGTACTTTCGTTTAAAGGGACGAAAATACTAAAGCCGTGCGAACACGTGCCATGTAACATGAATACACGGTTACTGTATGGTCCCTCATTTTTATTGAAATAAAACGTAATCGGTTCAAACATTGTCTTTAATATTTTAATATTAGTATATGCATATTAAATTTATTTTGGCAAAATTTGGAAGGGTGGAGTTGGAGTGGTTTTTGTAATATAACCATTGTGTTCAGGTGGTCTTGTTCGCTCTGGTGGCGGTTTGCGCTGGTAGCGCTATCCGCGAGAAGCGTGGCTACAGCAGCGGCTGGAACGGTGGTTACGGCGGTGGACTCAGTGGTGGCATCAGCGGCGGCAGTGGTGGATATGGCGGAGGCTTCTCAGCACCTGCTGCTCAGGTCGTCTCCGTCAACAAAGTGGTGAATGTACAGCGCGAGGTAAGCGTGCCGCAGGTGGTGCACGTGCGCAAGATCATCTCCGAACCGCGCGTCGTCACAGTCAAACAATTGGTGCCCGTCTCCAGCGGCGGTGGATACAGCGGCGGACTCTCCGGTGGATTCTCTGGTGGTCAGAGCGGTGGATATTCTGGTGGATTCGGTGGTGGTCACAGCGGTGGATATTCCGGTGGATTCGGTGGTGGTCACTCCAGCAGTGGTTGGTGGTGAATAAACTAGTCAAAGCGAAAGCGTCACAGGGTTTTGATAAATAAACTTTTACTTATCAAACATTTTATTTATATATCCTCCAACTCTCGTTTTTAAGAACAATAAAATAACCAAGTTACTAGGTATTCTGCGATGAAATAGTTTGTAAGACGGTCACAGTTAACGTCAGTAACCTGAGAAGAAACGAAGTACAATGGTGTTTATACATACACAAGGTTATCAAATGTAGGTACAAAATAATTTTCAATCATAAAAGTCACAGAAAGATTATAAATTTGTGAGTAATTAGATAATGAGTAATGATAAGAATCTAAAATTATAAATATCTTGAACTTAATGCAGCGAAGCACAGGTCCACTGCAAAATATTTTAACACAGCGCTATAAAGAGAAGAAAACAGAAAGATGAGTTCTCTTTGTTTGCCTATTTACCTACTATATAACTGTAGATAGGAAACGATTGATTGGATAAATATCTTTGTTTATATTGAACCCTACTGCAACAAATTTGGAAAAAGGGAAGGGAAAACTTGATACAAGCCCTATATGCTACTATGTCGCGGCAGGCCAAAACCTTGTTTCTAAGGAGAGAACTAAGGTCTAGCAGTGGATTGTTAAGGGCCGTTGATGTGATGCGTGATGTTAGAGTAATTTTTTTCTCAAATGTTAAGTGTCGATGTGATTGATGAATTTTTTTGGTTAAACAAGAATACCAACTAGTTATATACAAGTAGCTGAGAAGTAGGCAATCAGAATCAACATGCATTGGGATCACCTAAAAATGAACAAGAACCGAACTGAAAACAACTTAACTAGGAGCTAGCTTGACATCGTGTCGTTCCCGTACGTCATCGGTCGCTCACCCAGCTTAGATGCCGCACCTCGGTCAATAGCTAGTTTATGATTTTAACACTCGGAATTATCGAAATCATCCCTTGAACTCTTGAGCTCACAGTGCAAACTATTTCCATACTAAATCTTATCCAAATCGATTCAGCGATTATTGATTCTCCATACAATTTTTCCCCCATAAGGGATGATTTCGGGAATAAAAACTATTCAAAATTATCTTTGGCAAGACTTAAACTATGTCCATACTAAATTTCTTCTAAATCGTTTTAGTGGTTACTGAGTACCTGTACTAACTCCTCCTCATTTTTCACCACCTTAAAGAGCACCACCCTAGGATAAAAACTATCCTGTGTCGTGTAAAAACATAATCTAAATCGGGTCAGCAGTTTAAGCTAAGGCGTGAAGAGGTAACAGATAAAGAGACAAACACTTTCGCATTCATAATATCAGTTAAAAAAATATTTTAGCATGCAGGAACAACATAACGTCATCGATATGGAGCGCCGTGCGTCTCTGAGATACGTGCGTTCGCTACGAGTAACTGAAAGTTGAATACTAAAAACAATTTCACTGATAGTGACATAGATTATAGTTAATTATGATAAATAATGTACTTTATGGGTAAATGTCAACATTTGTGAACCAAGAAGACAAATTCATCAGTTGCATGCTTCATGGCAATGCGCTGGGCGAAAGGTTGCAATTTAAAGAATATTATGTATTACAAAAATATTTGAGTTCAGTAGTTCTGAAATTATGTTTAGACGAATTGATAACGTATATTATATACGTGTTATGAGGAGATAGCTCGAGATAGACAAAAACGCAACAGCGACAGTAGTTTTTTTACATTTTTGATTCTTTAAGCTGATGAAACTTTTTTAATCATTAACTGATTGAAATGAAAAAAACACTTAATTTTGAGTGAAGTTTGCCACAATACATAAGCGATAAAAGTATTCAAATCGGTTAAATAACTTCTGAGATTAGCACACACAAACACACAATCAGATAAACAGGCAAAACTTCTAAGAACTGTTATTTTGAGTTCTGTTACTTGAATAAAGACCCTTCATTAGTTTTTCGTCAACATCTTTAATGTACAAACATCAATTTGTCACAATTTTTTTATATGTACATATATGCATTTACATCTTTTATATGTGATTAATAAACATATACGTACATCTACTGATGCCTATGTCCAAAAGTAGGAGGTAAAGACGTTTTGCCTCTCACATTTTGCCCATTAGGGTTTTATTCCCACTTACATGATACGAAGTAATAACGTCTACATTAATTTATCAACGTGTTACGGATACATAAACAGAAAAGTAATACATTGATTTGTATAAAAAGAAACATTGAGACTATGTCCATACTCGTACTTGTGAGACAATACTATTGGTCTAAAATTATTTGTAATGGACCGACAGTTTTGATTTCGGCCATTTTCGACCAAAAAATGTTGTTTCGGCCTTAGTTACGGTTTCGGTCAAAAATGTTCGAAACTTTCGGACGTGCCGAAACTCAGGTGTTCGTAAATTATCTTGGATTGTTCAGCTAACTTTTACACAACTATTTTTAAATTGCAAATACCTCGGTGTGTGTAAATTGCAAATGTCGTTATTTTTAGCGTAACTTTATAAGCCTGTTATAGTAACTAAGTGTGGCGCACGATTGTGGCCCTGTATGCGGAATCTATTAGGAGATAATCTGTGTGTTAAAGTCATGTTTTACATATAAACGATTAACATACAGACGGGATTTGTCATAAAATCCTGAACTCTGTGTGAGCTGATTTTCACAGATGTTTTGCAAAATATGAACGAAAAAAAGACTGTAAAAAAAAAGACAACCTTTATATTTCATAATTTGTAACTTCATGACTAAATGCATTTTTACTCCTACCCTTTTACTAGATTCGAAACGAATGATATAGGTTGTTTATTGCGACTTCAGGATGAAAGATACTCGTTTTTAATTCGTTCATTCAGTCCAGTCAGCCCTTGACACTTAACCACCGTAAATCACTGTATTGCCTCCTCTACACTACTCGTGAAGTTGGACGATATTGGACAAATACAATAGTATAGAGAGGCACATCGGCTTACCTCGTCAAACATAACCTCGCCTCGGGCGACTTTCCAGAGTACTTCGCCGAGGAACTTCCCAAGTAGTGTAGAGGAGTCATATGATTTATGGTATTCTGTGTTCTCGTAAAAACACTTACGACGAATTATTGTAATAATAATATTATAGAACGATATTTGTCTTGAAATTTTTTTAGTGATATGCTAATAATCTAGGCTTAATGCGTTTGTTATAACAAATAGAAATAGTGTGAACAAATGTTGTCGCGTTGCAAGACTTCATGTTGTAATAAAGCCCACTAATTTTATTTGGAAAAGTGACAATATTAGCTTGTCTTGTGTAATATATCTGAAACTGAGTGCATTCACTGTCTTTTAATTTTATTAGGTCATCGGTATCAGTATTCAAAATGCCACGAACGACGTTCACAGCTCTGCAATATCCTGACGTCGTAATAATTTGCGGTTATCACTATCACAACGGCGTATTGGCTTTACGGACATACAGAAGGCATAAATCGTATATGTCCTACAGACCGCCGAATTTTTTTAAGGCGGTACCTAGATTAGGATTGCTGAAATAACCACCTGAATTAAACCATATCTAACATAATTTATTGGTTTTAAAAAGCAAGAGATTTTGATTGATAAGGAGAATGTAAAGTTCGCTCGTCACGGCGGTGTGTCACGGCGGTGTGTCGCGGCGGCGTGTCGCGGCGGTGTCGAGTGGTTCGAAACTATGATTTTAGTGACTTGAGACCAATTTCGATTCTTTTACTTTTTTCTTAATATGAATAGATAGAGCTCGTTAACCTCAATAGCAATTACATATATGTATATATTTTTTCGTATAGTTTATGGTTTGGGCATAAAAACGTTTTATTTTTTTAGTATGGACTGGAATAGATAAAATTTAATTTATATTAAGTATCGTATAATGCTGTCTTAAAATCTTGTTATTCTTAAGTTTTGTCTAGTCTACTATCAATTCGTCTTATGAACATATGTGTAAAATTGTAACTTTGTCAAATACATGGATCGAAAAGACTGAAAAAATACACCAAATAAAAAGTTAGATTTTTATTAACGTAAGTTCTTTTTAGTTAAATGAAACATGATGTAGTAAGTCCACGTAATCATACACACAATTACTTAACAACTAACAACAGTGCATTTAAAACGCATCTAATTAGCTTAAATTTGCTTATGTAATTAATATTTAAATATGTAGATCTACCAATTTTCATTTGTATGTTTAACGACTAGAGTTCTTTTATTATTATATGATATTATTATCATCAGTTTTATTATATATATTTTTTCAATTTTTTCGATTCGTTTGTTTGGTAGAGTTGCAACGTTATGCACGTGTTTATAGCACCAATTGAAAGTAAACTAGATAGAGTTTAAGAAAATATCGTTTTAAAGCCTGATAAAAGGGTACTTAGTAGAAATTTAATGTTATTTCATTCGCTACACCGAAAAAAAAATAGTACACATTTTTCTACCCAAACTATAAAGTTAAAAAAAAAATCAATTGGCAATTGCACTTTTTTTTTTTTTTTTTTTTTATACCACGACGGTGGCAAACAAGCATACGGCCCGCCTGATGGTAAGCGGCTACCGCAGCCTATGGACGCCTGCGACACCAGGGGCATCACGTGCGCGTTGCCGACCCTTCAAAAACCTATTAACCCCCCTCTTGAAGAACCCCATGCTGTAGTTTCCAGGGAAAACCGTGGCAGGGAGCTCATTCCATAACGGGATTGTTCGCGGGAGAAAATTTCTCTGAAACCGCACTGTGCGCGACCATTTAGGTTCCAATGTATGTGGATGAGCTCCCTGACGATGGCGAGCGGTGCGATGGTAGAATGTGGCTGTGGGCATCATATCAAACAATTCTTCTGAACACAACCCATTGTAGAGACGGTAGAGTACACACAGGGAGGCAAAGTCTCTCCTAAGACTTAGTGGCTCGATACCGTCCGTGAGATCAGGATCGTCGACTATTCTCACAGCACGTCTCTGGACTGAATCGAAAGGCTCAAGCTGGTACTTCGGTGCTCCCGCCCAGAGATGACAGCAATACTCCATGTGAGGCCGAACTGTGAGGCGTCGCTTTGATGTCACCGATATTACAACGCTACCGTCTATACATATAAACAACGGTGTTTTGATTTTTATACTTTTTATTCAAATGTTCACCTAAACTATGGTAACACTTTTATAATGTAATATTATCTCATCTCATCTCATTTCAGCCAAAAGACGTCCACTGCTGGACATAGGCCTCCCCCAAGGTGCCAGTCGAGTGCCGCCCGCATCCAGCAGCTTCCTGTGACCTTCACCAGGTCGTCATACCACCTTGTAGGGGGCCTACCAACGCAGCGTTGCCCAGTACGCGGTTGCCATTCCAGAACTTTATGATCCCATCGGCTATCGTTTCTGCGTGTAATGTGCCCCGCTCACTGCCACTTACTTACACTTACACTATTGACAATATTGGTGACCTTGGTTTGTCTGTGGATCTCCTCATTCCTGATTCGATCACGCAAAGAAACGCTGAGCATTGCCCTCTCCATTGCTCTTTGGGTGACTTTTAGCTTTTTTATCAAGTCCATAGTGAGTCTACATACACATACTCTGTGCCGTAAGTCATCACTGGCAACACACAGTGGTCAAAGACTTAAGTCTTGAGACACTGCGGCATTTGTGACGAGAAAACGTTACTTAGCTTCCCGAACGCTGCCTAACCTTGCTGGATTCGACGATTGGCCTCTTTATCGAAGTTGGACCTACCTAACTGGATAGTTTGTCCTAGACACACGTAGTCGCCAACCACTTTGTAGGTAGATTTTCCCATTTTCACTGGAGTGGGTGAGACATGGGCATTCGATATAATTTTTGTCTTAGCCATATTCATTTTTAAACACACTCGTTTAGAGACTATTGAGGTCATCAAGCATTGTGCTAAGATCTACCACGGTCACGGTTGAAACCGTGTTAGATAATATAATATAACAAAAAGAAAAAGAAAGAAAGATCGATTATAAAAGAAAAATATGTTTGTCAAGCATTCTAATGTAATTTTGTCTTTTTATTTTATTCAACACTGTGTGTATATTTGTGCTAACAAATGTATAAAACATACACTAGATTTCAAAACGTTTAGAACAAAAGGATTCACATTCAAATTATAATAATGTTGCAATACTCTAAAACAAAAGAGTGCAACGCAATAATTTAAGATTAATTTAAAAATACAAATATAAGGCCTCTATGATCTCGTTTTGGTCGCTGAAAATGACAAATGACAAATGATAAATGTCAAATCAGAGCGTATCTAATAAACCATATCATAATCAATTGATTATAAAATGGTTTATTCTTTTCATATTATTTCATTCCTTCATTACAATGTAATAACTTAAATGCCTTCGTATATCATTAGTTGAATCTTTAACAAAAAAGTGCGGACGTGTGAATGTCTCGCAAGACACGCGCATGCGCGACGCGCCGCGCCGCGACGCTCTGCACCATAATGTACTTTCATTGTTTCAACATGACATTCACACTGATTACTACACGATAACGAACCACTGAACACAGCCTTCGTTTTATCATATCTCGATCAACGCTTTATGAAATAATATAATTACATTTGTTAAAAATAGATATAATTTTTTACCACTTTTATCCCGATAACTAGTGTTGTTGAGAAATACCAAATATCCGCACTAATCTATAACTGTGTTGCGTAGTTTGCAGCTGCAGCCTTCCTTTCGTCTCATTCAACCTTGAGGCTAATACATCGGACCTTCATTACCTTCCTAATAAATAGTCTAATATGGGTATTTCAATTGAACCTCACAATTTATGTTATTCGTAAGTACTAGCAATTATATGTGGATATTAATTGCGACAGTACCTACTGTGTCTGTATCTACATAAAATCTTTGATTAGCTGTCGAGATGTGAGCGCTAGTAGGTTAAAATAATAGAACCATATTATAGTACAAATGGGCAGGTTTCAAGCAACTCTTTAGTTGATTTTCACCGAATCAATTACAATATAGGAACACAAGCCTAAGCCAACAAGTCTCTGGCAAAATTTAAAAAGAGAATTCTGAGAACAGTCTACCTTGTCCCTATAACCTTTGCCAAACCACAGATAGAGTTGTATCTTCTTTTAAACATTAAGTTCTACCTGAAACTAGTTACATATTTTACAAATGTTGTCCACATCCCAACTTACAATTAGTTCCACTCGGTTTACGTTTGTAAAGTATATTATTACCAGGTAACTTTCCGTTTACCTCTTTTAGTATATTGCGTCTAATTGTCTACCGAACTGAAAACATTTATCTAACTAAATAGCTCTCGTAGTCATATAAAATGGTTCTAACGACATTTACCAAGAGTTTTCTCTTCGATATAACTCTACACATTACAAATACACGTTAAAAATTATTAAATAATGATATAAGTAATAGATAACCTTTATTTACCTCACACACGGCTGTCTGATTCCAAATTAGACAGAGCCTGTACTATGATAACCTGACAGCTGATAAGCATATTAAAATATTTCTAAATACCTACATATTGTAGATAAATTACACACAGACACAGAACAAATAATAGTGCTCGTCACACAAATATTTGTCCTAGTTTTGAATCGAACCCACGACCTCCGGCTTAGCAATCAGCGCAACCAACCACTAGACCAACAGGGTCCTCAAAAGTAAGAGATAGAATGTCATTTGTTCCAAAGTATGGTTCAAGCCCGTAATAAGTTTACTAAGATTAAGTTTGAGTGTGTACTAGTCTAAATCTGTCCGTTTGTGGCGTAACAAACAGGGTTAAACGGATCCACATAGAGCCTTCAGAGAGCCTTATGTCCAGCAGTGGACTATTAAAAGCTTGAGATAGTAATTCTAAAAAATCTGTTCGTAAAATGCTATGTCAACGATTTTCCTATATGATCTAGGGAGAGATAGGTCTCTATCATCTGGAATCAGAAGCATACTGAACTCCTTACTAGCTATAGTTAACAGAAGTAGTTAGTTAGTAGTTTCTAGGTAGTAGAGCCACGCTGATTTCAGCACGAGCTGGCCGGCTCGACCGGGGCAGTACTACCCTTCCACAGAAGACCAACCTAAAGCATCACCATCCGTGTTGTCGTGTTGCGTTGGTGAGTGTAAGACCGGAGGCCCATCGATGCAGGGGTGACAGTTATCATGGTAACTGTGTAAGCCTTACACTGTCACAATGACTGTCATGCCTTTTACGTCACCAATCGGGGTGTGAAAACGCATCTCACAAGGCCGCCATAGTATGGGTCACCATACTGCGTTGTCAGCATTTGCAATGAGTATGGTGACCACAACTCTTGGATTCTATTCATGCCTTCCATCAGGCAGAGTAGAGTCACTTTGGTAGGCTTTTAATATAGAAAAAAAAACAGAAGAGCTTCTAAAGTGAACCTGACTTCATAGCTCAGTAAGCCATTCTAATGTACTCTTAAACTCAATTTTCCAAATCTTTATCTACAACAGCGTAAAAGTAATAATTTACTTAATGTATTTCTACATGAAACATAACTTTATTACATGAATAACATCAGATAAAGCAATTAGGAACATTTAATTAATGATATTAACATAACTTCAAATGCACTTAAATTCATTGCGACACGGTAACTGAAACACAACACTAATTATTACATGTAATCTTTTTGTAGGACACATGGGGCGAGACGACCACAAGACTCATAAGTGCCGTTAACTATCCCCCCTTCCTCCAACAGGAATAGAAGGAAGAGAGAACTTCGGGACTCGGTGGAATGCAAAGCAAAAATTTTTAATACTCTTTTCCGTTATCTGTGAAGTTGTGTTATCACACGGCACGCTCGGTTATGCAGAAGCCTGACTCTACAAAGATGAAGTACCGATACGGTTCACATCGGTCAGAACCAGCAAGCATCTATTGTAATAAGTGGTTACAGTTGTAACTGAGTGCTTCTGAGATTAAAAAAGATATGGATGGTTTTTCTTCCTTTTATGTACTTTTTCCTTTCTTTTTTCTATTTCCTTTTTATTTTGCCATTAACGCTGTGTTCATCGTAAATACATATGTATGTATATTATTGACGTATGTTAGTAGTGTGCACGGGAACGCTGGTACCCCAAACACAAGTTAAATCTTATTCTAGGTGCCAAAGTTTATAGTAAATACTGCTTATATGTGTTATGTTTTTGAATTTTTTATGTATTTATTTTTTTGAATAGATGATTTTTGTTTTTGCAGTCGCATGATGGTTATACGAGGTTGTGACACCAACCTCTACCTACAGATGGTAGAGGTTGGTGTAACTTCATTTCTGATTCCTAATTTTGCCTGCCTCGGTGGTGCAATGGTAGCGTATGTAACTGCTGTGCTTGAAGGCTCGGGTTCGATTGGCGGGTTAGACTAAATGTTTATATGCTCTGTAAATATTTATTTCGGCGTTTGGAAGTTTTTATTTACTAAAAAAAGTATACATGTATTTATATCAGTTGTTTAGTACCCATAGTACAACTATGCTTAGTTCGGCACTACATGGTTTTTTTTTTCTTTATTTAGAGCCTGCCTAAGTGACTCTAATCTGCCTGTTGGAAAGCATGAATAGAATCCAAGAGTTGTGGTCACCATACTCATTGCAAATGCAGACAATGCAGAATGGCGACTTACACTATGGCGGCCTAGTGAGATGCTTTTTCACACCCCGCTTGAGGACGTAAAAGGCATGACAGTCATTATGACAGTATAAGGCTTACACGGTTACCACGATAACTGTCACCCCTGCATAATGGGCCTCCGGTCTCACACTCACCAATGAAACACGACAGCACGGATGCTGGCGCTTTAGGTTGGTTTTCTGTGGGAGGGTAGTACAGCCCCCGGTCGAGCCGGCCCGTTCGTGCTGAAATCAGCGTGGCTCTACTACCTAGAACTACTACCTGGTGTTGTGAGATATGTTAATTATTATGATTTATGACTCATATTTTTTTAATTATTATTTAGAACCTGCCTGATTCTGATCTGACTGATGGGAAACTTGAAAGGAATCGAAGAGTAGTGCTCACCGTTACAAATGTAGACAAAGTGATATACACTATGGTGGCCTAGTGAGATGCATTTTCACGTCCCGCTTAAAGAACCCGTGATCACAGTGGGAGGGAAACATGTGCGTTGATAGTTAATTCCAGGTTTTGATTGACTTTACGTAGAAAGGAACAGCTAAACTGTTTGGTTCGAAAGCGATGTCTACTATTCTAAAACGGTGACTGCCGAGGTTCGCACGTCTTGTTATATATGGGAAGGGAAAAGGTATTTAGAAACACATACACTCAATAAAAATATAGAGGTGGATATGGAGGTGGGTATTCTTTGTGTACGTTTCTTGTATGTTCGTAAAGTCCCCCGCGACACAGGATTTATTTCTAGTGCGGGCGTTGTCTTTTTTAAAAGAGAAAAGAGGTCTCGCAATTTCCAGCAACAGCTACTTTAACTTACATGTGTAAAAAAAGGAATAGAGAATATAACACAAAAGTGAAAATATTAATAAGATATTCAAAGGTCTTGCAAAAGCAATTCAGTAGTGTGTGACAGAATGAAGTAAAATTGCAATGTAGGCGTGTCAAGCGCGGCAGAATTTTCGACGTGTTTTGGACGCAATTGCTCATAATTCCGGTAGTTCTGTACACCTTTAAAAACGACCGTACTTGAACCATTGTGACCTAATCTATAAAAACAATCATACAATACGTATTAAACTTGAGAGCTAACTACAATGAAATGTATTTTCTGCGAGAATATTTCGATATACATATTTGATAGTGTTGTACCGCCCCTTTTTTTTTCTGTTCGGAAATCCCCCCGGATACCACCTACTGGTGGTTATGTCGGACTCGAACCGACCAAAAACCGCACGCCGTCTCAGGTACCAGTAGCCGGGGAATCAGGTGTACCCTAGAAAGGAAATCCCTGAAACCCTGACGTACCTCGGGCCATCTACATACGGCTTGCAGATGACCCCTTTTCTGCTCCAAAAGAGCGTGTGCTCCGGTAGCACGTCCTGCTGCTAGGCCTACTTCTGCTCAGGTGACGGATGGCCTCACCTATCACCCCCAGTCTAGCGCTTATGGAGGACGGAGATCGTTCTGCAATCTCCGGCGCCCGAGCCGTCCGCCGCCTCTCCCGGTCCCGCTCCAACATCTCCTTTGCAAGCATAACTTGCTCACAAAAGGAGACGGCAGAGTTCCACGCGCTCTCGCTCCGCAATATGGCGGCGATCATGCTACCGAGCGAGAGAGTTTCCACTCCGATGGCCGTCATAAGGTCACGCCTCAGCTCCGCCCACGCTGGGCATTCTGCCAGCGTGTGGAGCGCCGTGTCCACGGTCCGGCCATCGCAGTGGTGGCACTCAGGCGTTGGTTCCTTTCGGATCAGACACAGGTGATCTCCGAAGCATCCTTTTCCAGTGATCACCTGCGTCAGCCGATATGAGAGGGTCCCGTGATTCCTCTCGAGCCAATCCTCCATAACGGGTCTTACCGCCGCAATGACGGCGTGCCCGGCGCTTGGTTGCCCAAGTCGTTCCTTCCACTCCTCTATAAGGACCTGGCAGAGTTGGGTTTTCTGATTCTCGATTTCTCGAGTTTCAGGACACCGGCCCAACTCCTGTGCCTCTTTGTGGCACTGATAAAGAGCCGTAAGGGCTCTCACCTCCAGGTCCCATGGTGGAATTCCAGGCAGGAGACTCGCCGCTTCAAAGGAGATTGTGCGGTATCCTCTTATGACCCTGATGGCCAGCACTCGCTGTGGTCGTCGCAGTATTGCGACGTTGCTCGCCTTGAGGGTCTCCGCCCACACTGGGGCCCCGTAACCGTACCGCCCCTAGAACACAAGTTTGCAAGTTAAACGCTGCTTAATTTAGAAGACATTGTGTTCAGTAACTGGGTAATTAACGCTTAGGATTTATATTTATTTAATCCTTTGGACGAAGCAAAATTCATTATGTTTATACAATACTATTAATCATTTATTTATGCATCTAGGCGACAAAAAATCTCTTAAGATTTACCATTGGTCAAACTTCAAATATTTATTTCTCTGTTCTATGGTGCAAACGCAAGTAGTTTACTGCAGACGTATATTCTTATTAGCAACATGTACGAGTATATGGTCATATTATTTTCCTGAGTTACCTAAATAGTACCTATCAGTTTCATATCTGTTGAACATTTTGTAGCCAGTAATCTATAAAGTTCTCCGTAACCAATCTTCCATCATCCTTCATTATGGGTGTCACTAAGTAAACGACGTACTAAAATCTTTAGAATGTATATTTCTAACAAGATGTAGCGTCTGCTAGACACAGGTTACACCTTGACGATCGGCAAAATATCTGAATCAAAATATACATGAGTCATGCAAAGCTCTTCATTCCAATTAAACTAAAAAGTATGTGATTACAATTCACTCACATGCAAGTTACGTATCACTCGCTGAAATAACACTCTTCAGACTCGAGGACGCACTTGCGCAAAACATCGCGGCATTAGTATAAATATACCACAGGGAAACCAACATATCATCATACAACAGTCACACAACCATACATCAACATGAAATCCTTCGTGAGTATTTTATAATCCAACAAATTTCCTTCTTTTAATTATATTGTTAACGTCTTAAAATATTTTTTTTGCTTTCATGCATTGTCCTCATTATAAACACATGTGTGAGTTTATTTGTTGATTATTCTGAAGCCTCGGAGACATTTTCATGAGGTACATTAAACGAAAGAAAAAGGGTTATTAATAAACTATGACTAGTTTAATGTACCTGAAGTTAAATATCGCTACATACATAAACAGATATGTAAAGACCCCATTGAATCATACACAAGAAGTCGTTTAATAAAAATACATTAGCTGTTAAAGTTTTATTATTTTTTTAGTAAATTGTGTCTTTAATGTACCGTCACTATCTCAGCTGGTTCTCTGCTCTTTGGTTGCGGTCTGCGCTGGTGGCGCAATCCGCGAGAAACGTGGTTACAGCAGCGGCTGGAGCGGTGGTCACAGCGGCGGACTCAGCGGTGGACTCAGTGGTGGACTCAGCGGCGGCAGCGGTGGCTACTCTGAGCCTGCTGCGCAGGTCATCTCAGTTCAAAAAGTAGTTAACGTGCAGCGCGAGGTGAGCGTGCCACAGGTGGTCCACGTGCGCAAGGTCATCTCCGAGCCGCGCGTTATCACTGTCAACAAAGTAGTGGCTGTCTCTAGCGGCGGCGGCCTCTCAGGTGGATACTCTGGCGGACAGAGTGGTGGATATTCTGGTGGACACAGCGGTGGACTGTCTGGTGGATACTCCGGCGGTCATGGTGGTGGCTATTCTGGTGGATACAGTGGTGGTCACTCCAGTGCCTCTAGCAGCGGTTGGTGAATATTCTAGTGAGAAGGGAGAATTTGTGCAATATGAACTGTCTAAAATAAAATAAAATTGCTACTTCTATGTACTTGTATTACTTATTCAAACCACTCTTCCTCTGTGTTTGATCTCTAACAACGTATAGGTAGGTATACAAAACTATATGACGAGGCATTCGATAGTTGAGGCGTAAATGCATTAAAATCTAACACAAAACAGTTGCAATTATATATCATCATAACATCATACATTTACACCTCTTATCTGAGGATGGCAGAGGTGTGTTAAATATACCCACAGTATGTCGATTAAATTACATCCATGTACAGAACAACTAATCGTGCTCGCCTCACAACATTCGTCCTGGGTAAAAATCGAACTTACGACCTCAGAATTAGTAGTCAGGATCGCTAACCACTAAACAGTGGTGGTCAAGTTTAAAATTTTAAATTTCCTAGAACGGCTTTCGTGCCTCGGAGAGCAGGTTATGCGCTTGCTTAACTGGGACCGAAGACTTGGTCGCGTCGTCCCGATTAAAGTACGAATCTTTGTCAACTATTCCGGTAATTGAAGCCTTAAAAAAGACCGATAACAGTAATCTACAGATCATCGATATCGCTAAGCATTTGGGTTGTGAAGATCTAATGGAAGACGTTCCGCGTAAAACAAAGTGAAGTCCAGCCATATATCGTATTAGACTTAGCCGATCATAGCCAAGTTGGAAAAAAGGCTCTCAGAAAGAAGTTTCTAGCAATATAAATTATCATTGTAGAAATTTTTAGTCCTTATAATCTGACTGCCTCGGTGCCGTAGTAATAGTGCACGTACCTAACTGCCGTGCATGAGGTCACG
Source organism: Hypercompe scribonia (assembly GCA_949316085.1). Taxonomy (NCBI): domain Eukaryota; kingdom Metazoa; phylum Arthropoda; class Insecta; order Lepidoptera; family Erebidae; genus Hypercompe; species Hypercompe scribonia. The sequence continues at coordinate 18,336,625 of OX438981.1, read as the reverse complement.
GGTTCGATGCCCGAGTCGAACGTAATGTTTGTATGGTATATAAATATTTGTTTCAGAGTTTGCATGTTTTCTTAATATAATATGTATGCTCTTAAAAAGAAAAGCATATAAGTATTGTATCAGCAAATCTCGACTACACGATTGGCCTAGTGGTTTAAGCGGTCGCCATGCCGCTCTCCATTTCGCTGAGTGTTGTGGGTTCAAATCCTACATGGGACAACACTTTGTGTGATCCATAAATTGTTGTTCTGAGTCTGGATGTTCTTGTGTCCGTTTCTTGTATGTTTGTAAAGTCCCTGATGCGGGCGTTGTCTTTTTAAAAACAAAAAAAAACAAATCTAGCTGAAGCTGAACCTAGACAGCGTTATGTCAGATGTCAGGTTTATTAATTAAATTAAATAATTAAGTAAATTTATAAAGTACTACATGACAATCCTGACAGATTGAAAAATAGGGAAGGTGTCAAAGAAATCGATCACTAGAATACTCGATTCCCAATATCATTTCGTTAAACAAATCTATTTCAGTTTTACACAATTAAATGTTACTATAACAGCGGTACCGTAAGTTGTTGATACCTTGAGTCTTCCTAGTCAATCTTAGTGTACTCGTATACCAACGAGTGTAGATAAATTATACAACATATTATTAAAATAAACAAAAGGAATTCCTTCTCATAAAAACGTCTATGATTAATAAAGGAAAAAACTTATTTTCACTATGCGTTTTCATTGACTGTTGGATGTCAGGTGAAACTTATGTATTATAAATTCCTAAAAAATGCTTGTGAATTTCAAAAGTCACACATGGTAAAAGAGCCAACTACGTAACTTTGAAATGACGTCTGCGAAAAATATGTATCGTGTATGTATTGGATTTGCTTCGGTACATTTTGTAATAAAGCAAAAATAGCTTCAGAACCACATGGTTTTACGCAAACGTATGGTTTGAGATTGTGTGAGTTACGCCTAAGAAAGTAGTTTCGTCTTGAAAAGTATGAAACGTAATACGGTACCTCTTTGATTAGATGGACTGTAAAGTGTTGGATAGCCCATTTATTAAGAAGACTATACGTTATGTAACGTCACACTACCACCAATAGGGAACTACCATCACTGAAAATGTTACAACTGGAGAAAATTTACTTCTTTTAAAAGACGCACATAAAGTTGTACAGGTCACTAAGTAATTATTAAGAAAATAGGTTTAAGCGAAAGGTATATGTGGTTATAGTCATTATATGACAATAATTGTATTAGTATTAGATTAAAAGTTACAACATAGTTTTTTACCAGCGAGGTGCGAATAGGATGACAGAAAAGTTAAATGTTTACATCGAAACATACATATAGATAGCTCTATTCTTTTTTTATTCATTCTTTATTAAGAGACGACTCCCGGTTTAGAAGTAAATCCTGTGTAGCGAGAGACTTTACGCACATACATGAAACGGACACAAAGAACAGCCAGAACCAGAGCAACACACCAGAGGTGACCCCTTAACTATAATTTCTAGGTAGTAGAGCCACGCTGATTTCAGCACAAGCAGGCCGGCTCGACCGGGGCAGTACTGCCCTCCCACAGGAGACCAACCTAAAAAGCCAGCATCCGTGTTGTCGTGTTTCGTTGGTGAGTGTGAGACCGGAGGCCCATTGATGCAGGGGTGACAGTTATCGTGATAACTGTGTAACCCTTTACTGTCACGATGACTGTCATACCGTTTACGTCCCCAAGCGGGGTGTGAAAAAGCATCTCACAAGGCTGCTATAGTTTATTTATTTATTTATTATACTTTCTGCAAATAAAGTACATTGCATAAGGCGGACTTAATGCCGTAGGCATTTTCTTCCAGTCGACCTTTGGGTGATGCAGAGATGCGTGTAGCAGGTGTAACAATAGATTTAGTAGTGTTGATTTTTAATTTGGGTATAAAATTTTATGTAATACATAATGATATAAATACATATATACATACATATACATACATACAAAAGGGAACACATACCTATATATATATACACACACAAATACATACATATTCATACAATGATGAATAAGCAAGTAATCATTCTGATGACTCCGTCAACAAGTCTCCGTAAAGTTTGCGTACTCTAACCTTAAAGGTTAGCGGGTTAGCAGACCTTCTTATATCTAGGGGGAGAGCGTTCCAGAGGTTTACAGCTTGGACAGTAAAGGACGAATGGACAATACGGGAATTATGTGATGGACAGAGAAGGAGGAGATTATCGGAGGAACGAAGATTTCTGTCATGGTTAGAGCAAAGATATTGTATGTGAGTTGTTAGGTAAGCGGGTGGGTTAGAAGAGTGGATAAGGGAGTGTAACATAATCAACGCCCGCAAGCTCCGACGCTGTCTAATAGGTAATCATGACAGTTGCCTCCGATAAGCGGATACATGATCATACTTACGTAAGTTGAATATGAACCGAATGCAATTGTTGAAAAGACGGTCTAATTTGTTGAGCAGATCTGCATTCAGGTCGAGGTAACATACATCACCATAGTCGATGATTGGCAAAATTAAGGCATAGACAAGCGTAATCTTGGTTTTTATGGGGAGGAAGTTTTTTAGTCTATAGAGGCCACGTAAATTATTCGTGACCTTTTGACTGACACTGGTTACCTGAACCTGCCAATTCAAAGTTGTATCTATGTGTAAGCCGAGGTCCTTAACCGATTGGTTAATGGGCAACACTGTACCGTCATAAATGATACCAGCGACAGCGTCAGGATCAATTCTACCCATCATTCTAGGACTTCCTATGAAAATCGCTTGACATTTACCCGGATTCACGTTCAAGCCGAAACTGCTGGACCAGTTTTTTATGGTGTCTAGGTCATGGTTAATGTTGGCTATAGCTTCACTTAAGTTTTCAACTCTCGCATGTGAGTAGATCTGCAAGTCGTCTGCATACAGATGATACGAACACCGAAGTTTGTGAGTTATGAGGTCGATAAATAGCGAAAAGAGAAGAGGGGAAAGAATACCGCCTTGTGGCACGCCAGAGTCTAGTTCGGCCCACAGCGATGACGAATTATCAGTTCGGACAGACTGCTGGCGTCCACGAAGATAGGATGAAAACCATTCCAGTGCATCGTCGGAAATCATGAAGTGGGCAAGTATTGCTAGTAGGATCTCGTGGTTCACAGCATTGAAGGCGTTTGAGAAGTCAATTAAAGCGAGAACAGTTATTTTGCCTTCCTCCATTGCCGCCTTAATGTCAAGCGTTACCTTGAGCAAAGCTGTCCCTGTACTATGTCCAGGTCGGAATCCTGATTGATACTTACTGAGTAAATTATTCCGATAAATGAAGTGAGACAGTTGCTTATGTACACAGGCTTCCAGTACTTTGGACAGGAAAGGGGGGATGGATATCGGACGAAAATGGGAAGGGAGGGAGGGAATAGGTACTTTAGCCAATAGACGTTGGAATCAAGGGAATAGTTAATTATGTGGGTGATAGCGGGTAAGAGCTGGTCCAGGATAATAGTCACCATAAAACGGCTAATGTTATCATTACCAGTGGCTTTGGATCTGATAGCAACAAGAAACCGCCGGACATCCTCTGATGCAACTGGAGAAAAGTCGAAGGGGTTTACAGTAGGTTTAGGCAGGCGGGCCACGGAATCGATAGTTTGGGATTTGCTTTGATGATCCAAGGTAATAGAAGTGGTGAAATGACGATTGATATCATCTACAGCAATGTCCACTGGAAGATCCGCGTGGCGCCTGCTACCGATGCCGAGAGTCCTCACGAACTTCCAGATGTCGGCAGAAGAAGATGTAGAAATGTTATCGAGAATATAGCGGCGTTTGGCATTACGTATCATCTGATTACACTTGTTTCTAGCAATTTTGTAGGCAAGCCAGGCGTCATCACTTCGAGTTCTTTTAAAACGCCGAAAAGCTCTATCCCTGCTCCGCATTGCACTACGGATGCTATTTGTCAACCAAGGTGCGGGGGGATGTTTAAGTTTGATATTCCTCAATGGCGCATGAGTGTTGTATAGGTGTAATATATTTTCGTTCAGTATATGAACCTTCTCGTCGATAGTGACAGCTATCGTTAAGGGTTCCCAGTTGATATGGGAAGCATCTTCCCGGAGTTTGTCCAGATTCATACGTCCAAAACAGCGTCTGGACATCATTTTCGGTTTATATTATAGTGTGGGTCACCATACTGCTGTTTGCATTTGCAATGAGTATGGTGTCCACAACTCTTAGATTCTATTCATGCTTTCCATCAAGTAGAGTAGAGTTACTTTCGCAGGCACTTAATATAGAAAAAAAAATAGGTAGCGCTATCCTTTTTTTTAATCATTCTTTTTTAATAGACGACTCCCAGTTTAGAAGTAAATCCTGTGTAGTGAGAGACTTTACGCACATACATAAAACAGACACAAAGAACAGCCAGAACCAGAAAAACACACCGGAGGTGACCGCTTAACTATCACGTAAATCGTGTAGTCCCTTGCTTTTCCATCCCTCGCCGCTTTGCAAATTTCTCTAATGATTGCTACCTGCGTACCTGTTTTACAAAATAATATATATTCAATTTTATAGCAACAAAGATTAGTGGTATTTTAAGTCTAATATTTAAATTTTCGCAAACACATCTAGATATTTTACATCAAATATAGAGAAGACGTGCATATTATGGCCAGGGCAGACAGGGGCGATGCGGGAAATATGCCATTAGTAGCATAATAAAGATATCAGACAACGTTGTCACGACCTCTATTTTTAATAGTAAACCTATCCTTATAATCCTTACGCGATGAGTGTCTTTTTGTTACAGAACTTCTCCTAGATAGGCAATAGTTTTATTTGCGCGTATTTATACAGGTTCCTGAATAGTTTAGATTCGTACTTCTGCTCAGCAGGAAGCAGCGTTATTGAAAGTGAATCTATTTTCAATTTATTGGTAGTTTTAATAATTAAAACGTATGACTTCATAATTCACTCGTATGAAAGTTACGTATCACTCGCTGAAATAACGCTCTTCGGACTCGAGGACGCACTTGCGCAAAACACCGCGGCATTAGTATAAATATACCACAGGGAAACCAACATATCATCATACAACAGTCACACAACCATACATCAACATGAAATCTTTCGTGAGTATCTTATAATTCAACACACTGCCTTCTTTTAATTATATTGTTAACAGCTTTATATGGTTTTCTGCTTCCGTACATTGTGCTCATTATAAACTTATGTGTGAGTTTCTTTGTTAATCATCGTAAAACTTTGCAAACACGTCAGGGTACAGAAAACGACAGAGGGTACAAAAATAGTAATTTAAAAAAAAAAATTAATTGCTTCCAATGCTTCCGAACATCTTAACTGATTGACAAAAGTTTTACCTACCTACTACCGCCAAGTGCCAAACCCCAACATGTGACAAGGTTTATTCATGTGTGCGTCTCGAGAATCATCGAAAGAATATTAGGGACTTTTCTCACAAAATTACAAGATACAATACAGTTTCTGACACTGATGCGGACTCTTGATGATGGTCCCTGTCGGATTCTAAAGTACTCAGGGTCTCCCTATTCATTATAAAGTGAACAACATAACTATATCGCTGATGCAAGTATAGTTTCATGACACCACTAATTTGTAAAAGTCACCATTGAACATCATAGAGTCATACAACACAAATTAATTAACTATAAAAGTTTTATTAAGTTTTTATAAATCAAAATACGTGTCTCCAAAATGGACTAAATATTTACATGTGAAAACTTTATTAGCTGAAAAAACATATCCATAATATATTTTAGATTCGTAATTCGTAATCAAGAGGAAAGGTTTGAAAAAATTATAAATATACATACAAATTCTTTTAATGTATATGTGGTATTTCAGTTGGTCTTGTGCGCTTTAGTGGCGGTCTGCGCTGGTGGCGCGATACGTGAGAAACGTGGCTACAGCAGCGGCTGGAGCGGTGGTCACAGCGGCGGACTCAGTGGTGGACTCAGTGGTGGACTCAGCGGTGGCGGCGGTGGCTACTCCGAGCCTGCTGCGCAGGTCATCTCAGTTCAGAAAGTAGTTAACGTGCAGCGCGAGGTGAGCGTGCCACAGGTGGTCCACGTGCGCAAGGTCATCTCCGAGCCGCGCGTTATCACTGTCAACAAAGTAGTGGCTGTCTCTAGCGGCGGCGGCCTCTCAGGTGGATACTCTGGTGGACAGAGTGGTGGATATTCTGGCGGACACAGCGGCGGACTCTCTGGTGGATATTCCGGCGGTCACGGTCACTCCAGTGGATCTGGCAGCGGTTGGTAAACATTCTAGTCAAGACGAAGATTTTATGCAATGTGACTGTCTAAGTAAATAAATTAATATTATTTATCCTAAACGCTTGTATTATTCTGTGGAAAACGCTACAATTCAACTAGAACCGGATTTGAGATCGAAAACTAATTTTTCTATCGTTCTATAGTAAGCATCATATAAAGCTAAGTTATGAGAAAACTCACTAAGTACTGGTTCTAGAAAATCATGGAGCCCAAAACTATCGATACATTCCTTAGAATCCTAACTAATTTACGGTCGGTTACGGTCTACTAATGTTACTTTTTAATTCGGCGGGACATTCTTTCGGGAATTTTTTTTTTTGATGAAACATCCTATGTTCTCTTCTATATTGCGCCTCTAAAGGCCTACACATAGATATACAAAATTACTTGACGGTCCATTCAATTGGTATTGATTAACAGCGTTACAATGAAATCTAAAATAATACCTGCATCATCATCATTGTTCATCACACTCAAATCTTTCATCAGACGTGGACAAAGATACATTAAAAATATCCGCAAGTAATCGATTTGTTTACACTAAACAGAGAACATTCGATCGTGATAGCTACATAATATTTTTCCTGTGTGGCAATCAAACTCATGACTACTGGTTTATCGGTCAGAATTGCTAACCTCTAGCTCTGTTGCTAGTGCATATGGCTTTAGATTAACAGATTGATTCGTGTTAAGTAAGAACAGTGATGGGGTAAGACAAGCTGGGGTTGTGTAGGTTTGATAGCAACCATATCGTAGTGTACTAAAGTCTACTATGGCTTTAAAGTCAAACTCAACCTAATTTGGACAACAGACGCGGAGAAAGAAGTTCCGGATAAACAGCACAATCCTTAGTCCTTATATACCGTAATTACACCTGGTGGAGATGCATTAGATAATTATAGTCACAATCACACTTACAGTCCAGCTATGACCCTTCAATGAGTGCAACAAAGCGTCGCAAGTATAATCAAACTAGTTCAATATTCAGAACAACTTTTTCACATAGACTCTATTGCTTCTTAGGCCATAATTTAAACAATAAATTTAACTTCCTTCGTTCTATTCACGGCGCAAATAAATATAATTTAAAAAGAATTTTGTCACACATGGTTATAGAATTTATCACAAACAAATAATCACTGACCAAATGAAATAAAACAAATTAAGCAGAGACAAACATGTAAAAGAAGATTGTCACACTCACGTGCGCACACCGACACATGCACATACACACACACTGAACTGTACACTTTTTTATTTATTTTTTTGTAATTTCTATTTGCATTTAAATTCTAGGTAAACGCTACAGTTATTGGCAAGTATCAAAATCGATTCAAAAGATGGGAGCCTGGTGATCCGTAGCACTCATTTACTATCGACACCAGTCTTTCACAAAGGAATTACTGTTACATTTATTGTATTGTGTTACCTAATATACTCTTATCTTCATGAAAAAACAATTAATAAATTATATACGTATATTCTTAAAAGATCGGTAGGTGACATCAACATAGACTCAATTAAAGAAAAGGAAGTGCGAAGTAAAAATTATTCCATCATTCCAACATTACGAGTATAAGTTCTTTGTTTGTACGAATTTAAAAAAAAAAAAGAGTTGAACAGCCCATTTATCGATACCCAGGCAAATTATCAGCTATATAACATCACATTAACATGAATAGTAATAAAAAATGTTGTCACTGCAGAATACTTAATCCTTTTAAGAGACGCAGACGAAGTTGTGTGCATGTCAGTTAGTAATTAATAAGTTTTTTTTTTTATGTTAAGAGTCTGCCTAAGTGACTCTACTCTGCCTGATGGAAAGCATGAATAGAATCCAAGAGTTGTGGTCACCATACTCATCGCAAATGCAGACAATGCAGTATGGTGACCCACACTACGGCTGCCTTGAGAGATGCTTTATCACACCCCGCTTAGGGATGTAAAAGGCATGACAGTCATTGTGACAGTGTAAGGCTTACACAGTTACCACGATAACCGTCACTCCTGCAACAATGGGCCTCCGGTCTCACACTCACCAAAGAAACACGACAACACAGATGCTGGCGCTTTAGGTTGGTCTTCTGTGGAAGGGTAGTACTGCCCCGGTCGAGCCGATCCACTCGTGCTGAAATCAGCGTGGTTCTACTACCTAGCAAATAAGTTTAAGCGTAAGGCACATCTGGCTGCGGTCATCGCACAGTAACAGGTAAGTTTTATTGATAGTTATTAGATTAGAAGTTTTTAGGTAACAACTTAAATGTTTACGGGTTAGAAATATGTCCTATGTCGCGCGGGACTTCGCACACACACACACAAAACGGATACAAGGAACACTCAAACTATGAACAATTCATGATCATACAAAGTGCCATTCCATGTGTCGATCTACAACACTCAGTGCAGTAGTAAGGGGCGAGGCGGCCCCTTTACCACTGCGCCATCCGTGCTGTCACCTTTCTATCTCTCACACTCTTGCAGAGTTCTCAATGACCGGTACCTTTTTACATTTTTACATTGTACAAATTGATGAAAATTTTATTTTTTCAGCGATTAAGATCACCACTTAAAGTTTAATAAAACAAGTATCTAAATTCCCTGCCACGTATCTAGAGCTTTCACATCAAAGATGGGCGAGAGGGGTATATGGCGGTCGAGGTACGAGTAGACAAAGGCAGGGGGGACAAAGTGTCTTGAGAAGCTTGTACTGAGCGAGTAGCTACAGAAGATGTCATACAACGCCGTCGAACCCTTACGCGTATTTTTTTGACAAAATTAGTCCCAGACGGCTAAATATTTTAGATTTGAATCCATACTTATGCAGGTTTCTGATTTGCATTTTTTGTGCTCAGCTGGTGGGAAGTAAAGCTTTTTTTTAACCTTTTCAAGCAAATAGCCTTACCTAGATTAATAAGCATATCCTCGACCACTTCCTCATCAAGTATTGACAGTCTACTATCTAATCGTATATATGTAGTAGATAGTTAAACATGTTATGAACACTTTCTTCACTAGCAGACTTTCTTATCTAAAAACCTCACGATGTGCAAAATATTATTTTGTACACTATTATAAGGTCCATTGATGCAGGGGTGACAGTTATAGTGATAAGTGTGTGAGCCTTATACTGCCACGATCACTGTTATACCTTTTACGTCCCCAAGCGCGGCGTTGAAAAGTATCTCCCTAGGCCGCCATAGTGTGGATCGCTATACTGCAGTGTCTGCATTTGTAACGAGTATAGAGACCTCAACTCTTGGATTCTATTCAAGCTTTCTATCAGGCAGAGAGCCATTTTGACAGGCTCTTAAAATAAAAAATTAAAAAGAAACACTAGGTTTGCTTTCTAATCATTTAGGAAACAAATGTTTATCATAAAGATTGTGTAAAATAGGATTAGCTATTAATAAAAAAAATTATTAAAAAATTAGAAAATATATATTGTAATAAAACCCTACGTAGCTTTCACTCGGCTGTTGTGCTCACCACCAACCACTGCTGGAGTGACCACCACCGAATCCACCGGAATATCCACCGCTGTGACCACCAGAGAATCCACCGGAGAGTCCGCCGCTGTATCCGCCGCCGTTAGATACGGGTACCACTTGGTTGACGGTGACGACGCGCGGTTCGGAGACAATCTTACGAACGTGCACCACCTGCGGCACGCTCACCTCGCGCTGCACGTTCACCACCTTATTGACGGAGACGACCTGGGCAGCTGGCGCTGAGAAGCCCCCACTATACCCGCCACTGCCACCGCTGATACCACCGCCGTATCCACCGCTCCAGCCGCTGCTGTAGCCGCGCTTCTCGCGGATAGCGCCACCGGCGCAGACCGCCACCAGAGCGAACAGAATGACCTGAAGACATTAGTTATGTTATAAAAACCACCCTAATGCCACCCTTTAAGTCATTGTCAGAATAGTCATATTTTAAATTAGTATAGTAGGCCAAAACCTAATTAAGAGGAGCTTATCTTACAGATAGGCCTATGTCCAGCTGTGGACCAATAAATGATGTTAATGATGTTATTGATGATTAATATTGACACGCTAAAGATAATTATTTAGATCGATTACGTTGTACTTTCAAAAAGGAAGAACCATACAATAGTTAGTAATGTACTATTTTTCTCGTTTACAATATCATGTAGTTAGAATAAACATTGTGGATACTCACAAAGGATTTCATGTCGGTGCTCTAGTTATCTGTTGATATGTGATGCTGTGTTCGACTCCCGGCTCGTTTATATACGGGCGGCGCATTCTGTTGCACAAGCGCGCTCTCGGTCCCGCTGAACACGAGTGCAATCATCATGCGCTACAATCGCACCCGCACAACCTTCACACAGACTGCATTACTCATTCAATCATTCTAATTATTAAGTTTACAACTGTTGGCCAAAAATTTTAGAAGTAAAAGAATTATAAGAATGGGAATTGGGACTATTAAGAACAGCAAGATTGACGAATTTTGAAACAACTCCCATACTATAAATATTCCTGCGTCGCGGGACATTTTACTGACATGTATGAAACAGACACTACGGAGAGCGTTACGTGACCTAGAAAAATGAAAATGAAACATCGAATACCACGTCTCCGTATGTTACCATGCGTAGGGAAGACGAAGGGTGAGTGTGGGACTCCCAGACAACTGGTCTACCCACTAAACCCCACGGCGGACTACCTGATGGAAGTAAACGTAAATCCATAAATGTAAAGGCGTACATTCATTGTCAAGTAACGGGCAATGGTAAATTTTACAGCTATGGCTATTCAAGATCGCATGGCCACGGCGTTACGTTCATCGTGGTAATGTACTTTCATTGTTAAGTGTTTCGCGTTAATAAAAACACGGGGACGTGGTATTCAATGTATCATTTTCCTACGTCTTGTTACGCACCCGATATAAAGACTACTCACTCGACTCGAGAGTGACAAAGTGTTTTCCCATGTGAGGTTTGAACCCAGAATACTACACCATCCGTGCAGTCAACACGGTAGATAGTGGAGTAGTTATAATTCTTACTTTCAACAGAGAGCTAAAACGATTACTTCGGTTTGAAAATCTTAAGAAATAACTATCTGTGAGTTTATCCTATTTTAAATTGTATTTTATATATCGGATAGAAATCGATAAGAAAAAAAACACATTTTACATGTGAAACTGCAATATCCCTTCAAAGAGAAAGAAAACTTGATACAAATCCTTTTTTTTTTTTAACCTGTGGAAACCCCCTCGGGCCGTCACCCCACCAGGGTTTACGGCGAGGTGGTGTGTCGGAATTGGACCGACTAAAACCACACGGTGTGCCACTCTGCACCTGACATAGGACTGATCCGGGAACAGCTGTTATTACGACATCCAGACTTGATACAAATATACCAACCCGTCCGCTCCGCGTGGCACAGTAGGACAAAACCTCGCTAAGGAGAGATCAATGGCCAGCCGTGGTATATTAAAGGCCGTCGACGTGATGGTTATGTGATGATACATATATAATAGTCTTTTTACACAAAGAGAATTACGATTAACAGAACTAAATTATAAAATAACAAGTGAAGAACAATATAAATGTGTACATAGCAATAGTTTTAGTTTGATGCTGACATCGACGCGCAGCGATGCACATTACACTTGAAGTAATAATCTTACGAACCCACGGCGCGTTACATATTTAGAAAGACACAACACCGCACAATCTGTCGCACTATTGCCGCTCACCGATATCAACCAATATTGGTAGAAATCTGACAATTTTTAAATTTCTTTTCTTATATTACTTGATTTCATGTAAAATGTACAAAACGTTAACTGCACCAACACCACCACCGTCTACGCAGATCTGTGATGCGGTCTTGTCCCGCATCCGAGATTGTCGGCCTTCACGGAAGGAGGTTTACTAGTGGTCCCAGGAGTTGACGGACCACCGCGTGGCCTGTGCTCGTGCCCAGTGGTCCTACACCCGTAGTCGGCGGCGATACCGAATAGAGGGCGAAGTGGATCAGTTTCATGAGGAGTACCGAGAGGCACAAAAAATAGGAAGAAGATGCTGGAGGGTCTTGATTGTTAGGCCCCCCCTTACAGAGACCTTCCAGCCCAGCTTCCTGCAAGAAGTGGTCGAGGGCCTTTTCACGCAGCGGGTGAAACACACCTGACCGAGTGCTGGCCCGAGCCCTCGAACACATGTCGGAACGCCTCAGGCAGGTTCTGGACGCTAGCTTGGCGTCCGGAAGCTTCCCTCAGTGCTGGAAAATTGGGAAGCTGGTCCTATGACGGAATCCGTGATGGCCTGCCGTATCAGTAACGGCCTATAGGCCCATCGTGTTCCTGGACGAGGCGGGTAAACTGTTTGAAAGGATACTCTCTGCACACATCGCCCGGCATCTCTCCTAGGTGGACCCCGATCTGTTGGACGCCTAATTCGATTTTCAAGCGAGACGTTCGACATTCGATGTTGTGTTGCACCTGAGGGCCGTTCCCGAAGAGGTGGTGAGCTGTGGTGGCATGCTGTTGGCGGTGTCGTTGGACATCGCCAACACATTTAATAGTCTGCCATTTATCTCCATCACGGAAGAATTCCACTACCATGGAGTGCCAGAGTCCCTGAGGCGGCTTGTGGCAAACTATCTACAGGAGTGTACCATCACGTACGAGAACTGAGACGGTATTATGAGGCGGCGCCTCATGTCGTGCGGTGTTCCACAGGGGTCTGTCCTCGAACCACTCCTGTAGAACATGGGATACGACTGAGCGCATCGAGGTCATCTACCCCCCGGGCTAGGCGTAATATGTTACGCGGATGACACATTGGTTACAGCCCGGGGGATAAATTTTCAATAGGTGGCGAACCTGGCGATGACGAATGATGGCAGTGAGTGAAGTGCTCCAGTCAATAATATTCAGCCACTAATGCTAACACGCAGACGATCACCAAGAATTATCGTAAGTATCAACTCGTTTATTTCCTCATTCAAAGCTAAGTAAATAGAATCGAGTGTCACATGTATATTGGCCGCGGTAACGAAACCATACCAATATCAAATTAGTCAGCGCCATCTGTGGACACTGTTGTGAACTTAATAAGGCATTTAATTGTTGTGAGATATAAAGTGTGTAAAGTATATAAAGTATATAAAGTATATAAAGCATATAAAACATATAAGGTATATAAAGTATATAAAGTATATAACGTATATAAGGTATATAAAGTATCTAAAGTATATAAAGCATATAAAGTGTGTAAAGTATATAAAGTATATAAAGTATATAAATAATATAAAGTATATAAAGCATATAAATTATATAAAGTATATAACGCATATAAAGTGTGTAAAGTATATAAAGTATGTAAAGTATATAAAGTGTGTAAAGTATATAAAGTATATAAAGAATATAAAGTATATAAAGTATATAAAGCATATAAAGCATATAAGGTATATAAAGTATATAAAGCATATAAAGCATATAAGGTATATAAAGTATATAAAGTATATAACGTATATAAGGTATATAAAGTATATAAAGTATATAACGCATATAAAGTGTGTAAAGTATATAAAGTATGTAAAGTATATAAAGTGTGTAAAGTATATAAAGTATATAAAGAATATAAAGTATATAAAGTATATAAAGCATATAAAGCATATAAGGTATATAAAGTATATAAAGTATATAACGTATATAAGGTATATAAAGTATATAAAGTATATAAAGCATATAAAGTGTGTAAAGTATATAAAGTATATAAAGAATATAAAGTATATAAAGCCTATAAATTATATAAAGTATATAACGCATATAAACTGTGTAAAGTATATAAAGTATGTAAAGTATATAAAGTGTGTAAAGTATATAAAGTATATAAAGTATATAACGTATATAACGTATATAAGGTATATAAAGTATATAAAGTATACAAAGCATATAAAGCGTGTAAAGTATATAAAGTATATAAAGTATATAAAGAATATAAAGTATATAAAGTATATAAAGCATATAAAGCATATAAGGTATATAAAGTATATAAAGCATATAAAGCATATAAGGTATATAAAGTATATAAAGTATATAACGTATATAAGGTATATAAAGTATATAAAGTATATAACGCATATAAAGTGTGTAAAGTATATAAAGTATGTAAAGTATATAAAGTGTGTAAAGTATATAAAGTATATAAAGAATATAAAGTATATAAAGTATATAAAGCATATAAAGCATATAAGGTATATAAAGTATATAAAGTATATAATGTATATAAGGTATATAAAGTATATAAAGTATATAAAGCATATAAAGTGTGTAAAGTATATAAAGTATATAAAGAATATAAAGTATATAAAGCCTATAAATTATATAAAGTATATAACGCATATAAAGTGTGTAAAGTATATAAAGTATGTAAAGTATATAAAGTGTGTAAAGTATATAAAGTATATAAAGTATATAACGTATATAACGTATATAAGGTATATAAAGTATATAAAGTATATAAAGCACATAAAGTGTGTAAAGTATATAAAGTATATAAAGTATATAAAGAATATAAAGTATATAAAGCCTATAAATTATATAATGTATATAACGCATATAAAGTGTGTAAAGTATATAAAGTATATAAAGCATATAAAGTATATAAAGCATATAAAGTATATAAAGTGTATAAAGAATATAAATTATATAAAGTACATAACATATATAAGGTATATAAAGTATGTAAAGTATATAAAGTGTGTAAAGTATATAAAGCATATAAAGTATATAAAGTATATAAAGCATATAAAGTGTGTAAAATATATAAAGTATATAAAGTATATAAAGTATCCAAAGCATATAAAGTGTGTAAAGTATATAAAGCATATAAAGTGTGTAAAGTATGTAAAGTATATAAAGTATATAAAGTATATAAAGCATATAAAGTGTGTAAAGTAATAAAGTATATAAAGTATATAAAGTATTTAAAGTGTGTAAAGTATATAAAGCATATAAAGTATATAAAGTATATAAAGCATATAAAGTGTGTAAAATATATAAAGTATATAAAGTATATAAAGTATCCAAAGCATATAAAGTGTGTAAAGTATATAAAGCATATAAAGTGTGTAAAGTATGTAAAGTATATAAAGTATATAAAGTATATAAAGCATATAAAGTGTGTAAAGTAATAAAGTATATAAAGTATATAAAGTATTTAAAGTGTGTAAAGTATATAAAGTATATAAAGTATATGAAGTATATAAAGCATATAAAGTGTGTAAAGTATATAAAGTGTATAAAGAATATAAATTATATAAAGTGTATAACGTATATAAGGTATATAAAGTATATAAAGTATATAAAGCATATAAAGTGTGTAAAGTATATAAAGTATATAAAGTATATAAAGCCTATAAAGTATATAAAGCATATAAAGTATGTAAAGTGTATAAAGAATATAAATTATATGAAGTATATAACGTATATAAGGTATATAAAGTATGTAAAGCACATAAAATGTGTAAAGTGTATAAAGTATATAAGGTATTTAAAGTATATAAAGCCTATAAAGTATATAAAGAATATAAAGTACATAAAGCATATAAAGTATGTAAAGTATATAAAGAATATAAAGTATATAAAGCATATAAAGTGTGAAGTATATAAAGTATATAAAGCATATAAAGTGTGTAAAATATATAAAGTATTTAAAGTGTAGTGTATTGTGTGGGGTTGATGTTGCAAGAATGAAGATGGAGTAAGAAATAAATAGTCCAAGGTGCACAAGAAACAGAATGAAAGTTTATTGAAAAGGATTACACACTACACAAGTTCAGTTTGGAAAAGAAGGAGTGATAGAAACGACAGATCGAGAGAACGTAAAATTAATAAGGAAGTAACGTATCAGCGCGCGGCGAATTATCGGCGGTAGGACCAGGAAGGCACTGTCCGTCCTCAAATCTCGCGCTGGCGCGGTGCGTGTGCGCAAGCGCAACAGTGAGATATCACCGTCTCGCCCACACGCATCCGGCTCGCGTGACGTAGCCGGTCGATGGACAATAGACCATAACTACGCCGGCCGTTGTCAACAAAATAATATCTACTAATAAAGACAGTTTGTATACTTAACATTTAATTTAAATAAATAATATATTATATATATAAATATATAGGTAGACACATAATGTTAAGGCAAGTCACTACATCACCCCCTTCCAGAGACCATCAAGGGCGATAATAGTCAGGGAATTTAACGCGACGTCCTGACCGCGTCATTCCGATGACGTCATTGTCAGCAGAACGTAGGTCCTGATTATCCGCGTTAGGTGTGTAGTGATGAGTGTTAGATTTGAGTAGTGACTGTGGTGTGTTGTGGTGATTGTTGATGGTATGTGGTGAGTGTGATATGCTGTCAGGGTCACGCAGTATGAAGGCCGGCTTAACGCGGTCTATGGATACTGTAACCCGCTTTCCATTTACCAACAATTTAAAAACTTTATCACCTCTTCCAATAACAAAGTGAGGACCACAGTATGCTGGGTTTAAACTACCACCAGCAGCGCAGTCTCTAAGAAACACATGTGTTGAAGTAGCCAAATCTTTGAAAATAAAAATTTTGTTATTAGTTTTGTGTCTGGCTGCTGGTGATGGTTGCAAGTTCTTGACAATATGCCGAAGCCTTGACAGGTAGTCGGTAATGTCAAGTCTTTCGTCGCTGTGCGGGTCGAAAAGTTCGCCAGGGAGTCGCATTGGCTGTCCGTATACTAATTCGGCAGTTGAAGCCTGAGCGTCCTCTTTGAAGGCGCTACGAACACCTAACAGGACTAGTGGAAGAGACTCCACCCAACTATCGTTACCATGGCAGGTGATAGCAGCCTTGAGTTGCCGGTGGAATCTCTCCACCAGTCCGTTACAGGCTGGATGGTAAGCAGTTGTTCTGCGATGTTGAAAACCCGCCATGGTCACACCGACAGACATTTAAACAGTGCGGATTCGAACTGCCTACCTCTATCGGTTACGATATCCGATGGGCAGCCGAAACGAGCGATCCATCCACTTAGTAAGGCCTTTGCCACTGTTTCTGCAGTTATATCAGCTAAAGGTATTGCCTCAGGCCATCGCGTAAAGCGATCGATGGCGGTAAGACAATAACGATAACCTTGGCAAAAGGGTAACGGCCCTACAAGGTCTATGTGGATGAACGCGAACCTTGATTTTGGTAAGCTGTATGAGTGTATTGGTGCGGAAATGTGCCTTGTGGTCTTTGAGCGCTGGCAAGCCAAACATGAACGAACCCACTCTCGGCAGTCTTTTCTAACACCAGGCCATACATACCGGTCAGCAACCAACCTCACGGACGCTTTGGTACCTGGGTGACTCAAAGAGTGTAGGCTAAGAAAAATTGACCTGCGCAACTCTTTGGGTACATATGGTTTAGGCGTAGGAGTACTGACATCGCAGTATAGTTGCTTCTGTGAACCTGGTAGACTTACCTGTTGAAGTCGCAGCGATGTATCTCCGATAAGCAGTTGTTTTAGCTCTTGGTCTTCCTGTTAGGCTGCAGCGATTGTTTCAGCGGGCACAGGTTGAGTAGTCTCCTCAATGCGCGAAAGGGTATCCGCCACGACATTGTTTTTTCCAGATATATGGCGAATGTCCGTTGTAAACTGGGCTATTAAATCCAGATGACGGAACTGTCGTGGGGAGCAATTCTCTTTACGAGAGTGGAATGCGAAAGTGAGAGGCTTGTGGTCTGTATAAATCACAAAGTCGCGAGCCTCAACCATGTGCCGAAAATATTTGACACTCTCGTAAATAGCTAGTAACTCGCGGTCGTAAGGAGTACTTAACCTGTGCCTCACTCAGCTTTCGTGAGAAAAAGGCAAGAGGTTCCCATGCTCCTGCTTTTAACTGCTGCAAGACTGCGCCAATGGCTTTGTCAGAAGCATCCGTGATCAACGCCAACTTAGCGTTGCAATCAGGATGAGCCAACAGTGCTGCTTGGCAAAGACTGTTCTTGCAGTTCTGGAATGCCTCGTACTCCTCAGGTGAAAAATGTATGGGGTGTGAACCCTTAACAGAGCCAACGAGAAGAGCATTCAAAGGTGCTTGGTAGGTAGCTGCGCCTGGAATGAATCGTCGGTAAAAATTTAACATACCTAGAAATCTGCGCAGCTCTCTGACTGTCTTAGGTACTGGGAAATTTTGAACTGCCTCGACCTTGGTAGGCAGTGGCCTGGTACCTTTGGCTGATATATGACAGCCCAAAAAATTAACTTCTGATGCTCCAAAAACGCACTTGGAACTGTTGATGACCATACCGTAGTCTCTGAGCCTGGTGAAAAGCTGACGCAGGTGGAGCTCATGAGTTTTCTGGTCTTTTGAGAAAACCAGAAAATCGTCGCAGTAGGCGTATGTGAAGTCTAGACCCCTGAGCATTTCGTCCACAAAGCGTTGAAACGTCTGCCCGGCGTTCCGAAGTCCAAACGTCATGAATGGAAATTCGAAAAGACCGAACGGTGTTGTAATCGCTGTCTTTGAAATATCATCAGGATGTACTGGGATCTGATTGTAAGCCTTCACCAGGTCAATTTGAGAGAATACGGTACATTCAGACAAACTATGCGCGAAGTCCTGAATATGCCGGATGGGATACTGATCCGGGATGGTTCGTGCGTTCAGCATCCTGTAGTCGCCACAGGGACGCCAACCATCATCTTTCTTGGGTGCGAGGTGAAGAGGCGAAGACCAAGGTGAATCAGACAAGCGACAGGTGCCACACTGCAACATTGCCTCGAATTCGGCCTTGGCTATTTTTAATTTATCCGGAGCCAATCTGCGTGGTGTACACGATACTGGTGGCCCTGGTGTAGTACGTATATGATGTACAGTATTGTGTGTGATAGTGCGGTGTATACCGTGTGGACGGGTGATGTCGGGAAATTCCCGTAGTATGTGTGTATACGCGGAATCACCAAGACTCACCCTCACTGAAGAGACGCCATCACAATGACGGACAGGCGACGCCGGGGTGGACAGCGTAGTATAGTTGTCAATCAAGCGTTGGTTTCTGCAATCAACAACCAAATTATAAGCAGATAGAAAATTCACGCCTATTATCGCCCTTGTAACGTCGGCAATAATAAATCGCCAAGCGAAGTCACGGCGCAACCCTAGATTCAACGACATATTAATGAATCCATATGTTGTTATCGGTGTCCCGTTAGCCGCACACAGTTGGTAGTTAGACTTTTCCAGTCGCTTTGATATTGCTGATCGGGGGTAGACACAGAGGTCACTCCCGGTGTCGACCAAAAATTGTACTTTGGACCTTTTGTCGGTGATAAATAAGCGACCAGCACTTGGACAATCGTGGGTCGCCATCACTGATTGCCCCGCACATTTCCCGACGGAGGGTAGTCGCACGGCTTCACGCACTTCTTAGCCCGCTCCCCGAAATTCTGATGGTACCAGCATAGTGGGTGGTCGCGGTAACTTGATTGCGACCTAGACTTCGAACGGTGGCGTCGACGGCTACTTGATCGTTGTCTCTGCGCTGGTCGAGATCGCCTGACCTCGTTAGACAACGCTTTGACTTGTTCCGTGAGCACAGCTATCTGGCGTTCCATGGCCGCAACAACATTGTTAGAGGTTGAGGGTATTGAAGTATTGTCCCTACATGTCGATGCGACGTATGTGTTGGGTGTTATGACGTCGTGTACCCGATCTGTGATCTCTGCTAATTCCTCTAACGCAGCTTTCGGTTGAGATGCGATAATGGTTTGTGTGCCTTGAGGTAGACGGCTTGTCCAAATGGTCCGTAGGAAGTCCTCAGGCACACCGTGGCCTGCCAAGTTTTGTAGGTGACGGACAAATTGTGATGGCTTCCGGTCTCCGAGCTCTTCGTGGATGAGAAGCTGCTTCACTTTCTTCTCTCGGGATGCTGAGAGACGCTTTATCAGCTCAGCCTTGAGCTTGTCATACTTGCCACTTGATGGCGGCGAGGTGATGACGTCCTCGACTTCGACGGCGTATTGTGGTTCTAGCTGGGCGATCGTGTGGTAGAACTTTGTGCTGTCGCTCGATATGTTAGCGAGTACAAACTGGCCCTCGAGCTGAGCAAACCACAGTGCAGGTTTTTCAGGATAGAATGGGGGTACCCGCACGCCGACGCGATATGACTCGCCAAAAATTTTCGCGTCGTCTTGCTGTTCAGTCGGTGCAGTCATTTTCTAAGTTCTTCGTGAACTTATCGGGGTCACCAATGTAGTGTATTGTGTGGGGTTGATGTTGCAAGAATGAAGATGGAGTAAGAAATAAATAGTCCAAGGTGCACAAGAAACAGAATGAAAGTTTATTGAAAAGGATTACACACTACACAAGTTCAGTTTGGAAAAGAAGGAGTGATAGAAACGACAGATCGAGAGAACGTAAAATTAATAAGGAAGTAACGTATCAGCGCGCGGCGAATTATCGGCGGTAGGACCAGGAAGGCACTGTCCGTCCTCAAATCTCGCGCTGGCGCGGTGCGTGTGCGCAAGCGCAACAGTGAGATATCACCGTCTCGCCCACACGCATCCGGCTCGCGTGACGTAGCCGGTCGATGGACAATAGACCATAACTACGCCGGCCGTTGTCAACAAAATAATATCTACTAATAAAGACAGTTTGTATACTTAACATTTAATTTAAATAAATAATATATTATATATATAAATATATAGGTAGACACATAATGTTAAGGCAAGTCACTACAAAAGTATATAAAGCCTATAAAGTATATAAAGAATATAAAGTACATAAAGCATATAAAGTATGTAAAGTATATAAAGTATATAAAGTATATAAAGCATATAAAGTGTGTAAAGTATATAAAGTATATAGAGTATGTAAAGTATATAAAGTATATAAAGTATATAAGTTATATAAAGTATATAAAATATATAAAGCATATAAAGTGTGTAAAGTATATAAAGTATATAAAGTGTGTAAAGTATATAAAGTGTATAAAGTATATAAAGCATATAAAGTATTTAAGGTATATAAAGTATATAAAATGTGTAAAGTATATAAAGTATATAACGTATGTAAAGTATATAAAAGGTATAAAGTATATAAAGTGTATAAAGTATAAAAGGTATATAAAGCATATAAAGCATAAAAAGTGTGTAAAGTATATAATGTATATAAAGTGTACAAAGTATATAAGGTACATAAAGCATATAAAGAATATAAGGTATATAAAGTATATAAAGTGTCTAAAGCATATAAAGTGTGTAAAGTATATAAAGTATATAACGTATGTAAAGTATATAACGTATGTAAAGTATATAAAGTATATAAAGTATATAAAGTATATAAAGTATATAAAGTATATAAAATATATAAAGCATATAAAGTGTGTAAAGTATATAAAATATATAAAGTATATAGCATATAAAGTGTGTAAAGTATATAAAGTATATAAAGTATATAAAGCATATAAAGTATATAAAGTATATAAAGTATATAAAGTATGTAAAGCATATAAAGTATATAAAGTATATAAAGTATATAAAGTATGTAAAGTATATAAAGAATATAAAGTATATAAAGTATATAACGTATGTAAAGTATATAAAAGATATAAAGTATATAAAATTTATAAAGTATATAAAGCATAAAAAGTGTGTAAAGTATATAAAGTATATAAAGTATATAAAGTATATAACGTATATAAAGTATATAAAGTATATAATGCGTATAAAGTGTGTAAAGTATATAAAGTATAAAAAGTATATAAAGCATATAAAGTATATAAAGTCTCTAAAGTATATAAAGTGTGTAAAGTATATAAAGTATATAATGTATATAAAGTATATAAAGTATAAAAGGTATATAAAGTATATAAAGCATATAAAGCTAAAAAGTGTGTAAAGTATATAATGTATATAAAATGTATTAAGTATATAAGGTATATAAAGTATATAAAGTGTGTATAGCATATAAAGTGTGTAAAGTATATAAAGTATATAAAGTATATAAAGCATATAAAGTATATAAAGTATATAAAGTATATAAAGTATGTAAAGCATATAAAGTATATAAAGTATATAAAGTATATAAAGTATGTAAAGTATATAAAGAATATAAAGTATATAAAGTATATAACGTATGTAAAGTATATAAAAGGTATAAAGTATATAAAATTTATAAAGTATATAAAGCATAAAAAGTGTGTAAAGTATATAAAGTATATAAAGTATATAAAGTATATAATGTATATAAAGTATATAAAGTATATAATGCGTATAAAGTGTGTAAAGTATATAAAGTATAAAAAGTATATAAAGCATATAAAGTATATAAAGTCTCTAAAGTATATAAAGTGTGTAAAGTATATAAAGTATATAATGTATATAAAGTATATAAAGTATAAAAGGTATATAAAGTATATAAAGCATATAAAGCTAAAAAGTGTGTAAAGTATATAATGTATATAAAATGTATTAAGTATATAAGGTATATAAAGCATATAAAGTATATAAGGTATATAAAGTATATAAAGTGTGTAAAGTATATAAAGTATATAACGTATGTAAAGTATATAAAAGGTATAAAGTATATAAAGTATATAATGTATATAAAGTGTATAAAGTATATAAGGTATATAAAGCATATAAAGAATATAAGGTATATAAAGTATATAAAGTGTCTAAAGCATATAAAGTGTGTAAAGTATATAAAGTATGTAAAGCATATAAAGTATATAAAGTGTATAAAATATATAAAGTATGTAAAGTATATAAAGAATATAAAGTATATAAAGTATATAACGTATGTAAAGTATATAAAAGGTATAAAGTATATAAAGCATAAAAAGTGTGTAAAGTATAAAAAGTATACAAAGCATATAAAGTATATAAAGTATATAACGTATATAAAGTATATAAAGTATATAAAGCGTATAAAGTGTGTAAAGTATATAAAGTATAAAAAGTATATAAAGCATATAAAGTATATAAAGTATATAACGTATATAAGGTTTATAAAGTATATGAAGTATATAAAACATATAAAGTGTGTAAAGTATATAAAGTATATAAAGTATATAAAGTAGATAAAGTATTTAAAGTATATAAAGCCTATAAAGTATATAAAGCATATAAAGTATGTAAAGTGTATAAAGAATATAAAGTATATAAAGTAGATAAAGTATACAAAGTAAAAGTACTTAAAATTCTTTTATCAGGCGGTAACAAGGTGCGGGCGGTTGGGTCATGCCGGTTCTGATGTATTCCTTTGGTGTACTTAGATGGACTCAGACCGAATTAGATGCCCTTGACAGGAGAGTCCGTACATTGCTGACTGCATTCCGCATACACCACCCACGTTCATCGGTTATGAGATTGTATATTCCGCGAATATTTGGAGGTCGTGGTCTCTTAAATATCAAGAACGTTACAAACAACGTTATTTAAATGTTTTTATTGCTAGGATTTTATATTAAAACCAAAAGTATTCATAACATATGACACATACAAGAATCAGGTTTGCGTTACAAAAAAGATAAGCTCAACTTAAGATCAATATTCCTATCGTCTTCAAAAAAATCGGTATGTTTTCTTTAATGGAGTAAAATTATGTACAAAGATACCAAAACGCCAACACCTAAAAAGTTTCACTCGATCTAAATATCTGAGAGAATAATTACTTCTAAGGTTTCAACACACAACTAAGGTTTCATTCTACACAATCACGAGATACACAATCTCAGAGAATATTTTCTACAGACTAATGTGGGAATACATCGCAATGTAGTTGCAGTGGATACTGGTTTTACTCCGCTCGCTCTGGCTAAAGAGAATTGGCGCAAACCTGTAGTACTTAGTACTACTGATCGCAAGGAAGTATGGAAGTCTTAAGGACTTCATCTTCGGGTCTCCTTTTTAATTTGTTGTATAAATTGTCATGATTCCTCATGCAACGTAACAGAGCAATAGTAATCCAAGGTTTATTGATTCTCTTCCTGTTAGCTACCTTTAAAATTATAGCATTATTCTCAATTGTTTTGGATATAGTGGACATAAGAAGATTTGTAGCAATAGAAGCATTAGTGCAATCAAGGATATGATTAAAGTCAATATTTTTAATAGCTATATCTAAACTATCGTAGTTAATGCGTATTATAGACTTAGTACTTTGTTCAGGTTGTGTTTAGTATCAGGTTGTTTTTAGTATCAGGATAACGCCTACACATTCGTGGTCGGTGATAGAAGAGTCCATTATAAAACAGATACCATTCAATTTACTTTTCATCATAATATGATCCAGACACGTTTTTTTACGAGTAGGTTCATAGTGGGCCGAAAGTATACAATGACTCGCTAGAATATTCAAATAGTCATACGAACGTCTATCGCTAGTATGCTGTGCAATATCAATGTTAATATCACCAGAGAGGATAATGTTTTTGTAGCGGGACAATTGACTTAGCAGAGAGTCTAGTGATGCATTAAAATTAGTAGTATTGTACTGGCTGGGAGGTCGATAAATATCGATAAAACAAGTGTCGATACTTAATTTTAAAATCAGACAGTTAACGTCAATGAAATAGGGTTCTTCATACAATATTTTAAATTCACTTTTATAATACATCACGACTCCCTCATTTTGTGTTTTGTGAGCGGAAGAAGCAACAAAACTGTACCCTTTAATAACTGGTATATTTTAAGCAGTGAGAAGCCAGCACTCTGTCAAGACAAGCACATCCCAATCGATTTCTGATCGACAAAAAAGTGTATTAAAATTATGGAAATTGCAATTTAAACTTCTAATATTTTGACATAGAAGTTTTAGAGTTTTGTCAGGAGTTATCAAATTTTTGACGTCCTCAATGTCACACCTTGTAACTTTGGCTATCGAAAGGGAGTCCAACTCACGGTTAACAGTATCAATGCCTTGACTATCAAATTTTATTTAAAATGTCCTTAAGCATATCTAATGTAGTACTGATAAAAACAGCGATAATAAGCATTGGTAACGTTTTACTCTTGTGTATGTAACAAGCAGAACATTTAGAAGACTATGTGAGTGTGATTGATATATGTAAAGTGAATAGGTGTATAGTGAATATGAAAGTGAATGAATATGAATATATAATATACAAAAAAAAAAAAAAAAAAAAAGACAGTCAGAAAACAGCAATAAAGCTGGATACGCAAAAATAAGCTCTATTACAAAATCTATGCTTAAATTAATTGTGATTCGCAGTCACAAAACCAGCTCATGCAGTTCAGACTCCTCCTCTATACGCCTCGGTGATTGTCCCTCATCTCTTTTTACATAGACTCTGCCAAAAGATGTCCACGCCGATGCCAACCTTTTGTTTTTCACATGTTCCCTAGCGATATAATGGAGACGTTTAGCCTTATATGTAAGAGACTCTGAGATAAATACAGCCCGAGTTGCTCCCCCAAGTCGAAAATGTTCAGTATTAAGTTGTGGTTCATTTTTCAAACGTCTAGTTTTGTTAAATTGTTTATAAGCAGCTATAAAAGAATCCTTCCTTATTCTGGAAGTCAAATCTAAAATGACAGCATCAGACTTTGACCTATAAACGTCTTTTATTTCTACGTCTTGAATAGGAGTTTCCAGACCCAATACTTGTCCAACGTCCTTGATGACATTTATTATGGTTTGTTTATTTTCATTCTGTTGTTGGGTGAGATTGCGGATTTCAACTGTAGTTTGGCGAGAGTCCCTCTCCGCCGTTTAGAGCTTGTTTCCCAATAACGATAAACGTTTTTTGTAGTTACAGTTATCTTTTTCTAAGCATTTGATTTTGTTAATCAGGTCATCATATTTACTGGACATGAACTTAACAGATTTTTCTATTTCTTCGTTTTGTTTGACCAAGGAACTGATGGTGTTATTTAACAAATCAAATTTGTGTTCCTGTTGCAGTTTCAGCTCAGCGAACATCTTCTTAATTTCGCATAAGTAGGCGTCAAACGTTCCCGTGAATTCATAAAACGTGCGCTTTTGGCGCTTCGTGATGTTAAGGAGGTTATCAGCAATGTCTTCTTAGGGCATATTATCAAGCGCAGTACCCGACGCACACAGTAGTGAAGGGAGTGTTTTTGCCTTCAATCCCGGCGCGGTAGATTGAGCCGCTATTTTATTTTTGGGGTTCTTTACATGTAGCGATGAGTCGGACCCGTGCCGCGGCGTAGATGTGTGCGGAGGAGAGCGTCTTACCGACATCTTGATTCAAAACAGTCCCGAGCTAGAGGTGCCTTTAGTATTTGTGATAAATTACACTTCAGTGTGTAATTGCTAATTATTATTCTCAGGAGCTTTAGAGCTTGTACGTTGAAGAAGATGGATTGACACCAAAATTTAAACTGGCCAACAACGAAAAAAAGGCAAAAAGAGTATTTGTGTATGTTGAGCCAAACTTAATCCTCAGAATCGATCGAGTGCCATCTGCATGCCAGTCTCTCTTATTAGACACTCGACTAAATGTACGTTAGAAATGATGCATAAATACTTGTTCTTACAGTTCCGTAACAGAATCTTAACGAACGAGGGTCAACATTCGGATCAACTCCAGGCCACTGACGCACTTTACTGATTTATTTCTGCCCACCGACACTCATTTGAAATGTTTGTTACGAATGTTGAAATTTTTTATTTAATTACACTTTTCAATCACAAATAAAGAAGTTGTAAAAAGTTTCGGTTACCTTAGGCACTTATAAAGACTGTTGCATGCAGTCAATAGTATAAATATTAGTTTATGAATTATATGAAATTTATATTCAAGGAGCACAACTGGTCGCGTCTACTCGCTTTCGATCCGCAGCGGGGGGAGGGGGGGGGGGGGTGATTTTCTAAATATGGACAGTACCTATTCTGAGATTCGACCTCTACAACCCAACTACTAGGTCATATTGAAGTTCTTCAGAAAAACTATTATCTCTGTAAGTCTTTAGGACTCTCCAAGGCACATAGAGGTCTTAGTGTGTTCAGAATAGTTGTAGTATTTTTATACTAATCTGGCTTGGGTTCTTTAAGCTTGTAGTATATTACCCTTTTTATTAAGCGTGGAATTCTGTTCCCACCATACCCTCGGCTAGTGAGATACAGGGTGTGTGTGGGACTCCTGGGGACCTACCTTGGTGGTCGGGATCAGCTCCGGAAATGCATCTGCACCTTCTTTCTTGCCGTACCTCATGAATAAAGTACAGCTCAGGATGACTGTAGTCACCCCAGGCACAGGACGCCGTCAAGACTCTCACTATTCTACACAGGAAGAGGCACAACCTCCCTCAGCCGTACCGGGGGTCATTTGCAGCAGCCACATCGCCCTAAGAGGTTTAGGTTGCAATTAACGAGCTAGCGACTCCTAGCGTGTTTCCTTCACCATCTCCTTCGAACAGGATCGGCCCTTCCTTGACCCTGCTCTGTAGATTCTTTCTCAACCATAACATTCCAACAGAAGGACATGGAAAGTTTCCCTCGATTTGTCCCACCAGCACTCGACGCTGGATTTCCATACAAGGTACTCATACGTGTGCTGGGCGAAGTCCTAGCGACGTAAACGGGTACTCCATAGAGGGCCATGAATCACACGACAGTCATGAGGAAATAATGTATTTCTTTTCGTGGTCCTTCGAGATTGGACAACAGACGATACAGCGAACGTGCTACCACTCGTCTTCGGGGGATTAATCATCCGAAATATTCTTCAAAGATCCACCGACTATCCAGGATGAAACCTTAGTATTTCATGTACTAGCCCACCTGGACTTTAGCGTCACCTACTCGAAGGCCTGAACTTCAATATATGATTTTCATTACTATTTGCCTTTTAATTTTGTTTTTGACAGCACTCACGCATACTGCCCGATAGATAAATCCTTTTTCTAAAGCCCCATAAGAAATGTATTTGCGAAAGTGCAACAGTTCGTCGTCAAATGATGAGTCTGAAGCATGCGCACTACGAACTCTCGCGTGATTACCAGTGAGCGTATGCTTACGAAGGCATAATTAAGGAAGCCATATTATATTAAATAGAAACAGGCACATTCTTTGCCAATTATCAGCATCCTGCCGCCTCCTCCTTATACTTCTTTACCTCTGTTATTCTAACGGTAATAAAAATCAATTACCTTGTCTTAACTTTTGATGACTACAAGATATTTGTGGATATTTTGTTCAAAATTATATTCTATTTTTGGATCCACTCATCGAACGCAACAAAGCAACTATTGCTACCAGCCCCCGAACCCAGGGTAACTCACAGAGATAGATCAACTAATGTTGATCGTGGCATCTCCATGTTGCTTAAAATGAAATATAATAATACAAAAACTAAAATTGTAATACTCAGTGATAAGATTAGCAAGGTTATAGGTTAATTGCTGGTAAGTATGAACAATAATTTATTAGTAACTAATTTCTGTATTCCTGGATTAGATCATTGTCAAATGTTAACAAAAAAATCTAGTTTTTAGTTCAGCGGGGGTACAATTTTGATAGTTTTATTTGGAAATAGAGGAAAGTTAGGTAGAATAAGTTAGAATAAGTAAAAACAAACAATTATATTTACACTGCCATATAGGTTTTACCAGAAAAAGAAAATAACATTAGATGTAAATTAAATGTGCCATTACACAATGTGTCAAATTACAATATGAAGTTTTGCATAATTGACACTAACAATCTAACCTAATCTGATAAAAGAAAATCAGGAGAAAGAGCTATTTGCGGATGACATTTCTCTTTTATTAAACTTAAGCGACAGGAATCAATTGCTCATGATGTAAATAGCACTCTCTCTAATGTCCTGAACTGGTTCCACGTTAATAATTTCCTTTTAAACGAGATAAAAACTAAATGTATAAGATTTTTACACCTAATGTTAAACGGGTAAAAACCAGTGTTCTGATAAATGAAACGGAGTTAGATCTTATGGATACTGCCAAGTTTCTAAGTATAACTCTGGACTCCAAATTATAGTGGGGCCTACACATAGATGGAGTTTACAAAATTCGACAATAAACGGATGTCGAAACAGCTGAACTAATGTATTTTACCTTTTTTTACACGGTTTTTTGTGTTGCTATTCGTGCAATTTATAATCTTGGCTACAGGTATTCACTGACGGATAAATTTAAGAAAACATTTTTTATTTTTTTGAAAATTTAGTGTACATAAAAAGAAATTTATTTATACACGAAATTTTACGACACTAATAACATCAACACTAGAGATAATGATAAACTCATGTTTCCAATGACTAGACTACAAAAAATTAGCAAATCTTTTCGATGTCAGAGTGTGCGATACTATAATAAAATTCGAGTGAAATTGCAAGAATTAGGTATTATTAAGTTAAAGCTATTAGTGAAATAAAAACACTTACTATATAGTTATAGATTATTTAAATGACACATTTGCTTGGAATTGATGCTGCTCACTCCTGCATTTACATTCCTATAATCCATATTATGTTTGAAAAGTGATGTACATTTAATTTATTGTTATATTTTGTGTTTCATTTGTTTTCAATTTATTTATTTTTTATTTCAATTTGAAATGTACAGTGACTTTTATGTATATGTTGGCTTGTGTAATTTTAGGGTATATTTAGTACCTTTCTAACGGTCTTGATTGTTGCCACGGACTATTTGATTGTTCAGTTGCTAGTGGTATCCTGTTCTTGATCGTTAATCTTGACTATTGGCGGTTTGTGTCTGCTGGCTGGTACTCGTATGCCGTCAGTATGGACATACTAGCTCCAAATTATGGTCCTTTCTTCAAAAAGCCAGCCCAGGCCCTGTACTCTAGATGCATAGTTTTATTTCTAATATAACGTTTTTCTCGGGCATAAAAAAGCACACTTCTGCGCTTTCTTCATTTCTGCAGAGAGTGAGTCTTTGGAAATGTCGGCACCTTCTAACTGTAAAGTCCAAAGTGTTAAAATATCTGTAAGGACTTACAGAAACAAATTCAGTATTTTATTATACCGACGACCTACTCTTAAGCAAATCTCGAAGCTATAAAAGCAACTATTGATAAAATTAACATATATCTTAGAACTACGAGTACTCGTGTTACAAAGTGGTTTAAAGGGTTATTGATTAATCTGACTTAACTTATTATGTATAGACTTGGACATTATTGCTATTTTATAAAAAAAAATATTGTACAATACGACTAGCAATTGAAATTGCCCAAAAATAAATTTTGTATGCGTTTTGGATATCATTTCTGTTAGGTTGTTAGATCACATAAATAAATAAACAAAATAAATGAATCATATGTGTTTTTTCTAGAAAATTATATAATTTGTTTCTAGGTTTTAATGTTTGTAATTATGTTGAATTTGATTGTTTATAAATCCCTTGTTATGATTAAATCACAGGAGAGAGATTGAAACATGTGTGATCAATTGTAAATTAAAAGAGATTTTTTTGTAACGCTACGTTTGTAAACGCACACAAAATCTGTCAATAATATTGTACACATATCGAAATCTATACTAATTCGTCTAAAGTTTTAATAAATATAATTCCTAAATGTCACTTACTATATTGTTAAATACAAACGTAGCGTTTCACAAGCATATGTGTTTTAGGAACGGGACGAAAATACAATTCATTGCGTACTGTCGTGGTGACAATGTAATTAGTACTTAAATTCAATACGTAATGTATGATTATTTAACAAATAAGGTCATAATTATTAACAGAAAGTCATAAAATAAACTTTTATATACAATTATTTTTAAAACAGTAGACAATTGTTACATTCTCCGGGTGGTGACGGATTAAGAATACAGAATGAGACCATCCCTACTCTTCCCGTGGGTGTTGTAAGAGGCGACTAAGGGAACAAGCTATGCACGATAACATCCCTGCAAAGAGATAGAAAACTTGAAACAGACCCTATATCAACCCGTCTGGCCAGCGTGATATAGTCTAGAGGACGGCCTATGTCCTATGGGGAGAGGCCTATGTCCAGCAGTGGACTGTTAAAGGCTGTTGATGATAAGAAAAATGTATTTTGAAAAACAGTGGTACATCACTAAGAATTGCGTATTTAGGAACGTCATCAATATTTTCGTTCCGAAACCGTATTTGTCATTGTCAATAAAAAACAAGTGTATCTTTTATTTATTTCATTTATTAGCAATTTATTACAACTATATCTGAATAAAACACTACTTTGTAAAAAGTAAAATGAGATTATTTTATGATTATTTTTATTTTAAAAAATGATAACTCCTCTACCAAATATATATCGTCTCGTAGAGAACTTTACAAACATCCATGTAGCGAACACAAGGAACACCGAAGTTTATAATAACATTATGATAAAAATAAAATAAAAAGATTAAAAATAAATGTTATTTTCATCTATATATTATGTTACTAATATTAGAATCGGTATGCTGAAGTGGAAGTGGGCCGGCCATGTCTCCAGACGAACCGATGGTCGCTAGAGCCGAAGTGTACTATAGTGGATACCACGATTGGGCAAACGTAGTGTAGGGCCTCCAGTGGCACGATGGACCGACGACTTGAAGAAGGTGGCTGGCAGCGGATGGATGCAAATTACCCAAGATCGGGACCGTTGGCGTTCCTTAGGGGAGACCTTCGTTCAGCAGTGGACGGAGACAGGTTGATTGACAATATTAGAACTCAGTTATATATTACTGATATATTAGGTCTAGCTGCCATTCGATAAACAAATGATTATATTATTTTTATTATTTTCCGTTTCCCGATCGGAAGTGCACACTACATTGCGCAATATCTACAACGTTACATTCTAAGGGACCACGGCACTAGTAGGCACCATGTGAACTGTACGACCGCACTTTTAATTTAAACAATATGATAATTTAAATACATACTTGTAATTCGTTCACTAAGACATTTTTTTAATACTTAATTCAGTCACATAAAATTATTAGCCATTATTATGAATCTATAAGCATGACATTGATACTGCCAAGTTTCTGAATATAACTCTGGACTCCAAATTGTAGTGGGGTCTACACATGGATGGAGTTTTTAAAATTCGACAACAAATGGATGTCGAAACAGCTGAACTAATGTATTTTAGCTTTTTTACACGGTTTTTTGTGTTGCTATTCGTGCAATTTATAATCTTGGCTACAGGCATTCACTGAGGGATAAATTTAAGGAAACTTTTTTTAATTTTTTGAAAATTTAGTGTACATAAAAAGAAATTAATTTATACACAAAATTTTACGACACTCATAACATCAACACTAGAAATAATGACAAACTCGTGTTTCCAACGACTAAACTACAAAAAATTAGCAAATCTTTTCGAATTTCGCAAACTACAAAAAATAAAATTCTAGTGAAATTGCAAGCATTAAGTATTAATAACTTTTAGCTCTTAGTAAAATAAAAACTATATGAAAAGACTTACTATATAGTTACACGAAGAATCCCACTCGGATGGGCAGCGTTCGGCAAGCTTCGAGATGTCTTTACATCCAAGATCCCCCAGAGCCTAAAGACGAAAGTCTTCAACCAGTGTGTGTTGCCAGTGATGACATATGGAACTGAGCAGTTCAAAGTCGCTCAACGAGCTATGGAAAGGGCTATGCTCGGCATTTCCTTGCGTGATAGGATCTGGAACGAGGATACCCGGAAGAAAACTAAGGTTACCGACAAAGCTCTTCGAATAAGCAAGTTGAAGTGGCAATGGGCAGGCCACGACCCTCGTGGAACTGACAACCGTTGGGGAAGAAAAGTTCTTGAGTGGCGACCGCGTACCGGAAGACGAAGCGTGGGTAGGCCCCCCACTAGATGGACCGACGACATAGTCCAAGTCGCGGCGAGCCGATAGATGCAGTTTGTGTCCAGTCGTACGGCGTGGCGTTCTAGGGGGAGGCCTATTTTCAGCAGTGGACGTCTTCCGGCTGATGATGATGATATAATTATAGATTATTTAAATGACACATTTGCTTGGAATTGATGCTGTTCACTCCCGCATTTACATTCCTATAATTTGTGACGTACATTTAATTTATTGTTGTATTTTGTATTTCATTTGTTTTCAATAATTTTTTTAATGTTTCATTTGTTTTACATATATTATTCTTTTTTTATTTCAATTTGAATTGTACATTAAGTTTTTTGTATATGTTAATATGAGAAGTGTTGGCTTGTAATTTTAGGTTGTATTTAGTAACTTTCTGGTGGTTTCAATTATTGCCACAGACTACTTGATTGTCCAGTTGCCAGTGGTATTGCGGTTTTGGTCGTTTCGTTAATCTTTACTAATGGTAGTTTTAGTTTGCTGGCTGCTACTCGTATGCTGTCGGTATGGACAGACCAACTCTAAATTGTGGTCCTTTCTTCAAAAGGCCAGCCAGGGCCCTGTACTGTACACGCATAGTTTTATTTACCATAACCAATAAGGTCGTAATTATTAACAGAAAGTCATAAACTTTTATATGAAATTATTTTTAAAACAGCAGACAATTGTTGTTACACTCTCCGGGTGGTGACGGATTAAGAATACAGAATGTGACAATCCCTATTCTTCCCGTGGGTGTTGTAAGAGACCACTAAGGGAACAAACAATGCAAGATAACATCACTGCAAAGAGAAGGAAAACTTGAAACAGACCCTATATCAACCCGTCTGGCCAGCGTGATATAGTCGGCTAAAACCTCCTTGCTAGGGAGAGCCCTATGTCCAGCAGTGGACTGTTAAAGGCTGTTGATGATACGAAAAATGTATTTTCAAAAACAGTGGTACTAATCACCGAGGATTACGTATTTAGTAACATCAAATATTTTCTTTCCAAAACCGCATTTGTCATTGTCAATAAAAAACAAGTATATCTTTTATTTATTTCATTTAATAGCAATTTATTACGGCTATATTTGATTGATTTTACTCTTTACAAAGTAGCGCTTGTAAAGAGTAAAATGAGATTATTTTATGATTATTTTTATTTTAAAAAATGATAACTCCTCTACCAAATATATATCGTCTCGAGTTAGGTTGTGAGCGAGGGCGAGAGGGTTTTTAATAAGACAAGTGTTCGGCTTGAAGAGTGGATTGAGACTAACTTTATTTATGAAACCATTTCTTAAAGTTAAAACAGTATTCTTTATTGATATGTATTGAAGACAAAGAGCTAATTGTTCTAATGTTTAGTCTGCGGCTTATCATCTAAGTGGTGGTTCATGACGGATGCCAAGATTAACTTTATTTATAAAATAATACACAGTATTCTGATTATGCGTTGGAGACAAGGGGCTAGTTGTTCTATTGTTTCCAGGGCGTCTGTGGCTTATCAGCTAAGTGGTCGTTCATGACTGATGCTATTGTAGGGCGTCACGTCTATGACGACATAACTCCTCCCCCCTTGAGACGGAGGCGGCACGAAGGCTGCGAAGGCTGAAGTTCAACGGCTTCCGGTTGTGCAGCCGAGATTTTCGTTGATCTAGTTTTCCACCAGAATTTGTAGACTGCAATTCCTATTCCTGTTGCTGTTATTATGAAGTAAAGTGCAATTAATGACCAGCTGGGGGTGCTTGAAATCATGGTTAAGTTTTCGCTTGTATTCTTTAATTCTTCTGTTTGTTGCAGCGTACTTTTCAGGTTATCTAGTTCTATGTTGTCTAGTTTTGTCTTTGATTTGTTGTATAATATTGTTGTTGTAGCTTGCAGTGGCGTAGGTGCAGTTAGGCGGATCTTCGTGTTGTATTAGTTGAGCTATGCAGTCCGTAGAGTGCAGTAAGGGTTGCCATTCTAAGTGTTTGCAGATTACGTTGTCTCCGGTGAGGTATGTGCATGGCTCGTGAGGGTAGGCAAACTCATTATTTCCCAAGATTAGGATGGGGTTGCTAGGTATAAGTACTGTGTTGTTATTATTAGGGATAGAATATAGGTGTAATAGGTTGTAAGGATGTTCGGTAACAATTGGTATGTCCAGTATGAAGTTAAGGGTTTGATTGGTGTTATAAGCTTTTACGATGATTGCTTTTTCCCATAGATGGATACTATCCATGTTAGGGTTAAAGGCTAGGTATACTTAGTCTGGCCATAAATACTGTTACACTTAATTATAAAAAAATATTACATTTGAATTTCGAATCTGTCATTTTTATACGATTGTTCATTGTGTTTTCTCATTTTGGCGCCAATACATTGTAAAATATTTTGCGATATTAAAATGGTGTGGGGTGATAAAGAGAACCGAATCGCTGTGATAGCATTACACAAAGTAGGTATGGAGCCAAATGCAATTTTTAAAACTCTCCATACACTTGGTATTAGTAAAATGTTTGTGTACCGGGCTATTAATAGGTACAATGAGACCTCCTCTGTTTGTGACAGAAAAAGATCTGGCCGTCCACGTAGTGTTCGTACGAAAAAGGTGGTCAAAGCAGTAAGGGAAAGAATTCGAAGAAATCCTGTCCGAAAGCAAAAGATTTTATCTCGGGAAATGAAGATAGCACCTAGAACCATGTCGCGTATTTTAAAAGATGACTTAGGACTTGCAGCCTATAAGAGACGCACTGGCCATTTCTTAACTGATAATTTAAAGAAGAATAGGGTGGTAAAATCGAAACAACTACTGAAGCGGTACGCAAAGGGAGGTCACAGAAAAATTTTGTTTACGGATGAGAAAATTTTTACAATTGAGCAACATTTTAACAAACAAAATGACCGTATTTATGCTCAAAGCTCTAAGGAAGCTTCCCAATTAGTCGACAGAGTGCAACGTGGACATTATCCGACTTCAGTGATGGTTTGGTGGGGTGTTAGCTATGAAGGAGTGACTGAGCCATATTTTTGTGAAAAAGGTATCAAAACATCGGCACAAGTGTATCAAGATACCATTCTTGAGAAGGTAGTTAAGCCCCTTAACATCACCATGTTCAATAACCAAGTATGGTCCTTCCAGCAAGACTCGGCGCCGGGTCATAAAGCTCGGTCCACGCAGTCTTGGTTGGAATCGAACGTTTCGGACTTCATCAGAGCTGAAGACTGGCCGTCGTCTAGTCCCGATCTTAATCCGCTGGATTATGATTTGTGGTCAGTTTTAGAGAGTACAGCTTGCTCTAAACGCCATGATAATTTGGAGTCCCTAAAACAATCTATACGATTGGCAGTGAAGAATTTTCCCATGGAAAGAGTGCGTGCTTCTATTGATAACTGGCCTCATCGTTTAAAGGACTGTATTGCAGCCAATGGAGACCACTTCGAATAAGCTTTTTATATTTTTAATTGTTTTATATTTATGTATTAAACTGACACACTGTAAAAGTAATAAATGTTATTTGCAGTTAACAATTTTCTTTTTTCTTTATTACAATATTTATGGCAAGACTAGGTATATCTACTGTGGCATTTACTTTTAATTTAATTGTATTATAATTGCTACATATATCTAAATATATCTGTCTTATTTTCGTAATGTTATAATTACGGCTATGTTGGGTGATTTCGTTCGCATGTGTCAGGTGTCTTTGGTAAGTCTAATAGGTCACGAATGTCTATGTTCTCTAGGTTTGGGTCTAATAATGGGATGTGGACTAATTGATCTGTATTTTGTGTTCTAGGTTGTTGGTCTGTGTTTGTTTTTAATTAAACAAGTGATAGACGGATCGTCCATATTGTGAATTAAGTTAAGTGCATCTTGTACACCTTCAATATAAAAATATAAGGTTCTCCTGTTCCCATCATAACTGGGTAACTGGGTGGAGAACGTGGAGAAATCGGTGGTTACCGATTTTTCGTCTATGAAAGATTTTTCAATTAGTACCTTCTTTTCACTTGTCATTTTTAACTACAGTGATACGAATGGTAACAACGAAAGAAAATTCTTTTCTAAGTACCGTATTGCATTAAAAAAAAATAATGCTATAACGGTTTTTTACGATACTGGATACACCAAATGTTATGGGGATGTCCAGGAAATCGTTTAAGGAGTCTCGGGAGTAGTAGAGTTTTATACTTACCCCACGAGCATTGCCGATTTGTAGGCTGAGATGGAGGTGAGTCTTCGTTTCTTCAGCTGGTCAGCTTGTCTGCCTCTGCTTTGCACTACGCTCACTGTAGATTCTTTTATTCGCGAACGCGGACGCTTAGCAAAGGTATTCTCTGCAGCAGGAACCGACAGTATCGCGACGAACCGACTGCGCCAGTTAGGTTGTGAGCGAGGGCGAGAGGGTTTTTAATAAGACAAGTGTTCGGCTTGAAGAGTGGATTGAGACTAACTTTATTTATGAAACCATTTCTTAAAGTTAAAACAGTATTCTTTATTGATATGTATTGAAGACAAAGAGCTAATTGTTCTAATGTTTAGTCTGCGGCTTATCATCTAAGTGGTGGTTCATGACGGATGCCAAGATTAACTTTATTTATAAAATAATACACAGTATTCTGATTATGCGTTGGAGACAAGGGGCTAGTTGTTCTATTGTTTCCAGGGCGTCTGTGGCTTATCAGCTAAGTGGTCGTTCATGACTGATGCTATTGTAGGGCGTCACGTCTATGACGACATAACTCTCGTAGAGAACTTTACAAACATCCATGTAGTGAACACAAGGAACACCGAAGCTTATAATAACATTATGATAAAAATAAAATAAAAAGATTGAAAATAAATGTTATTTTCATCTATTATTATGTTACTAATATTAGAACTCAGTTATATATTATTAACATATTAGGCCTAGCTGCTATTCGATAAACAAATCATTAAATTATTATTATTTGCTGTTGCCCGATCGGACGTGCACGCTAACCGTGCAACCATGGTACTAATAACTGCCGCGTGAACTGTACTTTTCATTTAAACAATGTGATAATTTAAATAAGCACTTGTAATTCGCTCGCCAAGACATTTCTTTTAATACTAAATTCAATCATATAAAATTATTTACCATTATTATGAATTATGGACATGACATTAATAAAAATTGCCACGGTGAACATACATAGTCTTCCAAAATCATTACTCTTCCATTTGGCTTTGCCGTAGTCGAATAAAAACTTCAGTTGCAATTCAGTTCAGATCAACTCTCGATCCCACATTTGTCAAAACGATTGTAAGTCAATACATTTTTAATTCAAATCAATACAAGCTGTAATCACGTTACAACAATTAAAAATTCAACACTAGTTTGAGACTTCTAAAATGTAAAAAAAAAAATTTAAAGCAGAGGTTTATGCCCAGCAGTGGCCTATGAAAGGTATTGATGATGATAATGATAAACCATTTTCCATTAATTGCGTTATTAAAGCTACCCTTTTAATGCGAAGTGAGACTGCATAACATAATTAAAAAAGTCTTTTAATTAAAATAGCATAAGCACTTAATTCCCTAAAACGGTGATTACAGTTGCCTAATAAAACCTGGATATAACCTTAATCTTACAGTTATTGTATAGTTATCTTTAACTTATAGTTATTTATAATAATAATTATAACTTTACTCCGCTCACACATGGCAATCTGATCCCAAAGTAGGCAAAGTAGGCAAAACCCGCGCCATGGTAATCAGATTACTTAATACATGTACATAATAGAAAAAAAAAACCAAACGAAGAATAAATGACCGTGACCGTAATCACATAAATAATTTTTATTTCAGTCTCATTGCCTTTTGCCGTTTTTCCATTTTTTCTTTTTTCGGGACTGACGTCAACCCTTTGGGGAATGGCAATTATGCTTCAGTCTTTTTCGTCCAATTGTGAATTGATTATTAATTAAATTATAAATTCAAAGGATAATGCCCATTTTTGTATAAGGATCCGTACCAGCGTTGACAGTATTTTCAAAATATTCAATTTTTTAAACTGTTTATGCACTATAAGGGGCCGTTCAATTATTACGTAAGCACTATGGGGGGGCGGGGGGGTCTTTGCTTTGCTTATTTTGGATGACATAGGGGGTAGGGGAGTCTAGATGATGATTACGTCATCGTTAGTTATTTTCTTCTTTACACGAATGGCAACCCACACATTGTCTTTGCTTGAAACCGAAAAGCATTTTCGGGGATTCCCGCAAGTAATACATACATTTAGTGAACAGTGCGCGGTAATTCCCCTACTCGCTTTAGAACCGAGTAAGGGAATTACCGCGCGCTGTTCACTTGTCTAAATTTCCTCTATCAGTGTATTGTTTCGTTTGGCTGCTATAGCGAGTAGACGTATTGTAAGCATAGTAAAGCAAGTTAACATTTGTGTTACCATTCATTCCATTATCCAAAGTTTAATGTTTAAATAAGATTTCATTTCAAATAGACAAATCTCAGTTATACCAAAAATTGTTTGAAAGTTTTAAAAAATCTCATACAAGTACGAAAGTACAAAATGTACAAAAGTTAGTTAACGATGTGTAGGCGTCAAACGTTCCCGTGAATTCATAAAACGTGCGCTTTTGGCGCTTCGTGATGTTAAGGAGGTTATCAGCAATGTCTTCTTAGGGCATATTATCAAGCGCAGTACCCGACGCACACAGTAGTGAAGGGAGTGTTTTTGCCTTCAATCCCGGCGCGGTAGATTGTGCCGCTATTTTATTTTTGGGGTTCTTTACATGTAGCGATGAGTCGGACCCGTGCCGCAGGGGAGATGTGTGCGGAGGAGAGCGTCTTACCGACATCTTTATTCAAAACAGTCCCGAGCTAGAGGTGCCATTAGTATTTGTGATAAATTACACTTCAGTGTGTAATTGCTAATTATTATTCTCAGGAGCTTTAGAGCTTGTACGTTGAAGAAGATGGATTGACACCAAAATTTAAACTGGCCAACAACGAAAAAAAGGCAAAAAGAGTATTTGTGTATGTTGAGCCAAACTTAATCCTCAGAATCGATCGAGTGCCATCTGCATGCCAGTCTCTCTTATTAGACACTCGACTAAATGTACGTTAGAAATGATGCATAAATACTTGTTCTTACAGTTCCGTAACAGAATCTTAACGAACGAGGGTCAACATTCGGATCAACTCCAGGCCACTGACGCACTTTACTGATTTATTTCTGCCCACCGACACTCATTTGAAATGTTTGTTACGAATGTTGAAATTTTTTTTTTAATTACACTTTTCAATCACAAATAAAGAAGTTGTAAAAAGTTTCGGTTACCTTAGGCACTTATAAAGACTGTTGCATGCAGTCAATAGTATAAATATTAGTTTATGAATTATATGAAATTTATATTCAAGGAGCACAACTGGTCGCGTCTACTCGCTTTCGATCTGCAGCGGGGGGAGGGGGGGGGGGGGATTTTCTAAATATGGACAGTACCTATTCTGAGATTCGACCTCTACAACCCAAGTACTAGGTCATATTGAAGTTCTTCAGAAAAACTATTATCTCTGTAAGTCTTTAGGACTCTCCAAGGCACATAGAGGTCTTAGTGTGTTCAGAATAGTTGTAGTATTTTTATACTAATCTGGCTTGGGTTCTTTAAGCTTGTAGTATATTACCCTTTTTATTAAGCGTGGAATTCTGTTCCCACCATACCCTCGGCTAGTGAGATACAGGGTGTGTGTGGGACTCCTGGGGACCTACCTTGGTGGTCGGGATCAGCTCCGGAAATGCATCTGCACCTTCTTTCTTGCCGTACCTCATGAATAAAGTACAGCTCAGGATGACTGTAGTCACCCCAGGCACAGGACGCCGTCAAGACTCTCACTATTCTACACAGGAAGAGGCACAACCTCCCTCAGCTGTACCGGGGGTCATTTGCAGCAGCCACATCGCCCTAAGAGGTTTAGGTTGCAATTAACGAGCTAGCGACTCCTAGCGTGTTTCCTTCACCATCTCCTTCGAACAGGATCGGCCCTTCCTTGACCCTGCTCTGTAGATTCTTTCTCAACCATAACATTCCAACAGAAGGACATGGAAAGTTTCCCTCGATTTGTCCCACCAGCACTCGACGCTGGATTTCCATACAAGGTACTCATACGTGTGCTGGGCGAAGTCCTAGCGACGTAAACGGGTGCTCCATAGAGGGCCATGAATCACACGACAGTCATGAGGAAATAATGTATTTCTTTTCGTGGTCCTTCGAGATTGGACAACAGACGATACAGCGCACGTGCTACCACTCGTCTTCGGGGGATTAATCATCCGAAATATTCTTCAAAGATCCACCGACTATCCAGGATGAAACCTTAGTACTTCATGTACTAGCCCACCTGGACTTTAGCGTCACCTACTCGAAGGCCTGAGCTTCAATATATGATTTTCATTGCTTTTTGCCTTTTAATTTTGTTTTTGACAGCACTCACGCATACTGCCCGATAGTTAAATCCTTTTTCTAAAGCCCCATAAGAAATGTATTTGCGAAAGTGCAACAGTTCGTCGTCAAATGATGAGTCTGAAGCATGCGCACTACGAACTCTCGCGTGATTACCAGTGAGCGTATGCTTACGAAGGCATAATTAAGGAAGCCATATTATATTAAATAGAAACAGGCACATTCTTTGCCAATTATCAGCATCCTGCCGCCTCCTCCTTATACTTCTTTACCTCTGTTATTCTAACGGTAATAAAAATCAATAACCTTGTCTTAACTTATGATGACTACAAGATATTTGTGGATATTTTGTTCAAAATTATATTCTATTTTTGGATCCACTCATCGAACGCAACAAAGCAACTATTGCTACCAGCCCCCGAACCCAGGGTAACTTACAGAGATAGATCAACTAATGTTGATCGTGGCATCTCCATGTTGCTTAAAATGAAATATAATAATACAAAAACTAAAATTGTAATACTCAGTGAAAAGATTAGCAAAGTTATGGGCTAATTGCTGGTAAGTATGAACAGTAATTTATTAGTAACTAATTTCTGTATTCCTGGATTAGATTATTGTCAAATGTTAACAAAAAAATCTAGTTTTTAGTTCAGCGGGGGTACAATTTTGATAGTTTTATTTGGAAATAGAGGAAAGTTAGGTAGAATAAGTTAGAATAAGTAAAAACAAACAATTATATTTACACTGCCATATAGGTTTTACCAGAAAAAGAAAATAACATTAGATATAAATTAAATGTGCCATTACACAATGTGTCAAATTACAATATGAAGTTTTGCATAATTGACACTAACAATCTAACCTAATCTGATAAAAGAAAATCAGGAGAAAGAGCTATTTGCGGATGACATTTCTCTTTTATTAAACTTAAGCGACAGGAATCAATTGCTCATGATGTAAATAGCACTCTCTCTAATGTCCTGAACTGGTTCCACGTTAATAATTTCCTTTTAAACGAGATAAAAACTAAATGTATAAGATTTTTACACCTAATGTTAAACGGGTAAAAACCAGTGTTCTGATAAATGAAACGGAGTTAGATCTTATGGATACTGCCAAGTTTCTAAGTATAACTCTGGACTCCAAATTATAGTGGGGCCTACACATAGATGGAGTTTACAAAATTCGACAATAAACGGATGTCGAAACAGCTGAACTAATGTATTTTAGCTTTTTTTACACGGTTTTTTGTGTTGCTATTCGTGCAATTTATAATCTTGGCTACAGGTATTCACTGACGGATAAATTTAAGAAAACATTTTTTATTTTTTTGAAAATTTAGTGTACATAAAAAGAATTTTATTTATACACGAAATTTTACGACACTAATAACATCAACACTAGAGATAATGATAAACTCATGTTTCCAATGACTAGACTACAAAAAATTAGCAAATCTTTTCGATGTCAGAGTGTGCGATACTATAATAAAATTCGAGTGAAATTGCAAGAATTAGGTATTATTAAGTTAAAGCTATTAGTGAAATAAAAACACTTACTATATAGTTATAGATTATTTAAATGACACATTTGCTTGGAATTGATGCTGCTCACTCCTGCATTTACATTCCTATAATCCATATTATGTTTGAAAAGTGATGTACATTTAATTTATTGTTATATTTTGTGTTTCATTTGTTTTCAATTTATTTATTTTATATTTCAATTTGAAATGTACAATGACTTTTTTGTATATGTTGGCTTATAATTTTAGGGTATATTTAGTACCTTTCTAACGGTCTTGATTGTTGCCACGGACTATTTGATTGTTCAGTTGCTAGTGGTATCCTGTTCTTGATCGTTAATCTTGACTATTGGCGGTTTGTGTTTGCTGGCTGGTACTCGTATGCCGTCAGTATGGACATACTAGCTCCAAATTATGGTCCTTTCTTCAAAAAGCCAGCCCAGGCCCTGTACTGTGGATGCATAGTTGTATTTCTAATGTAACGTTTTTCACGGGCATAAAAAAGTACACTTCTGCGCTTTCTTCATTTCTGCAGAGAGTGAGTCTTTGGCAATGTCGGCACCTTCTAACTGTAAAGTCCAAAGTGTTAAAATATCTGTAAGGACTTACAGAAACAAATTCATTATTTTATTATACCGACGACCTACTCTTAAGCAAATCTCGAAGCTATAAAAGCAACTATTGATAAAATTAACATATATTTTAGAACTACGAGTACTCGTGTTACAAAGTGGTTTAAAGGGTTATTGATTAATCCG
The DNA here is from genome assembly GCA_949316085.1 of Hypercompe scribonia. Classification (NCBI taxonomy): domain Eukaryota; kingdom Metazoa; phylum Arthropoda; class Insecta; order Lepidoptera; family Erebidae; genus Hypercompe; species Hypercompe scribonia. The sequence goes on along the minus strand of OX438981.1, from coordinate 18,292,766 downwards.
ACTTAACTTATTATGTATAGACTTGGACATTATGGCTATTTTATAAAAAAAAAATATTGTACAATACGACTAGCAATTGAAATTGCCCAAAAATAAATTTTGTATGCGTTTTAGATATCATATCTGTTAGGTTGTTAGATCACATAAATAAATAAACAAAATAAATGAATCATATGTGTTTTTTCTAGAAAATTATATAATTTGTTTCTAGGTTTTAATGTTTGTAATTATGTTGAATTTGATTGTTTATAAATCCCTTGTTATGATTAAATCACAGGAGAGAGATTGAAACATGTGTGATCAACTGTAAATTAAAAGAGATTTTTTTGTAGCCTAAACGCACACAAAATCTGTCAATAATACACACACACATATCGAAATCTATACTAATTCGTCTAAAGTATTTAATAAATATAATTCCTAAATGTCACTTACTATATTGTTAAATACAAAGGTAGCGTTTCACAAGCATATGTGTTCTAGGAACGGGACGAAAATACAATTCATTGTGTACTGTCGTGGTGACAATGTAATTAGTACTTAAATTCAATACGTAATGTATGATTATTTAACAAATAATGCCATAATTATTAAGAGAAAGTCATAAAAGAAACTTTTATATGAAATTATTTATAAAACAGTAGACAACTCTTGTTACATTCTCCGGGTGGTGACGGATTAAGAATACAGAATGAGACCATCCCTGCTCTTCCCGTGGGTGTTGTAAGAGGAGACTATGGGGAACATACTATGCAAGATAACATCACTGTAAAGATTAGGTAAACTGGAAACAGACCCTATATCAACCCGTCTGGCCAGCGTGGTATAGTCGGCCAAAATCTCCTTGCTTGCAGGCTGTTGCTGATAAAAAAAAATGTATTTTGAAAAACAGTGGTACATCACTAAGAATCGCGTATTTAGGAACGTCATCAATATTTTCGTTCCGAAACCGTATTTGTCATTGTCAATAAAAAACAAGTGTATCTTTTATTTATTTCATTTATTAGCAATTTATTACAACTATATCTGAATAAAACACTACTTTGTAAAGAGTAAAATGAGATTATTTTATGATTATTTTTATTTTAAAAAATGATAACTCCTCTATCAAATATATATCGTCTCGTAGAGAACTTTACAAACATCCATGTAGTGAACACAAGGAACACCGAAGCTTATAATAACATTATGATAAAAATAAAATAAAAAGATTTAAAATAAATGTTATTTTCATCTATTATTATGTTACTAATATTAGAACTCAGTTGTATATTACTAACATATTAAGACTAGCTGCTATTCGATAAACAAATTATTATTATTATTTAAATTTTGATTTGTCTCCCTGTTTAGAGGGGTAATATACGAGTCATGCGGGCCTAAGCCAAGCATGATACGTTAGATAGAGTAGATAGATGATATAGATGAAGATGTTAGAAATTTGCGAGTAATTCGGCAGGTATTGAGTATGGTGGCTTTTTGGAGCAGATGAAAGGAGTGTGAAGGCATGTGAAGTAATTCAAGATTTTGAATGAGAGTTTTAGGTACTATGCCTGTTGATGATAGAACTATTGGAACTATGTGTACTATGTGAGCTTTCCATTGTGTTTTTAGTTCTATTGCGAGGTCTTGGTATTTTGAAAGTTTTTCTGAAATTGTTGACTGAAGATTATGTGTGTTCGGGATCGCTATATCTATAATGTAAACAATGTTACTGATTTTATCGTGAACGGTTATATCTGGACGGTTGTAATGAATGGTTTTATCTGTTATAATTGTTCTATCCCAATATATTTTACAAGCTCTGTTTTCTAGTATTGTGTCAGGTTTATACTTATAGTATGGAGTCTTTTGACTGATGAAATTATAATTGTGTGCTAAATGTTGATGAACTATTGCAGCCACTTGGTCATGTCTATGTTTGTAATCGGTTTGTGCTAAGGATTTACAGGCACCGGTTATATGTTGAATGGTCTCTGGAGCAGAAGTGCAATGTCTGCATAGGTCTGTTGTCTGATTTGGGTCTCTAATGATAATTTTTCTATAATTTCTGGTTATTATTACCTGGTCTTGAATAGCAAGCATAAATCCTTCCGTTTCCGGAAACAGTTCCCCTTTCTTAAGCCATTCGTTCGACTTTTCTTTGTCGACGTAATTTTGGCTAAGGTCGGTTCGGTGCCTTCCATGGAGGGACTTACCAGCCCAGTTTGTTATTTTCTGATTTATAGTAGTTAAAACTTCGTTACGTTGGGTATGCCGATCTTGTAAATTTAAAGGTGTGAGTTTTTTATCAATGTCTGCGATTTTTTTATGGAGAAGAGATGTCAGTGTATTATTATTATTTTCCGTTTCCCGATCGGACGTGCACACTAACCGTGCAACCACGACACTAATAACTGCCGCGTGAACTGTACGTCCGCACTTTTCATTTAAACAATATGATAATTTAAATACGCACTTGTAATTCGCTCGCTAAGACATTTCTTTTAATACTAAATTCAATCATATAAAATTATTTACCATTATTATGAATCTATGGACATGACATTAATAAAAATTGCCACGGTGAACATACATAGTCTTCCACAATCAATATTCTTCTATTTGGCTTCGCCGTAGTCGATTAAAAACTTCAGTTGCAATTCAGTTCAGATCAATTCTCGATCTCATGTTTGTCTAAACGATAGTAAGTCAATACATTTTTAATTCAAATCAATTCAATCTGTAATCACGTTACAACAATTAAAAGTTCAACACGAGTTTGAGACTTCTAAAATGTATTATTATATATTTTTATAACAGAAATTTATGTCCAGCAGTGGCCTGTGAAAGGCATTGATGATGATAATGATAAATCATTTTATTAATTGTGTTATTAAAGCTACCCTTTTAATGCGAAGTGAGACTGTATAACATAATTAAAAAAATCTTTTAATTAAAATAGTTTAAGCACTTAATTCCCTAAAACGGTGATTACAGTTGCCTAATAAAACCTGGATATAACCTTAAATCTTACAGTTATTGTATAGTTATCTGTAACTTATAGTTATTTATAATAATAATTATAACTTTACTCCGCTCACACATGGCAATCTGATCCCAAAGTATGCAAAACTCGCGCCATGGTAATCAGATTACTAAATACATGTACATAACAGAAAAAAAACCAAACGTAGAATAAATGACCGTGTTAATCATCAAATAATTTTTATGTCAGTCTCACCACTTTTGCCGCTTTCCCATTTTTTTTTTCGGGACTGACGTCGACCCTTTTGGGAATGGCAATTATGCTTCAGTCTTTTTCGTCCAATTGTGAATTGATTATTAATTAAATTATAAATTCAAAGGATAATGCCCATTTTTGTATTAGTATCCGTACCAACGAACAACGAAATGAATTTACTCTTGAATTATTTTTTTTTTAACTACTTACTCCTAAAGAGGAGTTTATCTATAGTTGACAGTATTTTATAAATATTTAACTTTTTAAACTGTTTATGCACTATAATAATATTCCGAATATCTGAAAGATAATGCCATGTAATGCCAATCTAAGCGGAGTTTGTAATATGAGTATAAGATAACTGATATATATATAAACTTTTTTGTACATACATACATAATAAAATTTAAAAATATACCTCATATATATGGAAGTTACTATCAAAACTATCAAAGATTATAGACGTAATAAATAAATCCTAACTAATATTATAAATGTGAATATTTGTTTATTAAGTTTTCACGCCCTAATCACTCAACCGATATAAAAAAAATTACTTACCAATGAAAAGCTACATTACCAGTGAGCAACAAGGCCACTATTTACGACGACCACTATTTACCACGATAACTAACGTATACGAGAGCGAGACATCTAGTAAAAGTTGGTAACACAGTGCACAAAGCATTTCTTGATATTACCAAAAAATAATTAATACCTACGACGGCGGTGACTACTCCTTGAAGGGACACTTCCTCATACTCTTTTTTACAAACGGTCACTATCTCAACACAGCACTTCAGAGTCACTATATCAGACATAGAGAATTATTATTTTTATATTTAATTATTAAAATCAAGCAAACATTGACAAGCGACAAGAACTAAATTCGAATGTCAAACATCTGATTTGAGTTTCTAAGTTACGCTTTTTTTCATTAAGTGGTAAAACGTCAATAAAACGCGGCAAAAACTGAATACGAATTTCGAACTCCTAGACCGTTTTGCTTTTTTTACTACTTTTTTAATTGGTAAGATAAAATAAAAATTTTCACGAAACAGGTTCTTTGTTCAGTTTTTTAATAATTTTTAATATGATATTTCATTTGTGATGGATAGAGGTAATTATGATTATTTTTTGCAATTTCATACTACCAAAGACGGTGTTTTATAATATATTATCTACATAAATATAACATTAGTTTTAATGTTAATGTACCTGTGAGGTACGCAGTGTGGCATGGTATTGAGTTTGGGCATTATCCTATCAGTTTTTGGCTGACAATTTTAAACCTTGAACTTATAAAAACGAAATTAATCACATAAATATTAATTTAAGTATGTTGCTGCTATAATTTTATTATACTATGTTAACCTGGGTGTTACCAACCGAATTATGTAGGTATTTGGTTTCTTTCTTTTACTTTTGAAACATTTCCCCCAGGCGGTATCTTCCAGGTGAGTTTATTTTAGTGCAAAGTCACTGTCCAGACATACAATAAAGAATAGTTCATAAGAACTAGATGTGATATGAAGTATTCTTTGTATTTCCTGCGGTCAATTGATGTGCAACATTCGGTACTTCAATAGAGTAAATATGCATTGGATTTTCTTCTCTTTCTTGATGGAATCTACTGGCTGTGTCTTTACCCAGCTTTAGGCTGAATCTGAGAGGGATGGATCCTCAAGTGACTACCACCATCCATGAATTTCTGCCAATCAACAGTCATAAGAGCGTTGCCAACATTTGAAGTGGGAATTCTCTTTTTTGAAGGTCTTTTGAGATTTGTGAGTTAGTTTCATGTACATTGAGCGTTTGTGTTGTAAAGGTTCGCTGTTTGGTGATACTGCAGAAAGGTTCCAGTTTAATTAAATACTCAAATATCTCAAACTTTAGGTTGATTTTCTATCAACTGGTTAGGATTATTGCAGTATCGAACTAGGTAGTAACTTCTGACTACAAAGAAGAAGAACAGATTTGTAACTGAAACAAAATATTAAACTATATGAAATAATGATTTTATGAATAATAACAATAATTGTATAGGGATCGGTTTATCATCACTACATCAAAGACAGCTTTTGTGTTGTGCAATAATTATTCAATCTCGGTTTCCTTATGACGAGAATGTCGTGAAATTTGATATCTATCAATAAAAGCGGCATGCTATAGGTAAGAGCACAAACCCAAAAATTACTTTTTCTTACATAAAAATGAAGGTTTCTAGTATTCTAGCTGTAGATATAGTGTGAAGAAACAGATGGACGGACGGATATGAAGAAACTAGTACGTTGTTTTTGCCAAAGTAACTCTGCTCTAACTGATAGAAAGTTGTGATCACCATACTCATTGCGAATGCAGACAATGCAGTGTGTGACCCATAGTATGATGGGCTAGTAAGATGCTTTTCCACATCCCGCTATGGGACGCAAATGATAGTCATTAGGGCACTGTAGTAGAGCCGGCCCATTCGTGTTGAAATCAACGACCCTCTACTACCTCTTTACTCAAGCAAATACAGTAATTAAGCTTTAGAGAGGTTACATTGAAAATAATCACATAATGGGAAAAAACACTTACAGAAAGAAATCACCATTGAGAAGTAGACACGAATTGCTATCCTCTGTGGCTGAACAAATAAGTTGACAACAAACCCAACCACCAGGAGTACCAGGTACACCACTACATATACACAGTACGTTTTAACGTACAGACGCCTGTCCTGAAACAGAAAGAATAATAGACTGAACACCTCGTCATCATCAGCTTTGATACTCCACAGTTGGACATAAGCCTCTCCTAAGAAAGGAGGTTTGGCTTACTGACATGTTGGCCAGATGGATTGACATGGGTCAATCCATTTGGCCAACGTATCAGTAAGCCAGGTCAATCCATCTGGCCAACGTGTCAGTGAGCCAGGTCAATCCATCTGGCCAACGTGTCAGTAAGCCAGGTCAATCCATCTGGCCAACGTGTCTGTAAGCCAGGTCAATCCATCTGGCCAACGTGTCAGTAAGCCAGGTCAATCCATCTGGCCAACGTGTCAGTAAGCCAGGTCAATCCATCTGGCCAACGTGTCAGTAAGCCAGGTCAATCCATCTGGCCAACGTGTCAGTAAGCCAGGTCAATCCATCTGGCCAACATCTCAGTGAGCCAGGTCAATCCATCTGGCCAACATGTCAGTAAGCCCTCATGGTTTGTATTAAGTTTTCCTCCTCTTTGCAGTTTTCCTGAGTATTTTGCTTCTTTAGTCGGTTTTTACGACACCCATGGGATAAATAGTGGTAAAGACGCTCCGTATTAATCCGTTATCATATGAAGATTTTTTTTGTAATTGAAGTACCTACCAAAGTAGCTCTACTTTACCCGATAGAAAGCATGAATAGAATCCAAGAGTTGTGTTTAGACAATGCAGTATGGTGATTCATATTATGTCGGCCTAGTGAGATGCTTTTTCACGCCCTGTTTGTGGATGTAAAAAGCAAAACAGTCATCCTGGCAGTACCAGCTCAGACACTTGCCACTAGAACTGTCACCCCAAATTAGTAATTAATAAAGAATTCAATTATTCAATAATAATTATTATTTATTGATTTTTCAAGGCGAAATGGAAGTTATGTAGACTGTTGCCGGAGTGTATATCGAAACAACGCATTAAGATATTATATTAGGACCTGATAAGTTCTCGATGTTTCTTAAAAGATGGTGAGACGACACTCTGTGTATATAATTGCCGCGAGAAATTAAATTAAATCAGAATGTAAAAAAAAGGCAAGAACTTGTTCAAGGTCCTGTTTTTATTTAAAACCAATTTTACATAAACTGCATCATCATCATCATCATCATCATCATCAGCTTATCACAGTCCACTGCTGGACAGAGGCTTCTCTACTAAGAACAATTTTGGGCTAGTCACATCTAAATCCTGCCGGCCATCTTGCGTAAATCGTCACTTCATTTAGCCTGTGGGCGCTCTACACGTTTCAACTTATGTAAATAAACAAATTAATATTCAAGCCAATACGATTGCCGAAGATGTTTATTTATTTGACCACCAACCAACAGTTGTATACACTGTTTTATGATTAAAATACATTCTTTTTTGAAATTTTTTTATGTTCGTATAGATAACTTACTTTGTGTAATCCAATTAGTAGAATAACTGAAAAAACGATGCAAAACAGAACCAGGAAACCGGAAATAATCATTGATGTGGAATCAGCATCCGCAATTACACTCGTTACTGAAGATGGGTGGAATACCAGGGTGAAGAAACCGAAAATCCATATGATCTGAAAAAATAACATGAAAAATAATTGTTATTTTAAATTTGCTTGTTTGTATGAAGATATAATAACTAATTTCTGTCTGTGGCTTCACTCGTATATACTTATATACTTTACATATACATATATGTAAAAAGTATATAAGTACAGGCTCTGCCTAAATTGAGACTGGATTCTGTTTTGTGTTTAGATGTCCGAAATATTATATTTACTATTATTCTGTTTATTACATTAATTTATATATATATATATATATATATATATATATATATATATATATATATATATATAAATATATAATAGATAATATATATATATATTAAGGAAAACTTAAATACATATTTAAAATTTAAAGGAAAGTACACCGAGTTTAGTAAAGTATTGGTCGAGGTTATTGGCCGTGGGGTTATTATTCCGTGAGCAGACACAACTATCGAATTACGCAATGATCCCCGAATCTCCATTACATAATATATATATCAATAATATCGTGAGATAAATTCAAATATTTTATTTGTTTTTTTCTTTTACAACTTTCACGAGATTCTCCTCATAAGCATCGGCAATATCGACAATCATTGCACGGCACTCTAATCGATCTATCACCACAATATCAGGTATTAATCGATCGATTATCTTTTTTAAAGACAACACTCGCACTATTAATAAATTCTTTTATTTTTATTTTAGAAACATACAAGAAACGGACACAAAGAACACCAAGACTCAGAACAACAATTTGTAGATCACACAAAGTATAGTCCCTTGTGAAGTTTGAACCCACAACACTCAGTGCAATAGAGAGCGGCATGGTGACCGCTTAATCCACTAGGCCATCCGTGCATTCTCGAGAACTGGGTCGAGCACTTCTAAATTTTACAAGATAATATTTAAGAGCAAGTTATTAATATACGATTCTGGCTGCTTGGTTGTGTCTGTGTAAATATGCACCGTTAGCAAGACGAAAACAACCAGAAATAATAGGACTGCTAAATTTTCCAGGGTAGTGATTATCCCGACAGATGTCAACCGTACCATGTTTCAGTATTTATTTCACATAGTTATTCGTCATGATATCATCCACAATCGCACAAACAAAACCTTCGGTTTCTCCGAAGAGATCACCATATCGCCCAGATGTAAAGGTTTTGAAATCTATGTCAGACTTATTTAGGCCCGATAAAACCGACCGCCCTTCCGTACTTTCCCGCGATCATTAGCACTAAATACTACATATTTGCGCCAGTTCTCTTTAGCGAGAGCGAGCGGGGTAAAACCAGTATCCACTGCAACTACATTGCGATGTATTCCCACATCAGTATGTAGAAAACATTCTCTGAGGTTGTACATCTCGCGATTGTGTAGGATATTGATATTTAATAAATCACGACATTTTCATTCATTCATTCATTTCATTTGTTCTGTTTGATTTTTGTTATTCTAAATAGAAAAATAATGTATTTTAAAAATATGTATGAGAAATGTCAACTGTTTTTGTGTTGCTAGTTTATTGTTACTATATTTAAAAAGACAACTTCCGAACTAGGAATACATACTATATCGCGGGGGATTTTACAAACATACAAGAAACGGACATAAAGAACATCCAGACTCAGAACAACACTTTGTGAATGTCACAACACGGTGTAGTATAGACAACGGTTTAACGACCGCCTAAACCACTGCGTCATGCGTCAGGCATACATTATGTCAGTCAGTGCATTATTATATGTCGGTTATCGCGGTGATTCTTTAAACTGATATTACTTTTTTATTTGTCAATCAATTGAAATAAAACAAACACTAATGTTAATTAAAGTTTACCACAAAGCATAAAAGAAAATCGTATTCAAATTGGTAAGCTACTTCCGAGATTAACGAAAACAAACACACAAAAAAAAAATTCAAAAAACTGTCGTTTTGAGTTCTGTTACTTTCAGACTCTCATCACACAATCATTTGTCCTTGGCGGGAAATAGGGCAGATGATACCTTAGTCCAATTAGTTACTTTTTATCATCTGTCAACACGACAATTGTGTATGAAAATTATACTAAATATAAATTTGTTACGCCACTGTTTCAGCCTACTCAATTAGATAATGTATTTCAATATTTACTTAATTTAAATTTGTAATCTTAATAAAAAACTATAATAATTATATATTCCAAGATGTTTCGTGATATCTGTTTTAATGAAGCAGACATTGGTATTTATTGATGACACAGACAACTACCCTATTGAATCCACGACAGGATCAATACTAAGCCAACTCGCCTGTTAAAAAAAGTACAACCTTATTACGTAACTATTGGTCTCTTCTATTATATGTAGAGATAGAGATCTAGTAATTTAGACTTTAGACATTGTGTATACGATTCAACATCGTTTAAAAATAATATTCTTTCGGATGTGAGTCGTTCGGTTGTAATCATCGTTTAGTCTTGTTACCCATCCAGGTGGTCTGTGTAGTGATGGATTAAGATTAAGGAGTGTTGTTACACCTATTCATTCCATGGGTGTCGTAAGAAGCAACTGAGGGAGCTAATTACGGAGTACGACATCACTACAAAGATAAGTAAAATTTCACTATACCGCTAAGTTCATAACAGTAGTATCATATTCTTGAGTGTACGTTTGTAAAATGGAAAGGCCCATTCGATTTTTTTTTAAACTAAAAAGATAAATGTTCTAAAACTGGTTTTAGTTGGTTTATTGAAGAATTGGTTTTTACGCTTAAAACAAATTGAAGCACGGGTTTTTTTTTAATGAGGTGTATTGCCTCAATGTACCCTTATTACAGATTCTAGTCTGTGATGCGTAGATAGGGTTATTAAAGGTCTTGAGGAATATTGATCCATCTTGTGAAATCGTTATATACAGCTGTGGGGGTTTCTCTTATATACAGCTTTTTAAACTGTCAAAACATGCTTTTTTTATGTGTACTGACATAAGGCAACGATTTCGTAAGGCATTTGATAGAAAACTCGATTGTCACGATAGGTCGCTCGAATTTGCCGGTTACGGATTTGCCTGACATAAGGCAACGATTTCGTTTAGTAACAACCTGTCTCTACAAACCTTCGGTTTACTTTAGAAACAGTAGACTAGTTTAAATCTAAATTATGATAATTTTATCTCATACTGTGGTTCGATTTTTAAATTTAGTTAAATGAATAGTCTCTTCATTGTCATGTAGAGTAATCTAAAAAGTATGCATACTTATCCAAAATTCGAAAGTAATCTTGAAATTTGATGCACTTTTTAAATCGGTCAATGTGATATATCATATGACATCCAACTTCTGACTGCACGGTTGGCCTAATCGTTTAAGTGGTCGCCATGGTGCTTTGTGCTGCGTTAGTTGAGTGTTGTGAGAAGAAATGTCACATGGGACAACACTGTGTGTGTGTTTTTTCGTGTCTGTTTTATGTGTGTTTGTAAATGTATGCAAGTCCCCCGCGACACCAGATATATTCCCAAAGCAAAAGTTGTTGTTGTGTTTACTGGTGACATCAACGAATGTTTCCTCGACTTGTTACATATTTTCGTTCCTTTTTACGCACAAACTAATTGCAAAAAACAAGCGGAATGCTTCAAAAAGCGTTAATCAAGTTAACAAAGATAGAAAGTATCGTGTGTCAAAGATATTTATAATATAAAACAAATTATTACCAACTGCACATAGGCGACGACGTAACTCCAAAACTTATTCGCAATGAGGTTCACACAAGTTCCACCTGTTCTTGGATCCAAACTGCTTATCGGCATTTTGAATCTGAAACGTAATTAATGACATGTATATTTATCAACAGCCGTAATTAGTCTACTGCTAGATAATGGCCTCTTTTTAGAAAGAAGTTCTTAGTTAACAATACCAAGTTAGCTAGTCGTTTAGTATCGTGTTTCTTTCAAGTTTATCTTATGTTGTGGTTATCCAATGTAGTTTGTATTATTAAATAAAAATCAAAAAGTGGCAAACTCAGTACTTAATTTTCGCATTTCAAATGGCTTTTTGACTGCAAGAGGTAAATGGGGTTAGGTTTATAGTAGGTAAAATGTTAGTGTGATGTGTATATCTGAGTTTATGATGTAAAAGAGCCGTTGTTGTAGTTCAAGGAATAGCAATGTTAATAAACATTCGAAATTGCTTTTACTTTACAGCCAGGGTCGTAATTGACGTAAAAATAAATGTATTGAAATATGTTAAAAGACAAAATAAAAGGCAGTTGTTTTTGATTTTTTTTTTATGTCACTAACTGTTCTTGATAGAGTTATTGAAATAAACATATAGTTAATAATTATTGTCATTTTCTACTTGTTCATTGCTTATTGACACATTGGATCTGTTTAGTGTTTGCATTCACAGGATAACAAGTACTAGTTTCGTATTTGCCAATTAAATTCGATAAAAAAAACTTTATATTTATAGAACAATATTAAATTCTACTCAGACTCATATCGTAGATATACTTACTCTTTTCAAACATTGGACACTCAACGCCATCTAGTTCTTAACGAAACAAGCTTATGCTATCGAATCATAGCACACATATCAAACATAGAAAACACTCAAACATATATAATGTATTTTATATAATCTATCGAAGTTTCAAAGTGCATTTACCTCTCACAGAGATTTGTTTATAAATAGTATTTTATCAAACTACTACGGATACTATAGATACATTCCGATTATTTATATAACAAATATTAATTGGAACGAAGCTCCTCATCGTGCATTGACGAAGGGACCTAGTCAAGAAAATAAACGCGTTACGAAAACGTGTACAATCAATCTATAATGTGTTAATAATGTAACATTAACAATATTTTAAAAAAAAATAAATAAATAAATATACATATTGCAAATAATTTTATCAACAAAGTTATTTAGTAAAAGAGAGTAAGGTGATGAGAGCCTGGCACGTTAATAATTACTGCATACGAAAGGGACTTCGTTCCAAGCGCGTGTCCTACGTCACGCTAATTGAATTTTATTTCTTTTTTAAATAATTAAGAATAGAGGTCAGGATAAGATAACCCGAACCGTACAGAATAATAGCTAAAGCAGATTTTTCACCTAATTAACTACAATCATTTCATCAATAAAGGTAATAATAATACCTGGAAAAACATGAATTGCTCGTCAAATTGTTTCAACTTTTGTGAAATCAATGTCGTATAGAACTTTATTGAATTAACTTGTTATTAAAAGTAAGGATGCACTTACTCAGACATTTCAAACACAGGTTATTTTAAGAGCTCTTGACTGTTTTTCTCTTGGTGGTATTGTATTGTGTACGACGATAATTACACGTAAGTACTATTTTAAGTTGGCTACCGGTGCCTACTGCACAAGAAAATGTAGTCCTTGATGTCGCTAGCATGTGCTGCATGCACTGTAATTGTATACCTAAACGGCCCGTAAGTGGGAAAGAGATCGTAGTCACTGTCTCGTTTTAAAGTATTTCTGGTTCAGCTTTCTGCATTCATTCGCGCTCTCAGGAATAAATTTTACTATTCGCACTAATATTACACAACAACAATAGTTAGCAATAAATGTGTATCCATAATCTGACATCTGAATGTTTTAGATGTTGATCAACGAGCCAACGTTACTTTACTGGTGTGCGTGTAAGATTATGGTGAGAACAACCATACGTATACAGTATACAAACGGCACACCCAACGACAGTAGAAACTGGATTGGACACGTATCATGAATTGACTGACATGAATAAACAAAAAATTAATTGTTAATTGGTCGAAATTTATTGTCAAATATCAGAATTTTTTGGGTACTGGTAAAAAAGTTGTAAAGTCCTTATCGGTGGCCCATAGCTCTAATTTCTCCTGTTCTATCCTCTACTCCTTATAACGTAGGTATCTAAATTGTAATGGGTAATAATAAAAATCGTTTAAATTCGTTATTTTAGTGAAGGTAAACATAAAGAAAATAACTTTTTAATAAGAATTATACTTTAAACTGTATATATCAAAACCTGTTTCTTGTCTCGATGGTAATTTTATAAAGGTTTTCCTGCTTTTATAATGATACCTAGTGCTCGCGGGTTTTACCCAACGCGTTCTACTCGTAAACATTCAAGTCTATATTTAAAGCTTTATCAAACATACCACATTATGAGCTTTGATTAACTGTTATAACTTTAATTATAACAATAAATTACGCTTCGATATTAAGTATTTTTCTAATTAATTTATAAACTTCTCATTGATTTGTTACGAGTTTTCTTGTTAAGCTTGACCGGATGATAATTTATATATTTTTTTCTACTTTAAGCGTCTGATAAAGTGACTCTACTCTGCTAGATAGACAGCATGAATAGAATAAAAGAGTTGTGGTCACCATACCGAATATAGACAATAAAGTATGGTGGCCCACACTATGGCGGCCTAGTGAGATGCTTCGTAATGGCCCGCTTGGAGACGTAAAAGGCACGGCAGTCGTCGTGGCAATGTAATGCTCACATTTAAGATGTATTTCAGTTAATTACTAGCAATACATAGTGATTACTTGGTGGTTAAAACTGACTAGCCTATATATCATTATAAATTTACCTAAAATTACAAGACACAAGGTAATACATAATTATGTGTGACTAGAAGCATTAAAAGGTCGAATAATAAGATCTAAATGATTTATCGGTAGTTATGAGTCTTGAAACATTTATTTTATAGCAAAAATAAATGGCAATACTTACATTATTGTTTCACAATATTTCACTACGCGCACGACTCACTCAAGCCACCGGCTTATACTAAACAAATGTTACTCAGTTGAAACAAGTTATTTGCGAAGTTGTTTTAGTTGCAGGGTGAAAGTTATAAAGGCGAGACTACCTCTTGCAATTTAAATATTCTACTATGTATATATTCTACCAATTTGGTACTATTTTATAACTCTTCTTAATTTTTTATAAATCATACGATACTAACTGAATTTTACGATAACAATGATCCTGCCATTATGAAGCATTCAAATTTAGAACTGCAACGTATTACTCCATCGATAGCTTTTGATAAAGCTTTACTAGGACCTTTGGACCTTACCTAGAAAGGAGGTTTTAGCCTACTATACCTCTGTTTCTTTGGATTCTCCTGAGTAGTTTAGTATCTTAGTCGGTTCTTACACCCACGGGACGAATACTGGTGGTGACACTATATTTGTAATATGTCACACGAATTACATAATTTTGTCCAATCCAATATTTAGAACCGCGAAAAATTGACGGTGTGGCGGAGATCATAGTAATTTCTTTACATGATTGACTTTTTTACGCCTAAACAATTTAACTAGCAAAGATACTTGAAGTAAAAAGCAACATTTCATGTAAGCACTTTATTATTATTCGTATTTTTAATAGTAATTTCTGCCCGTGACTCCATCTGCGTGTATTGGCTATCGTAATATTCAATTACCAGATTTGATTAGGCCTTTATGACATCATAAGAGACGACTAGGGGAGCAAGCTATGTAGGGTTAGAAGGAAAACTCGTGGGAATACCAACCCGTCTGGTCAGCATGGTACAGTGGGCCAGTCTCCTTACTAAGGAGAGGCTTAGGTCAGCTTATTTATTTATTTTATCATTGAGGTCATCGAGTGCAACTTTCAGGTTCTTGTAGGTGGGCTCAGATATACTTGCATTGTATAACATAAAATAAATAGTTATTAGAGAGTTGGGATCAGTATAGCTTGCGATACTTGCATGTTTGTTGTAGGTGATCTAATTTAGTTACTTCATTCTACGTAATAAATTACACCAGAGACATGAGCAAGCTGCTAGAGTCGCAGCGATCGATTGCAGTAGTGAATTATGGCAAACCGTCTGTAGAAACTGTCTGTCCGTAGAAACTACTCTGTATATTAATTGCTTATATACAACACAACCTAAACTCAATGCGATTAATGTCCAGCAGTGGACCGATAAAGGCTGTTAAATGAAATATTTTTTTTCTATATTAAGAGCCTGCCAAAGTGACTCTACTCTGCCTGATGGAAAGCATGAATAGAATCCAAGAGTTGTGGTCACCATACAGTATGGTGGACGCACTCTATGGCGGCCTAGTGAAATGCTTTTTCACACCCCACTTGGGGACGTAAAAAGCATGATAGTCATTGTGAGTTTACACTCACAATGACTATCATGCTTAAGCCTTACGGCTTACAGTTACCACGATAACTATCACACCTGCATTAATGGGCCTCCGGTCTCACACTCATCAACGAAACACGACAACATGGATACTGGCGGTTGGTCTTCTGTGGGAGGGTAGTATTGCCTCGGTCGAGCCGGCCCGCTCGTGCTAAAATCAGCGTGGCTCTACTACCTATTTATTATTGTCATGTTTATGCTATATGTATCTATGTTACATCGATTCAAGTGATCATAATTTTTTAAATGCATTTAAAAAGTAAATTTGGCAAATGTCTGGCTTTGCGGTGAACATGGAATACCCGTTTAAAATCTATAATGATAATTTCTGGATTTTTACGAACGAAGCAGTGTTGCAAAATTTAAAGAATAGTGGAAATGTCCGCTTTAAGTAACACGCGTCAAGTTTATATTGATTTGTGATGATTTGAAGTATGAGAGACAGAAGTTTTGGATTCGATTCCTACCCACGACAAACGTGTTATAAGCAAGATCATTTTTATGTCTTAATGTCATTTATAAATAGAACTACAATAATTGTGTCGTTAGAAATTTATTAAATAAGTGTGCCAGATTGACAGTAATAGACTTGCCCTGCAGTTTGCTTGTATAGTTTTTTTTTTAAGAATCTGCTAAAATTTCTCTATTCTGCCTGATGGAAAACATGAGTTGTGTTCAATACTCATTGCGAATTTAGACATGGTCCAAACTATGGCGAGCTAGTGAAATGCTTTTACACGCCCCGCTTGGGGACGTAAAAGGTATGACAGTCATCATGGCAATGTACTCACACACTTACCACGGTAATTGTCGCTTCTGCATCAATGGGTCTCCGGTCTCGCACTCATCAACGAAACAACGACAGCACAAATACTGTCGCTTTAGGTTAGTCTTCTGTCGAACCGATCTGTTCGTGGTGAAATCAGTGTGGCTCTACTACCTAGTCTGGTCTTACGACACCTATGGGAGGGATAGGGATGGTAATACTCGTTTTCTTAATCCATCACCACATGGACAGTTAAGAACATTGCTGGAATTAAAAGCAAATATAATAATAAAAAAATAGGTTTCCAATATTATATATTTCTATGTTTAACAAATTAACTGAAATAATTACAATGGTCTACATTATATCTAAATTTGTGACCAAACTAGAAATAAGTTTAATACTTTCTTTCAGTAAAAAAAAAAGTTTAGTTTTTGAACTTATAATCTTAATTAGAAATAAACAAATTAAACAAACTTAAGTTAACTTAACTTACTTAACTTAACTTAACAAACTTACTTTTTTACGTCTAATTAGTAAATTTTACTATTCTAGCTAAAATACAACCAAGACTAGGCATGGAATGAAATCACAATTGCCTATGGTTATCATTACTACCTTTTTTTTTGTTCGGTAATCTCCACGGATACCACCGAAAGGTGGTATGTCGGACTTGAACCGACCGCCGCACGCCGTTTCACATACCAGTAGCCGAGGAACCAGGTGCACCCTAGTCAGGTAAACCCTAGAACCCCGACATAACCATACCTACCCAATTTTACATGTCTATGTGTAAACAAATGTGTGTTATATGTAATAGACAAAATAAGGTTTCATACATCTGAACACAGTTATTTGGCAAGACCTTGTGAGTGTATAGCAACTAAACTACATACAAATGAATGATAAGATTAATTAATTACAATGAACCCATGCCTTGAAGGCACCAATGCCTGTTTGATGCTATGGTTTTAAGCACACAAAGGGAAAAATGGTTCGTCTTTTTAAGTGTTTCGTTCTTGGTGCCCTTACGCTCATATAGGGCATGATTTTATTGTATTTGAGTCAGTTCTTCTCGAGTCCAAATAGTTTGAGTTTCTGTGTCTATACATAAATCATTTATATTATTATAAAATCAAATATTTATTTGTTTCAGTGATTGCTATAAAAGAAACTATTGCTTTTTTTTATAATAACGGTGTTCACAATACATTTATTTAACAGTTTCCAAACTGTTCAAATAATTAAAAATTATTTTTAAAAAATATAACAGCTTTGAAAGTCAACAGCTGTAAAAAAAAATATAAGTGGAACATAATACCTCCTTTTTTGAAGTCAGTTAAAAATACAATTAAAAAATATAACACAACTTTGAAAGTGACATCTTAATGAGTAGTTTTAAAAAAGTATTTTTATTGAAACAAAAAGGTTTAAATTAAAGAAGGCGGTACAACCAAGTTATGCGTGTGTGAGTCCGACATGTTGTGCTGTCAATGGTGGACCCTCAGGAACGTTAAATATAGCAGGTTTCTTTGATGCATCATCCATCTTCAAGTAATAGCTTCTGATGACCAGCAGGTAGTATACGTGGAACGCTGGAAAAAGGTAACAGCCTTTTAACACTATTCGACATAGGCGTCGCATTAGAAAAAAGTTTTGCTATAGGGCCTGTGTCAAGTTTCTCTGTGCAACGCTCTTCACCTGCGTAATTTGCTACCGGAATCTCCGTAGCACCCACTATCGGCACAACATGACAAGGGACCCTTCGGCATGCCTACGCGCAAATGTATACTGACAGCAATTATTGCCGAAAAGTTCTCAGGCATGGTAATTTCATATTATCGAGAAAATCTCAGACATGGCCAAAAGTACTTAGGCATGGTCGTGATCTAGTGTATCAGCGAGTGGCTCCCTACCTACGCCGCGTAGTCGGTGCATATTTGTCGGGAGAGTCATGGTATGCCCAAGTAAAACCTGTCTCGGCCGACGAGAAATGCCATGCGGTGTTCCACAGGGTTGGTCTCAGGAGCGCTCCGCTGGATCGTTAAACGATTTCCGTCCTCCATAAGCGCAGGCCTGAGGATGGCAAGTGAGGCCATCTGTCTGTGTTTGGCGCAGAGGACAATAAATCACATTGTCATATGTGCTGTTCCACAGTTCAATTTATAGTACGACTAAGTGAGTTATATTTTAAAGAATAGTTTATCAATTTTATTTCACTCACTTAGTTATTTTTGGAAGCTTGAGTTTTTTGTTGCAATTAACCATTTAAATTGACTTCGGGTCGAACATTGCAAACTTTCAAAATACACCACCAACCAATAGTAGGCCTTACGTTTTTGTGATCAGGTAAAATACTTATAAATGTAATTAAATTGAATAAAGAAAAAACATACCTAAGAATACGATTCCTAAGAGAATTAGCATGGGTAGCTGGCCTATAATGCAGAGGGGGAAAATAAGTAGGCTGACTATCACCATAACTACTAGGTTAAAGATGAGGTACGCCTTCATATGTGTATTTTTATACTGAAATAAGAAAAATAACACAAAATAAATAAATTAGGTACGTTACAACTTTTTTTCAATTGAATAAGGTTAAAAAAATATGAGTCAGTCATAAACATTGATGCAGGGGTGTCAGTTATCGTGGTAACTGTGTAAGCCTTACACTGTCACGATGAGTGTCATGCCTTTTACGTCCTCATGCGGGAAAGTGACTTCACTCTGCCTGATGGAAAGCATGAAGACAATCCAAGAGTTGTGGTCACCATACTCATTGCAAATGCAGACAGTGCAGTATTGTGACCCACACTATGGCGGCCTAGTGAGATGCTTTCTTACACCCCGTTTGGGGACGTAAAAGGCATGACACTCATCGTGACAGTATAAGGCTTACACAGTTACCACGATAACTGTCACTCCTGCATCAATGTTAAAAATGCATCAAATCATACACGTTTATAGTCAAATATAAACGTGGGTGATTTGTATTAAAAATATTGTATTTATATATATATAAAACAAAGACGGGTTTGTTACAACACTTATAACTCGAGATCTGATTTCTGTATTTGTCTTTAAAATAAAAATGACATGTTATTATTCGAAAAAAAAAGTGTTTGTAAATATAACTATAACTACGACTTTGAAGTTACAGATTCAAGGCCAGATTTGCCGTCGTATTGGATCATTACAACCTATTGAAGATGCACAGCATAAATTCTTGCAAATGTACTTCATGGACAATATAGAAGAACAACTTGACCGGCGTCAAGGGATCAACACAGCTACGAAAAGAGTAATTCTCCAAGATCTGCAGCAAATGCTTTATGAACATCATGCATTGGTCAGGCTGTTTAAGACTGCTTTAGAGTGCATGCCAAGTGATGACTATAAAGTTGTGATCAGAGCAGATAAAAGACCAGCTGGAACACATGAACGCACTCCAACAATCGATGAAGTGGCAATCCTGGTTGTTGGTAAAAACTTGGAAACACGTGATATTGTACTTACACGACGCAATACTGAGCAACTACAAAGAATATATGAAACACACCGTTTATATGAGGCGTTACAATACCCGCTAAGGTTTTGGCGAATGCAGGCAAATTAAAAATGCATTGAATGGTAAGATCAATATCATTGTTTTCATTTTAACTTGAAATACATTTTGTTCTGTTTGCTTGTAGTACCCAAAAAAAGTTGTCAGTCTAAATTTAGTAGATAATAGCTTTAAGAGTCGTTAACCTGTTAGGGGTTCTAAAATACAATGTTTACTGTATTTGTTTCAGGTGAGGCAATTACCAATAAGGTTAGTTCGATGAATATTTCTTGCGCCTGACCAAAAAACAAAGAATGTCGTTTACCACAAGGTGCTAGCATGAAAATCCGATTAATGAATAATTAATCCGAGTGTATCGCAATCTGCACAACATAGTTTTCAATCTTTTTTTCTGACATGTGTTTGAAGTACTTAATTATTATTATTTTTTTTAATTTTTATTCTCATTCTGTATGTATTCATTATCATTCATCATAAAAAAATACTTTTATATCTATATTTATATTAATATTATTTTGTATCATTGTATTACGTTCATCAAAGTCTAAATTAGTTCAGCTAAAAGGTAACACGATATTAATTGACTGTTAGGCGGTACGAAGTTCGCCGGGTCAGCTAGTTTAATAATAAATACAAGTCCTAAAGCAGCGGTGTGCAACTGTACAAGAACCTTTAAGTTTTTTTTTTTATGACTTGTGGCTGTTGGCCTCGGATGGCCTCTACAACCTTACCCGGATTTTTTGGTGAGCGCTAAGGGCTTTCAACCGATCATTTATTAAGTAACATCGCCCAAGGGCACCCCCTGTGGGATACGGACCTCGGCTAAGGGCGTTACTGCTAAGTTAGGGCGACTTACTCCCATGTTTAGACGGTTAACGCGGTGCGTATGGGGCGAAAACGCAGACGGTTAGTGATGGCTTTCCTAGTTGCGTTCGCTCTACGTTTTTAAGTTATTTTTACAATAGAGCAAGAGCCCGTGAGTGCCAGACCTTCGTCATTTTATAAAAGCTGAAAGTTCTTCTATGTGTGTCCCTAGTACAGGTAAGAATGATCCCCAAACATGAAGCTGAGGCAGCGGTGGCTTTGGCAGATAACAGGCAACAAAGGTATGTAAAATTCCATCTCAAATTCGTCATAATATAAAACTTGATTTTTTTATATTTGATTCATAATAATATCAAAACTCGCGTTGCTCATTGCCAGACAGTTAGTATGGTTCCAACCCTCTGCCGGACACCCCTAAACTATTATAATTTATAATTATACTTACGTTATATTATAAAACCTAAATTTAATATATAATTTTTTGGGAGCCTATTAAACTATGTTTATATAGTAGCCGGACAGTTTCGAAGGTTCTATCATCTTGCCAGACGCATTCAAAGTGAGCAGTAATCGGGAGAGCAAGGAGCGAATACAGTAACTAAGCGTTATATTATAAAACCTAAATTTAATATATAATTTTTTGGGAGCCTATTAAACTATGTTTATATAGTAGCCGGACAGTTTCGAAGGTTCTATCATCTTGCCAGACGCATTCAAAGTGAGCAGTAATCGGGAGAGCAAGGAGCGAATACAGTAACTAAGCGTTATATTATAAAACCTAAATTTAATATATAATTTTTTGGGAGCCTATTAAACTATGTTTATATAGTAGCCGGACAGTTTCGAAGGTTCTATCATCTTGCCAGACGCATTCAAAGTAAGCAATAATCGGGAGAGGAAGGAGCGAATACAGTAACTAAACGTTATATTATAAAACCTAAGTTTCATATATAATTTTTTGGGAGCCTATTAAACTATGTTTACATAGTAGCCGGACAGTTTCGAAGGTTCTATCATCTTGCCAGACGCATTCAAAGTGAGCAGTAATCGGGAGAGCAAGGAGCGAATACAGTAACTAAGCGTTATATTATGAAACCTAAATTTAATATATAATTTTTTGGGAGCCTATTAAACTATGTTTATATAGTAGCCGGATAGTTTCGAAGGTTCTATCATCTTGCCAGACGCATTCAAAGTAAGCAATAATCGGGAGAGCAAGGAGCGAATACAGTAACTAAACGTTATATTATAAAACCTAAGTTTCATATATAATTTTTTGGGAGCCTATTAAACTATGTTTACATAGTAGCCGGACAGTTTCGAAGGTTCTATCATCTTGCCAGACGCATTCAAAGTGAGCAGTAATCGGGAGAGCAAGGAGCGAATACAGTAACTAAGCGTTATATTATAAAACCTAAATTTTATATATAATTTTTTGGGAGCCTATTAAACTATGTTTATATAGTAGCCGGACAGTTTCGAAGGTTCTCTCATCTTGCCAGACGCATTCAAAGTGAGCAATAATCGGGAGAGCAAGGAGCGAATACAGTAACTAAACGTTATATTATAAAACCTAAGTTTTATATATAATTTTTTGGGAGCCTATTAAACTATGTTTACATAGTAGCCGGACAGTTTCGAAGGTTCTATCATCTTGCCAGACGCATTCAAAGTGAGCAGTAATCAGGAGAGCAAGGAGCGTATACAGTAACTAGTGCGAATGAAACAGAGCGCTTAGTCTATTGCGGGATTTCACTGCGCACCCATTGTTATTAATTTCAAATTTTGCAGTTTATTTTTTTCTTAATCCAGAAATTTCATTAATTAATTTTTACAATTTCAATAACAAATATTTAAAATAATACTGAGTAAAATGTTTCTCATACAATGTCAATCATATCGAAAATCTAATAATTTAATTGATATTATTTTTCATTTTTAAGAAGTTTATTATTGTCAATGCTATTAAAATTATAAAGCCAATGAAACAAAGTAAATCAAATATTAGTGTTTATTATACCAAAGGACACATTTTTTTAAGATAAGAAATTTACAGAGAAATTAATTTATTTTAATTGAATCTAAATATTTTCATCATTTTCATCGTTATCGCGCGCTCACTAAATCGGTCCACACGTTAGCAGTTTAAACGTCGTAAGTGCTGCGAGTACAATTCGGACCGCCTTTGAATGCGTCTGGCAAGATGATAGAACCTTCGAAACTGTCCGGCTACTATGTAAACATGGTTTAATAGGCTCCCAAAAAATTATATATGAAACTTAGGTTTTATAATACAACGTTTAGTTACTGTATTCGCTCCTTGCTCTCCCGATTATTGCTCACTTTGAATGCGTCTGGCAAGATGATAGAACCTTCGAAACTGTCCGGCTGCTATGTAAACATAGTTTAATAGGCTCCCAAAAAATTATATATGAAACTTAGATTTTATAATATAACGTTTAGTTACTGTATTCGCTCCTTGCTCTCCCGATTATTGCTCACTTTGAATGCGTCTGGCAAGATGAGAGAACCTTCGAAACTGTCCGGCTACTATATAAACATAGTTTAATAGGCTCCCAAAAAATTATATATAAAATTTAGGTTTTATAATATAACGTTTAGTTACTGTATTCGCTCCTTGCTCTCCCGATTACTGCTCACTTTGAATGCGTCTGGCAAGATGATAGAACCTTCGAAACTGTCCGGCTACTATGTAAACATAGTTTAATAGGCTCCCAAAAAATTATACATGAAACTTAGGTTTTATAATATAACGTTTAGTTACTGTATTCGCTCCTTGCTCTCCTGATTACTGCTCACTTTGAATGCGTCTGGCAAGATGATAGAACCTTCGAAACTGTCCGGCTGCTATGTAAACATAGTTTAATAGGCTCCCAAAAAATTATATATGAAACTTAGATTTTATAATATAACGTTTAGTTACTGTATTCGCTCCTTGCTCTCCCGATTATTGCTCACTTTGAATGCGTCTGGCAAGATGAGAGAACCTTCGAAACTGTCCGGCTACTATATAAACATAGTTTAATAGGCTCCCAAAAAATTATATATAAAATTTAGGTTTTATAATATAACGTTTAGTTACTGTATTCGCTCCTTGCTCTCCCGATTACTGCTCACTTTGAATGCGTCTGGCAAGATGATAGAACCTTCGAAACTGTCCGGCTACTATGTAAACATAGTTTAATAGGCTCCCAAAAAATTATACATGAAACTTAGGTTTTATAATATAACGTTTAGTTACTGTATTCGCTCCTTGCTCTCCCGATTATTGCTCACTTTGAATGCGTCTGGCAAGATGATACAACCTTCGAAACTGTCCGGCTACTATATAAACATAATTTAATAGGCTCCCAAAAAATTATATATTAAATTTAGGTTTTATAATATAACGTAAGTATAATTATAAATTATAATAGTTTAGGGGTGTCCGGCAGAGGGTTGGAACCATACTAACTGTCTGGCAATGAGCAACGCGAGTTTTGATATTATTATGAATCAAATATAAAAAAATCAAGTTTTATATTATGACGAATTTGAGATGGAATTTTACATACCTTTGTTGCCTGTTATCTGCCAAAGCCACCGCTGCCTCAGCTTCATGTTTGGGGATCATTCTTACCTGTACTAGGGACACACATAGAAGAACTTTCAGCTTTTATAAAATGACGAAGGTCTGGCACTCACGGGCTCTTGGACCACAAGTCTTTTTATATGAATAAATGTTTACATGTGTGCGTCCATGTGGACCTTGTGATAAGCAGTGTTCGTTGTTCCAGGAGACTATAAGATCAACTGTTTGTCAATTGAATGTTTATAACAATTAGCCACTTGAAACAAGAGCATGGTATGCGTTAATCTTTATAAGTTACTTTACTAATATAGTGCGTTGTAAGGGTTGGTCACACACAACATACTCACGCTACACGCTCTTGAAAAGCATTCGGTGGCGATGGCGCGAGTTTCATGATTTCTGTTTCTTCTTTTTCTTTCTTTTTAAAAAGACAACGCCCGCATTAGGACTAAATCCTGTGTCGCGGGGGACTTTACAAACATACAAGAAACGGACACAAAGAACATCCAGACTCAGAACAACAATTTATGGATCACACAAAGTGTTGTCCCATGTAGGATTTGAACCCACAACACTCAGCGAATTGGAGAGCGGCATGGCGACCGCTTAAACCACTAGGCCAATCGTGCAGTCGTGTTTATCTAAAAAGTACTTAACGCGCCTAAAGAAGTATTCACTTCAAAACACATTATTATTAAGATTATTGTACTACTGCGGGATATTTTATGGGCAAATCGTTATTTTCTGACAAACTTACATACATATATATATAAAACATATACATATATAACTTATTAGACTTATGAAATTTACAATTTCATTGCCAACTTACTAAGGTATTAAATTTAATTACGGCCAAAATGTAATAGTCCACTTGCGGCAAATACAAAAAATTACATACATACCAAGTTCACAGTACATACATACCAAGCTAATAAAAGCGTGTTTAAAAGGGGAAGTAAGAATTTTACATACAGAT
Organism: Hypercompe scribonia; assembly: GCA_949316085.1. NCBI lineage: Eukaryota > Metazoa > Arthropoda > Insecta > Lepidoptera > Erebidae > Hypercompe > Hypercompe scribonia. The sequence continues at coordinate 18,267,353 of OX438981.1, read as the reverse complement.
ATATTAATATATAGACGTGTAATAGTAATAACTACATCTCACAGACTGCCGTCTGATCTCAAACCAGGTAGAACCTGTACTTTTTTTTAACGTGTGGGAACCCCCTCGGGCCGTCATCCCACCGGGGTTTACGGCGGGGTGGTGTGTCGGAATCGAACCGACCAAAACCACACGGTGTGCCACTCTGCGCCTGACATAGGAGGGATCCGGGAACAGCTGCTATTACGACATCCAGAGGTAGAACCTGTACTATGCTAACCAGACTTCTGATAAACAGACATAAATATTTCACAGATAAATTTTCCATCCATCTCAACACAATTCTTTTTCTCAAGTGGGAACAAACCCATGACCTTTGGCTTAGCAGAGCCACAGAACCAAAAAGGCCGTAGTAATATATAACATTAAGCAATAACCTACCTCGTGTATACCGATGAGCAATACGATAGTGAAGACCACATTCAAGATTCCAAGTATAAGTAGAATAGAAAACACAGCGATCACAACCGCGTCTGCCCGCATGGCAGAGGTACCTATTAATGACAATATGACTGTCGATATAATTGTCACTATTATGTCCCGAATCTGTAAATAAATAAAATGAATAAATGTCTATATCAACAGCATTCAACATTGTTGGCCATAAGCCTCTCCTAAGAAAGAGGTTGGTTTTGTATTTCAAGTTGTCGCTCTTTGCAATGCACGTGTCATGTGTATTCCCTTGGCTCTTACGACACCCACGGGATGAATAACCGGACGTGAAACCGAGGGGAAATGCGCATAAGCCACCGCCGCTGCTGCTGGATCTCCAAAGTTCTCGCTTGGGGTTCATCTGGCTCGGGCTGACTGGCGATGGACGCAAAACAGTCCCGCCTCGCAACACAAGACAACCAATACATCCTCAGGACCAGCTCCTGAAAGGGGCCGCGAAATCGTTCACCGCTAGCACAAAGCGCCCCGATCCAGCCAAAATGTATAAGGGTAGACAAACTATCCTAAATCATATTATTCATCATAATTGTTTGCACACTAATACAAGAAAAAACTGTAAAACATAAGTTTATGTATTGAGACTAGAGTGTAATATATGTATATACTTCTTACCAAAGTCAAGTAAGCTACAATAAGACACCCAGTTCTCAGCTCCCCGCAAAAACAGCAATTCTCCAACACCAAGGTCATCTTTATCCTGAAATTAAATATTATATAAAAAAAAATATCCATCTTGAACGCAAAGAATTCTTGTAATATTCGATCAAAATTCGGTTGTAATTATTGAAAAGTTAAATTATATACTATATTTTTTGGACATCTGAAACACAATGCCATCTAGTTTCAAACTCAGCAAAGCTTGATACTATGGTGCCGAAATCTCAAGTTTGTAGGCTTTGTAAGGGTCAGTAACTTTTATATGTGTAGACTAGCTGCGCCCCACGGTTTTTGTTGCTTTTAAATCGGATATTGTTCATTCTCATTCGTTTCAATTTTGTTTTCACGTAACCCTATTTTTTTCCAATACAAAACGACCCTAAGTAACTCTTTATATGCCTTATACTAAAATTCGGTTCAACTGTTTCAGAGATTAGCCGGCAGAAGCAGACAGGCATTTTTTGATGTAAGTACCGTATATACTTTCATATACTTATTGAAAGACTATTTATTTGAAATTAAAAACGCTGTAAAAGTATAAATGGTGGAGAGTAATGCTTCGGCAAGAGGTTTGACTGTATGGATGACGTGTTGGTTTAAGCGGTCGCCTTGCCGTTTTCTATTGTGCCACTGTCATCCATAGTTCTGGGTCTGAATGTTCGTTAGGTCCGTTTCGTGTATAATTGTAAAGTCCGTCGCGATACGGAAATATTCCTAATGGGGGAGGAGTGTAATAAAAACAACTGGTCCTGATTCACAGAAAACTAACAGACAATTCTTTCGTTATTTTTCACCGAATGGACCCCCGACTCTAGGGGGAGGGACTTTTAGGACGGCAACGTACCTGTGTAAGTTGAAGGTGTCCATAAGTGACGGTAGTTACTTGCTATCAGATGAAACCGTCTGCTCGTTGAACCCCTTACACCATAAACAAATCGATAGAATATAAACAACATTTTAAGTTGTTCCAAGTTACCTTTTACCGAGAACGCGATAAGGTAAGTGTTTCCTATAAAGTTGAACATAAACATCTTATGTTACTAAAACTATAACATTGAACGTTGAAAGTGTCAAATCAGCAAAGCCGTTAACAACTGGACTAGTTTTTTAATCTTTATTTATTTAGAGGCTTTAATACAAAGTAATGTGTTAGCCTCACCGGGGCTTACTTTAAAACACTACGGAGACAGAGGAGGCCTTTGTTGTGCAAATATGACAAATGAAGAGTCCTACATCGTACACATTAAGATTATATTTGCACATCAACGAGTTCCTTTGTTGCCGATATTTGACACTCAACTAGTAAGTGTTGTATCGCAATCCGGTCTATAAATATTTTTCAACGGATGTCCAAACTTTCCATGAGTTGTGGCCTGAGCAGTCTTTGATCTATAACATTACTACTCGACTTAAGATGACAGTTGCATCGCACACTAATAAGTGCTCTGAGAATATCTTAGTGTGTATTTTACCTCAAATATAAACAGTCACATCCTAACTAATATTGTAAATGCCAATGTGAGTTTTTTCGTTCGCTTGTTATACTTTCACGGGTAAACCGCTGCACCGAATTTGATAAAACTCGGCATGGAGATACTTTGATAAATTATAGGGCAAAAACATATACTACTTTTTATCGACTAACACAATATGATTGGGAAAACACTAAATTGTATCTTACTTTTTCTTTTTTACCCGACTGCGCCAGAAAGAGGTTTGTGTTTTAAGTGCCCATATATCTGTGCTCTGTGGTCTGAATGGATTGGAAAGAGGATTATTTTTGGACACTGGAAACTAAGTTACTGTTTTTCAGATTCGTCTTCATCGCGAGAGAGATTAGGAATATAAAAAAATCAAATCAAGTTTGTGAATTTTAAGTTAATCTACCTATACCCATTTACGCATTTTTTCTTTCTAATTCGATGTTTAATAATAAATATTGAACTGTGTTAAAAATTGAGCGAATATTTAAAACAACATTCGCGAATCCACATACTCGTAAGTACGACGCATGTTTTTAATAACTTATAATTATAAAGGGTAGGTTGAACGAATGGTATTAAGAAAACTTGAATGAATGAAATTCATAACTCTGTCATTCGTTAGTGTTTTTTTTTAATTTCCATTCGTATAAATATATGAGGTATCGACATAGTGCAACTGGCACGCGACGGCAGTCTGCTCTATCAGGTATAGCTTTCATGGAACTTCTATTTTTGTTAAGGAATTCATTAGGGCTCTGATTATTTGTAACGCATAAATAAATAATCGTAATAATAAATGACTAATTGATAAAAACATTAGGCTTTATTTCATTAAATTTCAATAGTGCCGATATAAAGTCACACTTGCAAATTATCCAAAATAAAAAATGGCGCGCATTTCTTGTTTTTTTTTGACGATACATATTCATTTACACTTTAATATACACTTACCATATAAACTACTGTAAGAATTTTAAAATTAAATATATTTTTTAGTTGTTTAGCGTTTAAAAATTATTAATCTCGCTAAACCTCTAAAGTAAAGTAAAGTAAACCTACGCAATAAGTACCTAACGAGAATAATTCCTAATTCAAAATGAGGTATACGAATAATTATGAACACAACTATTACCTGTATTATTAATTAGATTATCCCGATCCGCGAACAATCCAGAACAATTCTAAAATAAAGTATAGGTACTTACCACAGTGCTGCTTTCAAATTAATTTGTAAATTCGTCTAAAACTGACGCTACTGTAGCACACGACTTGCACCAACCACAACGAAAGACCAAATAATATAAACAATTACCTTTATTCTCACCCTTAAGAACTGAAATTTGTAAACTTTTCGAACTTTTTGTCACTCGATGTTTTTGTCAACGTTTGAAAGCTAAGTATAACCAACTAAGTGTTTTTTTTTCTAATTTACAAGTGGACCTCGGTCGACACTTGTTACTAATCTATAATATCCTCTATCTAGACGCTGTCACATAAATTACACCATTTATGACTGAATTTTTTACTTCGAAAACAGAAATTTAATTAAATTTAGGATATCAAATGGCGCGCGCGACTGCAATATGACATCTGCAAAATAAAAATGACAGACAGAGACAGTCACGTAAACTTGCCATAGAGTATCAAATACAGACGATCTTTGTTACAAGTTTTGTATATGGTTTTGAAATTTTTTCTATCGTGGTAATTAATAGGTTTTACCCTGGCAGAAACAAAAATGATTTGAAAATCATAATTATTTATAAATATAAGATTGGTTGAGTAGCAAATTTTGCTCTTGGTTGAGGTGCATTTTTTATACATAGATGAACATAACACTATAGTCTAACCCTTGATAATCTCTTTTAAAAAGAATGCTACTATAGTTTTATCTTAAATTTACGAAAGAACAGAAATTTCTTTTTATTACAAGAATAGTCAAAAATGTTTATTTTTTACACAATAAAATTTAGGACTGTGAAATACAGTAAATATTTAAATAAAATCATTCAGTAAAACTAAGCTTAGGTTTGTACCTATTTCGGGCGTTGAAACATTTCTTCTATAATTATGCTTTGTCTTTTTTTAGCACGTATGCCAAGCTTCGTATAAAAAACTAAAGAGAAGACGGGTTGTTAAAAACCATCTTGCCCATAACGCTTGCTTGTTTTTGTGATATTTCACTCAAAACAGAAAAATAAAATAGCAATGTAGAGGAATATGTATAGCTTTCTATTGTAAAATAGACATGTTAAAAATTTTTACACCCCAGTTTCTTTTTTAATTTCTTTATTCTAATCAGTAAAAAGTCAAAACAGTGAATACACCACCCAGCTATGTAAAGATTGTACTCAGCTGTCAATAGATGGCGTTCACTGCTCTATTTGCTAAAGTGGCCATAAGTTAGTAGGTATACTTTTTTATTTTGTGCCTGTGAAATGTCATTTTTATGGAGAGATCTATGACTAGCTGTGGACTGTTATAATCTGTTAATGTAATAGGATATGTAATGTTACTAAAGTTTCGTAAAGGCACTGATCGACGGACGAGTAAGACCGCGGTTTTAAATACCGACGAACCTGGCTCGCGGCTCGTTGGTGCTGATCGATTAGCAAGCAAAACAGTCGCAAACATGTCTTGTTCCGAGTCTGAAGCCTTGTGTTATCTCGCCATAGGATATTACGCAGTTATGAAAAAAAAAAAGAAAACGCCCTAAAGTTTGGGTTAAAAGTTGGATTGAAAAAAGGCAAGCTTTGTCACATACCCATTTAATTCAAGAATTGGCAGCAGAGCCACTTGATTACCAAAATTATCTGAGAATGTCTGAAAAATCGTACAACGAGTTGTTATCTCTAGTGACACCTTTAATACAAAAACAAGCCACTGTAATGCGAGAAGCTATTTCTCCACATGAACGTCTAATTGCTACAATCAGATACCTGGCAGAAGGGAAAAATCAAACCAGTTTGCAGTATCCTACTTTAATATCTAGGCAAACTTTGGGAAGAATTATTCCAGAGACATGCAGAGCTATTTACGGTGCATTGAAAAACGAATACATGAAGGTAAGTAAAACATTTATTTGAACTTAAAATTTTTCATTAGATACTTCAGAACAATACAACAATATTTGAAAAAAAAAACTTATGGTAAAAAATTTGAAACAAAATATGACAGCTCTTTTGAGTTTCCTGAGTCAAATTGTTGATTATCTGTAGCTGTCTGAACTTGAAACTGTGGTAGAGTTGAGATTGTGGACGTAAAATTAGATGATGAGGTATTTACTGAAGCTGGAGCACGTAATAGTAGTTGATCATCTGTGGGTGTCAGAACTGGAGCAGTTGCAGTCAAATAATTTACATTTCCATGTCCCACGTTAACTTCTGAATTTACAGAGAGCCGTTGCATTTGCCCATAAAAAATTACATCGTTGATTAGTTTCTCTGATAATATTTTCTGTTCTTTCGTCATCGTCCTTAATTTTATAGCAACATTTTTCCCAAAAATATCAAACTCATCATCTTTCTGACTGAGCCGTTGACTAATCAAACTAAACATATGATTTACATTGTCGTCTTTTCGTTTCCTTGTAAATGATGGAGGTTCAGGCGTTGTAGCTGGAGATGGAGTTTGAGATGCCTGTCCAGGCAATGAATTAAGCGATGGCGGTGGACTGATTATCTGCAATAAAACAAATAATTAAAGTACCTCTTGTCTTGTTTCAGTTTCCTGGTAATATAGAAGAAATGAAAATGATAGCTAAACAATTTCAAAACAAGTGGCAGTTCCCCAATTGCCTTGGATCAGTAGATGGTAAACACGTCAAAATAGTTCCACCTCCTGGCGCTGGATCCCATTTCTTTAATTATAAAGGCTTTCATAGTATTGTTCTCATGGCAATTGTCGACGCAGATTACCAATTTATATTTGTTGATGTCGACATTAACGGCCGCGTTTCTGATGGAGGAGTTTTAAAAAAGACAGAATTTTATAAGCGTTTGAATGAAGGTGATTTAAATATACCACCACCGGAAAAACCAACACAGGACTCAGATCCTTTACCATTTGTGTACATTGGTGATGAAGCTTTCGCCTTAAGACCAGATTTCTTGAAGCCATATCCACAACGAGAATTGAGTGATCATGACAAGAGAATCTATAACTATCGAGTGTGCAGAGCTCGGAGGATAGTAGAAAATGCGTTCGGTATTTTAGCCGCAAGATTTCAAATATTTCACAGTGCTATCAACTTCCAATCAGTCGAAGATATTAGTTTTGTGGTATTGGCTTGTTGCACTCTGCATAATTATTTATGCAAATCCAGAAGGGATTATATCACTCCAGGTGACAGTGACACAGAAAATCATATTACTGGTACAATTCAAGAAGGTCTAAGCCCGGGTGGTATTTTAGAGCCCATACAAGTGACCCGTACTGGAAATTCAAGCAATAATGCAAAAAAAGTTAGGGAAGATTTTGTTAAATACTTCAATACTTCTGGGGTTGTACCATGGCAAGAAAGAATGATAAATTCGTAATTATAATAGGTACTCACATCGTTCAGAGAATCTTGAGTTGATACTTGACTACGAGTCTCATCGTCGTCACTTCGAAGAGTTGACATTGATGCTGTAGCTGTAAAATAATTGTCTGTATTACATATTTGTTTCATTAGTTGATGTTATTTGTTTAAATATCCAGGGCGTAACGGTTAGATGTAGTCATATATTAAGGGCTTGTTCTACCCATCAATACGAACAACTTTTACTATGGGGGCAACTTCGAAATTGCGAAAAAAATGAGCTGTTGCATAGAAAAGTTCAATAACCTCCCGATGCAATGTATGAAACAGCAGTTTTTTTTTGCGATTTCGAAGTTGTTCCCATAGTAAAAATTGTTCGTATTTATGAGTAGAACAAGCCCTTAAAATATGACTACACTTAACCGTTAGACCCTGTATATTTATAAAATAAATAAAATTTAAAAATAAAAATAAATTTATGTGTTAATAAAGAACTACATACTTACATACCACAATTGTTACCTACTTGTCAATAACCAATTTTTTTATTTTTTTATTCATAGTAAAATTGATAGGTACGCACCTATATTAACTATTTACTTACTTTCGATCGGATCGTTGAGAAATTCTAGCTCCTTATAATACCACAACTTTGGCTGATACAAATCTTCAACTCCGGAGCCGGTTCTCATGCTTGCTTTAACCTTGTTTCGTTCTTTCCTGTGGGAAGCTCGTAGTGACTGAATTTTTTTCTTAATATCGGTTATATCCGAGTTTGGTTCATATTTTTTTGCAATATCCACGAGTTTATTATATGCTGCAAGCCTATTTGCTTTGTTTTTATACTCGCTTGTTTTGGTTTGCCATAAACAGGGACAGTCTCGAAAGGCATTTATAAATTGTATTATAAAATCGTGGCTGCAAGTACGTAGATCCATTATTGTGACACGGACTGAGCACGCACGTTACGAAGTTTGTAGTAGGTAGGTACACAGCTCTTCTGGCGCACATCCGTCCTCTAGCGCTGTCGCCGAAAAGTGACGGCTCGGCTCGCCGGCCGTGATCGACACGCGGTTTTGCATGGCGAGCCGAGTAAAAAATATAGCACGACGACGAGCCGCGAGCCAGGCTCGGCGGTATTTAAAACCGTGGTTTTGCAATGATACACCGGCGAGCTTTACCGACGAGCCATAAAACCGTGGTCTTACTCGTCCGTCGATCAGTGGCTTAAAGGAAGCAAGAACTATGAATTTCAAACACTGATGTACGTTTTTATGGTACCTATAGCCTCTAAATGAGCAGATGCACAAAATAATAGTAAGTGATTACCACCTAGTATCGACACTTGCGTCTCAAGAGATTTAAGTCCATTGAGTACCTGCCTACCTGTTTATGGACCGAGTTAGAGGTGAAGGGGTTTGAGTTTCCGGTAACCTCCCAAGTCGGTAAAAAGAAATCAGAATTATTTTCTGAGGAGGATCTACACCCACCATAATCATTCGAACCATCCTAATCTTCCTCCTCTTAAAATCTCGCGCATTATTTTTGAAATATTTCAAATGTAAATTATTATAATAGCATTGATTAGGTTGGGTTTTATTAAGAAAAAGTAAATTTTTATTTTTTTATTTTTATTTTGTAGTTTAAAGACACAAAATAAAAATCTTAATAATAATTTTAAAATACATTAAATTAAGATACAAAATATGAAAGTTCACGAAAACTTGTTTATGGTTTCGAGAGTAAACTCTTATAAAACCACCAGATGATCAGGCATACTTTATTTTACCATTTAAACTATCTCTAAAATAGGAGTTCTTTTTACAAAAGATTGAATTTTGATTAAGAAGTGAAACAATTAAGAATTGTAGTTTTTGATGCCATATAATAAAATAAATAGTATTATCCAAAAAAAACACAATCATTATCTTCTAACGGTATAAAAACTAGCCTGCGTCCTATTCTTAGACTTGCTAAATATACACAATATAAAATCATAACATCGGTAAAGCATTCTCGGAGGAGCTCGATAAGATAACACGAGATTCTAATATTTTAGTTTTAATTAAAAAAAACGATGAGATCTGGAACGTATGTTTACTCGAGTGCTTCAATTTTGTTTTTTTTTCTCATGTACTCGTATATCAAAGTCTTTACTGCCAGTATTTTATGTAGTGATTAGAATGTTATTAATTTAACACGGTTGAGCCTCCATTTACCTATTTACAACGGCACAATTTCATCTTTTTTAAAATTAACAACATATTCTGCAGGAGTTGGTCTCGTAAAACTATCGTAAATGGCGGGTTTATTTGCAGGATCCTCCATCTTCAAGTAATAGCTCCTAATTATTATCAAATTGTACACGTGGAATCCTGTAAAGAAATTTTAATATCAATAAAAATCATAGAATTCAATTCGAATCACTCATAAGAGTAATATCCATGCACTTGAATTAGTTCTATTAGTTTACACTAGATGGAGCTACCTTACACAAGACGAAAAAAGATAAGTAAAATGAAATCGGTACTGTTTTTAAAATACTATTGACTAGTTGAACCGCGCAACCTCGTCTGTATCCATAAACAAGTTTATAGTGAGATTTAAAGCTAAGCCCAAAAGCTGTTCGGTCAAACACACAAACAATAAACAAACTCTTCAGCTTTAAAATGTCAGTTCTTGCATGGTAAGTGATTACCGCTACTCATGGAAACTAGCAACTAAAGAACCCCTAGTGCGTAGAAACGTAAATATTATCTATACAGCCCTCCTAGTCAAGTCTACGAGCATAAGTTATTAGAAAACTAATAAATGTAGAGAAATGACGTATCTCAACGCGTGGTCAAGTCACGTGGTCGAACAAACATATTAGTCAATAATACAGACAGACAGATGAGGCCATCTGTCATCCCAGCAGAAGCAGGCCGGGGTGGCAATGTGAGCGCTACGGGCTGCGCGCACCCTTTCTGGGGACTGGTAGTAAAGAAACCATGAGGTTTCCACACAGGAGGGAGCCACCAACAGACTTAGGTGGCCCGTGGTATGTCGGGGTTCCAGGGATTTCCTACCTAGGGTGCACCTGGTCCCCTGGCTAATGGTACCTGAAACGGCGTGCGGTTTTTGGTCGGTTCGAGTCCGACATAAGCACCCTTCGGTGGTTTCCGTGGGAATTTCCGCACAGTACAAAAAAAAAGGGACGTTGGCGAATGTAGAAAGAGAATTGACGCGAAACCTTGGCATCTTTTGATGCCCCTGGTGCCGCAGGCGTCCATAGGCTGCGGTAACCGCTTACCATCAGGCGGGCCGTATGCTTGTTTGCCACCGTCGTGGTATAAAAAAAAAAATCTTGGCTAAGGGGGGCTGTATTCATCTACTTACTACTTGAGTTTCTTTCTAACTTTGTGATTGTAAATGTTTGACTATATATGTAAAAAGAAATTCAATCCACTGTGAATAAAATAGGAACTGTTCTGTAAAAATACATATAGTGTTTTTGTTTAGTAGATTTATTAAAAAATATAACAGTAATATTAACTACTCGTTTATTTAACAGCCTTTTAACAATCCAGTGCACGACAGGCCTCTCCTTAGCAAGGAGGTTTTGGCCTACAAACAGTTCTGCATCGATTGAGTTCCATCGTCAAAACGCTATACAAGAAATGCAAAGCGTTCATGAGCACTACTGACAGAAGTGGAAATTTAAAACTATTTTTATAGATTTTAGTTTTAAGTTTTTAAATGAATTGTGTGATCTGACATTTAAGTTTTTCGATCTGTGTTATGGGTAGTCCTTGTGGCGGTGTCCTATCAATCCTATTCATCCCATGGGTATGGTAAGAGGCAACGAGGGATCTAACCACTCAGGACAACATTACTGCAAAGGCAAGGAAAACTTGGAACAAATACTTTTTTTTTGGAGAAACCCCGGGACGTTTTCTACTCGGACTCAATTCGCCGTGCAGATACGTCCTGAAGTAACTGTGCTCGGAAATCCGTGCTCCCACCTTAACCATTCGGCGATGACGGCTGGAGAACGAAACAAATCCTTTTTTTTTTTTTTTTTTAACGTGTGGAAACCCCCTCTGGCCGTCACCCCACCGGGGTTTACGGCGGGGTGGTGTGTCGGAATCGGACCGACTAAAACCACACGGTGTGCCACTCTGCGCCTGAGATAGGAGGGATCCGGGAACCGCTGCTGTTACGACATCCAAATCTCTCCCAGCGCCTGCCCGCTAAAGCGGGCACCATCTGCGGATAAATTCTCTATTTAGGCGACGTACGGCACACGTGCACATCACCTCCTCGCGGCTGGCCACTATAGCGGATGGAGGGGAAAACCCGTCCCGTCCACCCGCGGCCACACTCAAGGCGGCATGAGGCGCTGGTATGCGCGCCTCCGCCGCCCGGCTCGCCGGCGGCGAATTGGGTCCGAGTGGATATCGTCCTCCCGGGCCTTCTCCGCCGCCTCCTTCCGCGAAATTACGTCTTCGCAGAAGGTTGCGACTGCGGTAAAACAACTGTCGCTACCGGCCATGGAGCGTATGACGGCCGGTAGCGAGAGATCACCTCCAATAACTGCAGTGAGGACCCCACGCTGCGCCGCCCAAGCGGAACAAACTGCTAGCGTGTGCTGAGCCGAGTCCTCACTACAGTCGCAGTGGTGACAGGCGGGACTCAATTCCCTCCTGGCGACCGAGTGCAGATACTTCCCGAAGCAACCGTGCCCGGAAAGGACCTGCGTCAGTCGGAAGGAAAGGGTCCCATGCTGCCGCCCTGCCCACTCGGCGATGACCGGCTGGAGAGCCTCCACGGCGGCAAAGCCAGCACGTGGAGCCTCCAGCCGGGACGACCCACGAGCCATCGTGGCTCGACGAGCGGCCTCTCGCCACTCGCGTATCTCTTCGGGCGGGGGCCGTATGCCGCTACCCGCCCGGAAGTCAGCCGTCCGCCGATAAACTTCGGCGAGCACTTCCGCCTCCAAATCCCACGGGGGAGTAGCACGTATGGCTCTAACCGCCAATATCCTCTGAGGGCGCCAGAGGCGAGCCCTATTCTGGGCGGTCAGAGCCGCCGCCCACACCGGTGCACCATACAGCGCCATTGACCGGACAACTCCCGTGTATAGCCGTCTCGTCGCGACGCTGGCTCCACCCAAATTGGGCAAAAGTCGCCCAAGGGCGGAAGCAGCGCCGACCAGCTTTGGAGTAAGCTGTCGGAAGTGCTCGTCGAAGAGCCACCTGCCGTCGAGGATCAGGCCCAGATATTTCATCTGGGCCTGAACTGGTACGAGGACCGAATTGACTACGATAGAGGCGCCGGGTGGTGGACCACGACGGGGCCCATGGAACAAAAGGGCCTCCGTCTTATCTAGGGCCACCCGTAAACCCAGCGCCTCAATGCGCCCGACCACCAAAGAGACTCCCACGGAGGCCAGGCGCGCCGCCTCTTGAAAGTTCGCCCCCTGGGCCGTGACCAATGTGTCATCGGCGTAACAAATTACGCCCAGCCCGGGGGGAAGACGACCTCGAAGGGCCCAGTCGTATCCCATATTCCACAGGAGTGGTCCGAGGACAGACCCCTGTGGAACACCGCACGACATGGACCGCCGCCTCAGAATACCATCTCGGTCCTCGTACATGACGGTACGCTCCTCAAGATAGTCTGCCACAAGCCGCCTCAGGTACTCTGGCACCCCGTGGTAGTGGAGTGCTTCCCTGATGCAGCTAAATGGCAGACTATTAAATGCGTTGGCGATGTCCAGCGACACCGCCAGCAGCACGCCGCCACAGCTCACCGCCTCTTCGGTCACGGCCCTCAGGCGCAACACAGCATCGACTGTCGAACGCCCGGGTCGAAACCCGTATTGGGCGTCCGACAGATCGGGGCCCACCTCGCAGAGGTGCCGGACGATGCGGGCAGAGAGTATCCTCTCAAACAATTTACCCGCCTCGTCCAGCAACACGATGGGCCTATAAGCCGCGACCGAATCGGCCGGCCGTCCCGGCTTCCGTAGTAGGACCAGCTTCCCGCTCTTCCAGCCCTCAGGAAAACGTCCGGACGCCAAGCTGGCGTTTAGGACTTCCCCGAGGTGATCCGACATGTGGTCGAGGGTTCGCGCCAACACTCGGGCAGGTATTCCATCTGGCCCAGGGGCGGTGTTCTTAGAGCGAATCCGTAGAACGACCGCCCCTATCTCCGATTCCCTGACGCGCGGAACATTATCCCCGTTCCGTCCCCCGTCGTCTTCGACCATGAAGGCCATCGACGGGGGTGTGTGCTCCGCCCGCTGCGGGAAAAGACCCTCGACCACTTCCTGCAGGAAGCTGGGCTGGAGTGTTTCTGTAAGGGGGGGGCCCGACGTGCGGAGCTTTTGTCGCACCGCACGATAAGGGTGACCCCAGGGGTCACGATCGAGACCCTCCAGCATCTCCTTCCTCTTCAGTTCTTTGGCGCGGCTAATGGCCAGCTTCAGAGTTTTCCGCGCCTCTCGGTACTCCTCATGAAGCTGGTCCTCCTCGCCGTCTACGCGGTGTCGCCGCCGACTACGGGTGTAGGACCTCCGGGCACGAGTACAGGCCGCGCGGAGGTCCGCCAACTCCTGGGACCACCAGTAAACCTCCTTCCGTGGAGGCTGACAACCTCGGATGCGGGGCATGGCCGCATCGCAAATTTGCGTAATCGCATCGCGGAAACGACCAGCCCCCATGTCGACCTCCTCGGTCGGAGCCTGCGGAGACAGCCAGGAGTGAATAATGGCTGCCTCCTCTAGTAGGTCCCTATTCAGTTTGGCTACAGCCCACCGCGGAAAGCGAGAAGAGCGCCGCGCCGCGTGACCCCTACCGGGGTCCTGGGTCCGGGAGAGCTCAAATCGGATGTAGAGGTGATCCGAGAGCGTCTCAACCTCTTCCAGGACGCGCCAGTTCCTTACTCGTGCGGCGAGGGCAGGGGTAGCGAACGAAAGGTCCACTATCGATCCTCCCTGCTGTCGCACGCACGTGTTGGTGGAGCCTCTGTTAAGCAAACAGAGGCTCACCGAGGCTGCCCACTCCTCTACGGCCTCGCCCCTTGCGTCCGTCCTGGGAGAACCCCACGCAACGGACTTTGCGTTGAAGTCCCCCAGCACAAGGACGTGCCCAGACGCTAGTCGCCGCATCGAGGTCTCTATGTCGTTGAGAGAGGCCTCGAAGTCGCTCAAACTCCGGTTGGGGGAGAAGTATACACCGTATACGGTGATCCCCCCCCACTCAGCAGCAACATATCCAGTACCCTTGTCTCTTAACGACAAGGGCGGGGAATGAGCCGCTGTGGAGCCGACGACTGCCACGGAGCAGTCCCGGTCACCCATCCAGTTTGGACGGGGAGGAACATGATAGGGCTCCGCGACTACAGCTACACCGATCGACCACTGTGCCATGGTTTGTAAGAAAAGATCCTGCGCCGCGGCACAGTGGTTCAGGTTCGTCTGGACAAGAAGGCTGGAGACTTGATCCATTACTGGACTGTCTCGACAACCTCCTCCATGGGCGACGACGTCGTCTCACGTACGACCTCAGAGGCAGCCTGGATCGATTGGCTGGCCCTTGACGTCTGCCGATAATAACGGGATGGCTTACAGCCCCCCTGCCCTATCTGGTGATTGGCGGGTTTGTTACCCGCCGCACACGCTGGGCAGTGAGGGGCCGCAGAGCATTCTACTGCCTTGTGCCCCGGTCGACCGCAGCGGAAACAAAGTCCGTTGCAGTCCAAACTATTGTCGCACTTGACACGAGTGTGTCCCTCACCAAGGCATTTAAAACACCTCATCGGTCTCGTTGCCAGAATTGTGACTCTGGCGTTTACGAGACCGATGAGTATCTTGCCAGCGTCGGCCAAAACTTTGGCCGACGCTATGGGACAACTTACCCACACCGCACCAAGGCCCCTTGGACCGGGGCGGATGGTGCCAACCCTGATGTTATCCGTGTTGCATCCAGTCCTCTCCTGAACTGCAACACGGACATCTTGGGCTGTTACTGAGTCGTCCAGGCCTGAAATGCGCAGTTCCGCGCACTTTGTTGGCCTGGCGATCTTGACACCATCCGTGGCTGCAAACATATTTCGCAGTTTCTCCGCAAACGAATCTGCTGTCTTTGCGCCTTCAGCCCCGGGGAACTCCAAGACTCGAGCTCCCGTTTGGGCGAGGCGCAACTTGACCCCTACCGTCCCGAAATCAGTGGCGAGACTGTCCCGGGCCTTCTTGAATAAAGTCGCGTAGGACAGTCCGCCACTTACCGCCTCCGGTGATACGGTAACTACTATAGCCGCGGTTTTTGGCGGCCTTAGCTTCCGTGGCTTCTTGGTGGTGTTTGACACCGATGGCGACTGCGGGGTTGGAGCTGCTTTCTGGGCAGCCTTTTTACCCCGCCTTCGGGACTTCTTCTTAGCTCCTCCGACTAATTGCCAACCGTCATTGGAGGAGGCAGATGTGGAGGGACCAGGCGTAGGTGTTGGAGTGAGGAGCGGAGGAAATTTTGCTACACTCTTTACCGTCGTTTTATGTCCTGCGACCGGTGCAGCCGTCTTGGTTGCTGCCTTGGCCGCCTGTTGTGTCCTCGTGGCATCAGTAGATGCAGACACTAACACCGCTGTCGCATATGATTTGCGGCCACTTGTAGCAGAAAGCGGAATCGGTGCTGATGCGGCCTTTCGCCTATCTGCAGCGAGTGGTGGCCGGATAATGGGAGCTGGGGGTAATCTCGCCTCCAGGCTCGCGAGACGTCCGTCTAGCATATGCCCTACTGCCTCCATAATTTGGCGCAAGTAAGCATCGCTGACGCCACCTGAACCGGGAGTGGGGGCAGTTTGCTTCGAAGCCGTCACCTGTCGCTTAGAGATACCCACCTGCGCCCGAAACTGGGCAAACTCGGCGCTCAGCTTAGCCACCTGCCCTGTCAGGCATTCATTAGCAGCCTGAAGGCGAGCTACGTCCCCAACGAGGGTTTCGACGACCCCAGCAATTGCGGAGGAGGAGTCCTTAAGGGCCCTAACGAAGGTGCTCTTAAGGTTCCTAGATTTGGTAGCCACCTTTTGGATGATGGCCACCCCAGCATTTGCTGTCTCCTGCAAAGATACCGTTGTTTGGGGAACAGAACCCCTTTCCACTGGCTCTCGGATCTTCTGCAGGAGATCTGAAATCTCCTCCTCCGCTGCACTTTCGCCCTCCGCTCTAACCCGTCTATAGGCTTCTGCCTTCGAGAAGACAGAACCTGAAGGGGTAGAGATGGTCGTGCGTGACCTGCCTCGGCGGCTGCTTCCCACTTTAGGAGGTAGCATCTCCTGGGACGTGTCACTCTCCTCGTCCCTGGAGCGTCCGCGTTTTCTGCTGTCGCAGATTTCCACTTCTGTGGACTCCAGTACGTCCATAGTCGTGCTTGGGTTACCGTTATCCGACGGATGGGCGGACTTGGAACGCAATCGCTCCGATTTTCTTTTTTGGCTCCCAGCAGACAAATTGACTTCTGGGAGCCCTACTGAAATAGGAGCCCCAAGTATAGGTTCCTCCTCGTTCGAAGAGAAGTCAGTTCCCGGCTTCCCTTTCTTATTCCTCTCTTTCTTGTCGTCTTTAATGTTTTTGTTTAAAAAGGTTTCCATAGTTAGACCCACGAGTGGGGGAGAACTAAAAGTCGACCCGGGCAGAGATCCCCCAATACCCGGGCAAGCGTAAATTTGTGCCCAACTGAGGGGTCCGCAGGTGCCTCAGCTGGGAGTGTGCTTACGACTGAACTACCCATCAGCCATGCATCCCCTGGCCACACACCAGAACACGGGATTTGGGGTAATTTTTTAAAGAGGTTTTCTTCCTCGTAGTCCGGGCGGCTAAGCCAAGACCCTCGCCCCCGATTTGTGTCGCGAGACATAACCACGACACTCCTTTCGGGATTACGATGTGACAACGGTGGCAGGAAGATTAAATCTTTCAATGCCTGCTCGGCGGCAGTGTGAGTACACACCGAGCCCGTTCTCCTTTCTCCACCATTGACAGTGGAGAAACGCCGACCCATGAAAGGGTCCCACCATCATGATTTTTTATCGAGGTTTTCCTCCTCATTGCTCCGAAGAGCGAAGAGCCAACAGAGGAATCGACAAAAATGCCCGCTCTGTTGGACCAAGCCTCAACCGAATGGCCGAAGAAAATGGCCTCCTCTTCTTCGTGCTAGAATATTAGCCGTTGGCGGTGATATTCTCTTCCAAATGGCACAGGAAGAAACAGTGCCGTCGCCAACGTTACCAGGGTGCACCACGTGGAGGTTTTCTAGCCCAGCACCCCTTTCTAGCCCAGCACCCCGAAAAGCAGAACGAAACAAATCCTATGCCAACCCGACTAAACAGCATGGTATAGTTTTAAGGAGAAGCTTTTGTTTAGTAGTGGATTGCTACAGACTGATGATGTGATGTGTCATGTGTACTGGCTGCGCGTGCACTGGTGAGTATATACATTCACAGCTGCCTCAGGCGTTAACATGTCACGTGACCATATCAATGTCGACTTACATTAATTTATTCCAAACCTCTGAAGTTTTAAATTAAAAACACACTTCAAAAATAGTTTTTATACATTTTACGTGTCACTTTTACTCCTTATTTCTCATTAATACAAACACAATGTGCTCCAATGAAGAGTAAAAGATTCAAGTACAGCTAGTAGTGTATAAAAAGATACATACCTAAGAATACCAGGCAAAATGGTATCAAAACTGGCACGTCCGACGTAATACAAAGCGCGAGTATAATTATTGATGCTATAACCATCTCCATAACATTAAATATGAAGTTTGTCTTCACATATCCAACTTTGTACTGAAAGTTAATAATGGCTGCGTTAAATTCAAGATGTACAATTTGTGACGATATATGTTATCTTATGAGGGGTTCGTGGCTCAGCGGTAACCCAGTAAGCGATCCGAACTAGCTCAGTCTATGGACGGGAGAATGTTTTAGCACATTGAGACTGCCCCGTGCCTCGGAGAGTACATAAAACCGATATCGGTCCTCAATCGCCATACCAATATCTATGACAATGGTTATGGGTAGTTGAAGCCCTAAAAAGTCCGATAACAGTACTTCTATAGGTCTTCGTCTAAACCGCCCAGTACTTCTGTTGTAAAGGTCTGATAGCAACCGCTTTACGGAAAAAATAAATAAACGTGTGTGTTGTAATAAGATAAAAATCTTTTTAGAAATTGTATCCGTCGTGTTGTCCTATGTTTGTAGAAAAAACGACACTAATGCTAGAAAAAAAGATATTTTAAACATTAAAAGAAGGTTTTATTGCAACGCATTATGTAGTTAAATAAATTTCGCGCCAAAAGAATAACAAAATGTTGACTAACTAATTCCACTATGTCGGTTTTTCGGTAACAATTTACTCTTATCGTTTCCCCTTAACGCGTCAAAAGAAGAATAACTTCAAAAATTAACGTTAACCCATATTGTTGTAGACTTAAAACCGACCCTAACCGACTTTAGGAAGGTTTGGAAAATATTGTTATGTAACGCCTACCTTATATATGCCGATGAGCAGAACTACATCCATGGCAACATTTACTGTAGAGACCACGAGTAGGGTACCAGACACAGGTATCATTATACGGTCTACCCATGATGCCCCTGTGTCGATCAACGTCAGCATCATTATCGATATGATGATAATCAATATATCACGAACCTGTAAGTTAAATAAAAAGTAAATTAATGCTTTTGCTGTTTTGTGTTGTCATTGTTTTTTCTTGCAGCCTGAAAGAACTCTTCAATCCTGTCATGTATGCTCTGTGCTAGTCAACTTATTTTTTAATGAGGAAATCCGTCTGCCGCTCTTGAACATATGCGATATAAGCGATACAGTGTGTTACCGCTATTTTTTCCACCAGTCAGATACCCTCCGCCAGGCAGGCGATATGGTAACGCGAACCGAGGAGGACAGCGGGATGTGGGCCTTGCTTCACTGAGTGAGCAACCTCACTGACTACGTGAAACATATCTCCCATGGTTAAAGTTATTCTATTTTTGTTTACCAGCCTTGTATCTTGTATATGTATATGTATATATTGCTAAATACATACTTAATATTGGTAGATTACACCCAGACACAACAAGTGATCGTGCTCATCACTCAAAGATTTGCCCTAATTGGCAATCGAACCCATTACCACTGATATGTCAGGATGACCACTGACATATGGCAGTCAGGATTACTAAACACAAGGCCAACAGGCGTGGTTGTCAAAATAAGCAGTAATGAAACATCTGATTAGTAATTTCCTTACCAAGTTTAGGTAGGCGATGATCAATGATCCAACACGAAGGTTGCCGCAATAACAACAATGTTTCAATTTTAGTTTACTCATTTTTAACCTGAAACACAAAATTAGTAATATTTTAAAATTATTTTTGTAATAATTGAAGCAGATTAGAACACAAATCAAAACGACCCCGGCAAGGGGTAGAGGCAAAAGGAACTTTATAATTAAATGTGCTTTGTGTATACTTGGATATATTCCTAATGCGAGAGTCGTGTGTCAAAAAAATAAAAATTAAAAAAATGTTGTGTCGCTTCCAATTAGCTATTAGCAGTTCAAGTAATAGCTTAGCCTCTTTACTTTACGGCCCTGTTCAACTAGCGGTCTAAATGATACTGAGCACAATTATATATTATAATATTTAATGAATTGTTTGGCTAATGCTTAGGCCATTCACAATGGTTTAGGCTATGGCCAATATGGTGATCATGTGCCAAGAACAAAAAAAAGTTGAAATATCTGACAATAAGAAATTATTTGTTAAATTAATTTAAAATAGCGTATTGTTACATGGAAAATTAATTATCGAGGTGATAACTCTTTATGAAAGGGTAAACCGTTTCGTTACGTAACGCGTTATGGAGTCAGTCTGTCTGGCTTCCCTTTCTCTCACGCTTACAGGAGCGGTAGGCAGGCTCCTCCTCTCTCACTCTTATAAACAGCTCTTATTAGTTTGAGTTTTCACTTTTGTCAGCGGTCCCAGTGCGTACAAGTTTTTGAATTGAATTTAATTTTAAATATTTTACTCTAAATGAAAGCAATGAGATATTTAAAACGGACATCATTAGTTGTCCGTGTTTTTAGTAGTGAGGCATCAGTATACACGTATTGATCATTTGAAACCAAACGCAAAAATAAGGAAAAAAGAACAGGAAAATGATCGCGATGATGGTCCGTATGAAAAATTAGATTCCAAATATCACATCCATAACACATAACTTTACCTTAAATCATTGCTTCAAAATAATATGTAAGGTAACAAAATTTTTAAACAACACGTTGTGATAACAACGTGTAACGGAACGCAGACACAGACGTCTTAATTTGAATAAAAATACGAAAAATGGTCGAATTAGTGTTAGTCATGAGCCGGCTGTGACGTACTCCCTACACGTTGTAGTAAAGTTAACGGCGTCTTTTGTTGATTTGAGAATTTTGTTACAGAGAAATATTTATACTGTGGAAGTATTTCTGTAATGCAATAGATTATTCTTTTTATTTCAATATAACTAATATTACACCCGTATACACTTCGAAATAAATAGGTTACTTACGTTTTAACATAAATTAACACTATACAAAATAAGACACTGTATTAACGACGAACTAATTTAAACTAAAGTGATGATTTTATATTATTAATTACATTCACAACTAAAGAGGAAAAAGATAGATATAAACTCATAATTCTTGAGAAATAAGTTCGTGTGTGCACGTCTCTTGTCTGCGGGCAAACAAATACACTAACGTCAGCGTTGCCTGCACAAAATTGTGATTCCCCCTTTTTAGGACCAACTTGTTACCGTGCATTAGGTTATGTGAATTCCCCAATGTAATATACTAGACGGAATGGGAGTGGCGACCTGATTTTTTTTTTCACCTAAATGTCCTTATGAAGTCAAAATTCTTTTTTAATTCTTTTTTTAATATTCCGGACATTTGACACACAATGTCATCTAGTTTCAAACTAAGCAGAGCTTATGCTATGATAACTAGACTGGCTGATAGAATACTTATATACTTTTTTTTGTAGCTACACATACATTATCCATAGAAAACACTCAAACTTCGAAGCAAATATTTGCAGATCATGCAAACTTTGGTCTGAACCGATAATCGAACCCGAGACCTCAAGCATAGCAGACCGTATGAGCACACTTTAACTTATAATATTATATAACAAATATTTTTTTCATGCTCTCTTTCTATGAAATAGGATAAAATTGCAGGGAATATGAAGGCATACAGAGCATTAAATAATTATAGAGCTATAAACCTATTGACAATACTGCTAAGAATTGACTTGAACTTGAAATCAATTGATGTTATTTAGAGTTTGCCAGAACACAATAAAATGAAACTCAATAATCTTCTAGTCTTCCCATTTTCAAAGTCAGTATCATGTGTTACCAGCTACCACAGACGAGACTCCTTACGAGAATATGTTTGATAATGAAAAATAAAAACGCATTCAATTATCATTTATTTGCAGCAATACGGGCTAGTTACAAGCCTTATGATTTTGTTTTTTTTTTTTACAGGCGTCCAATATGTCAGTTGTGTAGTATGCCAGAAATATTTATTATTTTTGTAATTTTTAAGCTTCTTGGGCATTTATGCAAGGATACCCCTATTTTCCGGTCTAATTTGAACAGATTATACTACATTATACGCTGTAGATACATGTATACTTACAAAAACGTTACATATTAACGAAATTGTATAGTTATCAACAGAGTCAATAGATAAGAATTTTCAAAACACGTTTGGTTGAAAATTCCAAGAGATCCGGGAACAGTTATTATTACGACATCCAGATTCCTACTTGCGATCCAGATCTCTCCAAACAAATCCTATATCAAACCATCTAGCCAGCTTGGTATAGTAGATCAAAATCTCTTTCCTAAAAAGGGGTCTATGTCCAGCAGTGGACTGTTAAATTCTGTTAATGATGAGGATGATTAATTTGACAGTACAGCTGACCCCCGGTAATTCGACAAACGTATTGCAGGGCAGTGTTGGACTATCGAATTTGTCGGATTATAGAGTACTACCTAAGACCCCCTATAGCCCGCATTTTTTTACAAAAGAGTACCTTGTAATCTGATAAATTACAGACAAATGATAAGATTCTATATGTTGTTTTCTTCTGGGCTTGTGACGACATCACTAGGTACGTATACGTAATACACAATGAATAAACAGCAAACGATGAACGCACGCTAAGCTGCATCGCTATCACACGTAGTCAAATTCAAACTAAGTAATCGGAATTGAAACAATACCTACGCATCGAGCACAAGTTGCAACCTGTTCAATTATGCATGATCTACATTAGCGAAAATTGTTTGATTGATGTCGGATTACAGGGGGGACCGGATTACCGAGAGTCCACTGTATATGTTTAATAGTTTCATGATTATATTTATGACATTTGCTATGACTCAAGTGTTGTCGACTTAACAGATAAGGTTTATTCACTACTAAGCTAATACTATTTACAAAATGATCATATCAGTTGTACAGGCAGATAATATAATTGATTCCTTGTATTGATACCTAAACTCATTGAGGAATTACTTTTAACATGACTAAGGGTGATTAATAAAAGAAGAAGCTTACTGTATAGAGAATAAAAAAAAATGAATAAATAGATACACAATACGTTAACTAACTAACTAACTAACTAACTACGGGAACTAACGGTTTAAAATTCTGGTTTAAATAATTTAAATAGTCTATTGACTTAATGATTAAAAATAAACGTTCTATTGAACGTTGAACAGGATGAATAGGGATGGTACTGCCTTTACAGTCCATAACTGGACAGAGGCCTCTCCTCAGCAAGGAGGTTTTGGCCTACTATACCACGCTGGCCAGACGGGTTGGAATAGGATTTGTTCCAAGGGGTGCTGGGCTAGAAAACCTCCACGTGGTGCACCCTGGAAACGTTGGCGATGGTATCGTTCATCACTGCCAACGGCTAATATTCTAGCACAAAGAGGAAGCCATTTTCTTCGGCAATTCGGCCGAGACTTGGTCCAACAGAGCGGGCGTGTCTGTCGGATCCTCTGTTGGTTCTTCGCTCTTCGGAGCATTGAGGAGGAAAACCTCGGTAAAAAATCACTATGGTGGGACCCTTTCATGGGTCGGCGTTTCTCCACTGTCAATGGTGGAGAAAGGAGAACGGGCTCGGTGTGTACTCACACTGCCGCCGAGCAGGCATTGGAAGATATAATCTTCCTGCCACCGTTGTCACATCGTAATCCCGAAAGGAGTGTCGTGGTTATGTCTCGCGACACCAATCGGGGGCGAGGGTCTTGGCTTAGCCGCCCGGACTGCGAGGAAGAAAACCTCTTTAAAAAATTACCCCGAATCCCGTGTTCTGGTGCGTGACCAGGGGATGCATGGCTGATGGGTAGTTCAGTCGTAAGCGCACTCCCAGCCGAGGCACCTGCGGACCCCTCGGTTGGGCATAAATTTACGCTTGCCCGGGTATTGGGGGATCTCTGCCCGGGTCGACCTTTAGTTCTCCCCCTCTCGTGGGTCTAATATGGAATCTGATCAAATTAAAACTAAATATTTAAATGTAGAAGGAGAGAAAGAGAAGAAGAAGGAGAAAAGCGGAGTGGACGACTTCTCGTCCAATTCAAAGGACGCATCGGTTGGGACACCTATGTCGATGAGGCTCCCAGAAGTCATTATGACTGCTGGGAGCCGCAGAACATCGGAACGACTGCGTTCCAGGTCTACGTGTTCGTCGGATGGCACGGGAGGTGGCCTGATGGAAACGGAGCTGTGCGACTCCCGAAAACGCGGGCGCTCCAGGGACAAGGAGAGCGACACGTCCCAGGAGATGTTACCTCCTAAAGTCGCCAGCAACCGTAGAGGCAGGTCGCGAACTTCGATCTCGATCCCGTCAGGCTCCGTCTTCTGTAAGGCGGAAGCCTATAGGCGGGTTAGGGCGGACGGCGAAGCACTTGCAGAGGAGGAGATCGCAGATCTCTTGCATAAGATTAAGGAGCCGATGGTAGGGGATTCTGTTCCCCAAACGCCATCGTCCATGCAAGAGAGCGAAAGCAGCGGTGGCTATCATCCACAAGGTAGCCACCAAGTCGAGTAACCTTAAGGGTGCTTTTGTAAAAGCCCTTAAGGACTCCTCTTCTGCAGTTGCGGGGGTTGTTGAGAGCCTTATTGGGGACGTGGCTCGTCTCCAAGCGGCCAACGACCATCTTACACGAGAAGTAGCTGAACTGAGCGCACAGTTTGCCCAATTCCGGGCGGTTCGCCCTGAGCAAGAAGGCTCGTCTCAATCGCTTGCCTCTGTCACTCCCGGTACCATCGCTGATGCCCAATTGCGGCAAATCACTGACGCAGTGTGGCGTATGATGGACGGACGTCTCGCTGGCCTGGAGGCGAGACTACCTCCAGCCGCTGTCGTCCGGCCACCACTCGCGTCACATAGACCAAAGGCCGCATCGGCGCTGACGTCGCTTCCCGTTGTAGACGGTCGTGTGTCTTATGCAGCGGCGGCGTCAGTGTCTGCTGTTCCTGCGGCGTCAGTATCTCCTGTTCCTGCGGCCACTCCGAGGACACGACAGGCGGCTAACGCAGTAGCTAAGACGGGTGCACAGAGGTCAGGGCCCAAAGCGGCGGCTAAGTCTAGAGCGGAATTCCCTCTGCTCTCCACTCCAGCCGCTGTACCTGGCACCTCCACATCTGCTCCCTCTACATCTGCCCCGTCCACGGATGGTTGGCAGGTAGTCGGGGGGGCTACGAAATCCCGAAAGCGGGGTAAAAAGGCTGCCCAAAAAGCAGCTTCTACCCTACAGTCGCCATCGGTGGCGGTGACTACCGCGAAGAAGCCGCGCAGATTGCAGGTGCCTAAAAGCGCGGCTGTGGTGGTCACCGTAACCCCGGAGGCGGCTAGTGGCGGACTATCCTATGCGGCCTTATTTGAAAAGGCCCGTGATAGTCTCGCCACCGATTTCGGGACTGAAGGGGTCAGGTTGCGCCTTGCCCAGACGGGAGCTCGAGTCCTCGAGTTCCCTGGGGCTGAAGGTGCAAAGACGGCGGACAGATTCGCCGAGAAACTGAGGGGAATCTTCGCGGCCACGAATGGTGTGAAGATCGCCAGGCCTACCAAATGCGCAGAGTTGCGCATTTCGGGCCTGGATGACTCCGTAACGACAGAGGATGTCCGCGTTGCAATCAGCAAGAAGACGGGCTGCAACGCGGACAACATTAGGGTCGGCACCATCCGCCCCGGTCCGGGAGGGCTTGGCGCAGTGTGGATCAGCTGTCCGGTAGCGTCGGCCAAAGCTTTGGGCGATGCAGGCAGAATCCTCGTCGGTTTTGTGAACGCCAGAGTCGCTGTTCTGGCGGCAAGACCGATGAGGTGCTTTAAATGCCTAGCATCCGGACACACACGCGCCAAGTGCGTGAGTTGTTTTGACTGCAGCGGACTATGCTTCCGCTGCGGTCGACCGGGGCACAAGGCGGCAGAGTGCTCTGCCGCCCCTCACTGTCCGGTTTGTGCGACGGGTAACAAGCCCGCCAATCATCAGATTGGGCAGGGGGGCTGCAAACCTCCCCGTGATTCTCGGCAAGCGTTGGGGGCTAGCCAGTCGACCCAGGCTGCCTCCGATGCCGTTCGCACGTCGACATCGTCGCCCATGGAGGAGGCTGTAGAGACGGTCCAGTAATGGCCCAAGTCTCCAGCCTCCTAGTCCAGACGAATCTGAACCACTGTGCTGCGGCGCAGGACCTCTTCCTGCAAACCATGGCACAGTGGTCGATCGGTGTTGCCGTAGCCGCGGAGCCCTATTACGTTCCTCCCCGTCCAAACTGGTTGGGTGACCGGGACGGTTCCGTGGCAGTCGTCGGCTCCACGGCGGCTCATTCCCCGCCCTTGTCGCTAAGAGACAAGGGCACTGGATATGTTGCTGCCGAGTGGGGGGGGATCACTGTATATGGTGTATACTTCTCCCCCAACCGGAGTTTGAATGACTTCGAGGTTTTCCTTAACACCTTGGAAACCTCGATGCGGCGTCTAACGTCTGGGCACGTCTTAGTGCTGGGGGACTTCAACGCAAAGTCCATTGCGTGGGGTTCCCCCAGGACGGACGCTAGGGGCGAGGCCGTAGAGGAGTGGGCGGCCTCGGTGGGCCTCTGTTTACTGAACAGAGGCTCCACCAACACGTGTGTGCGACAGCAGGGAGGGTCGATAGTGGACCTTTCGTTCGCTACCCCTGCCCTCGCCGCACGAGTAAGGAACTGGTGTGTCCTGGAAGAGGTTGAGACGCTCTCGGATCACCTCTACATTCGATTTGAGCTCTCCCGGACCCAGGACCCCAGTAGGGGTCACGCGGCGCGGCGTTCTTCTCGCTTGCCGCGGTGGGCTGTAGCCAAACTGAATAGGGACCTACTAGAGGAGGCAGCCATTATTTTCTCCTGGCTGTCTCCGCAGGCCCCGACCGAGGAGGTCGACATGGGGGCTGGTCGTTTCCGCGATGCGATTACGCAGATCTGCGATGCGGCCATGCCCCGCATCCGAGGTAGTCGGCCTCCACGGAAGGAGGTTTACTGGTGGTCCCAGGAGTTGGCGGACCTCCGCGCGGCCTGTACTCGTGCCCGGAGGTCCTACACCCGTAGTCGGCGGCGACACCGCGTAGACGGCGGGGAGGACCAGCTTCATGAGGAGTACCGAGAGGCGCGGAAAACTCTGAAGCTGGCCATTAGCCGCGCCAAAGAAGTGAAGAGGAAGGAGATGCTGGAGGGTCTCGATCGTGACCCCTGGGGTCGCCCTTATCGTGCGGTGCGACAAAAGCTCCGCACGTCGGGCCCCCCCCTTACAGAGACACTCCAGCCCAGCTTCCTGCAGGAAGTGGTCGAGGGTCTTTTCCCGCAGCGGGCGGAGCACACACCCCCGTCGATGGCCTTCATGGTCGAAGACGACGGGGGACAGAACGAGGATAATGTTCCGCCCGTCAGGGAATCGGAGATAGGGGCGGTCGTTCTGCGGATTCGCTCTAAGAACACCGCCCCTGGGCCAGATGGGATACCTGCCCGAGTGCTGGCGCGAACTCTCGACCACATGTCGGATCGCCTCGGGGAAGTCCTAAACGCCAGCTTGGCGTCCGGGCGCTTTCCTGAGGGTTGGAAGAGCGGGAAGCTGGTCCTACTACAGAAGCCGGGACGGCCGGCCGATTCGGTCGCGGCCTATAGGCCCATCGTGTTGCTGGACGAGGCGGGTAAATTGTTTGAGAGGATACTCTCTGCCTGCATCGTCCGGCACCTCTGCGAGGTGGGCCCCGATCTGTCGGACGCCCAATACGGGTTTCGAGCCGGGCGTTCGACAGTCGATGCTGTGTTACGCCTGAGGGCCGTGACTGAAGAGGCGGTGAGCTGTGGCGGCGTGCTGTTGGCGGTGTCGTTGGACATCGCCAACGCATTTAATAGTCTGCCATTTAGCTGCATCAGGGAAGCACTCCACTACCACGGGGTGCCAGAGTACCTGAGGCGGCTTGTGGCAGACTACCTTGAGGAGCGTACCGTCATGTACGAGGACCGAGATGGCATTCTGAGACGGCGGCTCATGTCGTGCGGTGTTCCACAGGGGTCTGTCCTCGGACCACGCCTGTGGAATATGGGATACGACTGGGCCCTTCGAGGTCGTCTTCCCCCCGGGCTGGGCGTAATTTGTTACGCCGATGACACATTGGTCACGGCCCGGGGGGCGAACTTTCAAGAGTCGGCGCGCCTGGCCACTGTGGGAGTCTCTTTGGTGGTCGGGCGCATTGAGGCGCTGGGTTTACGAGTGGCCCTAGACAAGACGGAGGCCCTTTTGTTCCATGGGCCCCGTCGTGGTCCACCACCCGGCGCCTCTATCGTAGTCAATTCGGTCCTCGTACCAGTTCAGGCCCAGATGAAATATCTGGGCCTGATCCTCGACGGCAGGTGGCTCTTCGACGAGCACTTCCGACAGCTTTCTCCAAAGCTGGTCGGCGCTGCTTCTGCCCTTGGGCGACTTTTGCCGAATTTGGGTGGAGCCAGCGTCGCGACGAGACGGCTATACACGGGGGTTGTCCGGTCAATGGCGCTGTATGGTGCACCGGTGTGGGCGGCGGCTCTGACCGCCCAGAATAGGGCTCGCCTCTGGCGCCCTCAGAGGATATTGGCGGTTAGAGCCATACGCGGCTACCGCACCGTATCGACGGAAGCGGCGTGCGCCTTGGCCGGAACTCCCCCGTGGGATTTGGAGGCGGAAGTGCTCGCCGAAGTTTATCGGCGGACAGCCGACTTCCGGGCGGGTAGCGGCATACGGCCCCCGCCCGAAGAGGTACGCGAGTGGCGTGAGGCCGCTCGTCGAGCCACGATGGCTCGTTGGTCGTCCCGGTTGGAGACTCCACGTGCTGGCTTTGCACTCGTGGAGGCTCTCCAGCCGGTCATCGCCGAGTGAGCAGGGCGGCAGCACGGGACCCTTTCCTTCCGACTGACGCAGGTTCTTTCCGGGCACGGTTGCTTCGGGAAGTATCTGCACTCGGTCGCCAGGAGGGAATTGAGTCCCGCCTGTCACCACTGCGACTGCGGTGAGGACTCGGCTCAGCACACGCTGGCGGTTTGTTCCGCCTGGGCGGCGCAGCGTGGGGTCCTCACTGCAGCTATTGGATTGGATCTCTCGCTACCGGCCGTCATACGCTCCATGGCCGGTAGCGACAGTTGTTTTACCGCGGTCGCAACCTTCTGCGAAGACGTAATTTCGCGGAAGGAGGCGGCGGAGAAGGCCCGGGAGGACGATCTCCACTCGGACCCAATTCGCCGCCGGCGAGCCGGGCGGCGGAGGCGCGCATACCAGCGCCTCATGCCGCCTTGAGTGTGGCCGCGGGTGGACGGGACGGGTTTTCCCCTCCATCCGCTATAGTGGCCAGCCGCGAGGAGGCGACGTCCGCGTGTGCCGTACGCCGCCTAAAAGGAGAGTTTATCCGCAGATGGTGCCCGCATGAGCGGGCAGGCGCTAGGAGGGATCTGGATGTCGTAATAACAGCTGTTCCCGGATCCCTCCTATGTCAGGCGCAGGGTGGCACACCGTGTGGTTTTAGTCGGTCCGATTCCGACACACCACCCCGCCGTAAACCCCGGTGGGGTGACGGCCCGAGGGGGTTTCCACACGTTAAAAAAAAGAAAAAAAAAAAAAAAAAGGATTTGTTCCAAGTTTTTCTTCTGTATGTAATGATGTTGTGTTGCATACTTTGTTACTTTAGTCGTCTTTTACGACACGCACAGGATGAGCAGGGATGGTACAGCCTTTACAGTCCATAACTGGACATAGGCCTCTCCTCAGCAAGGAGGTTTTGGCTTACTATACTATTAAAATAACTAAACTACTATTAAAAATATAGAGTTGACACATTCAAATTTGATTTTGTGGAATCCTATTTAGTTAATTGAACAAAATGAAATTGAAAAAGTTGTGTTTACATTAATTTAGATACTCAAAATTAAGTGAATTCATATTACTCTGACTTTAACAGTATTAATATTGTTCACTACCTGAAATACTTAGAGAATAAATACTTTTTAAAATCAAATAATAGTTAGAAAATTATATTTATCTATGTTTATAAAAATGTCGAATTAGTTAGAATCAGAACGCATTGATTTCGACTCCATATGAAAGTCAATTCAAAGATTATCTGTGTTTCGTGTCAGTATTTTGTTATCAATGCAACCAGTGTTGTAGTGCATAGATTTATCATAAAAGAATAAACACATCAATATATTCCCTGATAATGTTGGATAATTCTGCGAATTGGCAACACTAGATAGCTGCTTGCTTGGTCATAATCTATTAATAACCGGCGCTCAACTCAATAACGAAAACATTTGAATACACACTATATAAAAACTCAATAGGATTATTTTAATGTTTCTTAATGGCGTCATTTATATGAAGCTTTGATTTATCATCATTAACAGCCTCTATCAGTCCACTGCTGGACATAGGCCTCTCTTTAGAATGAAGATGTTGGCCTACTATATCCCCCATTGGCCAGACAGGTTGGTTTGTTTCAAGTCTTTCTTCTCTTCTCTATGCAGTGTTGTTGTTTTGCACATTTTGTTCTCTTAGTCACCTCTTACAACACCCAGGGGAAGAACAGGAGTGGTGAACACTCTGTATTCTTAATCTATCACCACGTCACCACAAATAGCTTTGATTGTAAACGTATAATTTAGGTAAATTGTAAATTAATTTGTAATTGTAAATTGACCTTAATTAGTAAAGTGTCAATCAATTTGAATGGTAAAATAAAGTGTATTACATTTAAACATATGTACATACATATATAGGTAGAAACCTAAATAAATTGGAGATGATCTATGATGAGATGTACATACCGAGTGACCTACCTACACTTCCCTTCCAATAATTCTGGAAGACGGGCACATACTCCTAAGTTACAGGTGTAGCTCGTAGCTGCACTTCTGTTATACCATCTCGTGACCAGCCATTGTCTTACTCTTTTATCGTCAACAGTCTCCCACCGTCCACTCAACCTAGGCCTCTCCGTAGTAAGGAGGTTAAGTTTTATCCTTTAGCAAACCAAAAAATGTTAATCGATCACATCTAAGTAACCTACTACTTAAACTTGAAATTTTATGTTTCAGTTTTCATTGCCATACTCTACTTACAAAATACGAAATCATTTGTGGTTAACCCACATTATAAACATAAACAAATTCCTCAAACACTAGCTGCTATTGCATGTTTGTATCGTAAACTTATTCTTGTAGTATTTATAGACTTATGAGTTGTATACGGGTGTTGCCAACATGCTCAAATCTCCACGTCGGTGGCAGATTTCTCTTATGAGAGACTGGCTCTTTATCTCATGTGCTATAATTGCATAGCTGTCTACTTACTATAGAAGTTTTTTATTAATGATGAGCTTGTATGGGTTGTAGCACGATGTTATGTAGTCTTCTTCGATAAATGGGCTATCCAACATCAACATTAGGGAATAGCGCGTTAAAACAAACCATTAAACAAACACTTCTGCTTTATAATAATATGCCCTCGTTCAAAACAAAACTTGGGCTAAGACCTCATATTCATGATATTACTACGACAATCTTTGATATGGAATTACACAACAAAATAAAAAAGAAAGAAAAGATACCCAATACAATGCTGGTTATTTGTGTTTTTACACTGGCAAACTTAATTTAACCAAAGTCGGCCAGCCCAACTCTGAGATTATATAGTTTATATTGTTGTTTCTCCATAATTATTGTTTCAAATAACTAGCAATTATCACAGAGACATTAGTATTTGCTTGTATAAATCTTTCTATTAATTCGTGAACTTCAGGTGAACAGTTCTTATTGCTACTTGCAGAAACTACCAATAATTGTGTTTGTGACTATCGACTGGCTCAGAAAGGTAAGTAAAAGTTAGTTGAGGTATAATGGCGTTCTATACGGATATAATGAGCATGGCAAGTGGAAACCTGTAACTCTAAAAATACAAGTGTGTTGCCACTCTTGTGATGATAGACTGGTAGTATACCACAGTACTAAGGCCACATGATGTCTTATACGTTTGAGAATGGAGTATCGCTCGGTTCATCTCTGTAGCACTGAATCAAGTTATGCATACGTATAACTAATACTGGAATAGAATGGTACTAATTAAGCAAATAAGCATCTCATCTGAAGTGATAGCAGAAACTCACGGAGAAGCTAGATTACCGTAGGATCACCCCTTGCCCTTATCATATCACATCATCATCATCATCATATACTTTTAATACTCTACTGCTAGACATATGCCTCTCCTTAGAAAGGAGGTTTTTGCCTACTATACAATGCTTTGTAGACAGGTTGGAACAAGATTGGTTTCAAATTTTCCTTTTCTTTGTAGCGTCATTCTTGGTGGGGATATTTTGTATAGCCAATCCATTGCCATACAGACCCGCTCTTATCACATTACATTACTTTGGGGGAAACAATGAAAGAGAGGTAAATCACTTGTGTTTCTTACACTGCCGCTCTTTAAGTGCCTGCAAGTAGCTGGGTCCATGAGCACGGCACTCACTCACCACAAAAAAACCTAGTTTTTTCATGTTAGTTAGTTCGTTTATGGGTCAATATTCAAGATGAATCCGGACCTGTAAACGTTCCCGGCTGGACAGTTTAAGGTTCTTGACGAGCAAAATCATGTTGACAGTTTCAAATCAGAGAATTTTATGAAGATAATAAAACCTCGATGTTTTCCTACAATGTTTCCCTGAATTGTCGGCTTCCTTGAAATATTTATAGGTATAAAATATATACACTTTTTCCGTATTTAGAGTCTATTACGCACATGCTTAGATTGCTCTACAGGGTCATTACTTTCTTAAAGAAGAATTAAATTCGCAGTGTGGAGAAGCTGGTATCATGTTTCTCCAACACAAAGCGACACCTCTCCGATCAGGTAGTGTCGGAGCTCCACGGTTGATGTTAGGCAGTTGTATTTATGCTAATGGACGCGAGAATTATTTTAATAGCGATACAGGATTAGTAGTTACTACGTAGTTCAGTGTTCCTTCAATAGGTGGTGCTGTAGTGTGGTTTTGTTGCGCTGTATGAGAAGTGGCTCTTGTGGTAATGCTTCTGAGCGTGTAGGCTGAGGGTCCCTGTCCAAGGCATGCTCCTGATTTCTCTGTCTATTAGCCTCTCTAACACTTTTTAATTTTGTGTAATATCTTCTCTATTTTTCACAGGAATCTATGACGTGCAACTTATGCATCTATAAAGTCTGGGCAAATACCATCTCGTTTTATTGCTTTAATTGAATTATTAAATTTAAGGTCTTTTGAAATATGATACTAACTTTCTGTAATAAGCTACAACACTATTTTGTTGATTTATTAAGAAAAGTTATTTTAAATAGAAATTAGAGTCGCACTTCGTATGTTGTGGATTTGATTTATTAACATCATTTTTCATAGAGTTCTCTTCTAATCAAAGAAAACCTAACGATTTTTCTTTTTTCTTTCAAAATACTTAGAAGTTATGTCTCCTTGCTTAATTCAATCAATATTAAATGCTTTTCCGTTGCCTTCTCCTAATAAGTTACTTGTTTAATAATATTTAACATAACCTACACCTCGCGGTTGTTGCTGCGTCTGTTTTATTACGTGGGCAAAATACAGTTTTTCTCGATAAAAAGTAGCTTATGTGATATTTCAGGTTATAATCTATCTCTGTGTAAGTTTCAACGAGATCTGGTCAGCAAGTTTTTGCGTGAAAGAATTTTTGCACAAAAAACGTTCGTTTTTATATTAGTTAAGATTTTATGTACTTTACTGCGAGGGAGAGTAAAAGTTATAAAGTGAACAGACTGTTAATTTCCTTTTAAAATATGTTTGTCTTCAACTTTTTGATATAAGTTTTCTTTTTCCTTTCAGACTACAAATGGTTGTAGTTAAAGAAGACTGTTGCTTTTGTGGGGAGTTAAGAACTGGAACTTTGGTCTGCAGTTACCTGATCTTGGTAAGAAATAATTAAACGACTTGACAAACTCAACTGTTCAGTGAATAGTATCAGGCAGTAGATAAAAAATATGACCATTGTGAGTTTAAGTGAGATTCTAAATATTGGCTTTGACTGGCTGGTTTGTCAAGTAGATAGTGACCCTGATTGAAGAGATCATGGGTTCGATTCTCACCCGTGACAGGATAGTTGTGTGACTAGCACGATCACTCCTCAGACCACTAAATTAGTTTTATGTTAGGGTGTAATATATATACGAATATGTCTACAGCAGTTTTGCTTAGCAAAGCATAGATTCTGCTTAGCCTAGGTTCAGACTACCGTGTGTGAGATCTCTAAAATTACTATTTTTGTTTAACGATCAATACAAAAAGAAATTTCTATGAAACGTTCTTCACCAACAGTCTTTCATAGTCCACTGCTGGACGAAGATCTCTTTTTAGAAAGGAGCTTCTTCTTATCCTGATATATCACGTGAGTCAGATGGGTTCTTATTGGATTTGTATCAAGTTCTCCTTCTCTTCATAGTGCTTTTGTCATAATTTACTCCCTAAGTCGTTTCTTACGACACCTATAGGTTGAATAGATGTGGTGATAATTATAATACACTTTTATTATACGTATATTTGAAGTATACACAAAGCACACATATCTAAAAAGAGAAATAGAATTTACTTACGCTATGATTACGCTAATCCTAATAAGGAAAAGGTGAGAGCTCTAACTCACGTATCAAAGACTTTTAAAAATATGACAGTCAGTCCAGATTCTTTACCACTAGACCAGCAGGTCAGTCAAGATTAGAGTAGTACTATATTAAGAGCCTGCCAAAGTGACTCTAATCTGCCTGATGGAAAGCATGAATAGAATCCAAAAGTTGTGGTTACTGTACTCATTGCAAATGCTGACAATGCAGAATGGCGACTTACACTATGGCGGCCTAGTGAGAGTCTTTTTCACGCCCCGCTTGGGGACGTAAATTACACACACACAGTTACCACAATAACTGTCACCCCTGCATCAATGGGCCTTCGGTCTCGCACTCACCAACAAAACACGACATCACGGATGCTGGTGCTTTAGGTTGGTCTTCTGCGGGAGGGGAGTACTACCCCGGTCGAGCCGGCCCGTTCGTGCTGAAATCAGCGTGGCTCTACTACCTAAATACACAAAAAGTACAATTATATTAACATTTACTTAAATAATTGTTATTTATTACTTCCAGGCAAGAGATATAATAGTGACCGTGGTTTCCATAACTTTGTTGTGCCTGAGTGGGTACAACATAATATGGATAAGTTCTGTTGTAATAGCAGTCTTCTGTATAGTGATTGGAATTGTATTCACTAATGTAATCTTAACTATCATTCTAATCGTCGGCATACATCAGGTGAGGGACAGTAATGTGACGCTCAATATTTCAGAGGATTTTGTGTCAGTATATTTCATGTTGTTACGGGGCTTTGCGATTGGTAAAGGTTTCATTGCCGGCCGATCGCAATTCGGAACGCGGTAACCATTACGAGCGAGATGATGTGAGACACTCACACTAGGCCCTTTCTTTTGGGAGATTCTTGTCATGTTTTAGTTTTAGGAGGGGGTAACTAAAATACTTTTTTTACGATGATACATTGATGTACTCTTAACCGATTTCGGCCACGACAGCTAGTCTTAACGGAGACAGGCCTACTACGCAAGAGTTGTTATAACGCACAAGTGTGTACCCCAATACAGGTGCACTTTCTGTTCCCTCACTCTCATAACTCGATGGGACGGCTATCTGACACGACCGGAGAGAGTTCAGGCGCAGGGCAGACGGTTTTACATGCTCTTCGAGGGACGGGGGTTACGACTCCAACTATCAAACTTCAGGTTGTTATTTTAGCTATACAAGCTTAACCGACCATCACATATTCTAACCGCTAGACCAACGAGATTCACTTTTTTGTGATATAAAGAGCAGATGGCTCACCGTTTATTGGTAAATAACTGCTGACGTACATGGACAGTCTAGCCACCTCTGGAATCAACGCTATGAGAGACTGTTATGACTCACCCCCATTAAATAAGAGGAAGGTGGATTGTATCCTAGTAATTTCCCTCACTATTATGAGAATATATGTATATAGCAAGGTGTAGAAGAATATTTAGTTCCACTTAACTAAGACTCAAAGAGTACTGATTTATTAACACGTATTTTTTTCACTTTCAGTTCAAAAATGGGCACATGAAGGCATATCTCATTTACAACGTGGTTCTTTTAACAATAATGGTCTTGCTCATACTTGTCCTGTGTTTCGCGTCTGAACCACGCATCCTCATATTGGCGGGGCTGATCTTTTTAAGTACGTTTTATTAAATCCATTTTTAAATAGACAAAGAGCACTATGTAAGCTCCAATATATCTCAAACGCCTTGATACTTTATGTTATTATCATCATCATCAAGGCCCTGTCAATAGTTCACCGCTGGACATAGCTTTTTTTTGGAAAGGAGGTTTTGGTCTACTATATCACGCTGTCACCATCCTTATACCAACCATCATCCTTAACAAACCTTATACCAACCCGTCTGGCTAGCGTGGTATAGTAGGCCAAAACCTCATTTCAAAAGTGAAACTTAGATTTTTTTCTATATATTCTATATTTCTATATTAAGAGCCTGTTAAAGTGACTCTACTCTGCCTGATGGAAAGCATGAATAGAATCCAAGAGTTGTGGTCACCATACTCATTGCAAATGCAGACAATGCAGTATGGCGACCCACACTATGACGGCCTTGTGAGATGCTTTTTCACACCCCGCTTGGAAACGTAAAAGGCATGACAGTCATCGTGACAGTGTAAAGCTTATACAGTTACCACGATAACTGTCACCTTTGCATCAATGGGCCTCCGGTCTCACATTCACCAACGAAACACGACAACACGGATGCTGGCGCTTTAGGTAGCAGTAGACGCAGATGATACCACGCTGCCCAGATGGGTAGGTAGTTTGTTACTAGTGTTCGACATTCTTTGCAGGACTGTTGTCCTTTGCCATTTGGTTACTTAGTCAACTTTTACGGATGAATAGGGGTGGTGCCAGGATGACACTGCGTATTCTAATACATCACCACTCGGAACGAGTAATTGATTAAATTTATGATTATTGTTTGTTTTCAGTGTTCCACATGTATTATCTTCTCATGATTACTAGCTTTTACATGAAGATGGACGCCCTTTCAAAGAAAGATACTATTTATACGACCATTGAAGATCCACCTAATGTCTGCTAAAGATGTTATCTCGTACACTACCGACGATCAATCTATATATATAAACATGAAACCCGTTTTTCTTGGTCACGGCATCACGCGTGAATGGCTGAACCGATTTCACTAATTCTTTTTTTGTTGTATTTGTTATTATTAGGAGAAGGTTCTTACGAAGAAAATATATTTATAATCATCATCAATCATTTTTATAATCGTGCATCATTGCTACGCTAAGGCAGTACGAAGTTCGCCGGGTCAGCTAGTATCGTTATAAAAAAATACGAACAACTTTACTGACTATTTCAAGAAATTAGTAACTTTGATAATTATAAATACCTGCATGTTCAGAAATAAACGTGACGACGTAATCATTTATGGATACATTTAAATGCCTGATGTTTCGACCAGACGAACGCCTGTCGTTGTGATACCTGTAAAATAGAAAATTCTTTATCTACCTGAAGATATTTAAACTGTGAAGTGTAGAAAAAGGCCTCACAGAAGCAATTATTTTGCTGATTTCCACTGAAATTAGTGGTAGGTTCTGGTTACTTCAATTAGATACCAGCGACCCTATTACCTGTTTTGGAGGTGTAAACTATGTAGGAGATATTACAGCGCATACAAACATTGGTGTACTCTCTGTTCCCTCACATATGGGACAGCTATCCAACACGACTGGAGAGAGATCAGGCGCTCCGAGGCACGTCACTTGTACGTCTCCACATTGCACATCTCCTGGCAGTTTATTAGACGCTTCTTTGTTTCTCATTTCACAAACAAAGTCTTTCAATTTAAAGCTGATATACCTTTTACATGATTACGTTAATCCCTGTGCATGTAGACAGATAATTATATCGGCATTTATTAGAAAAGTTTACTGTAGAAATCATAATAAAAATGAATGAACTTTGCCAAGAGAAAGTATTGCAGTTCTTCATAATATTTAAGTTTACCATTTATAATAAATAACATGTATATCGTTATTTTTAATTATAATTATTTATTAAAGCATTTCAATAAAATGAATAGTACTTATTGTTTACCCAACTGTGAAAGGAGGGTTTACTCAGGCACTGGAGGTCGTTGAACGACGTCCGTCCTCTTTAAGCGTAGACCTGTCGCTAATAGGTTAAGCCATCTGTCTCCGTAGTAAAAGAAGGTATACAAAATTTAGTGTCGTGAAATTTGAAAATGACGAATTTCCCTAAAAACTTCTAACTTCTAATTCACCCCATATATGTGTAATTTTGCGAACCCGTGTTCTGTGATGTGTTTATTTATTTGTATCAGAAGCAGCTAAACCAAGTTTTGTGTTTCTAATTTCGAAAAAGAAACCTCCAGGCAACCCTACGTCCCTAATTTCAGTCCCTTAGGAGTGAAATTCCTAAACATACTTTCTGGTACTCACAACACACAAAGAATCAACTGCTAAAATTTCAAGCTTGTAACCCAGATGAAGTAGGCTCTGCGTCGATGACTCATAATCGCTAAAAGCCCAGGTGTATAAGGTCGGTTCGAGTCCGACATAACCACCCTGCGGTGGTATCCGTGGGGATTGCCGCACAGAACAAAAAAAAAAAAAAAAAAAAAAAAGGTGTATAAGTAAAGTTTTATCTTGCGATTTATCAAGTCTTTGTAATAAAGATTTACAACAGTGTCACACACTTACTTAAATAATAAGGTATTGACGTCACAGAGGTTATCTTTGTCAAGGTATCTAAATGATAATTATGCAAGAACTGTTATTGCGATAATAAATTAGTCACAACTCCTGTGGCGATACTGTTTGTATCATCATTTATTTTAATGGCAACCTAGATAGACTTTAGCTTTATACATGTTCTCCGAGGCACAGGGGTCAAGACCCCAGCTTCCAAACTTATTAAATATATCTGTTATTAGAAAAACCCAATAACACTAATTCAACCAGGGATTCGGAAGCGAGATCGACAGGTGCATACGGTAACCACTGGAAAAATGCGCAGGCAATTTATCTGTATCTTTATCCATCAAAATATCACCAAATTCAAAATTATTTGGTCATATCAATAGTGTTGTTTACATTGCCAAACTATGACTTTCTAGTACTAATAGTGTCTCAGTGGTGGCAAACTGTCAGACAGCGAACATGGCAAAACTGTAAAGATTCCTTACAGACTCCTAAAAACGAATTGACTCAGATAGTTGTTGATTATCATAGAATTGGCAACTTAAATAAAGAATCTTTTTCCTGTTTCATTGCGTATTTAGTTTATTCCTGTACGTTTGTACAGCAAGACAGTGACGACAATAGTTGATAGTGTCCAGAAGTGTTTGTATATACTATGTATTAAGTGACAAGTTAATGCTACAAGAGTCGATTAAAACTTGGCTAAGGAGGGCTGTTGTCATGTAGTGGCTGTCAGTTCCAATAGGGAGTGAAAACTTGTGTGGTATCATAACTAGCATCATATTATACGCATGGTGATAGCTTTTGTATGAACCCTATTAAGATATTCATAACACCCGGGTTTTGTTACTTTGTAACTTTGCTAGAGACGATGCGTAAAGATGAGTAGAACGCACTGAAATTTTATATTTGGAATTTGAATAGAGAACAGCCAAAGAAAATATGAATTCATTACTTACAAGTTTATAGGTTAATGTTTTTTAGTATTATTAAGATATGGTGGTGTTAAATTATTCATGTTATATATTACAGGTATATACACAGTGTCCTGAAATCTGTTATGTATACTATCACAAAATTGTGGGAGGTTGCACTCTATTTTTAACTAACTTAATTTAGTCCCAGGTAGTTATTGTCGCATCCCCTGAACGTCACTCGGTATTTGGCATTCTCACAGTAGTGTCGACTTTGGCATGAGATCATCCTTGTAGACACAGTTTGAGCGTCGAGTCCTTGTCGGACGAATCGGGCGAAACCTTTCACCGTCAGCATTGACCGCGGTAATGCTGGCGAGTCGTCAGGGATGGGAAGCCGCGATCTCCTTCTGTGAGCATGTTATGCTTCGGAAGGAGACCGCAGAGCGAGATCGGGAAAGGCTCGATCCCACTCGAAGGAGGTGGCGAAGGAGTCGCGGCAGAGGTCGCTAGCTCCCTAATCGCTGCCTAAGGGTCGCTGCGGTCACATCTTGAGGCGATCTTGTTTTTAATTTTACGATATTAGTGTCTAACTGATGAAAAAGAGCTATCAAACAAGTATTACAAAAGAATTATCGAGGTAATTAATACAAGTACCTACTATTGTAGCTTACGTCTCTATCAGGAATTAATGAACAATGGACATTAAATTATTCAGATACAGCCGTTCTTTACAAGATATTTGTACACAGGGCATTTCTTCTTATCAGCCAAAAGACGTCCACTGCTAGACATAGGCCTCCCCCAAGTTCTCCAAAACAGCAGTTCTCGTGCCGCCCGCATCCAGCAGCTACCTGCGACCTCCACCAGATCGTCAGACCACCTTGTGAGGGGCCTACCAACGCTACGTTTTCCAGTACGCGGACGCTACTCCAGAACATTAAGGCCACATCGGCCATCGTTTCTACGTGTAATGTGCCCCGCCCACTGCCACTTAACAATTTTACTGGCAATACCGGTGGCCTTGGTTCGTCTGCGGATCTTCTCATTCCTGTGCATCCATCCACTGATTCACACATCCACCATTAACCATCTTATAAAATGTCTATACCACCCGAAGATTGACTGGAAGAGAATGCCCCTTTTTTGCCACGTGCAATAATCCCCACGGATACCACCGGCACGTGGTTATATCGGACTCGAACCGACCAAAAACCGTACGCCATCTCGGGTACCAGTAGCCGGAGAAGTAGGTGCACCATAAGGAAATTCGTGGAACCCCGACCTATCTCGGGTCACCTATGGCTGTAGATGGCCCCGTCCCTTGTGCGAACCTAGTGGTTCCTTAACAGCTCCAAAAGGGCGTTCGCAGTCCGTGGCGCTCGCGTCTCTACCCCGTCCTGCTTCTACTAGGGTGACAGATTAACACATTAAGTCCGTGCTTAGCAATGGATTGCTAAAAGTTTATAAATAAATAAGTAAAATAAAGATATTTGTGGTATATAGTATTGTGGTTATTTTGCATACAAGCACAGTGAATCTTTTATTTGAGTCATTCGTTCCAGCACATAAAAAGTACTATTCCATCTGTAAACACTATACTAAATTGTAATATTTAATTAAAAACTTGGACTAATTATATAATCTTCTTATTAGGTGTATCACATTTATGCACCGCTAACTTTTTTACGCACGTCCAAAAATGGTACGAAAAATACGACACAAAACACTCCACTATTTTTTCACAATTATACTTATAATTTTTTATTTTTTTCATTATTTCATTCCATTATTTTTCCTGTTTCAGTGCGACTTATCATTAAAACTTTTTTTGAAGGTTTTTTTCAAACTATATTTGTTAATAATGAAGAAGAAGGTATAGGTAAATGTAAAAAAATGTATAAAAAAGGATAAATGTAAAGGATAAATCCCCCGGTTCTCCACCCCAGCTTCCTGCAAGAAGTATTGCGGGCTTTTCCTGACGTCTGAACGCTCCAAAAAGTCTTGGAAGAGTGGGAAGGTGACCATATTAAAGAAAATATCCTGCCAATTTGGTAGCAGCCTATAGGCCCATCGCGCTGCTGGATAAATAATGTATAAAAAAGTATCTTTTTAAATGTATCGTTTCTATGTTCACGTAAATAAATTAAATAATTATCAAGTTCCATAAAAGATGTATGTTTCTATTATAAATGAAACACTAACATAGACAGATAACAATGAACGTTACCCCGGCAAAAAGTTTATAAAATGAAAAATATTGAATCTCAAAGAGTAATTTGAAGGTGAAGGTGAAGGTCGCGGGAGCTGCTGGACGCGGGCGGCACGGGATCGGCTGTTGTTAAGAACCTTGGAGAAGGCCTATGTCCAGCAGTGGACGTTTTTTGGCTGATGATGAAATAGTACTAGCAAAATTTGTGCAAATATTTGGCAAAAAGGTTTTCGAGGAAAACAGAATTTGCGACAGTTTGAAGTTTGAAACATTACCCTTGGAAAATTTATTTCCTGAAACTGTTTTAATCCGAAACCAAACATGTTTTTTTTTTAAACTTTTATTACGTATTAAATGTTAGTGAATCACAATATTTGTTTGTGCTGTTTTAAGTTTGTCTAGATCCTGAAAATGATTAAAGACAGAAGTTTGAAAAAAAGCAACCATATAAATCTTAAGTTGCTTAAATTTCTTAAGCATTAATTTTCAATTTGTTTGTTGAACACTAAAGAAATTAAATGATTTTCTAAATCAGAAAATGCTATAAACCTCTGCTTAAACACTTATAATCAAACAAAAAGCTGTAATATATAGCCTTGATCAACCTTTAAAACGATTGTAAAGTAAGATACATATGTGACTCACCTCAATAAGAAGATAAAAATTACAAAAAAAATTATATGGTCAATTTAAGTGATCGAGTATGAAGTTTCTATAAAACAAGGAAATATGGTCACCGATGATATAGTTTAAAACCTGTTAATTTCAACTTTAGATAACGAGTAGGGTGCCAGAGGTCGGCCGTCGGGGCAGTTTTTAGTGGAAACACCACATACTTCTGACTCCTGCACCCCAAGGAGCAGTAGGTCCGAAAAGATTCTCCACTTCGTCAACAACAAAAAAAAGATAACAAATATTATATAAGTTATATCAAAAACAAGAATATGGCAACAATTTTCCTATAAACCGACTAAATTAGAAGACAACG
The DNA here is from genome assembly GCA_949316085.1 of Hypercompe scribonia. Lineage (NCBI taxonomy): Eukaryota > Metazoa > Arthropoda > Insecta > Lepidoptera > Erebidae > Hypercompe > Hypercompe scribonia. The sequence goes on along the minus strand of OX438981.1, from coordinate 18,224,563 downwards.
TAAAAGCGACCATCGAATACACAAACTTAACTTCATCAATTTACAGCTTAGTATCTAATCTTCGTACAATCAAGTAGAATATCGTGATTCATGCTGTCTGCTTTTAAATATTTTTTGACTGATGTTGATAACTATAATCATGTAATCTGCAGTAGTTCCATACAATTTAATGCTTTATAAACATTCAAAACCAATGTACCATTATCACAGTAGGCGGTATTCAGCTGTACTTCATATATATTAGCCATGAGTATGCTGCGGCTGGCTTCTGTTGCGGATATATGGGAAGACTTGTCTCTTCCACCTGCAACCACACTCAGGGCGGTATGAGATACTGGTAAGTGTACCCTTGTCACTTGGTTCTCCAGCTCAGCTTTCTGCAGGAAGTGATTGAGGGTTTTCCCTGCAGCGGTTGGTACACACACCCCCATTGCCGGCTTGGCGTTTGAACGCTCTAAAAAGTCCTGGAAGAGCGGAAAGTTGACCATATTAAATTTTGTTTGTTGGATATTGTGAAAATAGCAAGGGATATCGATTACCTGATTGATCTAAACACAAATAAAATAATTAAGAGTAGAGATGTAATATTCTTAGAAAATGTGCAAAAATTGGACAATGATAAGTACTTACCTTGCTTACCTAGCAATCCTGTAATACAGACTTTTGAAGAATCCTGTGAACAAGAATTAGAAAACGACTTTGAGCATCCTTCAAGTGAAGATTATCTGTCATGTGACAATGATGGTTCATCCTACATATCAGACGACTCAACTGATCTGTCGCCACCAGCACGTAATATTAACTTACGCAAAGCTGTCCAGTATGCAGAGAGGGATGACTTCTTGATTTTTACAAATAATCAGAAAACAGCAGACGATGTCAGAAAAAAGTTAAAGAAGGAACTCTATAAGAAAGATATGGGTGAGGCACGTCAATGTATAATATTAGTAGAAATCGTAAAACAGGTGTGATCATAATAGACCAAGAGAAGTACATTAACCTAGTGTTGGAACGCTTTCGCATGTCTGAATATAAACCAGTGCACACTCCAATAGAGGTAAATATTCAATTTGATAAAGTACCTGAAGATGAAGCCAGTAAATTCCCATGCAGAGAAGCGTTGGACTGTCTTTTATATCTGTTACAGGTCACGAGACCTGATATTACCTATGCGGTAAATAAGTTGAGTCAGTTCTGCAATGGTGCAGGTATTCAGCATTGGCTTGGAGTAAAACCAGTCATGAGATATTTCCAAGGAACTAAGAGCCTAAAGATATGTTATGTATGTCAAGGAGGATGCTAAAGGTATAACAGGGTACTACGATGTAGACTGGGCAAGAGACCCACATGACCAGAAATCCAGCATCGTAAAAATTTTTTTTTTGTTAATGGTTGTATATTCTAGAATTCCTGTAAACAGCATACTGTGGTACTCTCCACAGCAGAGGCTGAATATATAGCGATGGCGTCGGCGATACAGGAGGCCTTGCGGCTTCAATTACTGCAAGTTGAACTCGGTCAAGGCTTGGATAGTGCGTAAAATATTTATATTGATAATCAGAGTGGAATAAGTCTGGCATCAATAGACTGTTATAAACCTAAAACCAAGCATATAGATATTAGATTACATTTTATCAGTGAAAATATTGTTAATTCTAAAATAAAATTTGTATTTGTAAATGGTTGCAACATGGTTGTTGACAATTTAACAAAGGGTGTAACATTTCAAAACATATGTTTTATTTAAATAAAATGAGTTTGCGTTCTGGAGGGAGTGTTCGTAATTAAGAACGCAACCTTATCTGCTGTAAGTTGGTATTACTGTATAGTCTGTATTTTGTTATGTTAGCTACTTTTTGACAGTTACAAAACCTTTCTGATCTCTGTAAGATACGTTATACACGAAATATAATTTTTCTCTTTTTTCCGTGTTCTAAACAGTTTGTTTTATTATAAAAACACACAAAAAGACATATTGAATATGGGTTTTTAACTAATCTTGTAAGTTAAATAAGCTATGAGATTAGTATAGATAATAATACCGCCTATGAGTCATATCAAATATAATCTTAGGAAATTAAATTGCTTGATTGATATTCATATTGTTTTTATTTCTCTCTCAAAATGTAGTTGAGTCATACTACGGCGGAACTAAGATTTTTTACGCAGAGCGCCTACTATCAGCCTTTCAATTTGTTAAGAAGGGTCACCCACGCATACATTGATCTGGCTAGGATTGCTTAAGTTTTGAAATAACTAGGATGGGATGGATAGGGTATAATAGCGTGGACCTCGACCGGAGTAATGTCTCACTGAAAACCGGTGTAAACTAATTATTTCGCTGTTTTTCAACGATTGGCTCTCACTACCACAGACTAAATCTCCTCTCCTCTTGGCTCTGTGGACACGTCTTAAAAGGCGGCAACGAGCTTGTGACTGAATTATAACTATCCCTAAAAATCATCATCAATAGCTTTTAATAGGTACTCTGCTGCTGGACTAAGCCTCTCATTTATGGGCGTCGCCAGAATTATTTTTAGGAGGTGCATCTACACCTTGTGGCGGCCATCAGAGTGGGAATTCTTTCGCTTGGTAGCATGATTGCGGCCATGGTATGTGGTAATAACCCCTGGAACTCTGCTGTTTCCTTCTGTGAACAAGTTATGTTTGCAAAGGAAATGTCGGAGCGAGATCGGAAGAGGTTTAGAACTCTCGCGGTCCGACAGACCCGGTGACGGGCCTGGTACCGCAGACGACTCGAGCACCAGAGATCGTAGAGCGATCTCCATCTTCATAAGCACAAGCCTGGGGGTGATAGGTGAGGCCATCTGTCACTCTAGCAGAAACAGGCCAAGTTGGCTTTTGAGGGCAGAAAAGGGGTCATCTGCATGTCGTAAGTAGATGGTCCAAGATACATCCAAGGATTTCCTATCTAGAGTACACCTGATTCCCCGGTTACTAATAACTTTTTTTTTAACGTGTGGAAACCCCCTCGGGCCGTCACCCCACCGGGCTTTACGGTGTGCCACTCTGCGCCTGACATAGGAGGGATCTGGGAACAGGTGCTATTACGACATCCAACCGGTTACTAATACCTGAGCCTGCGTGCAGTTTCTGGTCGATTCGAGTCCAACATAACCACCAATAAATGGTGATTGGGGAGATTTCCACACAGGAAAAAAAGGGCGTGCATCTACATGCACACATATTATTTACAAATATAACATTTATAATTAAACTAAGTGACCTGTGTTACTGCAGAAATCGCCTTTTTTATGAAATAAATTAAAAACATGTATTTTCCTACATATTTTCTTTTTTACCAGGGGGTGCCACTGCAGTACCTTGCTTCTCTCTCTCTCTCTCTGCACTCATGCTCTCCTTGCGACAGACTAACGGCATCAATCACTCATCACCAGGTAACTAGTGTACTGGTGAGCCCATTCTCCCCTAAGAAATCAATGCAAGGCAATTCAGAAGTGCATTTTCACAATATAATAAACGAATAATCTCATCTATCATTATTTATTCATACACTGCATTGAATCACGCAAACAAATAAATTTCTTATCGTTGTGTTTAGATTATCTTTATTTTATCGTTTTATCGGTAAACTGATACGCAAAAAGCGATACGTGGAAAACAAGACAGTGAGACCGTAGTTTCACATTTTTTAGATATTGATTATATATATTTACATACTAGATTTTGATAACACGTAAAAACTTCAGTTAATATAACACACCCAACAATTCATCATCATCATCATCATCATGTCTATATTAGTCAACTGACTCGTTATTCTAGCGGTTAACGTATGCAACTGCCAATCAAGAGATTGGGTTCGATTCTCGGATCAGGTCAAAAAGTGTTATTAATTTTTTTCTAGCTATAGAAATACTTAATTACAGCTCAAAGTTTGAAAGTCGGGATTTTAACCCCCGTGCCTTGGTGAGTATAAAACCTATCGGTCCAGTGCCCGATCTCTGCCAGGTCGTATTGGATAAACGTCCCATCGAATTATGAGAGTGAGGGAACAGAGAGTGCATTTGTGTATGTATACACACCTCTGCACTATGACATCTACAGCGTAATTGGCTAGTTTCTATTGAGACTGACCGCCGTGGCCGAAATCGGTTAGGAATACGTCATCATCAACAATTAGTCATCTTCAATTAATCAACTGCTTGACGTTGTCAAGTCTTCCTTCTCTCTATGCTGTTATCATGCGTATGGGCGTTGTGACACCCACCCAAAACTTAATATCCAGGCATTAACTGAATTGATATTTTGACCAGATAGTTTATTTAATGGCATAAATACTGAATATATATATAATAACCCGTGATTATATGTATTAATACTATCAGAAATATTCGTATTTGTTAACAACACTTAGATATAACTTGAAGTATAATATAACAAAAATTATTATTTAAGTATTTAGATCTATCTCACGAGGCGGTCGATATGCGGAATGTGGATTCGATTATCACTGTTCCGATAGTCGCATCTGCTTACAGATTAATAACTAAGAGCCTCGAATAACACGTTAGAATATTGGATCAAGGGTCTGAAGCAGAGATCTGGATGTCGTAATAATCTGGATGTCGTAATAGCAGCTGTTCCAAGATCCCTCCTATGTCAGGCGCAGAGTGGCACACCGTGTGGTTTTAGTCGGCTTGATTCCGACACACCACCTAGCCATAAACCTCGGTGGGGTGACGGGACGAGGGGGTTTTCATACGTTAAAAAAAAGGGTCTGAAGCAGAAGGCAGTCCTCCTTGATAAGGCATGTATAATAAGGAGGTTCCAATCTTTGGAACCCTAACCACTGGCATCTTAGTCCCTATACCCGATGTCGGTGGTCTTCTATTTTCCATATTTTTAAACAGGTGTTTCAGTTTTCCTTTTCATGTACTTTTAAATGTAATTAATACAAATGAAATAAAAAGAATAATAAAAAATGCATAAATTTATTTATTAATACGCCATGCACATATCACACCCACATACGTAGGCATTCTCTACCAGTCAACCATTGGGTGAGGCAGAGAAAGCAGGAAGTAGGTGCACTTATAGACATATTAAACAAACATAATATATAAACTTATCATACACTTGAACCTATACACCATACAATTTAACCATACAATAAGAAATTCAGGCAGTTATTTTTTTTACAAATGTAAGTTACATTAGGCAGTATGGCGACCATTTATAAAAGCCTGACCCTCAAACTAATCAGTCATTCAACTTAGTGCAATGTAATACAGTTGAATTTAATTTATGACAATATAAAATAAATATGATGAGCAATAAAATGAATGAGTAATATATATATGTGTGTGTGTGTGTGTGTGTGTGTGTATGTGTATTGATTTAGTTGTTGGTGATTTTGACTGCCAAGCCAAAAATTATCTGCATTTGCAATAAGTATGGCTACCACTACTCTTAGATTCTTCTCGTGCTTTCGATCAGGCAGAGTAGAGTTTGTTAGTTTTGTTTTTATTTTTTATAAAGACAAGGGCCGCACTAGGAATAAATCCTGTGTCGCGGGGGACTTTACAAACAAAAAAGAAATGGATACAACGAACACTCAGACTCAGAATAACAATTTGTGGATCACACAAAGTGTTGTCCCATGTGGGATTTGAATCTACAACTCCCAGTGCAGTAGAGTGCGGCGTTGCGACCGCTTGAATCACTAGACCAACCGTGCATTCTGGAATCTCCTCCAATGCACGGTAGGCCTAGTAACTCTGAAATAATATAGTCCGGGTCCCCTTCAGAGAAGGACGCCTGAGACCGGCTGTCGGGGTGGTTTTTTAGTGGCATCACATACTCCTGGCTCTGGCGTCCCCGAGGAGCCGGAGATCCGAAGGGATTTTCCACAATTACAAAAATGGGCCAATCGTGCAGTCGAAAGTCACTTTTGTATGCTAAGAATAAAAAAAAAACTAGTGGGTTAACACAAATAACCATGTAATAAACATGATCATCTCTGTTAAACAGTTATTTCGTTACTTTCATCCAATTCTTTTATTTTAGTGAATATTAGTATATAAATGTATATATTCCCTCTATCTCATATCAGACAGGTAGGGTCTCATACGCACCAGTGAATTTCTACTTACAAGTGTCCATGGACGACGACAGTCACTTTACATTAGGTGACCCATCTATCATAACTGTCATCGACAGCCTTAATCCACTGTTTAAAGTAGACCTCTTCTCAGAAACGAGGTAAATATATATAAATATATCAATACTAAAATCAAATTCTTGTTATCGTTGCGAAAAAAATTGAGATCCGTATCAAAATTAATAAATTAAGACTCTAATAATCCATTTCCTGCCCGTATAAAAAAACCTGAGTGCGAAAATATATAAATCGACTACTGATATATAAAAAAGTTCTTTCATACGTCCATGAAACCACTCACACATATCAAAGAATTCTAACGACATACCACGCCTCACAATCCAAAACCCTCAAGCCACGTGCTACAGAGCTTGCCAAAGAAATTGACACACGAAAAATATAATAAAAAAGTTAAATTACTCTGTAATAGTAAGCACTATTAAAACATAAAAGCTCACTGACTGATCTTCGTTAACAATCATATCAATTGTCTAAACACAAAAACTCCATCAACATTGGTCCATGCGTTTGTAAGTAACGACAAATAGACAATTACTCATAAATGCACAATACGGTAGATGGCACCTTAGTCAAATTAGTTACTTTTTATCATCTGTCAATACGACAATTTTGTATGAAAGATGTACTAAATACCATATTGCGACGTCACTGTTTTAGACTACTCAATTGAACAATATATTTCACTGTATATTTGATTGAAATTCGTAATAATAATAAAAAGCTATGTTAATTGTATTCGCCGAGATGTGTTTCGCGATATTAGTTTTAATGAAGTGGACATTGGTATTTATTAACGACACAGTCATCTACTCAATTCAAATGGATTACACCAGGGGGGTCGGCCTAACAATTTCTTTTTGTCTTTTTCCTCAAAGTAAATGAGGATATCGAGTATAAAATAAAATTATAAGATTATGATACTTCCTGATAAAATATTACATGTATTGTGATAAGAGCGTTATCAGTCAGATCTGATTAAGTATTTATTATAACGTCCGCAGTCCTATTGTACGATTCTTTCAGTAACCCTTGTGACTGGTAGTAGACTCTCCAAGTACTGTGTTAAGGATATTTTTAAATATAAACTTGAAACTAGTGATATACTACAGTTAATTATTTATTCAGTGTTTTTCAAAAAATGTAAGTTTAAATTATTTTATTTATTAATCTTTGATTAATTTTTGTTTAATTAATTGTTTTTTTTTGTTTTTAGTATTTTATTTACTTTTTCCTTCACCTACATAAGCCGTTGTGACCACTGTTTGTGTACAAATATTTAATTCTTTTTGTAATAATCATGTTATGGTCTCCCATAATTGAGGAAGCACATGACACGAAATCTCAATTGTATTTTATCGGATACAAAAATCGCATGCAAAGTGTATTCCTTGTCAGAGATGTATAATAAATAAATAAATAAATAAATTATAAGTAGGAAAAGATAACTTATTCACGATTATAATGGTATATAACCTACCTATGGTTGTATTTTTAAATATTTTTTATGATCTGCTTTCTATCCGCTAGCCGTGCTTCGGAAAGTAATCAATTTCCGATGAGACAAAGAAAGAAAACATTCATATTAGGAAAAAATTCGGATGGCTAACTGAGATAGCAAAAGCTAAAGAAGGCCACGTATGCAAATAATTTTGTGAATTTTTAAATAAAAGTTATACAATTTTATAATAATTAAGAGTTCTGCTAACTCAAGGCTGAATAAAATATTGTTTTCGTTTTGTATTTTATTTATTGTTCCTAATTTTCTTTGTTAATCGCTAGATAATAATTTCTATGTTATCTATTTACATTATCGTATAGATATTGATTATCAATAAAATACAACGTAAATATTAGTGGATTATTAGAATACAATATTAGAATAATCTAACTTCTATCTCTCTCTAAGACCCACTAAATTTGGGGTGTGAGAGAGAGGGAAGTATTTTACAAAAGAAATATAATTTCAGGATATTCGATATTTCTGTCCTTGTGACTCTCATCATCCTTTTTTATGATGGAAGTTTTAAATATGGAAAATATTTAACGGGCAGAACAATGATGATACATTCACGTTTCTTTTCAGATCAAAATGAATAGAAATGTGACAGTCAACAGTTGCTGTGGTACAGTGGAACTACGCACTGGATCTTTTATCTGTGGTTACATAAATTTGGTAAGATACGATTATTAATAAGAACTGAATATAACTAAGAATATATTTAATTTTATATAGATACGTTAGTTTTACGATTGTATAAGTTAACCAATTATCATTCGACGTAAATACAATCGATTTATAATTATGACAATAATCATTAATTAACGATAATACATGTCCTTGTGGTGACAGATTAATAAGACAATGTGTCACCCCTATTCAGCCCCCCCGGTAATGAATACTTGAAACAAAACAACTTGATACACCCATCCTCCTTTCTGAGGAGAAATCCATGTCCAATTGTGAATTGATAAAGAATTTTCATGATGATTGAACAACACTTCTCATTGACTGTTGTTTTATATTTTGTATCACACCGGTATGGTACATACCTCGTTCAGGCATGTTTCATTGACAGCACGGATGGTCTAGTTGTTAATGAGGTTACCTCACCGCTTCCTACTGTATTGAGCTTTGACAACACTTTGTGTGATCCACATATTGTTGATCCGAGTTTGAGTGTTCTGTGTCCATTTCCTGAACGTTTGTAGAGACCGTCACGACAGTGAATGTACATAAACTCCAAGTAGTGAAGATGTTTTTCAATAGAAAATAACAGATATAGAAGATTTGTGTACTTGTCTATTCTGTACTCTTTAATCTTGTCTTTTTTTTCAGTTGTGGCATTTAGCAATTTCAATTGTGTACATTGTTGCACTGATTGCGGCTGCTTCGCAACCGTTTGACTTAACGGGCGGAATGATCATTGTGGGTATTGACTTAGGTTTTATTGGGATAAACCTGATTATGATCGCGGTGTTGCTCGTCGGTTTGCATCAGGTGAATATTTCTTATTTTTTTTACACACTAAACTTTGGTTTCACCTAAAATTCAATCTAGTACCTATAAATTTTTAGGGCCAGTTCGCGACTTTTAGATAAAATTTGAACTTATCTGGCAAATAAAAACTGATTCCTGTTTCTCAAGTTTTGGATAAAAACATGTCATTGTATGTCAGATAAACGTGCGATATATTTACCAGCAACTTTTGTCTGTTAAACAGTGTTACATGGCAGAAAACTTTCTGAAAGTTTATCAGGAAGGGATGAAACTGGCCCTAATTAAAATAATTCGTGTTCAAATGTTTACACACAATTTTATTAGTTTATTACTTACTTATTTCTAAATGAAGTTAACATTGCTTAGTTATATTGCGTTTAATATTTAATACAATGAATCATCACCAGAAAGATAGAGATTAGATCTATGTTTATTTTCCGTAACTTAACATACTAATTATCGGTTTTAATGTTATGGGTGGTTGCTCATGTTGAGTTATGAACGAAATATAATGTAAACAAAACTTTAACATCTTTACTATCCTATTACGAGATGAAATTGTCTCGTTAGTCAAGCGGTTAGCGTATGCGACTGACAATCAAGAAGTGTTGGGTTCGATTCCGGGGTCGAGTATGGTAACCAGATATATTTTTATATATACGTATATTTTAAAAATAAATTTTATCCAAACAGAACAAATTCTTGTGCTCGTCACACAATTATTTGTCCTGGGTGGGAAACGAATCCACGATCTTCGGCATAGCACTTAGAGTCACTAACCACTAGGCCAATAGGCCCTTCATATAACAGTATTTATATTATACTTTTTTTTCTTTCAGACACGACGTGTACCAATCAACGTATTCATTATTTTCAGTTTTGGTTTCATAGCATTTTGTTTTATCATGTTCATCGTATACATAAGCGTACATGGACAAATTCTCAACATCATGTTCAAATTAGTCAGTTTATGTAAGTATTGTTAGTTATTTCTTAGAAATATATATAGAATACTAGCTTACCCTGCCAACTCTGTTCCGCCTTAGAGGCTATAAATAAGCAAATTTTTTTACTTATACCCATTCTAACGGGATAAAAGTATCCTATGTCCGTCTCCGGGTTCTAAGCTACCTTCCCACCAATTTTCAGCTAAATCCGTTCTTCCGTTCTTGAGTTATGAGTGGTGTAACTGACACCACTTTCTTTTATATATATAGATTTAATGTTAGACTCTTCTGGTATTTAAGTTTAAAATGTTTTCATCATAAATGAGCTTTGTGATGCCATGGCTTTAGACTTTTGGTTACTTTTCATCGTATATCGTTTACTGGCCCAGTTTACCGGACTTTTCTTTTCACCTGACCCTTGGAGAGAGGGAGTCTTGTGCATGTTTAGTTGCTCATGGGTGACAGTAATCACCATCAGCGACGGGAAAAAATACTTAAAAATACATATTTTTCATGCAACTACACCAGCTGGTGCGTAATGTTATCTGAGAGGCAATTCAAAATGCCTTGGCAGTATTTGTTGCCTTTCGTCAAGGGCATCAATAAACTGCCACTGTGTTGGCAAATTTGCGTAGATTGTATGAGTAATGGGTAAAAAAATATGTTAACTTTTTTCATAAAAACGACAATTTTAATAGTAACAGTGATGTAAACTAAAAGTTGACTCCATCCTAATTTGGTTAGAGGCACGAAGGATGATGGTCTCACAGAAGTAGATACTGCATTCAAGTAATAACCAATGTATTTTCTTTGCAGGTCTCAGCGCTTTCTGCTTGTTGATAATCAGAAGTTACTTTTTGAGCTTGAACGAAATTAAAACCGGAGCGACACCTTATTAAATCTTTGGTAGTGTTTTGCAGCAAAAATAGAAGGAATATATTATTACGTGAAGAGAACTTTTCTGTGCACATTTTATATAGTTTCTTGAAGCGAGAGGGCAACATTTAGAAGCGTAACTTTTTGGATACAGGCAAAGTTTATAAAGTATAATCCTATTATGTAAAAACTTTTGATAAAATTTATGTTGTCTCTGTCACCCGACATAGCAAAATATGTTTAGTAGTAGGTGTTACGGTGGAACATACAAACACACTTGGACTGTTAAAACTATTGCCCTTCTCCGTAGTAACCACAAAGGAGTGCAGAAAGTTAAAGTAAATAAATACAATGTGGTACAAATTAAAAAAATCCCGGTATAAAGCAATTCTGAAAACAGCTGGAACGAGTCTTGGACCTTTTAGTTGCACTGAAAGTTGAGTGTCTAATATCAGTCGCCTACCTGAAGGCGACCCATCTACTTTATTGTCTCCTCCGTAACTAAAATAATTGTCCTCGTGAAGTAACATCCTATTTGGTCCTTAAATTATGACTTGATATCCGCGACAGATGTCTCTAGTGTCAGTTTAGGACTTACGAGGTCCATTTTAGGTGGGAAGTTTGCTTATGATAAAACTGACACGTAAATAATGAAACTACAAACTAATATTACTTGTTTCAAGTTACTTCGTCGGTTTCGTAACTATCTGTCACAGAGATTAAGCCATATTTTAAGGGCTGTTGTAGTAACATTATTTTACAAGGAAAGGATGTCTTCGAAGCACGGACGATGTAGAATTCTTCGACTCTGTTAGAATAAGAATAATTGTGAGTGGTGTTGCTTGTTATGAGGAGTTAGGGTCAGCGCCGATGGACAGAGTGGTGGTGAAGAGCAATTTAGAGGTTGCAAAATTCATTGAAACGTGCGTAGGCGTCGACGCGACACTCTGATAGCTATGAGTGACGTCACGTTGCTCCGACCGCCTTCGCGCGACTCTCGACCACATTTTGAGTCGCTCGCTGTCATTTTATGTCGTTGCATGAAATACAGTTTTATTCTCAAGCTCTTTAGGTTGAATTTAAATTATTACTGAATTGATCTCTTTGCTGCCACTCTGTCCTTCGGCGTTGACCCTTATAAAGCGTGAAACTTTACGCCGGTGTCATGGCGTGCTCCAGAGCCTATAGATCTTGGCTATTAAGTCAGAGATATAACCTATTTTCACAAAAGATAAATTGTTAAATTAATAGTTGTGTGATAAATATGATTAATTGTTCTATGTCTGAGTGTAAGCCATCTAGAATATTCGTACTAGCAATAGAACAGTCTATCTCTTTTGGGATCGAATCTCAGTCCCATCATCCTAAAAATATAACAACACCTTCGTGTATTATAAAATGTACCTAATTAATATTATATTATATTATATAATTAAGACTTTAGTATGCCTAAATATTATATAAGTCAATATAATTAATTGATAAGTATTTTTCATCGACCAAATACAATGCAAACAAATCATCTAAAAAATTTTTTTTAATAATGAATTTGAGGAAAAAGTTTGGAAAAAACATTAAAGAGTTTTAGAAAATTTAATTCTATATTATACTCTTCGATTATATATACGTAGCGCCGGCGCTGAGTGTCTGATAGCAAAACTGTGCCTGCCAACTGGTTTTAGCACATTTTGTTAGTGTCATTTTAGCGCTGATCAAGTTATGCTGAATTTAATTCAAATGTTTGTGCCTAACTAGTGTTTTTTTACGTGAGAAACATTATATTAGATGTCAAACCGACATATCATTGCTTATAGAACATCACAGAAGTGTTATTGATAACTTTACAAGATTTGTAAAAACTGCGTTAAAAGTTAACTGTTTAGTTTTAGCGAAATTAGACGAGATTGTATAAAAATCTGACAGTTTTTCTATCATGTAAACCTTTGTAAATTGAAAGTTACAATTGTAGGTTTATATAAATTATTATAATATTAGTAGAACGAGTTATGTTGCTTCAATATTATAAGGTACAATATGTGAGTGATTAATATTTTTTATGAAATAAACTCGTTCACCTTTAGACTTTGTTTTGTTTCTACACCTCAGAAGGATTTTCCATTAAACTAATATCACTGTTATATATACATAAAATGTTGAATTGTTACTGAGACGTCTACTTCGAGTTTTTTCCGTGGCATATTTAACCGCGCAGTAAACTTAACTTGCCATGCGCCAAACCTTCGCTGCAACACATCTACTCTGTTCTAGGGGCAGAATTCATAATTGTCTTTAATGACATAAAACCTCCAGATAAGAGGTCAAATTGTACTGCGTCACCTTTTGAAACTTCTGAACATACAATATCTTCCGTGAGTTATTTTTATATCATACCATATTGTCGTAACCACTTCATACACTTTTAGTTATTACTATAGGCTGTTCAAGGACATTATCTACTATTGATATGATATAAGTTGATAGTTTTATCTATACTTATCATATTACTAGTACAATCCTAGATAAGATTACATAGAGCAGAGCTTAAAGGTTCGTTCTAAATATATGATATTATAGACAAATATATTTCTATATACGTCTATGACAGGGGCTTCCACCACTCGTAAACCACTTTCAAAATTTAGTTGGTTTCGTTGAAACCCTGTAGCTACAATTCTACCATATTCTCAAAACTAGACTGTAATATGAAAATTAGATCCCAACTAATTACTACACGATTGCTACAACTAACTGGTGAAATGGTATTTTTATATGATTTTTTCAAATGTTAACTAATTCGTGGTCCACCCTATATAATGACAATTATAAAATAGTCTATAGTTTTAATAATTCCGGGTCTTTTAAGCGGGGTGTGGAAAAGCATCTCACTAGGCCGCAATAGCGTGCCTTCCAAGACCAAACCACGGCGTCCAATGCAACGATCACCAGTTGCACGCGGAAGGTGGTACACGCGACCTCATGCTACTGGCGCGGCTAATGTGGTCCCTGGCACCGGGAGTGTAGCTCGACGGCTACGAGAGGGGCGACGGGATTGCCATCAGATGCTTCGCGTAAGGGAAGCTATTGGTGGCAATCAATGCCGAACACCGGCAACCGCGCGGCCCGACCCGCAGACACCGAGTTATCGGGAGCGGGGGCCTGTACCTAGCTAGGAGAGAGGCCAAGAGGAGAAAACCTCTATAAAAATCATAAGGGTAGGATGGCCTGGGCCACATGCCAAAAATTATTCTCCACATGTCCCTCTGTTACGCAGAGGGCAGGTGTGAGGGTTACGTCGGAAGTCGACGTCTCATGGGGCGACGGGATTACTGTTGGAAGTTCTGCAAGGAATAACTGATGGTGATCACTGCTGAACACCGGCAATCGACCGGCCCAACCCGTAAACGCTGAGCAATCGGGAACGGGGGTCTTCTCGAACGGGGAGGAGGGTAGAGAAGACCACGAGGAAGAAAACCTCTTTAAAAAATTACCCCTAACCCAAGCTGAGGAAGCCCGGTGAAGAGGTTAACGGCTGGGGGGGATATCCCAGCCGCTAGGGCAACACCACGTTAGCTCACGTATAAGAGCAAAACCTAAAATGGACGTGACTCATAAAAACAAACTACCCCAGGAGGGTACCGCCCGCGCCGCGGTCGGAGAATCCCTCGGCACTTCAGCTTCAACCTCGACGGTTGACACTGGAGTGTTCTGCCCATCGTATTCTGGGGGGACACAGTTACGTGCACAGCGGTGTCCGAGTTCGGGCACATTAACCGGAGCGCACACTTCAAGTTTTGTGCGACCCAAAACGCCGAGTTCGGCGTCTTCTCTCGCCCAGTCCGGCGAACATAGAAATGACCAAGCCAGTAGATATGTGCCAACCATAGAATCTATGGAAGGGCACAATATCGAGTCGCAACGGGGGGATTCAGGAGATAGCGACGCTTCGTCGTTTTTCTCCGTCTCCTCGCGATCGACCCAAGCCCGCAAGCGAAAACCAAAGGCACCGGCGGAGGAAAACCGGCCCACTAAGGTTGCAAGGCCCAGGAGGGGTGCAGCAAGGGGCAGGAACAGTGGACTGAGTGAAACAGGAACAGGGACAGAGACGGAACGCGAAGGCGTACCAGGTCTACCCACTTCCCCGATTGTTTCAGGAGAAGAGCAGTCCCGCACTACAGAGATCATGACAGAGCTAAAAGGTCAATCCGCCAACATTGTAGACTCCAAAATCCAGGAGTCTTTATCAGCCATCGAGAAAGTCTTTCAAGGAACGAAGGGCTTCAAAAGTGGCAAAAGGACTGTTGCCAAAGAGGCCATGACTGCTGTCAGGGCTGGTGTTTCAGAACTTCTCAGGAGAGCTGACACATCGGTCCTGACTGATGCAGTAGGGAGGCTGCAGCGAGAGAACGAGTTACTTCGCTCTCAGATAGCCTCCTTACGGGAGGAAATGGAGAAACTCCGCAGTGCGGGTCCCAAAGTGAACTCAAAAACTCCATCAGGATACAGGAGAAGGAATGACAAGGGTCTATTGCCAAAAAAGAGGACAGGGCCAGTGACTCAGCCCGTTCCGAATGTAGAACCAGATCATGCCCAGTACGCGGATATGGTGGACCTCGCACTAGCCGAGGTCCGAAGAATGATGTTGGAGAAGCAGTGCCCAGGAGGGGGCAGCTTGCCTATCCCAACCGCAACCCCTAACGTTGGCACGCTAGCGTCCAAGAAGAAGAAGGGGAGGAGGAAGCAGGCTGCTCAAATGTCACCTACGCCAGCACTGCTTGTTCCTTCTGCAATGGGGCAGCAGCAAATAGGAGACTCCCCAGCGCGTGAGACTTGGGCCTTGGTTCTTGGCCGCAAGTCTAAAGCCAAGGCTGTGAAAAAGGCGACAGCTACAGCTCAGGCGATAGCACACATTGCCTCGTCCAAACACACGAAAAGGGTCGTGCCACGGCTTCCCACTGCTGCAGCCATCACCGTCTCTGTACCTCCTGGCTCGGAGACGACTTTAGCCAGGCTAATGAAGGCTGCGAAAGCCAAAATAAACCTGGGCGATCTTGGCTCCGTAGTAAGCGAGCCATGACCGGGGCCCTGATCTTACAGGTCCCCGGCGAGGATAGCGCTGCTCTAGCAGACAAGCTTGCCATACGTCTGCGGGAGGTACTGTCCGACACGGATGCCGTTATTGCGCGTCCGTGTAGGAAAGGAGACTTACGGGTGATGGATTTGGATGAGTCCATCACCAAAGCCGAGGTCGCAAAGGCTGTAGCAACATTGGGTGGATGTCCTATTGCTGACGTAAAAGTAGGGGACATCCGTACTTCCTCGTCGCGCCTTGGCACGGCCTGGGTGCGCTGTCCGCTTTCGGCGGTCCGCAAAATTGCAGCAGCAAAACGAGTGCAAGTGGGATGGATTTCGGCCAGGGTAGACGTACTGGTGGCACGCAGTGCTACCGGTGCCTCGAATTGGGACACGTGAGGGCTAAATGTCACAACGAGGTAGATCATGGCGCGAGATGTTATGCGTGCGGTGACACAGGCCACGTGGCACGCACATGCGCTGCGAAAACTCCGAGGTGCCCGGTTTGCTCGGACCTCGGCCGTCCTGCGGATCATCGGCTGGGGAGCAAGAAGTGCTCCCCACCAACGAAAAAGAAAATGGGGTTGCAGACAGTCCCTGCCCCAGTCTTGGTAGGTGGTGGCACTAGTCAGCATCTACCGATTGTAAGAGTACCACAGCCGGAAACTCATCCGGCAGAGGAGGCAATGGAGGCTTAAAAATTCACGCCCTCCCAGAAAGTTTTACAGGGTAACCTGAACCACTGCCGCGCAGCGCAAGATCTGTTGATGCAGACACTCGCTGAGCAGTCGATTGCCTTAGCGGTGGTGGCGGAGCCGTACTGCGTCCCGGATCACCCTCGGTGGTTCGGATCGGAAGACGACGTTGTTGCTATATTCTGGGCAGCGGTGGAGAATGGTCTCCACTGTACTCTCCTTCAGCGAGGGCTGGGGTTTGTGGCAGTTGAATGGGGCCCCATGGTCATTGTGGGCTGCTACATATCTCCAAACAGCGGCCTATCTGTATTTGAGGCGTACCTGGACGGCCTCAGGAGCTGTATTTACACATACTTCTCCCATCTGGTACTTGTCCTGGGCGATTTCAATGCCCGCTCCACACAGTGGGGGGATCGTCTGGACAACGTGAGAGGAGATATACTCATTGAATGGGCGGCGGGATTGAACCTCGGTATTGTAAACCGAGGTTCAGTCAGCACCTGCGTGAGATGGCAGGGTGAGTCAATCGTCGATCTTACGTGGGCGACTCCCCTGGGCATCGAGCAGGTGTCAGGATGGAGAGTGGCGGAAGAGGTGGTCACTTTGTCGGACCACCGCCACATCATCTTCAATGTGGCCACTTTCCGCCCGGTTGTGGGCCTGGACCGCCACAGTAGCTGCCCTTCGCGACGATGGTCCCTCAAGCGGATGAACCGAGATATGCTCATTGCCGCAGCCATCGTCGCGGAATGGCCAGAGGAAGTGGAAGAGTGGGTCTCGTCCGATCCGGAAGCGCAGGCGGCCTGGTTTCGTGGCGTCATGACTGACGTCTGCGACGCATCAATGCCACGAGTCAGGCCAGGAAAGAGGGGCTCTGTGTACTGGTGGACACCTGAACTCGAGCAACTTCGCACAGTGTGCTCGAGAGCCCGTCGCCGGTTTCAGAGGACCCGAAGAAGACAGCGAGCCACAGCTGAAGAGATCGTAGAAGCGAGGCGAGAGTATGGCGCTGCAGCAAAGGCGGTAAGCCTTGCAATCGCAGAAGCTAAGGCTCGGTCCTGGAAGGAGCTCATAGAGGGACTGGACAGAGACCCATGGAGGCGCCCTTACAAACTTGTGCTGGGCAAGCTCAGACCGTGGGTCCCACCATTGACGCAGACCTTGGAAACCGGATTTGTAGCAAGAGTGGTAGATACCCTCTTTCCCAGGGACCAGGGTAGTCCCTCACGCCCTCCGCTGCCGTTACCGTCGGAACCAGCCACAGTTTCCGATGACTTCAACGTGACGGAGGAGGAGCTGGACCGAGCCGTGAAGCGACTCGCCGCCCGCAACACCGCTCCGGGCCCTGATGGGATCCCGGGCCGAGCATGGGTGTATGCTTTGGAGATCTTAGGGGATAGGCTGAGGTGGCTGTTTACCAGCTGCCTCTGTAATAGCGTATTCCCCTCCAGCTGGAAGGAAGCCAGGCTGGTACTCATCCAGAAACCTGGCAGGGCTACAGATTCTCCCTCGGCGTTCCGTCCAATATGTCTGCTGGACGAGGTGGCGAAACTATTCGAAAGAGTTATCGCCGCCCGTATCAACCAGCACCTATCGCTGGTGGGCCCCAACTTATCAGACAGCCAATTTGGTTTCCGGCAAGGACGCTCAACACTGGATGCTATCGAACGCGTCTGCTCCTTGTCAGATGAGGCTGTCTGTCGGGGGGGAGTGGCGCTAGCTGTTAGCATTGACATAGTCAATGCCTTTAACTCCCTCCCGTGGCGGGTGATAAGAGAGGCACTAGTGTATCACCAGTTGCCTCTCTACCTGCGGAACATCATCGGGGCTTATCTTTGTGATAGGTCCATAATTTATAAGAGCCGAAACGGCGAGGAACGCCGAAGGGAAGTCACATGCGGGGTTCCCCAGGGATCAGTCCTAGGACCCCTTCTGTGGAACCTCGCATATGATGCGGTCCTGAGGACCAGTCTTCCCTCTAGAGTGAGTGTCGTCTGCTACGCGGACGACACTCTAGTGCTGACCAGGGGGTATGGCTTCAAAGAAGTCCTGGAGCTCGCCGAGCAGGGGGTGGCTTGTGTTGTCCAACAAATCGAAGGATTAGGTCTAAGGGTTGCACCTCATAAGACGGAGGCACTGTGGTTCCACAGGAAACGCAGAGGTGCCGTTCCCCCCAGCTCATTAATCAGAGTTGGGGGAACGGAGGTCGAGGTTGGCCGGCACATTAAGTACCTTGGCCTCACCCTGGACAGTCGCTGGAGCTTCAAGGAGCATTTCAAGCGGATGATCCCCCAAGTTAGGGGGATAGCGGGCTCCTTACAGAGGCTATTGCCCAACTTAGGGGGTCCGCGGGAGGAAGTTCGCCGCCTCTACAGTGCGGTGATACGATCCATGGCCCTCTACGGGGCGCCGATATGGGCCAAACGCCTATCGGCCTCCTCTCGCTGCCGAGCTAAGCTCAACCAAGTGCAGCGGATAGCGGCCATTCGGATCGTACGAGGATACCGCACAATCTCGTCGGAGGCGGCGACAGTCCTGGCACGTTTCCCGCCTTTGGACATCCTAGCGGATATAGACGCGAGGGTTTATGACCAGACTCGCGCCATCCGTCGGGGTGAGAGCAGGGAAGACCAGGACGAGCTCGAAATGCGGCGGAACGCTCACCGACAGGCACTGGCACAGTGGCGCGTGCGGCTTGAACAGCCGCGAAACTCGCGTCAACGCGCTGTCGGTGCCGTTCTGCCTAACCTTGAAGCTTGGGTAGGTAGGGAGGGAGGTCGCGTCACCTACCACCTGACGCAGATACTCACCGGGCATGGTTGCTTCGATGAGTATCTGAATAAGATCGGTCGCGAGGAGACAGCACAATGCTACCACTGCGTGGCCGACCGGGACTCCGCCCAACATACGCTGGAGGACTGCCCCGCGTGGGCGTCTGAACGCGGAGTCCTGGTCGGCCAAATCGGACGTGACCTGTCCCCGCCGGCAATCATTGCTGCCATGCTGGCGGGTGAGGAGGGCTGGGGCGCAGTGGTCTCTTTTTGCGAAGCTGTCATGGGGCCGTTCAAGTATTACGTAAGCAGATTTATTGCAATTATTTACCCCCCCATCCCCCTTGTCAGCAAAAGTAAGCAAAGCTCTTACCCCCTCCCCCCGTGCTTACGTAAACATTTGTCAATTAATGTATTGTTTTTTTAATTTTATAATGTTATAATTATAATTTGAAAAATAAGAAAATAGATTTAGGATAGAGATTATATTTTACTGAAACGGTATTCAACATAGAGTAAAGGACAAAAATATTATATCTTACTAACATAACAAACTTATTTTAAATTTTTGGTACATATATTAAATTCAAATTAACAGTCTTCAGTCCATGAAACCCGAATCCATGATTCTAAGTTTTCGATGACATTGGATTGCTTTGATTGCTGCTCAGTGTTGTGAGTCTGCTCGCTTTCATCCGATTTTGGAATGTCTACGTCATTCTCATCGAGCCATTCAACATCATGGTGCTCTAAATTTTGAATAATGCACATCAGTTCATTAGCACGACGAGCAGCGACTCTTACAGGTCTAACTTTCCTATCAGTGTGCGTGTTTACTTTCTTATGGATCTTTTCGATGTGACGATTTAGTGACTTGACGGAAGCATGATAAAGACCACACGTTTTGCATGTTCGACTTGATAGCCTCAATTGTACCGTCGGACAAAAATAATCGTATGGCATTTGCAGGAAATCTTTGAGTGAAGCACTTAAGCGTAGAGCTAAATTGACTGGAAGATTAAGAAATTGCCCTCCTTCATCTAAAACCAAGTCATCAACTGTTTGTTTTACTTTTACAGGTGGTGGAAGAAACCTGTTGTCTAGTAATCTAAATAGTCCACTTCTTGGACGACAGCATTCTGTATTTCTACATTTTACAATTTGGAGCAAGTATTGGCTTTCACGCACATGTTCTGAATACCATTTAATGTCTGGAAAATCAGGAAGATCTTGTTCACCTGCCCCAACATATTTTGCATTAACATTATAGCCATCAATTTCCATTGAACTCCATACTTCAGCTAATACTTTTCCTGCAAATTCGAAATTAGATCTTTCTAAATGTTCATCAATTGTAACGCCACGTTCATCCAAATGAGACCCAAAATGGTCATGAGGCAATATTAAACCAGCCAGTTCCCGACTAAGAGGAGCCATTTTGCGCTCTACTCTGTTATTATACGCACTTCTTCCGGGAGCATTGGTAGCTAAAAACAATGCATCGAGATCATGTCGCTTAAAGTGTTGTATAGCAAACCCTATGACTTTTTGATAACGCGGATTTTCATCTGGCCCTCCATCAACCGTCATGATTACCACTGGTTTTACTAGTCCATGGTCAGTTTTAGCTAATGGTAGAAACTCTTCAAGTTCGAGAAGCGTCTCGAAATCCTGAGCATGAGTATTAGCAGTAGATGAACTATGCTTTCCACTTCGAATAGCGATGTATGTTGCTCCAGAATATCCAACGGCTTGCGGTTGTCCTAGCATATTGGAAGTGATTTTGATACCAGCATAAACAGATGGTATTAATTTATGACGCTCAGCGATTACCCAATCGTGATCAGGCAATTTGATTCTATATTCCATGTGCATTAGAAGAGGTGCTTGCTTATTTGCCGCAGTTACGCCAGTAGGGACTCGAGCTTTATCATCTTGAGATATGAAAAATACTTGATCTGGTCCTAGTATGGATGCTATGTTCTCTAAATAATGGATTGATGTTTCAGCGAACTTGCTATCTAAGTGGCTCTTGTGGTGATCAGTTTGAGCCCGAATGAGCTTAACAGGGACTGTCGATACATGTCTTCGTCCCTCTGCAGAATTAGATTTTCTGGGAATCAAACGAAGATATGTCCCACTGCGACTAATGTCAAATCCCATTTTACGTAATTCTTGTGTGAGTTCATCAAGAGTTTTTACGCTGCGAATTGATTCCGTTCGTCTTCTATCATCTGCTGCACTTCCAAATAAAGCTATATCCGCGATTGTTTTCAATAGTAAAGGTTGATTGCTTTCAAGATTAGGACGTCCCACTGAATCCCTCAGAGATAGTCTTTTTTTCATTTCTGGATTTTCATGACAAATATCTTCTAACTTTCTTTTCATACCATCCCTGTGTTTCTTCTGGGCAACTGCGTTTTGAACCTTCCTGTTTAAAGACTGTTTTGCTGTTTTTATTTCCTCGCGCAACTTAATGATCTGTTTATCAACTTCAGCACGGATTGACATAGTATCTCTGGCAGAATACAAAGCATTCAAATTTTTTTCGAGTAGAGCAATCTTATTTTTCATAGCCTCCTGAGAAGGTTTTGGTCTCTGTTTATCTGTATTTTTATTAATTTCGCATTGCTGTTGTGATTCATTACCGGTTTTTATTTTATCTTCTTCCTGTTTTTTAATATTTGAAGCTGGCTGTGTAATTTGTGTTTTTTCTGCAGGTTTACAGGTTGCCTAAAAATAAAAACTTTCTATGGGTTCTGCTAAAGATTCTCTTATTAAGCTACATAAATACAAAGTATGGCAATAAATATGGTAAATACAAAACCCTATGGCTTTAAATCTTTAAACGAGCAAATCGTTCCGGTCACAAAATACAGGGTGTTATAGTCTATTCAAGTAGGTATTTAAAAGAATATAAACAATCTTGATATGTCTTTTTATTGAAATATGCAATTATAAAATCAGATATCTGTAAAGGTGCGTACAGACATCGTGAGGCTTGCGCCGCGAATGGTTCGTCTCGAATACATCAACCTGAGGCATGCTACGGCACATGTATACGTGCGAACCATTCGCGGCGCACGCCTCACGATGTTTGTACGCACCTTTATGTACTTACAGAAAAGCAATTTTTTAATATTGGTTGAGTTTTTAAATGAATCACAATAGATTTTACACAGTTTACAATTTTAAACCACATATTTCAATAAAAAGACATATAAAGATTGTTTACATTCTGTTAAATACCTATTTGAATAGAGTATAGTTTTCTGTAGGTATATATATATATATATATATATATGTATAAAACTGGCATCCTGTATTTTGTGACCAATTGACGGAATCAATTATAAGAAATAAATCTATATAATGAATATTACCTCTATACTTTAAGATAGGCCATAATATTTTCTAATTAGCAAAGAGAAACTTTTTGGCGATTTCTAATATTTCTAGTAGGTACTCATAGGTACCTAAAATGATTTCGTCACTCACCTTAGAAAAAAAATGTAGTAAATTGGATTTATTCTTAGTCGCTGCTTGCAATTCTTCTTCGATTCTCTTAGATACAATAATATCTAGTTCCCTGTCGGATTTTGCTTGTAATTTATAATTTCGCCACACTTCGTTAACTAACTTTTGTACATTTTGTACTTTCGTACTTGTATGAGATTTTTTAAAACTTTCAAACAATTGTTGGTATAACTTAGATTTGTCTATTTGAAATGACATCTTATTTAAACATTAAACTTTGGATAATGGAATGAATGGTAACACAAATGTTAACTTGCTTTACTATGCTTACAATACGTCTACTCGCTATAGCAGCCAAACGAAACAATACACTGATAGAGGAAATTTAGACAAGTGAACAGCGCGCGGTAATTCCCTTACTCGCTTCTAAAGCGAGTAGGGGAATTACCGCGCACTGTTCACTAAATGTATGTATTACTTGCGGGAATCCCCGAAAATGCTTTTCGTTTTCAAGCAAAGACAATGTGTGGGTTGCCATTCGTGTAAAGAAGAAAATAACTACCGATGACGTAATCATCATCTAGACTCCCCTACCCCCCATGTCATCCAAAATAAGCAAAGCAAAGACCCCCCCCGCCCCCCCATAGTGCTTACGTAATAATTGAATAGCCCCCATGCTCCAAAAAGAGACCGCTGAACGGGATCGGGAGAGGGCCGATCCCGAAAGAAAAAGACGACGGCGTCATGATCCGTCGATGTGATCGCGAGCCGCCAGAGAGTGGGGGTCTCTGGGGGCAGAATAGTTGCTGCGATAGGGGATAGGATGGCGGCCTGAACGGTAGTACCCTACAGTCGGGCCACCACGTCAGAACTGTGGGGGAGAAATATTTTCCCCCGGGATAGGGTCTAACAGGGCATGGTGTCAATTTGGGGGGGACCTGAAATCATATGGTCCGGGTCCCCTCCAGAGTAGGGTGCCAGAGGCCGGCTGTCGGGGCGGTTTTTAGTGGGCACACCACATACTCCTGTCTCCTGCACCCTAAGGAACAGGAGATCCGAAGGGATTTTCCGCCTCGTCAACAAAAAAAAGGCCGCAATAGCGTGAGTCGCCATACTGCATTGTCTGCGTTCGCAATGAGTATGGCGACCACCACTTCTGTGTTTCATAAAAAAAAATAATAGAAAGGATGCACTTGATGGATTGGCAGCAAATTATTAATGTTAACTTCACTTTTGTTAGAAATAATCACAATGTCCTCATTTCGTAATATTCAATCAGATTTACTTGTTAAAAGGTTTGCCACGACAGTTAATTTTTTAAACAAGTTATTCATTTTTTTTTTATTTTAAGCGCCTGCCAAGGTAACTCCACTCTGCCTGATGGAAAGCATGAACAGAATACAAAAGTTTTAGTCGTCATACTCATTGTAAATGCTGACAATGCAGTATGGTGATCCACACTATGGCGGCCTATTAAGTTGCTTTTTTACGCCTCTCTTGGGGATGTAAAAGGCATGACAGTCATCGTAGCATTGTATTACACACACGCACTACGACAACTGTCACCCCTTTTTTTCCATTTTTTTTTTGACGTGTGGAAACGACCACGAGCCGTCACCCCACCGGGGTTTACGGCGGGGTGGTGTGTCGGAATCGGACTGACTAAACCCACGCGGTATGCGACTCTGCGCCTGAGATAGAAAGGATCCGGGAACCGCTGCTAATACGACATCCAGATCCCTCCTAGCGCCTGCCCGCTCATGCGGACACCATCTACGGGTAAACTCTCTATTAAGGCGACGTACGGCACACGCGGACGTCGCCTCCTCGCGGCTGGCCATTGTAGAGGATGGAAGGAAAAACCCGTCCCGTCCACCCGTCCACCCGCGGCCACACTCAAGGCGGCATGAGGCGCTGGTATGCGCGCCTCCGCCGCTCGCTTCGCTGGCGGCGAATTGGGTCCGAGTGGATATCGTCCTCCCGGGCCTTATCCGCGACCTCCTTGTGTGCTGAGCCGAGTCCTCACTGCAGTCGCAGTGGTGACAGGCGGGACTCAATTCGCTCCTAGTGACCGAGTGCAGATACTTCCGGAAACAACCGTGCCCGGAAAGAATCTGCGTCAGTCAGAAAAAAAGGGTCCCGCGCTGTCGCCCTGCCCACTCGGCGATGACCGGCTGGAGAGCCTCCACGGCGGAAAAGCCAGCACGTGGAACCTCCAGCCGGGACGACCAACGAGCCATCGTGGCTCGATGAGCGGCCTCACGCCACTCGCGTATCTTTTCAGCATCTGACAACTGTCACCTCGCATCAATGAGCCTCTGGTTCACACTCACCAACGAAACACGCCAACACGGATGCTGTCTCTTTAGGTTGAACTTCTGTAGGATGGTAGTACTGTACTTATGATGAGGAAAACTGTCAAAAGTTTTTTTTTAATTGCCCACAGTCTAGATATTTTCAGTCTGCAGACAAATGTTTGATACCCTCTTTTAAATTTCACTTTCAGTTCCTCGTTAGTGCTAAACTCAAGTGGTCCTCAAGTAACGTCACATCCTGCACTTCCGTTTCATGAAAAGAATTTATGATCTATGGTGGTATTTTCATCGTCGGCATGTCCTTAAGTCTGATTTTGAAGTTTGCAAGGCAATTAAATTTCAAAGTTTAAATTTTCATTAAAGCATTATACCTTTGACAAGTTTTAGAAATAATATTTGACTTCATAAACTCAATTTTTTTTCGAAAGTCTGAAATTATATCCTTTGTGTTTCCTGAATGGTAACTGTCCCTTGTAAGTTAAAGTTATTACATTTTTTTAACAAAACTGTTAAAGACACAATATCCACTTTCAAACTGATCAGATTTTTTTTTAAAATCTGGATCTTTATTTCCAGAAATTTTAAACCTGATTGAATTTAATAAATTCTTCTTAAACATGGACCTTTCGCCAACCTTTTGCTAACCAGCGTACTAAGAGCAATCGTTAGAAGTCTTCATTATTAATTTCATCACACAATCCTACAAATAAACGCGTATTATTAAAATAGAGTGTTAACTGTATTAATCAAAAATTAAAGTGATTGGTGTAATTTATCAGTCAAATGCCACGCTACCAGGTATCATCGGTGGATGTCACACTGTATTGCAGTTACCTCTGGTACAGTTATTTTAAGATGGTTTATAAACCCACTATATCATGCGACTTTGGCAGAAGCTGCATTTGTTCCAAAATACAAACATATACCAATGATAATGCTTCATTATCAGTTAAAGTTGACTCTTTCAGTTGAATATTACACAAGATTATTACAGATATACAGATTATTACACAAGAAACTTTCAATATCGTAGTTCATCAGCAGACTTTACAAAGACGTATTGATGATATGTACGAGTATATATGTATGTCATCAGTACGTCTTTGTAAAACATCACGTAACATCATCTGCTTCTCCTATTGCGCGTAGCGTGCTATTAGAAGCTTAATTAAATAATAATAAAAAATAATAAAAAAGATATCAAAATCAAGATAATTTAATTTCCAAATTACAACATAGTGGCCGCCAGAATATGGCCTAGGCCGTCATAGTGTGGGTCGCCATACTGAATTGCCTGTATTCGTAACATGT
Organism: Hypercompe scribonia; assembly: GCA_949316085.1. Taxonomy (NCBI): domain Eukaryota; kingdom Metazoa; phylum Arthropoda; class Insecta; order Lepidoptera; family Erebidae; genus Hypercompe; species Hypercompe scribonia. The sequence continues at coordinate 18,197,937 of OX438981.1, read as the reverse complement.
ATAAGGATCATCACTCTTGGATTCTATACATGCATTAAATCAGGCAGAATCAGTCACTCGGGGACTGCCGCGGTAAAGCTATTGCATAGCATTTTTTATCAATTCATGCAATAATAATATTTCAGAGCAGCTCGTCTCGATCTGTGCGAGCTTCGTACAGTCTACACGCATACGTCTAGTCACACGCACACGACGAAACGCCGAAGTCTGCCGAACTGAAACGACGTTAGACGATGCACGGCTTTCAGCGCCACAACTCTGTGTCGGTCGGAGTTGGGGTGTTAGATTTATTTTCGTTATGGAATTTCTTAATTCGATCACGGCGCTCGAAACCAGCGATAAAAGCTATGCAACAGGATAAAATAAAAAAAAAACATAATACTTAAAAGTAGGTACATGGTTTACATAATAATAATATTGTAGGTACTAATTTTGATTTCCAAACAAGGCTAAAGTCTATATCTTCGGCAAATTCGTTCGGTAATGCTAAAGATGATAAAATAGGTTGTGTAGTACGTTGTTATTTCTATTTACACATTCATTATTTATATATGCTAATGGACGTAAAGAAGATTGTAATAAATCAACCTTAAACGATACACACATGCAGTCGTAGACTTTTGTATAGAAATTTTAAAGAGAAAAGATGCTTTCGTACATTATTTCTTAGAAACTTTGGCCATTTACACAGCGTACACAATGGAAACCCTTAAAAGGAATAATTTGCCCCAACTTTTGAAACATTTTTCATTGATATTTAGCTTGTTTTGATGTTAGTGTGACGACATATAGCCTGCAGCTGTCCTTTATAACTGCGTTATTCAACGCCGACTCGATAATTTTACAAATAGGTCCAGTACTTCTTGAGATTACCGCGTTCAACTAAACAAACAAACTCTTCAGCTTTGTAATATTAAGTGTGGGTTAGTAATAGATATATTAAGATTTTTTTTTAAATTTTGCTACATTTTTCAGTTCTAATGGACGACTCCTGGTGTTCGTAGTGTGAAGTCATATCACCTTTCTCGGTAAATGATTTTTTCGATACCAAAATAAATTTTCAATTGGAAAGTCGTTTTTGAGATCAGCACGTTGAACCAAACTAACAAAATATCTGTAGATAAAGTAAAATAAATACATATTTCGGTCATCTGACACAACACCATTTAGCTTCAAACTAAGCAGAGCTTAAACTATGAAAGCTAGGTGACTGATAAAATACATCTATATTTTTTTTTAAATAAATACGTAATAGGACACGTCCAAACTGCGAAAAACTATTTGCAGATCATACAACTATTGATCCGACCCGGGTATCGAACCCGTGACCTCTTGATCGGCAATCGCATACACTAACCGCCAAACCTCGGAGACAGTTAACTGTCTAACAACAAATATCTAAAAATAAATTTTATCATTTTATTCAAAACAAGCTTAGGTCTTTTGAGTTTTTCGAGCATTTTCTAAATGAAACGAAAAAAGTAGGTACATATCATATCAATTGCCTTTTTACCCATAATTTCTTTATTTCGACCAAAATATCCGTTCCACCACATCTCACTTCATACATTTAACTGACTCTTGAAGACAATAAGTAATAATACTAATATAATAATTTATTCACATAAAATAAATTACAACGAACTTCCTAATCTCTGTTCAATGATTTGTGTTACAGAGAAATAGAAAGAGTGAATAAGGTTAACTAAAAGTAATAAGACTTTCTAAATATACTCGAGTGTACTTTTATGTATACTCGAGTATACACATACGGTATTTATAGTGCAGGTAAAAACCTGGTAGGGCGCTGTTTTTCATTCGTCTGTGACTTCCTTTCTAAGAGAGAGACCTGTGTCCAGCAGTGAATTAATAAAAATTATTAATTGAAATAACTGTTGATGAAAAGTAATTCTAAATTACTCGAATTTGCTTTAAATCACTGTAATTGTGAAATAAGCCGTCGTGTATCGTGATTGTATCCATGCTGGAACAGTATCTGTGATAATCTTCACGCGTAGTAACTAATTTATTTTTATTCTCGCGTCGTTCGTAAGCGGTGTCGGGCATAAATTAACTGCATCGGTGTTTATGGTTTATGTGTGAAGTGATTACCAGGAAGTTTTGAACTGATGAAGTGAGATCGAGGCTTTTCATCCCGGCTCAATCGTCGTGTACTCACACTTTCAGACGCTTACGTACATTCTAATAGCATCGGTCTACGACAAGGATGATCAGTAATTTTTTTTTTATTATTTTATTTATTTGGCTTACCAACAATTGTATACACTGTTTCATGGTTAAAAGGCATTTTATAAGAGTATGAAATGGCATAGTGTTACAATTACTCATAGGTAAGCACCAAAAATCCAACGGTGTCCAACGGATTATGATACAAAATCATTTTGAGCCTTGTACACAATATTAACATCATATTATATACAATTATATATTCTCTATCAGTCACGAGTAAAACTTGTTTTTCTTTTAAAGACTACTCCTGAACTGCTCGCTTATGACAGTACAGTAAACTGAAGTCAAGGTCTGCTGGCACATTACGTACATAGGTCTTACCCTGGACTGTCGCTGGAGCTTCGAGGACCATTGACAGCGAAAGATTCCCTAAGTTCGAAGGGTGATAGGCACTGGTGTTCTTTCCTTATAGAGACTTTTGCCCAGCTTAGAGGGTCTGTATGAGAAGAATTCACCTCCTCTACGGAGAGCTGATATGGGTCAAACGCCTTTCCGTTACATCCCGTCGCCGAGCTAAGCTAAACCAAGCGCAACGGGTAGCGGTCGTTTGGATTGTACTAAGATTATGCTACGCTTATGACCAGACTCGTGCCATCCGCCAGGGTGAGAGTGGGAAAGACCAGAGCGAGCTCGAAATATGACGGAAAGCTCACCAACAGGTACCGGCACTGTGTTGCGAGGGACTTTATAAACATACATGTACGGACACAAAGAGCACCCAGACTCAGGATAAATAATTAGTGGATGACACAAAGTGTTGTCGCGTGTGGAGTTTGAACTCACAACACTCGGCGTAATAGGAAACAGTGAGGTGACTGCTTAAACCACATCCGTGCAGCCATTATACGAACTTTTTATAGATTACAGATATAATGGGAGAGCTATGCTTCGGCGTACACACTCTACCCACTTTTTTTCTTTTTTTTAACGTGTTGAAACCTCGGGCCGTCACCCCACCGGGGTTTACGGCGGGGTGGTGTGTCGGAATCGAACCGATTAAAACCACACGGTATGCCACTCTGCGCCTGACATAGGAGGGATCCGGGAGCAACTGTTATTACGACCTCCAGACACACTCTACCCCCTCAGCCAAGATGCAAATGTTTTGCTTTTCTCTTTCACTAATCACTAACGCCTTTGTTCTCTTGTATTATTGGCTAATATTTTGTTTGACTACATGCCTTAGTATGAGCCTTTTTCCTGGGAAGATTAAAAAAAGATCCGCTAGGGGCAGCACCGGTGGGGGGTACATATGTTTTGAATTCTCTATTGACAACAACGTTAAACGTACGTTTTATTACTATAAGAATAAATAAATATTGTGGTTAAAAAAATTAAAAAACAAAATTTATCATGCCTACTAAACATTGTGCGTTTGCTAATTGTACATCTGATAGTCGTTACAAGCAGGATGGTGTTAAATTCGTGCCTTTTATAAAACCACAAGTTGACAAAAAAAAATGTTTGGAGTGGATTCACTTATCACGAAGAGCGGATTTAATAGTTGAAAAAATTAAAAAACATACTTATGAGTGAGTAATACATTACTTATACATGTGAGTGCATCATAACCATAACGTACAGTATAATCCTCAAGTTTATAAAGTAAAGCAACAATATGAGAACAGTTCTTTGAAGAAGATGCTGGACACTGACACTGAGCATCTATAATTTTGCTACTATTCTTATCCAAAGCTATACTTATTTTATACTTTACAGTGACTCGAAAAGAAGATTGTACATCTGCTCTTAAGTAATATACCAAATCATTAGCATTATCTTCCAGATTTAACACAAAGTCACTCAGACAATATTGTCTTCCTCTTTAAAGTGCTTTCGAGTTTCCACAATTTGGAAGTTGTTCATCATCGTCTGATAAAGTTGCATTCAAATCTAAAGTATCAATAGGACCGGTAGTGATATAATTATACATGATAGCATAGCCAAAAGAACGAGGGATAGCTTGGGATGGAAAATTTGCCCAGTTTGTAATAGGAAAAGTGCAGGATGTTGAATTTGGTAGAGTTGGATTGGATAATTTCATGCGTTGCTGTTTTTCCGCTAAACATTTACCACCATCAATTCCAATGAAAATTTTTTTATCATTACCATTCGCAATGCATTCTTCAATTCTTAAATAGATAAAGAAATAAAAACAACAACAAAATTTATTTAAAATTAAATAAATTTATACAACACAATGACATATACGATAACATTTATAAACCAACTAACCTTTCAACTAGGACATTTTTATTACCAGACACGGTTAAGCCACGACATGCCAACCATCGTTTTAAGTCTCGGACAAGATGATCTTGCACTTTTGCAAATTTAAATTTCGCCCCAGGTACATCATCTTCCGTTAATTCCATAATAATTCTAGATATTTAACGTTGTTGTCAATAGAGAATTCAAAACATATGTACCCCCCACCGGTGCTGCCCCTAGCGGATCTTTTTTTAATCTTCCCAGGAAAAAGGCTCATTGAGAGACGTTTATGGAATGTGAACGTGGCTAGGGGGCAATGTCAATTGGAGTAATACGCTAGAACTTCACGGCCTTACAGCCGTTAAAGCGGTATTAGGCGACTCTCTTATCCAGATATGCGCAGGCGTATTCAACAATCTGTATGTCCACTACAACGATGTGTTTAAGATGGAGCTGCTGCGCTTCTTGAGTGTTTTCGGGATGTTTGAGGATGCAAAGGTTGATGGTTTCCATGCCATCATTTGTAAGCGAATCACCTTCTTCATAGAATCTCCAACAGTAGACATAGTATCCTGAAAGTATTGTATGATAGATGGGATTTTCCGAATTAGGACGTTGGATACGTATTTACAGTTTTAATATTGTGTAAATAATCTATATTTTTGTTGATATTGTGACGACTTCCACATTGCAACACAAACAAAAATATACAACAGCGCCATCTAGCGAAGATACATTGAACTACGTAGTATGATGAACTACTAAGCTACTACTATCCTGTATCGCGAAACAGAAATTCACGTGGCAATTAACATATACGAGTATACAACATCCCAACATCAACCGTTGGGCCGTGGCCCGCCAGGCATGATCACCTCACTTGGTCGGAGGATCCTCCCTTTGTGTCGGAGGGACATATGACACACGTCCCTCCACAATATTGATGTACGAGTATTTTGTACCACTTTACTAATATTAGGTTAAGACTACTGTAACTAGTAATATAATATTGCTCTTTGTCCGAAATAAATGGTTAATAATAATAATTTTCACAGAGTAAATGACATTATTGAAGCGAGGCGAGGCAATGTCAAAAGAGGTCACATTCACTTTTTGTGACTAGTCTATGAACAAGTTTCAGGCATCTATGGACAACGGTAGCTCCTTGCTATCAGGTGAGCCAGTTGCTCGCTTGGCCCCGCAAATATATCATACAAATTATATTAACAAATATACGTATTTACTAATGCTATTAAAAATAATTAAAACTATATGCAAAAATTATATGAAATTTTTTATGTTTCATATATAGCTATATATAATATATAATATCATATATAATATATAATAATAATAAATTTCATATATAATATATAATATCATCTTCTCCATAGCTATAGATATACTATTATCATTAGCATGTCGGTGACGCGAACCGAGGATTATACCCTCTACCAAAACGCTCAACGCGCCTAAAGAAGTTTTCACTTCAATATTCACTTCCACAATTACTGGTATATATCAAATCCTCTATTTAAGCTGAATATAAGGTTCAAGGGTAGATTCAAGGCATAAAGGCATTATATTTGAAGTTGTACTGAACACCATTCAGTAGCTTTAATATTGTCGCTGCTTTATAAGAAACTAGTTTTTGCCTGCGTCTCCGCCTGCTTGTGTCATTTATCGCAGAAAATAGTAACCTATGCACCAGTCTAACCTATGAGCTATAGTTCTCTTGTATTATTGACTAATATTTTGTTTGACTACATGCCTAAGTATTGAGAGACGTTTATGGAATGTCAACGTGGCTAGGGGGCAATGTCAATGCCTATGAATTTCCATCTAACTCCGCATAGTAATTTTTGCGTGAAAGAGTGCACACATCCTTAAAAACTTTCACATTTATAATATTCAAAGTTGAAATGATATTAAAGAGTTTATCGATAGAGTCTAGGTAGGTTATTCAATATAGCGCCATCTATCAGAAAGCGCTAGTATTTTTTAAAATCTGAACACAGAGTGTGTCGTATGCAATTGGGCGAAAAAACCTAATAGCGCCATCTATCGGTAGTTATAAAATTTGGAGTGATTCAAATAGGCTTCAAAATGGATCTTCCCATGGGAATAAGGTGTTTTATCGCGGTAAAAAGTTGCCTATATCACTGCAGCCTTTTATCTTCAAACACAAAAGTAATACCATAAAACCTTTCCATTGTGACATGTAAGAAAAACATGAAACATTCAAACAAACAAACACACTTTCAGATTTTTAATATTAGTAAAGATATATTTTACAAAGATACCTTACAATATGTGGAAAAAAATACATACACACGGACGTAGTTTTTATTTTAGAGTTGGACAAAAACTAAATGAAGTCCACAAAGTAATTATCTATTTATAAAAAATTGCAGTTAGCATAAGCACAATTAAGTATTGGGTCACATCACATGCTCCACCGTGCCCCACTATGGCTACGCCCTTGTACACAGACATTATAGTTAGAAAAAATAATACTAGATGATAATACTAAGGCCAATATTCTGATTAAGTACTATCTGACAACTCATGTATATTAATCTTGTCTTAAGTTATGCTTATAGCACTATTCCTCACCAATTTATTTTATGTTAACCAGGAGAATTGGGCACTTCTTGTAAATCTCAGAACCTAGTGCGACTTTACTTCACATCAACTTCCTCTCGACGGCGAGCGTGCTCGGCGTTGCGATTGGTACACACTAAATTCATGACCAATTTCGATCCCCGTCCTCTGATTTGACCTGACTCATTAAAAACTTATTTGCCAAATTTTTCTAATTACATCAACGTATGTATCGTGGGCAAGTGTAATTTGTTCAAATGTCTCTCTTTTATAAATTATATACTACTGTACTGCATTACCACTTTTAAGATTTTGGTTGAAAAATCTTATGCCTCCTCTACACTACTTGCGAAGTTGGACGAAGTTCCGTGGTGAAGTACTGTCACTGTATTGAAAGTCGCCCGAGGCGAGGTAAAGTTCGACGAGGAAAGCCGAAGTGCCTCTCTTCACTATTGCGTATGTATTCGTCTAACATCGTCCAACTGCGCGAGTAGTGTAGAGGAGACATTACAGTCACTAATCTTCATGGCTTATCTTGTATGCACCCGATAATTTCTGTTTTTTTTTGTTCTCTTTTTATAATAGATAACACCCGCATTAGGCATATATCTTGCGTCGAGAGAGAATTTACAAACATACAAGAAACGGACACAAAGATCATTCAGACTTAGAACAACAATTTGTGAATTATACGAATTGTTGTCCTACGCGAGATTTGAACACACAAAATACTCAGTGCACCTAAAGAACGGCGGGGCGAGCCCTTAAACCACTAGGTCAACCGCGCCGTCTAAGTCTGATATGGGTAACAGATAACTGATACTCATAAATAAATAGATATTAAATAAAACACTCAAACACAGGACAAATGTATGAGCTCATCAATCAAATATTTGCCATGAGCAAGAATAGAAAAGGTATGCTATAAATCAGAACTCAAATTGTTCTAATATTGTGATGTCAATATCAAAGTAATTAGATGGTAAGGTTCTCCAAGGAGCACAGTTCTTATATCTGAATTCAAAATAACTTAAATTAAAGTAAAGTTAAAACTAAAAGCCGACTACTTAAAAAAGGAGCCTGAAAAGGACGAAACAAGAAAATAATTGAGATAAAATCCAGGCATGGAATCTAGGACATTCAACGACATTGTCAAGGTACCATCGTGGTGAGACTCACTTTACTTACCATAATTATTATGTGGGTGTTTGAAAAAACCCCATGGAAGATACGGTAGGTTAACAGTGTGTAACTAAGTAATTGTGTTTTAGTTTTTAGCTTTATTTTTATTTTGGTCACATTTCTGCTGCAGTCATTACATAATACTACATAGTTATACACATCTAAAAAAACTATTACTGAAAAAGCAGGATGTAAGACTCAAGCATCAAATAAACAAAAACTTATTCAAATTCAGATTACTTAGAACGACAGGTCTTTTACATTCACCTGGGTTCTTAATACTTATTTCATAGCCTACAAACGAACCATAACGAAGCTTGGTCCCTCAGCGAATAGTGGAGTACACTCGACCAAAACTGCTAGTATGTCGGTGCCAGCTGGCAGTGACTGACGTTCATGTCAGTTGCAAAAATTGTGATGCTAAACATGTCGTAAGGTAAAATATTAAATATTCTTTTCATAAAACTTCCTACAAACATGTTGCATAAGGTTTATTTTTTATTTTTTATTTATTTATTTATACTTATACTTAAAAACAAATTACAATTTAAATTTAACGACGGTTTCCGCACTAAGCTCGTGGCTTGTGTCGTGGCTTGGGTAAGGTGGACTTAAACTTGATCACAAACTCTATTCCAACCCGTTAGCGTAGTATATAAGGTCGTACCTGCTTTCGACGGAGAGGCTTTTGTCCAGCAGTATGCTATTGAACGCTGTTGATATGTGGTATGAAGGTCGACTTACCTACTCAAGTTTCGAGTTTTGGCAGAACGGTGGAACCTAGTGTCGTCTTTGTCCTATACATATATAACATACAATTTTTTTATTTTTCAGGTGTCAGACAATAATAAAGTATAAATATAGAGTAGGCCAAGAGTTGACAGTCAGACTGAGAGTTGACAATCAATTGAATCTAACATCCCGCGCAAATATGTAACGTAAGTTCTTGGCACCGATGCTACTGGAATTTGCTGACACAATCGTAACACATGGTTTCCATAAGATGGAGCCACTTGTCATACATCCAGTGAATCCCTGCCGATGGTCAAAGACATGTTTCCGGTAAAGCTGATTTCCAGACGAGCTGACATTCCATGATCACTCATAAGTCCCGATCTATCCCCAGCAGACTTCTTTTCATGGAGTTATTTGAAGAATCGTGACTACATCTACGTCAACTAAAAGAACAAAATAGCAAAGAGATCTCTCTCTTTGCCGACAAGTATTCGAAAATTTCGGTGCTCGCTTAGAAGAGTGTAAACGTCGAAACGGTGGTCATTTAGCTTTCTTGTAAATAAACAATTTCTATAATTATCATATGATTTTTTTAAACGTTAACTAATTCGTGGCCCACCCTATATTTCACAATAAATCACAAAAACTTAAATAAAGGATAATTATAAAATCAGGAAATAAATTCTAAATTCACTGTTTCCTGTGTAGATAACATTATGTCAAACAAATAAACTTGATATTGAGTTGGGAAATTGTGTACTATACAACAGACCACATCATCCGCCCCGTGTCCCGCAAACCATCAGGAGGGCCAAGCTTGAGGGGATTCCACGATAACAATTACATAGGGCATGTTCTTATATCAATAAACTACATGGATAATGGATAAAAAAGATAGTGGTATCTATGGTTGCCTTTAGATACTTTAAGATTCCTCTTATTCGCCCCCCACTGGAACAGTGTAATCCATCTTCATGTAATAGCTTCTGATGACCACCAAATAGTAGATACTGAACACTGAAAAATCAAAACAATATTTTAAAGTTTTTTTAGCGTGTAGAAACCTTTGGGTTGTCACCACACCGGATCTGGCAATGGGGTGATGTGTCGGCTAAAACCACAAGTAATGTACAGTTGCGCAAGGATATATAGTAAATATAAGGGATTCTTGAACGCTTTTTTTTAAGACATATAGACAATTTAAAAGTTTGTGTCAACCTCATATAAATATCTGTTCACACCAATACAATTCTAAAATTCGAAATCTCTTTGAGAAGCTCTTAGAGGTCCTACATGATACGAATTGATAACACGCCGACATATCTACATACTTATATGAATTTGGTGATGTCTTAATGTGAGGGTAAATCAGAAGTGTATTATATTTGGTGTGCTTTTACTCAACTGACACATAGACAATAGATCCTACTCAGTTGAGAAATCGACTATCATGGTTGTTTTAAATGCAAACTCCACAAACTTCTCACCGGCATCACCACAACCGTATCGTCCGTAAGCCGGCAGGTTATCCAAAAGAATTTATTATTATGCTGTGTGGATTAAAATTGGTCTGAATACTTAAGAAGTAGATTAAGTACAGAACAGAGAAATAAATGTTAGAAGTGCGATCAACAGTAAATTCTAAGAGATCCATTGTTGCCTAGACGCACACATAAACGATAATGTTACGTAGTCTGTACACAACGAAGTCTTACCAATTTGTCCAAAGGATTAATGAAGCTAAATCCTAAACGCCACTTACAATGTTACTAAATACAACCTTGTGTCTGTTTTCTATTTTTTACCAAAAACTGGTCAAAATGACTGCTCTGAAGCATGAATGGAATCCAAGAGTTCTGGTCACCAAACTCATTGTGAATGGTGACATATGGTGATCCACATCGTAGTGGCCTAGTGTCGTGCTTTTAAATAAGGTAGCGTTTCACTTGTATATTAGTGTCCTAGGGGCGGTATGGGAAGATACTGTAGTTATAAATGAGCCTATAAGGAATACCTCGTACTTTTAAATACCGCTATCTTGCTTTCTTTAGTTTTTAGTAAATAATTTTTTTTTTAAAAAAAAACACTATACATGTTAACTATGCATTTTTGAGTTTCTAAAATGTCTGAATTATTTTCTTGTTCTGTCCTCTTTGAGTTTCTTTTTTATATTATCGGTGTATAAGCTTTTAAACTGTATTTATCATTATCAGTCTATCGCAGCCTACTGCAGCATGAGCCTCTCCTATTGCACGCCACTTTGATAATTTTTAGGTTTCTCACATCGAGCCCCTGCCAGTCATCTTACGCACATCGTCACTTCACCTAGCCTGTGAACTTTCTATACTACATTTAACGAGACGCGGTCTCCACTCCAAAACTCGTTTACCCCATCAGTTGTCGGTTCTGCGGCTAACATAGCCAGCTCACTGCCACTTCAGCTGGCTAATTCGGTGGGCTATAGTAATCATCTTAGTTCTCTGTCGGATTACTCATTCGTGACGTTCCCTTAGAGAAAAGCCGAGCATAGCTCTTTACGTAGCACACTGAGTGACATTGAGCTTGCTGACCAGCCGTACCCGAAATGTCCACGTTTCGGCTCTGCGTATTATGACGCACTGATTAAAGACTTTCGTCTTTAGGCACTGTTAGGATTAACGATTGACTAAAGTAATAAGGTTTATTTACAATGTGCTCGCCAGGACTTTTCTTTTAATACCAAACATGTGATAATTATCTCAGTTCAATTTTTTTCGAGGTTGGAATCTGGGGTCTAAATTGTGTCATATAACATTTTGATAAAATTTATATAGTCTATATCACTTGGGCCACTTTTTGGAATCTATTGACACCTCATTTATCAAAATCATGAGGATCACCATGACATCATGTTTCTGATCTACCCACGCCGGTTCTACCAGTATATGGAGCGCTGCGTCCACGGTCTGGGCATCGTAGTGATGCTACTCAGGTTAGCTCCTTGCGGATCAGATACAGGTGATCTCAGACGCATCCTTTTCCAGTGATCACCTGTGTCGGCTGGTATAAAAGGATCCCGTGATGCCTCTCGAGCCAATCCACCATAGCAAGTCTCACCGCTGCAATAGCAGCTTTCCTAAATATCATAAACACCTATAATTTGCCGATATCGAATGAATTATAATATTTTGCCTACATCACATCTTCCGATGAGCAATCGTGCTCAGAGTTCTGGCGTAGTCCTGTCAAACCTACATTGTATTTCTATTTTTATTCTCTGTTCAGTGAAACTCAGAAACTACTTACACAAGCTAAATAGATTTTGCACAATATTTCTCGCTGGTGCACCTTTAGCAATACTCGCGATAAATTCAGCGAACCCGAATACGATGAAAATGCAGGCGTAGATTAGGTAAGCCTTAATATTTCCACGTCTATCCTGCAAAAGAAAATTGTAAAATATAAAACACACATTCATGGTAGCCACAACGTTTATATCCCTGAAATGATAAATACTCATAGTACGAAATAATGTTAAAACGACTATAAAATTAATACTGCTTACGTAATATGGTGCAAGCCTGTTACCATGAACGAGCATTTTGAGAGTCACATGGGAAATATAGGAGAGTATATCAAAAGGATTAATGGACATCGCTAATGTGGATAGATTGGAGAGTGTAAGGAATAGCTCGAAAGGTCTGTAATTGAACTGTCTGTTGAGGAAAGCGCTTACCATCGTACTAAATAAGTAGTAACATATACTAATAATACACAAATCTTTTCAGCATCATTATTATCAATAGTATTTGAAAGTCCACAAAGGCCTTTCCTTGGAAATGAGATTTTGGTACATTATAACACGCAGACCAGACGGGTTGGTACAGAGGTTGTGTCAAATTTTCCTTCTTTATGCAGTGCTATTGTCCTGCATTGTTTGCTCTCTTCGTCGGCTATTAGCAGACCTATGGGATATATAAGGGTGGTGGACTCCGTATTCTTAACCCAGCACTTCCCGGATAGACCCTCTCACCCATTAAGAATAACTTGCTACTTTTAAATTGATAAAGACAAGAAGCTGATGCATTCATTAGCAGCATTCTTGAAGGGTTACAGGAGTCATGCTAACTATATAGGAATATTTATATGTACCTTGTATATGCCTATGAGTAGCAAGCAGGTAAAGACGAGATTTATAAAAACGAATATTAAGGCGATTCCAAGAAGGGCAAGAGCGAGTTCCGCTGCCGTCCGCGTGTCTGGATTTTTCTCGTCAACAGCTATTTGCGCTGCAGTGACCATTGCTGCAATTATTGTCCCTATAACTACAACATTCCAGATCTGTAAACAAATAAATGTTTCATATAAAACAACTCAAAAGATAAAACAGAGTATAATTAATTAGAAGCTTTAGAATAGCCATGTTCCGCCACATTTTTGGGTAGGCTGGACTAAAATTAGACAGTCTTATGGAAAATTTGCCTTAACCAAATTGCCCTTAATTTTAGAGCAAAGGGTTTCCGTTGCACTTATCTGGTACCATCAGATGATCGGTCTACTCATATTCCTTCAAAATTTAGGGACTGAAAATTGTTTATTTTTAGGTTAAATGAAAGAAATAAAATTGCTTACGAAATTCAGGTATCCAATAATTAGAGAACCTCTCCTCAGGCTCACAAAAAAGCAACAATTGTTGACTTCGCAAGGCATTTTTGTTCTGAAACATAAAAACGTAGCGTGTTTTATAAGCATTCCTAAACATAGGTGTATTTGTTCTTTGGTTTGCTTTGCCTAGGACTTTCCCTATAGTTTATAAGATCTCTACCTTTTTTTTGTTTTTTTTTTTAACGTGTGGAAACCCCCTCGGGCCGTCACCCCACCGGGGTTTACGGCGGGGTGGTGTGTCGGAATCGGACCGACTAAAACCACACGGTGTGCCACTCTGCGCCTGACATAGGAGGGATCCGGGAACAGCTGTTATTACGACATCCAGATCCCTCCTAGCGCCTGCCCGCTACCGTGGGCACCATCTGCGGATAAACTCTCCTTTTAGGCGACGTACGGCACACGCGGACGTCGCCTCCTCGCGGCTGGCCATTATAGCGGATGGAGGGGAAAACCCGTCCCGTCCACCCGCGGCCACACTCAAAGCGGCATGAGGCGCTGGTACGCGCGCCTCCGCCGCCCGGTTCGCCGGCGGCAAATTAGGTCCGAGTGGAGGTTGTCCTCCCGGGCCTTCTCCGCCGCCTCCTTCCGCGAAATTACGTCTTCGCAGAAGGTTGCGACCGCGGTAAAACAACTGTCGCTACCGACCATGGAGCGTATGACGGCCGGTAGCGAGAGATCTCCTCCAATAACTACAGTGAGGACCCCACGCTGCGCCGCCCAGGCGGAACAAACCGCCAGCGTGTGCTGAGCCGAGTCCTCACTGCAGTCGCAGTGGTGACAGGCGGGACTCAATTCCCTCCTGGCTACCGAGTGCAGATACTTCCCGAAGCAACTGTGCCCGGAAAGAATCTGCGTCAGTCGGAAGGAAAGGGTCCCGTGCTGCCGCCCTGCCCACTCGGCGATGACCGGCTGGAGAGCCTCTACGGCGGCAAAGCCAGCACGTGGAGCCTCCAGTCGGGACGACCAACGAACCATCGTGGCTCGACGAGCGGCCTCTCGCCACTCGCGTATCTCTTCGGGTGAGGGCCGAATGCCGGTACCCACCCGGAAGTCTGCCGTTCGCCGATAAACTTCGGCGAGCACTTCCGCCTCCAAATCCCACGGGGGAGTTCCGGCTAAGGCGCACTCCGCGTCCGTCGATACAGTGCGGTAACCGCGTATGGCTCTAACCGCCAATATTCTCTGAGGACGCCAGAGGCGAGCCCTATTGTGGACGGTCAGAGCCGCCGCCCACACCGGTGCACCATACAGCGCCATTGACCGAACAACCCCCGTATATAGACGTCTCGTCGCGACGCTGGCTCCACCCAAATTGGGCAAAAGTCGCCCAAGGGCAGAAGCAGCGCCGACCAGCTTTGGAGAAAGCTGTCGGAAGTGCTCGTCGAAGAGCCACCTGCCGTCAAGGATCAGGCCCAGATACTTCATCTGGGCCTGAACCGGTACGAGGACCGAATTGACTACAATGGAGGCGCCAGAGGGTGGACCACGACGGGGCCCATGGAACAAAAGGGCCTCCGTCTTGTCCAGGGCCACCCGTAAACCCAGCGCCTCAATACGCCTGACCACCAGAGAAACTCCCACGGTGGCTAGGCGCGCCACCTCTTGAAAGTTCGCTCCCCGGGCCGTGACCAATGTGTCATCGGAGTAACAAATTACGCCCAGCCCGGAGGGGAGGCGACCTCGAAGGGCCCAGTCGTATCCCATGTTCTACAGGAGTGGTCCGAGGACAGACCCCTGTGGAACACCGCACGACATGAGTGGAACACCGCACGACATGAGATAAGATCTCTAATAAAATTGGTTAGATAAAAATAAACAAAGAAAACAATACATGTACCTACTGTAACTATATAAAATTAAAAATATGAGCACTTTATACATATAATTGATTTTGACAAAAACGTATGTAAATAATCTGTCCTTCGATATTGGACACATAACATTTATGGACATGCGTGGCTGTGACTCACAATTATTCATACCACTATCTTGTTATTACAGGAGTGATAACACCGTAGCGATAATGTCACCAAAATTCTAGGTATCAGGTGTTTTTGTATAAAACACGAGTGTTAATATTAAATCGTTACACCATGCTTTCGAAAAAAATATGAGTCGGTTTGAACGCAGTTCGTTATCCACAGTCAGCCGGCCGTGTATCGGTGAGTGACGGGTTAAGAATACGGAGTATCTCCACCTTTATTCATCCTATGGGTTTCATAAAAGTCAACTAAGGACAATACCACTGTAAAGAGAAAGAAAATTTAAAATGAATCCAATATCAACCCGTCTGTCCAGTGTGGTATAGTAGGCCAAAATTTCCTTTTTAAGGAGAGACTTATTATGTCCAGCAGTGTTAAAGGCTGCTGATGTGATGTGTAATGTGACCACAGTTATACCAGACTCACAGAAAATCGATATTAAGCAATTGTTCCGTTGCTTTTCGTCGAGTAATTTAGGTAACGAGTTTCTACATTCAAGGGGACTCCCCGTCATTGAGATGTGTGCGTGTTTCAAGGCATAAGTTCTATATTTGTTACAATGAATAAAAATAAATATGTAGGTATGCAATTGCAGATATTTTAATAATTGGTAGGTATGGTAACTTCATCACGGTGAGTCAACACTTAGGTTACTGAAGGTTTGTTTTCTCCTAATTATTGGGAAGGCCCTCAAGAAGCGGCAACACCCTTATATTGTTTGAGTTGCGATCGTCAATGGCTAACGTGTTTGTATGTTTTCCTTACCACTACAAAAGTTAACACGTACAGATGGTTTACGAACGATAAGTGGTGGTGATAAGATATAACATATTTATTGAACACATCCATGCAAGAATATTTTTTTATAGTACTTTTTACATTTAACATAATATGTAATATAAAGTAAGCGAACAATTGAATTGGAATTGAACTGTGACGTAATTTGATTCGAAAACATCCGAAACGGAAATTCTAATAACGTTTTTTTCAGTAACTTGTAGTTCTATAATAACTCGTTTCTCAGACATGTATTGTATTTATATTTTTATCCTACTTCAAGCAAAGGGTCTCAATATGATTGATTTTTTTATACATACAAAGTATGTTGTATCAAAACTCCGTGTATTAGAAACCGATGCGAAAAATTGATAGTGTAATTTAGATTATATTTTCTGTTGTTTTGTTTAATATGTGTGTATTAACAAAAAAAATGTCTAGTGTTCTATCAGTCAGTCTATGTAGTTATCATAGTACAAGCTCTGCTTAGTTTGAAACTAGATAGCGTATGTGTGAAATGTCCGAAATATTTATTAATTTTATTTATTTCTGTCTATGAATGTACAAGTAGGTTATCTTTGTTGTTTGTTTATTCAATTTGTTACCATTCCTTGAAATCATAACTCACTCCATTTCTATATGTACCTAAATATAGTATTTCTGCTTAAACAAAGGTGTTTTGTTACATGGTTGATTTATTACTGTGGGAGACCCATAAGTTGGTGACACATACGCTTTGGCTTCGTAGTGATACTGTTTCGCAGAAAGCTCATGTGAAGTAATTCTTTCGCCGCTTTCCCGGGAAAGGGAGGAGAGAGGAGGAAGTGTCGCACAAAGAATTGCAAGGTACTTCTTTCCGCTAAGATACGATTCCTATTCGTATGTAGGGTTAAAACAATTATATGAATATTTACTTTATTTGCAATATTATTGATATTTTTATTTTATTTAAAATTTGTAACTTTTTGTAAAAAGTGCATTTAAAATGGTTGATATCATTTATTGAACAAATAAGTGTGTTTGGCAAAAATTAATCATTTATTTATCAACGTAATTAAAACATATTTCCTTTTTTCCTTATTATTTTTATAAATTAAGTAAACTTCCTTTCATAATATTAAACTTACATCTATTTTTTTAATTTTGGTGGTCACTAATTGGCTATTGTAACAAAGCGACACAAAAAATATAAAATATTGAATATGTAACGTTGTTTTTAAATATATAAACATATTTTTTATTTCCTATACAGTAGGAAGAAGGCCACGACTTTCTTCCTATGGAGAGCAACGAATGTCCAGTAGTGGACTACTAAGGAGTCTTGATTGATTTCTTAAATTACGTATCTTATATACGGCTGTTTCTACATGATGGTGGCCAAGTAAACATCTCTGATGAGCCTGTTCAATGTTTAGTGACCCTGACTGTAAAAACAGAGATCGATTACCTTGATTTCCACCCAGGATAAATAATTGAATCATGAACATGATCATTTGTTGAGTCCGACTATAGTTTATCTTTAGTATGTATGTATGTATGTATATACAGTAGGTAGTAGAGCCATGCTGATTTCAGCACGAACGGGTCGGCTCGACCTGAGCAGTACTACCCTCCCATAGAAGACCAGTCAATAAGAACTCCCAATAAGATCAGGCAGAGTTCACTCGTTGAGCTCGATGTACCAGTGCGTCAATCAACACGAATTCGTAACAAGGACTTATCCTAAATGGTCTCGTGACGCCACTAGTAATAGCTATTTTATTTAAATAAAAACCTTAAAAACCTTAAACCTTAATCCTCAAAAATTTAGGCCTTATAACCGTGGTACGGGATCGAAGGTGCTCGAGCTTCTATCATTATTGTGATTGCGACAAAAGATATTAATAACCCACCCGGCCTTGCTGAACGGGTCCAGTTGCAATTATTTGTTTTTGGGAATTCTCGTGTGTCTTGTGTCAAGTGTCTTGTTTGCTCACTGAAATCTGTGTCGTTGACGTTCCTGTGTATTTAAAGGTGCTCGCCAGGATCTCTTTGATCGAAACCCAAAGTGATGTATACAAATTTGAATGATCCATCTACTAATATCCAGTCCAACAGCTGATCGTAACCCAAATCTCAGCATATACTTCGTTATTTGTGTATAATGTTATTAATCGTTAATGTGTGCGTCTAGGTGACAAGGGATCTCTTGGAATTTACTGTTCATGCCACTTCTAATGTTCACTTCTCTGTTCTGTGACATAACACTATTCTTGTCGATGAGACTTCCGACAGTCTACTTCACATTTTTCGAATGAACAATTTTAAACTCAAATTGGTTAAAACAGTTTTCAGACAGAAATAAAAATCAGGATTATTTATTGTTGAGCTCACGTTTAAAAAATTTAAAAACGATAAACAACATAAATGTCACAATTTATTTTTAAATATTTAAAGCAATAAATAAGACCAAAGACCAAAGATAATATTTAAAATGGAAGGCTTATAATCACTTCACTCGAAGTATTGTCCATCATTAGAGACCACTATCTGTCATCTTTCTGGCAGTAATCGAATTCCTCGTGGAAAAAACGATTCATATTATGATGCAATCCATGAATCGACCCATTTTTCGGTTTCTTCAAAAGAATGAAAGCGCTACTCGCTCAAACCATGCACCATTAACCGAAACAAGTGGTAATTGGAGGGGCGCTTAGTTCGGTAATTACGGCAGGTGGGTAGAACTTCCCATTAAAGTGTTTCCAGGTAAGTTTTGACTGGTTTAGCCACATGTGGCCGAGTATTGTCATGTCACTGAATCACTTTGTCATGTTTCTACTCATGTAGTGGCCGCTTTTCTTTCAGAGCTCATCTCAAACGCATCAACTGAAGTCGATGACGAGCTTCTGCAATTTTCTGTGATAGTTTCATTAGGTTTAAGTAGCTCAAAATTGTAAGCTCAAGCTGTAATTACACACTGTTGACCCCACCAAATGCAGAGTAGAAACTTCGAACCGTGGACATTTGGCTTTAGGGATGATGTTGATACGTGACTGGGCATACCTCATGATTTTTTATGTTTTATATTGTCATAATGAATCCACTTTTCATTTCTGTCGTTGAAAGAGCAACTCACACATGAGGAAACGTCATACAATGTCTCTCGGTTTCAACTCATAAGGCACTCAATGTCCTTGCTTTTGGATAATTCCTAACGCTTTTAAACATTTTAAAACTGTTGAAAAATTACTTATAATATTTTTCAGAGCTCTATTAGGATCTGACGTGTATCGTGATCAAGCAATGCCTCCAACTCTTCGTCTTCAAATTTTGTCCATGCTTCAGATTGTGTTTTACCTTCACCGTCAAAGTTACTATTTTTAAAGTGCCTAAACCAATCTCTGTGTATCGTATTCGACAGCATATTAACACTATATGTTTAACAAGAATTCTGTGTGTTTTAATTGCAGATTTCTTTTGAATAAAGCAGTACAATAAAATTCTCCACAAAAAGACACTTTCACAATAAATACATACTTAAATACGAGGTTGACACTGTGGTAAACTCTTTCTTAGCTGATGCGTTGCCGAACGAAATTCTATGCACAGAGTGCAACTACGCAATCACTTCAGACACAGTTAGAACTTATCCAAGGTCCTAATAAAAAATATCTCAACAGTATTTGTAATCAGTAGTCTGATTACCACATCGCTGGCGCTGCTTAGTTTAGAAGCAGACAATGATGTTTCAGATGTGTGTTACTAAACACGCTGACACGGATGAACAGATCTGAACGAAATTTGACTCACAAGTAGAATATAGCACATACGGTACTTTTTAACAAGGATAATTGGTTAATCATCATCATCATCATCAACAGCCTTTTATAGTCCACTGCTGGACATAGCCCTTTCCTTAGCAAGGAGTTTTTGGCCTACTATACCACGCTGGCCAGACGGGTTGGAATAGGATTTGTTCCAAGTTTTCCTTCTCTTTATAATGATGTTGTCTTGCATACTTTGTTCCCTTAGTCGCTTTTTACGATACCCACGGGATGAATAGGGGTGGTAACACTATGTACTGTGTACTATATACTATATTCTTAATCCGTCAATACACGGACAGAACATATTCCGAATAAAATAATTGAAAAGAATAATTGATTAATATATTCCGACAAGCCCCCGGGTATTTGACAGTATTTATAATTTAAATACGTGCTACTTATCGCGGGTAAAACAAAAACACAGAACAAAAACAATCATCAGTGTTCATCAAGCCATTCAATAGTTCAGTGTTGGAAACAAACTCAGGCCTAATAGGATTACTGACCGCCAGACCAAAAGTCCATCCCGTCCAGTCAATTTTTGATCGCACAATCAACTTGCGCTGACTTTATTACAATTGATAGATCGATATACAAATGATAGATCGATTAGTTTAATCAAAAAATTACCATTGTTAGTGATAAAACAAAAAATGGTATGTATGTTAGCACGATAACACAAAAATGATATAAAAGAGGTGCAATTATTGTATTTTAAAACAATACCGTTTATCATGAAGTGGTATTGTTTTAAAATACAATAAAAATACAAATATTAGGCAGGCATGAAATATATGATTGATAAATAATGTCGTTTACAAATAAATTAAGTTGGTGACGCTCTTAACCTAAGTATATGGGCCCCTACTAGTAAATTTTATATCTCTTACACTTAAAAAAATATGTTATTACAACCCGGTCCTACTGAAGTAGAGATATTTACTATTAAATTAGTAAACTAAATTACTTAGGCTACACAAAATGAAAAACTTTGTTTAACATCAATTTGCGATCGTAATTTTCAAACTGACACCACAGCTTAGTATATTTACTAAATTAGGAAGTACCTTTAGTTATATACGATTACAACACTAATGTAGATTTTAAAATATAATTTCATATAAGTTAATTTTGTGTATTTAATGTATCCACCCATTTAGAGGTACAAGTAAGTATGCATTGATTTGGTTGTCAAAGTTAGCAAGAATTCTCACTCCCAATCCCTTCACTTGCATAATAATATGCAATAAAAATAACCATTGTTTATATACCAAGGAGTAATGCTCAACCATAACAAAACAATGACTGGTGTGCCGGAATTCGCGTCATGCAAACTTAGCATCAGACGGGGAAAAACAAGAACAATCCCATAGACCTTGATAAATAATGTTATTATGCATATACAATGTCATAAAATATCATCAAAAGTGGATAAGTTAAGGAGTATAAGTATCTAGTGTTTTAAAGCTAAAAAAATAGTTTATAAATTGGATAACTTACGTTTAGTGTCGCACTTGGACCAAACAAACTTCGAAGTAGACTTTATTCAATTTTTTTTTACTGCAAAATCAATCACTACATTCAATTATTTATATATAGTCACGGCTGGATCAAGAATTAAGTAGAAAAACGTATCAAAATCCACAAAACACTGAATTTACTAAACAATAAATTTAAACACGTCTGAATACTGCGTCATCAACAAGTAACAGGGGACGTTGTAATAATTTTCAAGCTGTGATCGCAAATTACATATGTGTGTGTGTTGTAACGTCTACACAGTCACGAGTGATTCAGACGCATACACAAGTATATGGATGTGTGTTGAATGCCAGTTTTTACATTTTCCTATAAATGTGGGTGTTTTTATAACTTGCAAAAATGCAACTAGAAAAACTATCAGTATTGTTATTATACTTTTTTAATTGTTTTTTTTTATTTCTTTTATTTTTAGGGCCTACGAAAGTGACTCTTCTGTGCCTGATGGAAAGCATGAATAGAATCCAAGAGTTACTCTAGTGTAAATGGTTGTCAATATTTATTCTATGTATTATTTATTATTATTATCTGAAGTATTCAATAGAATATTGTCATCGTCAAATGGAAAAATTGGAATAAAATGGAAATTCCTGGAACAGTAGTTCTAGATGGGTATTTACCGCAAAATGCTTGAAGCATTGTCAGTTAGTAAGGTCAACGACACCGTTTGCTATAAATACAACTATGGAGTTAAAAGCCATGTTAAAAAGGGGATCCCCTTCTTTACTTATCAGCCCATGATCACGTATTTAAAAACGGTCATCATTCAACATATTATCGCCACTTTTATCAGTCTCCAAACATCAAAAACGTTTTCTACATATCATATATTTTTATCATGTATTTAATAGGTTTTATACAAATTGTATAAACATATCGTCAAATAGGCTATTTTTATTGAGGAAAAGGTCGGTATGATTAGACGAGTGAAGCTAGGTACTGCTACTATAAGCCTAACAAGTAAGAGATGAATCTAATGTCTTTGAAGTCAGAATGTAAACTATGTAAACAAAAATACACAAATATTTATTTAAAAATAAAAGAAAAGGGGAAAAATATATGAAACTGATTGGTCAATTTTACAAGAAGACTTTTTGTCATAAATACATTTACGCCTATATGGCAGGTCTGTTGAAAGCTAGATAAGAAGTATGGAAGTTGATTTAATTGATTACACAATATAATAAAATAAATTTAAACATGATGAAATGCTAAGCAAGCAGCAGCTAGGGCAGAGCCAAGCCGTATATTTTTATTCGGTTCAGTTGTTTCACTAAGAATTGCGAACGTAATATCATCATTATCAACAGTCTTTAGCAGTCCACTACTGGGCATATACCTTTCTACAGAAAGGAAATATTGGCTTATTATACCGTCCTGGTCAGACTGGTTGGTATACGGTTTCAGGTTTTCCATTCTCTTTGCTGTGATGTCCTGGTAGTTGTTTAGTTGCCTCTTACAACACCCACGGGATCAATAAAGTGTCGCTCTGTGTTCCTAATTCATCACCACACAAAATATTACGCTTATATTGGAATAAAATTATAATACACGATGATAACCTCACACATTTCACATACGGCTGTCTGATTCCAAATTTTCCACCCAGCCTCGACACGACAACAAGTACTGGCCTTGGAACACCGTTTTAGAATGGCAAAATATACGCTCTCGAACTAAACGGTTCGGCTCTTCCTTCCTGTCCAAATCAGTCAAAACCTGAAACTCACTACCAGCACACGTGTTTCCCTCACTCTATAATCGCGGAACTTATGCGGGGCGTGAAAAAGCATCTCACTAGGCCACTATAGACCCGTGGATCACCAAACTGCGCTGTCTTCATTGACAATGGGTATCGTGACCACAACTCTTAGATTCTATACGTGCTTTTTATCTATTATTACTTAAAAAAAAACTAGGCAAGAGTCTGGACTATGATAGCTGGTTACCAGCCTAGTTTTTCTTGCCTAAGTTTTTTTTTGCATCGTTAATAAACGTATGTAATTGTATATTTCTGCATACATATGTACATATAACAGATGAATAATATATATATACAGAATAAATGATCGTGCTCATCATATAATTATTTGTTCTGATTAGGAATGGAACCCAGGACCTTCGGCTTAGCAGTTAGGGTGACCCATTAGACCAATAGGCCAGTCAATCATTTTTGGGATATCAATTAACCTCGTCCTTCCAGACAGCTGAAAAACCGCGATGACATTTTCATGGTAAACTCCTAATTCTACTTAATGTCCCTTCGATACATACCCACAGCATTGATACACGGTTCGTTAAATAATTTAAATGTGAATATTTGATAAATAATAGAGTCTGCAACGATTCCTTTTTTTCGTTTAAAAAAGACAACGCCCGCATTGGGAATGAATCCTATATCACGAGGGACTGTACAAACATAACAAGAAACGGACACAAAGAACACCGAGACTCAGAACAACAGTTTGTGGATCACACAAAGTGTTGTCCTATGTGGGGTTTGAACCCTCAAGACTCGGCAAAGTGGAGATTGGCGTGGTGATCGCTTAAACTACCAGGCCAACTGTGCAGTCAGACAATATTATATTCACTACTTAGTCTGGCCATAAATACTGTTACACTTAATTATAAAAAAATATTACATTTGAATTTCGAATCTGTCATTTTTATACGATTGTTCATTGTGTTTTCTCATTTTGGCGCCAATACATTGTAAAATATTTTGCGATATTAAAATGGTGTGGGGTGATAAAGAGAACCGAATCGGTGTGATAGCATTACACAAAGTAGGTATGGAGCCAAATGCAATTTTTAAAACTCTCCATACACTTGGTATTAGTAAAATGTTTGTGTACCGGGCTATTAATAGGTACAATGAGACCTCCTCTGTTTGTGACAGAAAAAGATCTGGCCGTCCACGTAGTGTTCGTACGAAAAAGGTGGTCAAAGCAGTAAGGGAAAGAATTCGAAGAAATCCTGTCCGAAAGCAAAAGATTTTATCTCGGGAAATGAAGATAGCACCTAGAACCATGTCGCGTATTTTAAAAGATGACTTAGGACTTGCAGCCTATAAGAGACGCACTGGCCATTTCTTAACTGATAATTTAAAGAAGAATAGGGTGGTAAAATCGAAACAACTACTGAAGCGGTACGCAAAGGGAGGTCACAGAAAAATTTTGTTTACGGATGAGAAAATTTTTACAATTGAGCAACATTTTAACAAACAAAATGACCGTATTTATGCTCAAAGCTCTAAGGAAGCTTCCCAATTAGTCGACAGAGTGCAACGTGGACATTATCCGACTTCAGTGATGGTTTGGTGGGGTGTTAGCTATGAAGGAGTGACTGAGCCATATTTTTGTGAAAAAGGTATCAAAACATCGGCACAAGTGTATCAAGATACCATTCTTGAGAAGGTAGTTAAGCCCCTTAACATCACCATGTTCAATAACCAAGTATGGTCCTTCCAGCAAGACTCGGCGCCGGGTCATAAAGCTCGGTCCACGCAGTCTTGGTTGGAATCGAACGTTTCGGACTTCATCAGAGCTGAAGACTGGCCGTCGTCTAGTCCCGATCTTAATCCGCTGGATTATGATTTGTGGTCAGTTTTAGAGAGTACAGCTTGCTCTAAACGCCATGATAATTTGGAGTCCCTAAAACAATCTATACGATTGGCAGTGAAGAATTTTCCCATGGAAAGAGTGCGTGCTTCTATTGATAACTGGCCTCATCGTTTAAAGGACTGTATTGCAGCCAATGGAGACCACTTCGAATAAGCTTTTTATATTTTTAATTGTTTTATATTTATGTATTAAACTGACACACTGTAAAAGTAATAAATGTTATTTGCAGTTAACAATTTTCTTTTTTCTTTATTACAATATTTATGGCAAGACTAGGTATAGACAGCATCAACGTACTCATAGTTGCACCTTCACTGAAACTTAATTGAAGACTGTCCTACATACTTTCATTACCTTCATTCATTCTCAAAGAATAACTATTGAATTATAAATCCCACCATGTGCATAACTGCCTCAGTGGCGCAGCGGTAGTGAATTCGACTGCTGTACTTAAGGTCTCGGGTTCGGTTCCCGGGTCGGACCAAATGTTTGTATGATCTACAAATATTAGTTTCGAAGTTTGGGTGTTTTCTATGTATTATATGCATGTATTTACAAAAAAAAAGTATATAAGTATTCTATCAGTCGGTCTGGTTATCATAGCACAAGCTCTGCAAGTTTGTAACTAGATGACGTTGTGTGTCAATGTCCGAAATATTGATTTGTGAACTGCGTTCATGTTTCACACATCTCTCATGTGACAGTCTAATCCTAAACTATGCAGATAACCTGACAGTTCCTGGGTATAATATATGGTACTACACATATATTACTGATAAATTACATATAGACATAGAACAAACGATCGTGCTCATCGCCACAATTATTTGTCCTGGGTGGCAATCGAACCTCTGGCTCAGCAATCAGGATCACCCACCCCTAGACCCCCAAAGTGGTCCAGGTACACCCCGTGGGGTCCATGAGAAATTCTACGTTGGCGTGATAATAAAATATGAATTTACAATTCGTAAGCGGGGTCCACGAAAATTTATTTACTTTCGATAGTGAGGAACTATTAATGTAGGCAGATAATATTTAGAGAAATTCGGCGACTGTTACTTGTAAAAACTTACATAAGTATTTCATATTCAGTACAACATGTCGAGTCATCTTAAATAAATCATACTAGGGGTAAGTGCAATAGATTTTATTTTATGATTAATGCAGTTAACAAGATAAGAAGCAATGCGTTGAACATGCTTTTATTTGCACAATTGTGATATGAAAATAAATATTTAAATAAGTAATCTCACACATTTCACACACGGTTATGTGAATCGGCATTAGGCAGAGTTCGTGCTATGTCGTTTATAAATAGCTACATACTATAGATAAATGACACCCAGGTACAGGACAAATAACCGTGCTCATCACACAAATATTTATCCTGAGTGGAAATCGAATTCACGACCTCCGACTCAGCAGTCAGTCACTTCTAACGATTGCTCTTACATGCTGAAGTAGGCTGGTTGTCGAAAAGTGTATGTTTAACAAGATTTAACGTACTCTTTCAATTAGTTTTAGAATTTTTGTTTCTTTTACAGGTAAAATACCTTGACGAGGCTATTTGGACATATGTTCATCATTTAACTGCCTTGCATGATGATTTCAGAATCAAATTTAAAGATATTTAGAGGATGATAATACCACCATAGATCCTAATTTCATTTGATGAAATGGAAGTTAAGAATGTCATATTACAAGAGGAGCTGCTGATGCTTAGCACTAACGAGGAGCTGAAGATGCAATTCAAAAGAAGTTATCAAACATTTTGGCTGTAGGCAGAAAAATATTCTGGACAGAGCGGAATTGCGAGAAAGCTTTTAGTAGTGTTTTACTAGTTATAACTTGTCGAAAAAGTTATATTATCGTTACATATCTTTTAACAAATAAATATAGTAGATTAAATATAATGGAATGGGGAGATTTGTGGTTATTCCTAATAAAAACCAAAACTAAATATTGATAATTTGCTGTCAACTCATCAAGTACACTCATCCTCATTCAATTGTGACATTTTCTGATTGTCAGTGTAGAAGTTATGATACGTTATTAATAATTAATTTTAATATCCTATATTACGACTGTTTTTATATTACAATGTAATGTGGTAACAATAATAAATTAATAGTGTAATAATTACATATTCAACAAAAAAAAGACTCAAGAAAAGGTATTATTCCTCGATTTCTTTTTACTACTCCGATTGGAGATTTACCTAAATAAAATTAATGAGAATTTATTGGTTGCTTGTATTGTGAGTAGATGCCAAAGAATAAAGGCAGACGCAGTTACTGTTTTGATTGGTCAACTTTACTTTCTTATCATAAACTTACAGCACAATCAATTAATAATTCATCAATCAATTCTCACTATTTTTTTTTAAAACTGTTAATTTGTAGTTGGAACACAGCCGCAACGCAAATTTCCATAGTTAGATTTCATCTTCACATTTTTGTTTCGAGTTTTGGGAATACGGTAGAAATGTATATGCAGGGGGTCCATCGGACCTAGCTAAATTAAATTTTGAGAGTCTATGAGAAAAAAGTTTGGAAGCCTCTGCTTTACACCAACAGGACTTTTACTTTCACATTAGAGAAATATTAATAATAGTAGAAATGAACCCCCTGAATTGTGAACAGTTCCATTCAATTATTAAGCCTTTCAAAGTGCCTTATTTATCAGAGATAAAATAGTATCCAAATGGCAAGAAATCGTAAACACAACATAACTTAACACATACATTGTCCTACGCCTATCTAGCGATGTCTATTATCAAAGTATGCACTAGTCAATACACAGTATCATACTGTTAGTCGGAAACACCAGGAACTTTACAAGGGGAATACCCTAATATTGTTAACGACTTATATCAAGTTCTTCGAAACAAAGCAGCCTCGACTAGCGTGATGATATGGCTTCACAGGAAAATCGGTTAAGTAATTATTTCGTTGCTGACTGTTCGATGCAAATTTACAGGTGGTGTATTCGTGAGTGTCGATAGTCACTTACCATGACGACATCTTCGCAAATCTTCACACATCTCACAACCAGCTGTCTAATTTCAAACTAGGTAAAGCCTATACTCTGGGAAGCAGACTCCTGATAAACCTACTATTATCGATACTAGTGGTCGCCCAGTGGTCGAAATTCGACCATAATAAATTTAAATTATAAGTGACTTAATATACATTATTAAAATATAATATTCAAACATTATTAAGGTTCTACTGTCGAAAACTAAACTACTATAACCACAGATTTGACCAAGACTGTTATTTGCCAATCCCCTTTTTGAACAAATTATATGAAATTAAAAAGAAGTAAAATAAAGAATACCTATTTAAAAAATGTTTATTAAAACAAAACATGCTATAAGAAGATGCAAAACAAAAAAATCATGCATTAAAAATACTATCCATTTAGAGCATTTTTTATCGCTTATTGCAATAATTTAATTAATGATTTAAAACTTCTCTGAAAACAATGTTTTTTGTAAAAACTCTTTCATCGTTTGCTAAATGTCTTGGGCCGTTATATTTAGATATATAAAACCTTAAACCATCGAATGAACGAACTCTACTTACTGCGACATACAATTGCCCATGTGTAAAAACTGGCCAATTTAATAAAACTCCAATTATTTGGAATGTTTTGTCCAATTCCAGTGAAATTTTTCGCATTATGTTGTTGTTACATGTTTGATTAATACGTTCTTGTAACCTATAATTAATAGCAGTGTCAATATCATAAAAATATAATTGTGCATAACATGGTGAGCGATTATAAGCGGCAGCCATTTGGCCTGATCTGTGATAAAAACATCATGTATTTTGAAATGATACACTCCCCTTGTCTCAGCAACTTTGGCTTCTGAGCTAACCATAGCTAAACATGAATTATATTTCCTAATATTTTCAAAATAATTTTTTGATTTACTTTTTATTGAAGGTTCATTTGAAGTAAGTCCATTATACAATGATTTAAAATATTCATTTTGACTTAAGGGTGGTAATAATGCTTTACCTTTGTGACAACATGAAGTGAATGCAGTTCGGTCGCCTAAAGTCACTTCAGATTCAAAAATGAATCCTAAATCCATTAAATGACATTTAGAGCACATTTAAATGTATCTCTCAAAATCATATTACTATTGAATACTACTGATGGGAAATTATTCCTTCCTCTTAGAGAAATATTCCTTCTTTGTCTCTCACTCCGAGCCGTTAATGTTCTATGTCGAGGCATTATTAAAGTTCTTTCATTAAGAACCAGCAATAGCAAATTATATTTTTTTTGTACCTGAATGTTGTTATTGCAGATTGCTGCTACAGAACTTTCTTTATGCATATAATGATAGTCCGTGTACATTTAAATGTATGTTGCTGCTACACAACTTATATATATTACATAAATTTGTATAAGCGCTCAGTATTTCACGTAGTATTCGTCAAATAAAACTTTTCTGTTTGACATTCAACTATGTCTATAACAAACAAAAGAAACAATTTGACCACAGAGTATGTATACGTGTACAAATACTTGTGTATGCGTGTGTCAAATGTATTCTGGTTTGTGTAATGTTTTATTTATTGATTTATTGTACTTATTATGCATTATTATTAAAATCTTTTTTTATATTAAATGAGGCAAATAAAACTTTTCTTTTTGATATGTCTATGTCAGTACTCTAT
Organism: Hypercompe scribonia; assembly: GCA_949316085.1. Classification (NCBI taxonomy): domain Eukaryota; kingdom Metazoa; phylum Arthropoda; class Insecta; order Lepidoptera; family Erebidae; genus Hypercompe; species Hypercompe scribonia. The sequence goes on along the minus strand of OX438981.1, from coordinate 18,167,887 downwards.
GTCTATGGACAAAATGAAAGTATGCGTGTACAAATACCTGTGTATGTATGTGTGTGTGAAATGTATGGTAGTGTGTGTAATGTTCTATTTATTGATTTAATGTACTTTACAAGCATTATTATTGAAAAATATTAGCGTTCTGCACTTCTCCAACGCATAAACTATAAGTGTGCCAAATTTTATGCTCCTGCGTCCGCGCAATTTTCGTAAAATGCGAATTAAAGTTTTTGTATCGCGTATTAATATATAGATAATACATACATATTATAGATAGATTACACCCAGACATAGAATGATCGTGTTCATCGCTCAAAGAATTGTCCTGCGTGGGAATCGAACCCAAGACTTCTAGTGATCCTGACTGCTAGTCAGGATCACTAACTACTACACCAACAGGCCTGTAATATTACAACACTTATAAATAAATATTTCGGACATTTGACACACAACGTCATCTAGTTTCAAACTAAGCAGAGCTTGTGCTATGATAACTAGACTGACTGATAGAATACTTATATACTTTTTTTATAAATAGATACATATTATATATAGAAAACACCCAAACTTCGAAACAAATATTTACAGATCATACAAACATTTAATCCGACGTGGATCGAATCCGAGACCTCAAGCACAGCAATCGAATTCACTGCCGCTGCGCCACCGAGGCGAATTACTTATACAATCTGTCTATTTCTTCTTTGTTTCTTTATATTATACTAGCTTTTGCCCGCGGCTTCGCTCGCGTGCAATCTGGTCTGCCACATTAAGTTTCGTAACAAATCAATTTAAATAAATGTATGTACATATATTTTTAATAAAAAGTATCCAATGTTACTTCTAATACCTCTAAGAACAAGTGTACAAAAATTCATGACGATCGGTTGAGTATTGCCTTTATAATATTAGTAGGATAATAATAAAAATGTTCTGCGCGCACCCTTTCGGGGGGAGGGGGACAGTAAAGAAACCATGAAGTTTCCACACAGGAGGGGGCCACTTGCAGCCGTAAGTGGCCCAAGGTACGTCGGGGTTCCAAGGATTTCCTTAATAGGATGCACCTGGTCCTCTGGCTATTGGTACCTGAGACGGCGTCCGGTTTTTGCTCGGTTCGAGTCCGACATAACCACCCTTCGGTGGTATCCGTGGGAATTTTCGCATAGTACAGAAAAACGGTGCAAATTATAGCAAAGTAGACTTATCTTATTGTAAATAGATAACTTACAGAATCAGACTATTTCTCGAATGTTCTTATAAAGTATAATTACTTATATAGTCACCGTATATCCACAGACTTTACGCCATCTTTGACATTCGGGTTATAAACTTAATATTATTTTCATTCAATGTTTAATAAGACTGAAATAAAAACACAAGAATTAATCTCTGCTTAAATCATCCATCTAGTGATGTTAAAAACTTTGTCTACAATTGCTTACCGTGAAATATTATATAATATTAGAAAACTGCAGTCAGAGAACACAGAATATTAATCAACGAGATTTGCCATAGACTAAGCACAACAAAATGGCCGCTTCAAACACGAATTGAATTTTATTGACGCTATATGGATGTAGAACTAAGAGTTTTGTTAATTTCATTATCATAATGAATGAGTTTTAAAAAAATATTTATAGTTGTAAATAGGTTTTGTTTAAAATTTAAGTCAAAAACTTACAGAAATAGTTAAAAGAAAGAACAAAAAGGATTGTCATTTTATTCAGTCTGTTTTATAAAAAAAATAATGCATTATGGTGTTTTTTTGATTTATAAAAAAGAAATGTAGGTCTTCACAAAATAATAATGTCTTCATATTCTATTGATTATTATATTATATTATATTATATTATATTATATTATATTATATTATATTTTCACCGGGGGTGTAATGGCCGATGGAACCACAAAGTTCTAGAGTGGTAATCGCGTACTGGAAAACGAAGTGCTTGTAGGCCCCCAACAAAGTGGTCCGACGACCTGGTGAGGGTCGTGGAAAGCTATTGGATACGGGCGGCATGGTATCGTTGTTGTGGAGAGTTTTGAGCTAGCCTAGGCCTATGTCCAGCAGTGGACGTCTTTTGGGTGAGAAGAAGAAAAAGTACGAGGTTCATCGTCATCTGCCTATTACAGTCTACTACTAGGCATAGGTCACTCCCATTGCACGTGCTCTGATCGATTTTGGGCTTCTCAGTCATCCTGCTCAAGTCATCACTTTACCCGGCCTGTGGGCGTTCTACACTACATTTGCTGAGACTCTTTTCTCAACTCTAAAACTCTTTTACCACAACCGGAACCCCTTATTCTGAGGAGAGGACACAGAGAACAACACACTTTTACCTCTTGACATCTAGTTGTCCATAGGTGGGACTGCTGACTTAACATCAGTTGACCTATCTACTCGTTTGCACTTTTATAGCATAAAAGAAAGCATTACAAAAAAAAAACAGTAGCAGTCGTGGGACTGCCGATAGAAGTGAAAACGGAACTATTAAGTTGAGAGTAATTAAAACTATATGCAAAAATTATATGAAATTTTTTATGTTTCATATATAGCTATATGTAATATATAATATCATATATAATATATAATAATAATAAATTTCATATATAATATAAAATATCATATTCTCCATAGCTATAGATATACTATTATCATTGGCATGTCGGTGACGCGAACCGAGGATTTTACCCTCTACCAAAACGCTCAACGCGCCTAAAGAAGTTTTCACTTCAAAAATGTGTGAAGAACGCCTGCAGCAAATTCTTTTAACTCATTGTCTATTAAGGGAGACAACATAAACATAAAATAGACTAGGTTTGAAGATGATTACATATTAAATATCCCAGATGGGCATCGAAACTATCTCTGGTCAGCAGCACATATATTAAAGGCCCTAGTGTGTGTTTATGTCCAATTGACTCGATTGTCACGTTGCAATTGACTCTCGCGGAAATTTTCATCAATCTGAACGACGAACCCATTCGCCGTCTAGAGAAAGTTGATGTGAAATAAACTGGCTCTAGAACCAGACATTAAAGGGATTTAATAAAATGTACAAACGTATTTCTTTGAAAAATACATTTTAATATTTATTATAGGCAATGTTTTGAGGTATACAATGACAAAATATTAAGAAAAACAACTGACTTTGTCTCAAGTGATTCAACAGAAACTCTTAAATAATATTAATCTTGTACTATATTGATTTTAACATTTGAACCTTTAACAATAAACTTATATCTTAACTATAATTAACAATATCATATAAAAAGAGAGTATAACATAGCTTTAAAGGAAGTTAAACTTTAATATAATTTTATAACTGATGTAAACGAAACGTTAATCATTCAACAAAACAAAGAATCCGATCAAGTACGAAGATCGATCAATAAGTGCCGTTTAAGAAATGAAAACGCAATTTAATTCAACTTAGTCTTCAACAACTTCTTTTTTCTCACACCCATTTATCATTTAAAATTGGAATTACATACGAGACACCTATGGCCTTGGCTACGTCGTTCACTTTCGTTCAGAAATAAGCGGGTTGTCTATCATGAATCGTGTGACGTGTCGACGATGTATGTCGACGTGTCCTGGGCGTTCCTCGTCGCAAACAGTTGTACGAAACGCTTAAACTCGTTGAACCAATCGCTAAAGATTATGATAGACTGTGAAGGATCTGGCCTGGGTCCTTATAAATAGTTCTATATCATCATTTGGAGTGGTACCAATACTCAAAGTATTTGTCTCCAAGAGCTTAAATTACACGCTTTGTTAATCAGAGTGTCCACTTAACATTTTTGTGTATAGAAAGTGGCGTCGTCAAAAACAGTGTTGCCACATGAACGCTGTTTCTGCCGTCCAAAAATAAAAAAAGAATTACGGATGGGTTTTGCTCTTTTTTTCCATTTTATCAAAAAGCACAAGACACAAAAGAAAAAAGCAGCTCGCAAAGAAAAACCAAATCAAGGAAATAACTTCTAATTACATACGTAGTAGTTGTAGCAAGCACATGATGGTAATATCATATTCACTAAATAACGCCATCTGTCGTCAACAACAGGTACTTATTGATCGATACTGGTAAAGTCGTATATTGTAACTACACATTTTGTGTACATTTAGGCAGGTACTTTTAGTAAATTTAAAGTTGTGCAAAAATTTTTTTTATACGTCCAACATTCAATTTTTTTTGCAACACTTAAACGAAAAAGTATTTTAGAAAAATAATGAAAGCTCTCAGCTTTCTTTTGGAATAAAAAAACTAATATCAATAATATTTTGTTCATGTTAATGGAATATTTCCACATAAATGCCTCGTTAAAAGAAACATTAAACAACTATAAACTAAAATATATTAAAACTAGAAACTAGAACTCATGAATCATTTACAGTAAGCACATACATATGCTTAAATAGAAACACATTCTAATAATATCTAAGAGATACATTTATCGTGCACAATTAAAAGCATAAGGGTTTTAAAACGCGGTCGGTTTGTCATCGAAAATTAACTCTTAAGATTGTGCAGTAGACATTACTTTATCTTGACTGCATCCCGAAAAATATATAACTTAGAATCAAAAATGTTAAAATGACATTTTTTAAAAAAAACTGAGCTGAAAGTTTAACAAATAAAAAAATAAGGTTTACATTTTGTTCTTTTGTAAATGTAGGTTTATATTTTGTAAATTTTACTCGTGAATATATATTTTTTAAAGACGTTAGCGCCCTCTTACAAGCAAATTAAAAATATACACTTATCAATATAATAAAAATCATCACAAAAATATACTTTGACCTTTGACGACTAGTGATCCACGCAAATATTTTTAAACATTTTGTAATAAATTTTAATTATAGATTATTCAAAAAGATTTCAGTATCAAATTTTTTTCTGTAGGTAATAACCTACATAAAGACACTTTATTTATTTTTAATTGGGATGATTTATCCATTTGTAAATTCTACCAAATTTAAAAAGCATGCTACCAAAAGGTAGACTTCGCGAAACGCAAAAAAAAATTGTTTACCGTTGTTCAAACATAGATTTGTTATTTAAAAAAAAGTGACTTGAAAAAGGTAAATAAAATACGTCACTTGAAATTAACATTTACGCAAAAAAGCAGCGAATTAAGAACTTAATTTTTTTAAACTTGTTTTAAAAGTAATATTACAACCACAAATAGTAAAAGTCAAAGTCAAACGTAGTTGTAACAATTTTCATAGTGCACATTAATCAACATTGTATTCCTATGTAAGAAATGCAATAGACTACGTTACTTCTTAAGCGGTGTTGTATACTGCTGGTTTGTGGGCAGCGTCGTCCATCTTTAAGTAGTAACTTCTGATGACGACCAAGAAGTATATGCTGAACACTAAAAAAATGAAAGAATAAATTAGAACTAAACAAAATTTTAAATTGTTATCGATTCGCGTAACGGCTACTGTTCCTTACTACTTAGAGGACAATCTTTTGTCCTATACCTGTAATTCATCTTTTTCATCATTTTTCTTATTTAGTGTACTTAATTTACCAGTATAAAAATAAAGACAGTCTTGACTTCTCATTTAAAATACGAAAATATCACAAAGTATAAAAAAAACTTTCATTGTTTTTAACGCCTTAGTAAGGTTACAAAGCGCAAATTCCCCTCCCTCTGAATAGGGGAAAGAGGCACTCAAAGAGCGGTAATGCCCTCGCGTTTAGGTTAGGTGTCTAAAAGTGACTATAGTCACTTGCCACCAGGATAGCCTGAAAAAAATATTGAAAAAATCGAATACTTACATAAGTTCAAGAGATTCTTAATGATTTCGCCTGCTGGGTTACCCCGTGCAATGCTTGCGATAAACAAGACAATAGCGAACAGTATAAAGATGAAGGTGTAGATGAGGTATGCCTTGACGTGTCCACGTTTGTGCTGAAAATATAAAAGTATATTAATAAAATACATTGAAAAATAATTATGTCAATCATTACTAAAGTACCCGTTTAATTACAAGGAACTTGAATTAGTATACATTGCAATTTCTTGAATTTATACCGTTTAAAATCACTTATAATTGTTCCCCACCACACTAAATATCATTATTTGTCTTTTTAACAAATATATGCTATATCCGTATCTATGTTTATGTATGTATTCATATTTATATGCCAATGTAAGTGTATGAATGTGTATTCGTATATATGTATGTGTAGGTAGCTAATATACCTAAATTGCAATGTGCACCATAGACTACATAATACTATACAGTATAGTCCGTTTAACGGTTGCCTGGAAGAGATCGCAGACTGCGATAAGGCCGCCCATTGTACTACTATTTTTTGTTTGTATCCTACATTGTATGTTTCCTACTTATGGTGTGCAATAAAGAGTACCTATCTATCTATCTATCTAAATATGATTGGATTAAGCTCATAACTCAAGCTCAAGCTCTAATTAATTTTTTTTTATTCTAGTGGTGATCACTCTTATTCATCATTTATGGGTGTTGTAAGTGGCGATTTAGGGAATAAACAGAACAACATCATTACAAAGAGAAAAGAAAACAAACCTTACGCCAACCAGTTTGGCCAACGTGGTATGGTAAGCCAAAACCTCCTTTCTAAAGAGAGGTCTGTCTCTGACAGTGGACTGTTAAAGGTTGTTAATGATAATGATGATATTACTAGTAAACTAAATGAAAATAACCTTGTGAAGTCCAACGAGTAACACGATTATGAAGACCAGGTTCAAAATCACGAACAACAAGACAACTCCCAAAGCTGCCATCGCAATAACACCGATTGAATGCGCATCCTCATTATCTTTTTGCGCAATTATGACGCCAGCTGCAGCCATGCCCATAATCACCAACAATGTGACTATTATGTTCCATACCTGTAATGAAAAAAGAACATTTAAACTAATAATATCATATTACTCTTAAGTTTTCACTCCATAGGTTGGACTAAACAAGAAGAATTCCATTTCAGATTTTTTTCAAAATTCAACCCGTTTTCAAATGTTGTGATTTCTGATGTAACAGAATAACTCAAAAAGAAGGTGAAAACTTCGATATTTGTTTGAAGTCGGCTAAAACATATAATGAGACTCTGTTTCTGATTGATTTCTCACCAGGTTCAGATAACCGATGATTAGAGAACCAGTCCTCAGCTCCACACAGAAACAACACTTGTTGACTTCGAACGCCATTTTTCAGCTGCAACAATAACATAAAATATTTTTATTAATTGACTTAATAACTTATACATACACTTACATATTTACTCTCCTCCTCCTCATATACTCATGCCTGTATCCAGACTGAAGAGGAAAAGCAAGTACCATAGGAAATCAATAAAAAATAAATAATTTTCTTTATACACATTTAGTATTGCGGGACGTCTGCGACCCCCAGACAGTGCTAATTCGGGCCGCCTAATCATCGATTCAAAAGATGACAACATTAATCACAAAATAACACTTAGCAGGTGCAGTGTCGTGGCGTATGTGTTTCTTTTATTAGTTTTAATGAGAAAAAAAATTCTATCACAAAAATAAAATTTTTGCACTGCTTAACAAACTTGCTTGCTTGAATCAATTCTTGGATGAATTCTGGAGATACCTACAAACTTTCATACTATAGTTTAAATTATTTTATAACTATTTTTATATACTTTCGGAAACTGACCAACATTGGACCAATCTCAGAAGACTGTGATGGGCTTTGTAAGAAGAACGAGTGCCTGTATTCAGTGTCTCTGTTGACTTGTGCATGGGATCGTCTGTTAGCCCATACTAATCTTTTTGATAATAAATTCTGATATTGGACATACTGGACTGTTCCAGTATTTGCAGATTACACTGTGTTGGTCTGCACTCGACCTGAAATCGGATTTCAGGTCGAGTGCAGGCTGGGCACATGGCAACAAAGATATTTTCAGTCAGAAGTCTGGAGAATGTTGGTTTGAAAATCGGCAGAATCGAAACCGACTATATTTTCTATGTTTTCGGCGGTCTCTCTAGTCTTGCTATTGAGTCAGTAAATGGAACAGGCATTCTATCTGCACAGATTTTAAGAACCTCAACTCACTATTATAAAATTATGGGGAAATAAGTAAGTCTGCTCCAGTAACTCAGGATGACATACGTCCGAGCCCTCCGACCAAATTTTTGTTTTCCATCTAATACCAAGTCCCATATAATTAAAATGGCAATTTATTCTGAGAAAATAAAGCTGCCATTTCATTATACCGAAATAAAATACTGTACAATTCCACAATTCATCAACATCCGACAATATTTTACACTAATCACTGAGGCAGGTGTGAGCTCGGCCAAGGTGTGGCAAAGTAAGGCGAGGCGTAGTATATCTAAATAAGGAATCGAGTAAAATGCGTTTATTATAGTCTTTTAAAGTAATTTTAGTTCTTTAATAGCAGTCATATCAAATTATGTAATAGAGGCAGGGTCGACCGAAGTGATATAATAGCGTTAAGCAAATATTTCTTTGCTATTCACTGAAGGCGTGAGGGGGGGGTGAACAAGCAGCTGAGTCACCAGCTAAGTGGCTCATGGATACCTGCAACTCAGGCGTTACAATTAGTTAGTTCTTCTCCCAAGAATCAGAGGGAGAGACCATTCTGTGACCTTACGGCTCGGTGTTGAGAATTGTTTTATACTGTTTCTTTGATCATATCTATTGAGCCGTCCCATATAGCCAAAGTACTCTCTCTCCGTCAGATCAAATAATTGTCAATAAAATAAAAATCGTATGAGGTTTTTGATTTAACAAAATAAAATTTCAGTCGAAGTCCTGCAAATGCAACGAATAGCTTGGCAATCTGCTCAATTATTGTTTTATTAAATTTGAAGTAAGTATGCATAAGGAAAAAAAATAAACATCAAAAAGGCTAACACAAATCTTCAATTAAAACTATTAAACAATGTGATGCCAAAATGTGTTTTCATAGTATCCATTAAAAGAATAGCGATTACGTCACTTGATTGTGTATGGGGCGTAGTGACCTTGGACCCACACCGGGGCAAATCGCTCTGTATACAGATGACCTTCACGAGAACAGGTTTCAACAGTTTGGTTATATTCAATAAGCTTGGCTTTTGTATGTGGGCATCTGCCGTGTTGTATTATTTTTGGCGAAAAAGTCGCACTGTTTTGTTGTCTAATTAACTCTAAAATCTCATATATTTTAAAAGATATTGAGGGTTTGAAGTTTCCCACAACGATCACTTTGACTGTTGCTTATGAATGCATGCTAATATACGACGCCTGATTCCCTTTATTCTTTACTCTTTCAATCTATTTTTCATTCTCAGTTCTCGTTTTTTAATTTACAATTCTTTGCAAAATCGAGCTCAGAAACATGTTCTGAATATACCTTTATCGACCAATTAACTAATTGTGCGCTAGCAACACCCTTCGTCCGAACTCGGCTCTTCAAATTGTTGTTTACCGATGAATGGTTCGCCGAAAACACCCTTTGTTTGTAGTCCTACAAGTTATAGTTCACCGAAGAACAGTTCGTCGCAAACATCGTCTTCGGTTTATTTATGACATCCGTCATTCATCGTCGCTTTATATTTAATAACTGGGAAATCGAGCTTTGCTCGGTATTTTCTTTTTTGGTAAATCTACCAGATAATCGATTCACAATTTACCAACTTCTTTTGTTTCCATCCCTAATTTTGTCACATAGATAAGTGTCGCGTGTATGCCATCTACTGAAGTATTTAGCTTTTGCGTTGCTGTGTTGGTAAAGTAACATTTATTGTTATATTCTAATGACATTGTAGCAGTTTCTCATTGCTTGAAAACACGTATATAACAACATTTTCAAAAATGAAACCTAGCTAGAACGATACATCGTCCCCGAATATTTTCGATTTTCAAGAAAATATTGATTTGGAACTGTTGCCGAGATTCGAGATGATATAATCTGAATCTCGGCAACCTGACTATACAAGAATTGCTCGTTTAAAGATGTTAGATATGCCTACATAGGTCAAAATCGCATACTAACTCGTAATGACTCCCACCGGCACGTCTAATAGGACTGTTTAGCAGAGGGAAAAATATCTGGTCTGTGTTTATATTTCTTTTCAGTGCTAAAAATACAATGAGTTTATTTTCTGACGCATCTGCGGCAACGTGTTTGTTACTAGTCTGTTTTTTAACACTAGAAAAAGTTTAGTAAATACTGGTCAAGTGTATGATATATTTGCTACAGGGAAGATGAATCTTTATACAGTACTTTTTATTTAACAGTCTAAAGCTAACAAATGATGTCAGACTGCGCTTGATTGGTTTTAATTACATACTATATTACTTCGAGTGGGAATGTGTATGAATATTGGGCGTGTGGACTATCACATACGTTTTGTACGAATGATAATGGTTTGGTAACGCTTTTGACCTGCTTAAGTCATTACTAAACTTCCCCTATCCATCAATATATGCAATATTTCTTTTCTACCTAGCTTTATATTCCTTTATCAACACTTTCTTTTTGTGTGTATACCCAATTTAATCATTTAATTCTCACAGTGTTTGATTGATGGCACTTACTCGTATTACGAAAGTAAATATCGTTTAATATATCAATGCAGAGACCTACTTACTAAGGAGATGCCTATACCCAGCAGTGGACTGTTAAAGGCTATTGATATTAGATAGGAAACTTCAGACATTTGACACACAACGCCATCTGGTTTCCAACTAAGCAGAGCTATGAGTACTGTACTATGAGAACTAGACTGACTGATAGAATACTTCTATATTTTTTATTGTATACATATATTGTACATAGGAGACATCTATAATCGCAAACAAATGTTTGAAGCACATAAACAATTTGATCTGAATTATTCGCTACCTCTGCGCCACCGAGGCAGTCACTGTAAACATATCGAAAACTAAACTGCTCCGACTTCAAAATTCATAAGTTTAAATTAAATTGACCACCTAAGTGATGAATACATTTTTTAAGAAACGTGGTTATTTGTGCCTTTAATACAATAAATTAATACGATAAAATCTATTAAACTGCTACTATTAAGTATTTCATTGAATAAATACTTTAAATAGTATTATATCGACATGAAAAATCTCCTATTAGTGAATATGAACTGTAATTCTTATAGGTAACATGCAAACTTGAATTTATATCACAATGACAAAAAATGAGTTCATACGTATCGTTGTAAGCTAAGAGGTGCTGGATATGGTTTGTTTGACTCAATTTTGTCATAATTGTTTTCTTATTAACTGAATCGTCATTTTTCATGAGTAATAGGAAAACCTGACGAGCAATTAGATGGTTAATATTGAAGTGATTCCACACAAGTATTTCCTTCAATTGAAAATGGGATCTCCAAATGGCTCAAACTGTGTGGATTCATAGAATAGACAGTTTGAACCATGGAGAATACATCGAGATCCGTAACAATGATTGCCTGAGCTGTTATTTCTTGGAAGTCTAGTTAGTTCCATTAATTAGACTTCCAGGAAATAATAGCCCAGGTAATAATTTTTACGGATCTGTAAGAACTTACCATTCCATGGTGATTGAAACTTACCTAGTCATCTGTTTTTTTTGTGAGTTTTTGTACATTATTTGAAGATTTGCCTTACCCACCAAGAGCAACGTTATTTTCTAATGTATCGTGTACTTTTAGACATAAAATCCTTAAACTCGTAAGAGTACTTTGACCTATTCAAATTAGAAGTAGCTTAAAGCTTTGTTGAGTCAACCATTCCTATATTTTTAAATTTGCGTGTGAACTTTCATTAATTTTAACATTACTAATGTAGAAATCACGTGTTTGAAGAGAATTTCAAGTATTAACCTTGAAACATTCATCTGATGGGTGCGTGGGCTTCTGGTATAATACCTTAGAACAAAACCGGTGTAACCAGTTCGAGCGTCTTTTTGAAACTTGAATCCATTGTAAACAAAAACTTGAATTCAGTTGGCCTCGTGAAATTAGTTTGGCAACCAATCACAGACTAGGATATAAGCCAATAAAATATTTAACATAATTATTATAACGAAGAGAAATAGGTAGTGGTTTATAGTACAAATTTATACTTAAAGTCTCTTTATTGCTAACTAAACATTGAAATATCGCTAGAAAGGATTTCAAAGACACTAATTGTATATTGAGTATAACGTAAAGAGAGTATAATAAAACAGAATCCGGTTGACGACATAAATTCTACCTTATATTGAGAGTCAAAAAAAACAAACATTTCTCCATGATTCTATGGCTAATATGAAGTAATAGATCATAAACAAACCATAAATCATAAACAAACGGCAAAATATCCAGACGTAGACCAACTATTTGTGGATTATATAAAATATTGTCCGGTATAGAGATCACACGAACCTACAATATGGCAGTCACTAGATGGTCATTCTCAACAGATACAAGTGGGTAACCGTAATACAGGAAAGTTTTTGATATGTAACATTTTTCCTCTCGCTTTCCTGTAATCTGTTGGAGTGTTTTTATGAAAAGGGACGTAAGTGTATAACAAATACGTCGGCGAATTCATTTTTTGTTCCAATTTATTGTATTTGTTACGTAATATTTAGAGAAAATTTTACCAGTTCTTGATTGACTTGCCGATAGTTATTTGCCATATGACACTAACATCTGACCAGTGCAACTTCGTCTGCGTCTCCCATTGGTCGTAGCGTGATGTAACACAGCGTGAACACCATGTACTATCATAAAAAAGTTGGGTAGGTAGGCCTTAAACCTACCGTAAAAGATAAATATACACTATCGTGGCTTTTCTTTTAGAACTTTGAAAGGATTATAATTCTGTCATATATGATTTTAGTGAAATGTAAACCACTTACGCAGCACACACAAGCAAAGCTTTCAAAAGGAAAAAATCCTCTCTTTTTGTTACAATGTTTTGTTGATACTCTGTACCTATGGGTCGTAGCGCGATAGTCTATAAGTATTCCTCGATAAGTGGCCTATATTCTTGAGATTAATGTGTTAAACAAACCAAACAAACTTTATAATATTAACGTAGATTTATGGTCAGTTTTACCAGTTCCTGATAAAGTTTCAGATAGGTTGACATATAATACTCTTTGACAGATTAAATTGTTGATATGATATATATCAGACAGATTTGGGTTTCACAAGTCAAGGACTTGAAGTTATTTTACAGATAATGTATCATATTTACATACATACATTAGGCAAGCAGGGACTTTATCATATCAGTAAGTGGTAACACTGGGTCTAAGTGTTTTTAAAACTTTAAAACTTTTTAGAAATGTGAAGATGATAGACGGAGTATCAGAAAGCGTGTTTTGAAACATTGTAAGATTCATGTAACAGTGTTAACGTCGAGATTACCCAATGACCTTTTATATAAATTTAGATAAGCGGACACAAACACACTTGGAATTAAGATTATATAATTATAATGATGTCAGTCTACTCTGTTGCCGTTAATGTAGGGACTTATTTATCACAGTGGTAGTCCAGTGGTATGTGTCTAGGGTGGTTGTCTACCCTCACACCAACAAAAATCTATTTTAAAATCAATCTCTAAAGTACTATAAGCTTTTGACTTGAAGGTACAGTTTATATATTTATAAAATGCCATGCACAACTTTTATTGAGTAAAATTTAAATATGCGTGGGCGCATAGAGTCCCCCACCAAGGACTTAGGGCACCAAGCCAACCTCAACTGCAAGTGGTGTACCTGTTATTAGCCGGACGAGGTTCTGGTAAACAAAACATCCCGACTAGTGGTAATAGACTGGCCACTTATTACGTGGGACTAAAACACTGGCGAAAAGTGGGTGTTTAATATGTATCTGCCTACTCCTACAGGGTAACAGACGTGATTTTATATATACACGCATGTATCTTAAAAATGCTATTTTTTTTTTCGAATTTATTGAATGGTAATTTAATTATTCCCGGAGTGCTAAATTTTAAGCGAAGCTTGTAATCAGCCACATATATATGTATGTTATATAAGTTATACATGTGTTCACATCTTTACTTCTCAAGACGGATAACGCTTATCACAACGAAGGTTAAATAATCCTAGAAACTATTTAGAACAATTGCCAATTTATTTGATTATTTTTAATTGAAGTAAATTGGCTTCTAACATTTGTTGATATCATGTGTTTTTTGAGATACATATAATACAAAGATAGAAATAAAACAATTTAGATAAACCAGTTTATATCTTTATTTTTTTTTTCTATATTAAGAACCTGCCAATGTGACTCTAATCTGCCTGATGGAAAGCCTGAATAAAATCCAAGAGTTGTGGTCACCATACTCATTGCAAATGCAGACAATGCAGTATGGTGACCCACACTATGGCGGCCTAGTGAGATGCTTTTTCACACTCCGCTTGGGGACGTAAAAGGCATGACAGTCATCGTGACAGTGTAAGGCTTACACAGTTACCACGATAACTGTCACCCCTGCATCAATGGACCTCCGGTTTCACACTCACTAACGAAACACGACAACATGGATGCTGGCGCTTTAGGTTGGTCTTCTGTGGGATGGTAGTACTGCCCCGGTGGAGCCGGCCCGCTCGTGTTCAAATCAGAGTGGTTCTGTTACCTACCTACTTTTCACATAGACGGGACTCGACTCGTTCGACAGGAATCTCACTGAACACAGAGATGTGAAGCGACTGTGACGCACTCGTCTTAGCTTTTGTTTACCAATATAACGCATAGTAAAAAATATTACATCATGACGTATACAATTTTAATTGAAAATTAAAGATTAAGACTTAGAAAAGTATGTGTTTTGATAAGTGTTTTCTCATTAGACGAACTTGAAACTTTTAAATGTTGCTTACAAAAAATTTTGAACATACCACCGATAAGTTTTGTTTTTTAAAGGCATCGAGCCCATCGAGGTGATGATGTACTCCTAGCCGAGAGGGCACGGAAGCCAATCTCCACGGAGACCAGCTAACTACACTAGAGATATTACAGTGCACAAGGTGCATTCTCTGACCCCTTATTCTCACAATCTGATGAGTCGGCGCGACCGGCAATAGACTCCAACTTCCAAACTCCAAACTAATAATAAGTATTTCTCTAACCAGAAAACTCAATAACACTTTAGTACCCTGCGAACCCGATACCACTTGATCAGCACTCGTAAACACTAACCACTCGACCAGCGAGACAGGCAGAGACGTGAGATAATAAACAATCGAACTCAGGATCACTACTTGTGGGGTACTTAAATAGTTTTTCCTATATAGAAATCAAACAACAACACAATTCTCTCTCTCTCTCTCTCTCTTTCTGTCATTCTTTTCTCAGCTTGTAAATCATTAATTCATTTAAGAGTTCTTTGTGAAGTGTTTGTATGTGACCTCTGTAACAAAATTGTCAGGGAGTCCTTAATTTAGTCAATTGTTCAAAATTATAGTAACTGTTGCGTATCGTTGGACCTACTGACTAATACTAGAGCCTTGACTTAGTCAATTCTTTGTATACTATTTATAATAAATTTCACTTCTGTGATTATTGACTGCCTCAGTGGCGCAGTGGTAGCGTATGCGACTGCTGTGCTTGAGGTCTATAGTTCGATTCCCGAGTCGAATTAAATGTTTGCATGATCTGCAAATATTTGTTTTGGCGTTTGGGTATTTTCTATAAAGAAAAGTATATATGTATTTATATCAGTTGTCTAGCATCCACAGTACAAGCTCTGCTTAGTTTGGAACTAGATGGCGTTGTGTGTCGAATGTCTGAAATGTTTATTTATTTATTTATTATTTCTTTTTTTATGTATTTACTTAGAAAATGAAGCGCTACTATACAACCATTCAGTCTTTATTTTACCTCCAGCAAACTACTGCTAAACAAACTTATGTAGTTTTTAATACACTCGTATCATAGTACCATAAAAATGAACAAGCAGTCAGGGTCTTTAATAACTGGTAGACTAAGAAAATTGAAAAAAAAAATAAAAAAAATCGTACATTGGACACACAACGTCGTCTAGTTTCCAACTAAGCAGAGCTTGGGCTATGATAACTAGACTGACTGATAGAACACTTGTATACTTTTATATGTAAATATATATATTATACATAGAAAATACCCAAAATTCGAAACAAATATTTGTAGATTATACAAACATTTGGTCCGACCCGGGAACTGAACCCGAGACCTCAAGCACAGCAACCGCATTCACTATAACTGTGCCACCGAGGCAATTTAAAATTGATATAAATGTAAGCGTTATTAGAAAACTAACATAGGTGTGGGCAAGATGTTTCTCCACGCTAACTCAAATGGTCAAGACAAAACGTTAGCAATAATACGAGAGCAGAAATACTTGCATTTTAACTTAGGGGGCAAGGCCGTTGTCCGCGATTGCCGAATGTCGCCTAAATCGAGACTTAACCCATAGAAATGGTGCCCGAGTAAGTGCGGGTGGGCACTGAGAGCCGTCCGGATGGTTTAATAACAGCATAATACCGTGTGGTTTTAATCCGTCCGATTCCGACACACCGCCCGTAAACCCAGTGGGGTGACGGCCCAAGCGGATTTCCACGTGTAAAAAGGGGACAGGTCCGTCAAATGATTGCATAAACATTATGTCTAGAAATCTCGAGAAATAAATACTTCATTATGACAGTTAAAAACAACAACAGTGTTTCGATAACGTTTATCTTAAAAGTTGAACTTTAAGTCAATATTTAGTATCAATTCAGGTCAAGCAAAGAAATAAATAGGTAAAATAAAATATTCAATTTTGAAAAGTGGTTTATTTCAACTTCAAATTCGAAAGAAATAATAAGGGTGTCGTTTTAGTTCATATATTTCTGATACATAACTTTGATCAGTTTTTTAAATTAGTTTTAATTCATTTAATCTCAGAGGTACCTTATGACAGTTTTGACAGATTGAAGAATAGGGAAATCGCTCACTACAATTTTCGATTTTCGATTTCATTTCCTTATACTTACAAATCGATTACTTCAAATTTAGAAATGTAAGTCCTCTAAATTTAAGACATACTAGAGGAAATAGATATAACACATTAATAAAATGAACAAAGTGAATATTCTCTTGATAAAAATATCGATGGTTAATAAAGGAAAAAAATAAATTTTATTATGCGTCTTCCATGACACTTGGATGAGATTTGTAATTTATGTATTATGAAGTACTGAAAAAACGGTTCATCATTATTAAGTTGAAATAGTTGAAAGAATAAGTTATTAAAATGAATTTGAGTAGTCAACACTATGGTAAAGAAGTAACTATGTATGTGACTTTGAAATGGCGTTTGAAAAGAAATGTCTATTATATACATTTTTTGCTTTATTTTAAAGATCTTGTGGTGAAATAAAAACAATTTAATATTTTCATGATTTTACGGCAAAGTTATTGAGCTTGTGTGAGATACGCTTACAAAGTTGTTTCGTGTTGAAGTATGAAACGTATTGCCTCTTAGAATATTGTCAAACCTATTTTAATTATAGATTTAAAAAAATATAAAAAAAGAATCAAAATTATTAAATAAGGAATTAAAGAGAAAAGAAATAATTAAAAAATAATTTGTAATGTGAATCATTTAGATGTTACATTCATTAAGATACAAATATAATAATAACCAAATAACAACCAAAATTAATAAACAAATAATAATAACTAACATAACAATATTAAGCAAAAATAAAAAAAAAAGAATAAAATTAAAAAAATCAATAGATGAACTCTATAATTCTTATTTTTGAAAAAACAATCTTATGTCCTCGGTATAACGTTTTAAGTTGTTGGTTTAATTGACAGAAAAAAATATAAACACGTAACATCATTGTAATGATGTCAACTTATCATGTTCTGTCAAATAAATAAATTAAGAAATTGAAAAACTTATTTCCACCGCAATATATTAATTTGGAAATTAAATGGAATATTTTCTTGTAATGAAAAACTAGCCCATTACTTTTAGACGAGTGATAAATTAACGAAAATGATTAATTGTATGAAAAATAATAAATTCAAGTAGTAATTAATTATTTTTTTTATTTTCAACTGAATAATAAATTATAAACTGATATAAAATGTCATTTATTTAATTTTATAAATTATTATGTTTTCAAATTATTGGTAATAGAAATCCACTAAGAAGAGTCCTTTCTGGTCTGACGTGAATAATGACATAGGCTTGCAGAATTAAGAAATTGGGAGGAGGGTAAGGGAACTCTTATAAGTAGGCAACACGCTTTTAAATTGCGTGTGGCTTTTTTAAGCCATGAGTAAAACCTCAGAACAAGACACAAGTATATACTTTGAGGTACTTGTGATGTACTTTGTGATTCGGGAGAAGAGTGCTAAGCGCGGATGTATATCCGGGATCAAGGGACATATTTGAGCTCTGACAACCTCACTCTCGATAAAAAGCAACTTAAGATTTGTTCAACACCGGGTTTCCGTAAGCCAATCTATTAGTACCTGTCTGATAAAAAGCATGAGTAGCATCCGAGAGTGGTGGTCACCATCCACATTGTGGACAATGTAGCATGGTAACCCATCAGCGACGGTAGTCCCCCATACCATAACAAAACAGTGTAACTGAATACTCTAGGTACCAGGGTGTGGTTTTTATTTAACTAGTACGATATTGACCTGTTTCCATGACCCGGTTTGTGAAATGTGTGTTCTAATTTTATGTATAGTCTTAGTTGCTTCATGGTGCGTCAGTGGTGGGCAACATACCTTTGTTTTTTTCTTATCGTACTTTTAAATTACAATGACGTCATTGTTATATTTAGACCACTGTCTTATCATTTTATAACCTTAACATGCGTTACAAGTATCTTTATGGACGATTGACATGGAACAATGCGAGATGTTTTTCTCTTTTGTATTATTTAAAGAGTGTATTGATGAGATGTATGTATTTAGTTGAACTTCGACAAAGAGGGGGTTAAATTGGGTTCAAACTAAATTTAAGATAAAAAAAATCTATCAATGTGGTGTTCTATGAGAGATATCTATGTCCAGCTATGGACTACTACAAACTGATCATGCTTAATAAATTAATAATATACTAAAAATCAATTGCAATCACACTTGGTCAGTTTTTTACTGCCTTTTATCGTATTCCTATAGCTTATATACAAATTAATCATCGTATTTGTTATTTTAAAATGTTAGGTACTCTTACGATGTTTATATCTGGTATGTCTGCATTACTCAATGGTTAGTCGGGAATGCACACGGCTGGCGGTAATCCCGCTGGTGTTAATCAACCAAAACAGAGTTATTTCAGTACAGGACGTATAAAACGAACAAATAAGTATATAAATTTAGCTTGTGATATGCTTATGTCGATTAAGAAACTTTATTTAAATTTGTAAAGATCTAAATTTATAAGTAAATGGTGATAAAGTGCCAGTTTCATCTGGTTTTGTTGTTTCTGCTCCGCTCCTAAGGATCATATCGTAATTTTCTATAGCTTACCCAATACTTATATAAGTACTTTATTTAATATAAAAAGGACCGTCCACATATGACTAATGATTTCAGAGATAATCCGTTTCAAAGAAACAAAAAAACTGAATCTTTTGAGTACCGGTTTTTTTGTTAATGTAGTGCGAACATACATCTAAGTACTTAAGAGAAGGAAAATTTAAAGCAAGCCACTAAAGCAGTGGTTCCCGATTATTTTTTTCTACGTACCACTTCAAGAAACACGTCGAACTTGCGTACCGCTCAGTCAAAGTCAAAGTAAAATACGTTTACTGAAAATATGTTTCTAAGAACATTTATGTAAAAAGTGACATTTAATTTAATATTAAGAAAATGACTTGACCACAAATAACTTTAAGGAGTCGGGAGAGAAGGATTAAATAATCATTAGGTATTGATTTTAAGGATTTAATATTTTAATTAAGAGATTGCTCGCGTACCCGTACCCCTGGGGGTACGCGTGCCACTAAATGGGAAACAGTGCACTAAAGTAACCCACCCGACCAGCGACCAGTAGACCAAATCCTGTCTTCTTAAGTCCAGCAGTGAACTGTTAAACGTTGATAATGGTAAAATAGGTGTTTATTTTATAATAAAACACACAGATTTGTACACGTGTTCATGTCACTGAACTCCTTCCTAATCCGCTAAAATTTAAATAAACATGTAGGTATGTATCGTTCGTCTTCTGTCTGATTTTTGTACCTTACTACGGCGAAGCCAAAGTGTTTTGGCAGTCTATGTATGTTTTTATGTTCTACCATAGCGACTAAACTACTGAACCCATTTTTACGAATGAGATATCAATAGATTTGTAATAATGACTCGACTATATAAATTTTGTCAAAGGTTTTTACGGGGTTATAGTTTATTTAACTTTTTCTTGTTTATATCATTGTCAGTAAATAAACTTATGGTCACATTTTGATAAGTGACTATAAATTCCCCTAACGAAAGATTATACTCAACAAATATGGCGAAACGTGTACTATACGTATAACAAATAAGTTCAATGTCAACACCTATTGTCAAAGCAGTCGTCTGTACAACAATACATGTATGTATATAACCTATACATGTGTAATATATTATACAATATAATTCAGTTTTTGTAACACCCGTCTCGACATTTTGGCGCCACTTTATGCTTGACATTTATATTCGTATCACGGAGCTCATTTGCACTCAATTGTGAATTTTTGGATGTTGGTTTTACTTAATACTGTAAATGTGTGCGTGAAACAGTATATTTTGATAATGAAATGGTTTCACTGCGTATACGGTTCATATGTATGTTACGAGGATGCCTGTTTCTCTTCAGGATCCTTAGTGGTCCTTATCACGAATTTGAAAATCGAATTTTTCAATTCGAATTTCGAATCTCTTTAAGAAGTAGTTACGTTCAGTGCAGTATTTCTTTCTCACATCATTGTTTCGAATTTCAAAATCCATCAACCAGTATACCTATCCCAGATAAGATTATGGAAACTATAAAAGAATCCAACCTAATGGAGAACACCCATTTATAAATGGGAATTCGTTGCGGTCGAATGACGGTAATGGACCTAATTAGATTCGTCATTATCATCATCATCATCAATAGCCCTTAGGTCCCCTGCCAGACATAGGCTTCTCTTTAGAAAAGAGGTTTTGGATTACTATACCACGCTGCCCAGACGGGTTGGTATAGGATTTCTGTCCTGCGTAGTTTCTTTCCTTAGTCGCCTCTTACGATACCCATGGGATAAATAGCTGTGGTGACACCTTATATTCTTAATCCATCACCACATAGACATTAATTAGACATGCAACAATCACTATTTAGTAAGTTTTAAAATTTATTAAAAGAAGTGTAGTTTACAAACGAAATATTTGCAAATCAATTCGCGTGATAAACATTCGTTCGGAATTCAGTTGCGATCTACTCTAGATTTTAAACGCGAATAGATATGCAGTATCATTTTTATGTTATTGACGTGGTAAATTGTAATATGAGCAAATATACTGCAAACTCAGAGCGTCAAGTTGCGCGTTATGATGTCATTATATAAAATTTACACTATTTCGCTGTATTTGCATTAATGTTTTGTTTATAGTTAACACTTTATTATTTATTGTGTCAGCGAACTGTTTATTACAAGCACTAGACTAGCAAGGTTAAGTGATCTTTACTAAGTCATAAAGGATCCTCTTGAGAAAAGTTTAATCTGTACTAATTAGTAACTACCTATTGGAGACTTAAGTGTGCTACCTTTAATACCCCCTTCATCAGTTGAGGGGGTTCCCTCACTCATAAGAACAACCGTGTAGCACTCGGTAACAATCGATGATAGAATTATTTAAAGCCAGTTTTCTGGAAGCTGCTCTGTGGTGTCACTGTAGTCGAGCGGGCTATATATACGCACATAAAAAAAATCATGGCAAGGCAAAAATAATTGAGTGAACATATCGATATTAAAGCATTTCCCTAATAAACAAATATTTGCGTTTTATGACATCAACTATCTTTGTTATTGAGTTATGGCAACAACTTTTTGTATTCGTGGAATGATTTGAATCAGAATTTCTCAAGTACCATACCGTTTGAATAAAGAAATAAAAAAAAAAAGTTACCGCGACCACTGCAAGAGTTGCAATTTATTTTTAAAAACTCGATGTTAAATGTGTAAATTTTAGCAAATCATAAAGCAATGTTGTCAAATATGTTATAAATTAACAATAATGCCTGTTCTTCTATCATGTTTCAACTTATTTCCTTGTAGAAGTCACCTTGACCATTAAAAACTTTCAAGTTATTGGACAAAACAGCTTTAAATTTACGTATAATTAGGTTGATTTTTCAAATATTTAGAAAAAAGTATCTACTATTTCTAAAAAAAGCAATAATCGGCATAACAATAATATGAATAACAATATGGATGACCCAGCACCAGCGTCAACCCGAAATTCAGATGCATCAAGTTAAGATTATATAAGTTAACGAAATCTCTTCATTAACTAAGAAAGGAGCTGCTATCATAAGATAAGACCTATTTCGATTATATCAGTTTTTATACCAAACAAAATCTATCCATAATATAATCCATCCATTCGTTAAGGAACTGCCTCAAACAGACTCTTGAAACTTCAAAACACTCTACATGCATCAGGGGTTAAAAAATTACCACGAGCTAAACCATAGATCAAAGCTAGTTTTTAATAAAACCAGATGTAGATTTTTAACATCTTTAAGAATATAAACTTCGTAATCTATTTGTGGCGTCGAAGTAGGTATTCAAACAAAGAACTCAAAACCAATATGGCTGCGCGGCGCCAAAAAAATTGATACCAAACTATTCGTGCGTAAAAAAAACAAAGGCGTCTTACGATAAGATCATTATTTTGGCTGACAACGAAGACAAAAAATATGACGGAAATTAAGACTTAGGCCATATTAACTTTTGGAGTCAAAAAAACAATATCTGAAATTTGATCGAAATGATGTTAGAAATTCGATATTTGCTAACAATGTTTGAATGCTAACAGTTTGACATCGAAGAATATGAAAATTATCGAAAAAACTTATCGAAAAGGTCATAGAGAGTCGATTTTTGTAATTCTAATAGTTTATTGAAATAATACAAACCCGTTAAAAAAAATAACATTTTTCGTTTTTCAGCTTCAAACAATTATAATTTAATTAAGTTTCTAGTACTTAATAACTAAAACTAACAAAGCAAATATTTTAGTGACTCGTAAATATTTTTGCGTCATATTAACTTATTCAAATATAATTTATAATCAGTTATTGTCTTAAAATATTGTATTATAAATTAAATAACCTACAAAAACTATAATTAATGTTCAAACTTTAATCCTTTTCATTTGTGTTTGTATTAATGTTTAAATTCTATTACTATTCTATTACTATTACAAAAATAATATTTAATCAAGAGTAAGAAATCTAAACCACTATAAAAATATTAAATTATATACAACCTAAGCATATTTTGAAAATAAAAAACAAAACTCACAATATTGCGTAGTATTCTGTAGCAGAAGAAACACCAAAATTAGAACAGGCGTTACACTGAACGGCACAAACCGACCCTGTGACCAAGAAGTCGCCGAATGACTGAATTGACTGACTGATTTAAGCGGACTGAACAAACTCGCTGCTTGTAGCTTCGTGGGTCTTCACGCCTCGTTGATACATAGATAACTATTATGTACCACCATAGTTTAGTTTGTAATTTGCATAAAAAACCGCTCCTCTTACACACAAACGCAGAAAAACACGCTTGGATACATTTTATCGTAAGTTGACAGCGGGTATCAAAATGTAGGTATTTATTGTGTCGTGATTGTATGTACATGAGGTTTAATACCTATTTTTGTGGCTTAAGGGTTTTAACACACATTAGGCAAGTATATATGTGCATAATGTAGAGATAAAAATGATAATAAGTAGGTACTTGTATATTACTAAACAATCTGTCTCGCTTTATCTGTATGGTATTGGGGATTCGGGGGGGAAAATTACGAAATCTGTGTTCTATATCTACATAAATAAAATGTAAATTTTGTTTGTGTACGCTTCCAATACTCAAAAAGTTTTATATTTACTTATTAAGCTCGACAAAACAATACGATAAAAACTCTTGACACAATATAAACCTGCTTCAAAGACTGTCTGTGTGTATTTTTTGCATTGAGTTATAATGTAGTAACATTAGTTTAATGATTTTTTGTGTTACTTCTGTTCTCGCTGGTTGTCTCTCGTGTCTCGTTGGTCGCTGGCTGTTCTGTCGTGGAAGCTCTCCAGCCAGTCATCGTCGAGTGGGCAGGGCGGCAGCACGGGAGTCTTTCCTTCCGATTTACGCAGGTCCTTTCAGGGCATGGCTGCTTCGGGAAGTATCTGCGCTCGATAGCTAGAAGGAAATTGAATCCCATCTGTCACCACTGTGACTGCAGAGAGGACTCGGGTTAGCACACACTGACGGTATTAAGCCTAACAACACCTGATCCCTGATTTCGGGCACCGAGTGGCACTCTGTGTGGTTTTAGTCAGTTTGCTTCCGATACACCATCTCACCATAAACCCCAATAGGGTAACGCTCCGAGGGGGTTTTAACTCAATAAAAAAAGTTTATTTCAAGTTTTTCTTCTCTTAGGGTTGTTATACTGTGTAGTTTGGTCCCTTGGTCGCCTTTTATAGAACCCATGGTATGTATATGTTCTGTATTTTTAATCCGTTGTCAATGTGAAGACATATGGTCATAATTATTGTATAAATTTATAAGCCCCAAATGAAATATATTCAATTAGGAGTGTCTTTTAATTATCTTATTGTAATGTAACTAGGACACGCACATCGTATGATTGTACAAAATATTACAATTTATATCCGTATCGTTTTTTTTGATGGGATAAAACATACCTCCGAATCTCGTGCTCTTTAGGGATAGATATAAAAGAAAAGAGTATGTGGTATTGGCATTGTTTTATAAAACTAATGACTTTTTAACGAAGCATATAATGTATCATAGTAAAAGACACGACGAAAAAAAAGACTACACAAAAACGTAGTGTAGGGCGCTATAGTGGCAAGCCGCGAGGAAGTGACGTCCGCGTGTGCCGTACGTCGCCTAAATGGAGGGTTTATTCGCAGGTGGTGTCTGCGTTAGTGGGCAGGCGCTAGGGGGGATCTGGATGTCGTAATAAGAGCTGTTCTCAGATCCCTCCTATGTCAGGCGCAGAGTGGCACACCGTGTGGTTTTAGTCAGTTTGATTCCGACACACCACCCCGCCGTAAGCCCCGGTGGGGTGACGGCCCGAGGGAGTTTCCACACGTTAAAAAAAAAAAAGGTGGCTAGCAGCGGATAGATGCGGATTACCCAAGATCGCCATGATTGGCACTCCTTGGTGGAAACTTTCGTTCAGCAATGGACGGCTATATGTTGATTTGAAAAGACACACACACAGAGACTTTAAAAAGAGTTCTGTTTAATGTACTAAATTATAATCATATTTGGAGATGTATATATTTATTTAGTTGTGTATTACTTACAGAACAACAACGTTAGCAGACATCAACAAATCAAACTATCTGTTCAGCAATACAAAGTACCTATGGTTTGAATGAGGTATTACTAGAAAAATTTAAACTGATTTGGTAATAATAATAATTTACATTGAGTGTAGAAACGTGTTATAATTCACACACATGTAGACATATGATAATATTCTTATCAGAATAACACACACGTGTGTATGTACTTTAAATGCTTCTGGACTTCTATGCAAATATCATATGGAACAGTATTTATGTTTGTTAGTTAAATTTAATGTAGTTTTATTTTGTGGCGACTTCAATACATGAAAACAATCAAAAGATAAACTACACCGAATCCACCGAACTATGAAGTAACTAATAACCCTGTATTGTGATATAGAAATTCTTGCGATGTTTGGCACATACACAACATCTCAATATCAACAGTTGGGCTGCGGATCGTCACGCATGATCACCTCACCCGGTCGGAGGATCCTCCCTTTATGTTAAAGAGACATGACACCCGTTCCTCCATAATTTAAATATAATTTTTTTAACTATAGCAAATCAAGTATTTTATCTCTGGATCTGCTGCGGGGTTTTCGCGGTTAAGTGGTGACTGAGTAGAAAAAAAGTTGACTAATCTTGGCCAGGACAGTCTACGGATGAGTAACTATTTCTTAACATATTGAAATCAACCTATGTCCCCAAGAGCACCTTAAGCCGTCGGTCCTGGCAATCGTTACGGGTAGTTGTAGCTCACAAAAGCTCAACAGTCTTTCAACAAAATTTCGATAGCCTCCACGTAAAAAAATATGTTCAACCATGTCATACTCGACTTAAACCAGCTTCCAATCTGGATTGGAAAAAAGCCTCCGCGTTTGGCTTAGTTGATTTGTACTATTCAAAGTCGTACGAGACGTATAAATCATCAATTTTTTTAATGATACACTTCTGTATTTTTGGAAACAGCGTTTACTCACAGCAAATACTCGTTGCCTATTAAAAACAATAAGCCGTCAAAATTTTGGGCTGTCGCTGCGGCTGATCAAACAAGAGTAGTAGGCGAGGTATGGAGGTAAGCTATATAGAAATACCTAGCTTACTAAAGTGTGTTGAACAGATTAAAAATTACACAAACAAAAATAGTACTTACGAATCCGGGGCGGGGGGCAGATATTTTAAATTTTCCTTTCATATTCTTTTAAAACTCTTTAAAGCCATCTTTGTATTAAATTCATGATCTATTTAAACATTTTAAGAGCTATTTTATTTCTATAAACAGGAAGATCACATGTTTTCTCATATTGTAATTCCCTATAACATTTAATTGTCCTTACGTAATGGCTCCGATGGTTAATTAGAGAATACTACTATGTGGTCATAAATAACTATAAATAGAACAAATACTACACATATACTACACACAGACAATCAATAATTGTCAAGTTAAATTATTTTGACAAAAGGTAACCATGTACTGTACGAGTAGGTACTGTAAACTACACGAAGATTTGAATACCTCAGTGGCGTAGGGGCAGAATGCGATTAGTGAAGAGGTCTCGAGGTCGATTCATGGGTCGGACCAAATGTTTGTATGATTTGTATAATATTTAATTACTGCTAGTCCTCATTACCACGACTGTAATGTCCCGATGAATCACTCGCCTATTATCCACTAGAGAAAGTGAAACTGCTTGTTGATTTTTTTACTGCCAACTCTTAAATCGATGATCATGGCGTGCGACTCTGCAATGTGGGATATTCGTAGCAGCAAAGCGATATTCGTGCGGAACTGTGGACACGCAACGTCCGGAAAGCCAGTGGACGCAATGGTATTTCTGTGAAGGTTCTTAGGAACTATACAATAGAGTAGTCTCTTGTATTGACGCACCTATACCACCTATCATGTTCCTCAGGAATTTTAATATTGTTCCATAAACCGTGCCCTTTGATGCAGGGGTGACAGTTATCGTGGTAACTGTGTAAGCCGTATATTGTCATGATGACGTTCATGCCTTTTACGTCCCCAAGCGGGGTGTGAAGAAGCATCTCACAAGGCTGCCATGGTGTGCTTCACCATACTGCAGTCTGCATTTGCGATGAGTATGGTGATCACAACTCTTGGATTCTATTCATGCTTTCCATCAGGCAGAGTATAGTTACTTTGGCAGGCTCTTAATATAAAAAAAAAGAAAACTTGGAGAGAAGTGAATGTTTTACCCATTCTACCGAAAACCATCCCTCCCGTTCTCTGCAAGGAGCTCGAATGTGTCATCAATTAACAATTAATCCATAACACGATTGATAGGAACAGTTTTACACCGAACCGATCCATACGTGATCTTCTAGCGTAACCTTTGGTGAGAGACTACGGATAGGCTTGACGAGTCTTAGGTCATCAGCTTCGATATGGTCAAGCTCTCGATAGGGTCTGGCAACGTTCGTTTCTCTCCTAACTTTCATCATTCGGCTTGCCTCCCAAACTCTGCAACTTGGTTGCCGTGTTCCTGTACAAGTTATGCATTAAGGTCCCATGCGACGGTGCGGTCTTTAATTTTCAGCAGGTTACCTCAGAGTACCTGGTATCATCAGAGCTCTGTCCTGTCGCTCACACTGTTTCTTCTGCATATTATTGGTATGTTATCTCTTTACAGTATATATTGCTATACAGATGATAGCACAGTTAATGGACCATATTTTGGACACTAGAGCCAAATAAGTGGACTTTGAAGAAAAACGACAGAAGCTTGTCGCTGAACTCGACCTGGTTTTAGGTCGCATTTGTTAATGGGGTAGTGAGAATCTGGTCGAGTTCAACCCCAAGAAAACATAGATATATGCGGTCTCTACCAAAAAGTCTTCATTTCTTTTCACATTACTCAACTGCAACTGTAAGGTAAGGTTGGTATCCTGAATATGACTATTTGCCGAGATTTCAAGCCGTGAGATTATATTGTGAGTGTCACTAAGGTGGCCTCACAGAAGATAGGCTAAGTTGAATTAATTGAGACTCTCGCATGAGCAGCGCTAAGTACTGTTCTCATTTTCACGGTCGATTCGCACAGGATTTGCTGGACGCTCTTGATCGTTTGTAGTGGCATTATCGACATTTCCAATGCCGCTGGGTCTCTTGAGCCTCTGCATTTGCGAAGAGATGTTGCCGCTATTACAGACCTCTATTGCCTTTATCATGGAGTGTTCAGACGAGTTCTACCAGCCGGTCCAAGTTCTTCCTCCTCTGCAGGACAATACGTACTACCCTTGAAAGTTACCGTTTTAGAATGGTAGACATACGCTTTCAAACTAGACGGTTCGGCTCTTCCTTCCTGTGCAAATCAGTGAAAACCTGGAACTTACTACTAGTTCATGTGTTTCACTCCCACTATGATCCCAGGTCCTTTAAGCGGGATGTGAAAAAGCATCTTACTCGATTACCATAGTGTAAGTTACCATACTGCATTGTCGGCATCTTACTATAGTGACTACCACTCTTGGATTGTGTTCCTGCTTACTACTAGAGGTTATTAGGGCCTAAGTGAACAGTCACTTAGGCCCGTAGAAAATCAACACATTGTTTCGCATTGTTAAGTATTTTCTATGTGTAATATGTCAATTTAGCTGTTCCAGCACGAACTTTGCGTACTTTGAAGCCAAAAGACATTGTGTGTCAAATGTCCGAAACATTTATTTACTTCAGGTTTAAAAAACTGTGAGTACATACGAACTGTTGTATTTTGTTAAAAATGAAAAGATTTTTAATTTATAATATTATGTTTTTCTTGTACAATTACTGTTTTTCGAATGTAGGATATTAATAGACATCATATATCTTTGAATTAACTGATATTTCGATTGGCGCAGTTTGGGTGACTTCATTCGTATATATATACATACACAAATATGTTTACTTACGGAATAAGTCTATCAAATTATTAGTATTCTATCACATGAAAGCAGTGTCGATATTACATTGTAGCTTTTAGGTAAATATACCCCGCTGTAGCCGTCATCGTGGCGCCACAGTCTGCCATAAACGAAACCGCGCATGTCCGGAACTTTGAACGAGACACATTACATTAATAGTCAATAAAATCTACAATATACCTACAAACAATTTAATGAGTAACAGACAGACAGAAATGGAGGAAGAAAAAATTATGAGTTGAGTACAATACGTCAGAGAGCTTCAAAACAATTTTAGTATATTTTAATTTTGAAAACTGAAGTTTTACCCACAATATCTCACAAGAAAACTACATCTATTCAAGATAAAAGTAATCTATGTATATATGCAGAGTAATAGCTACTTCAATATCAAATTTTACGCATATTGTTCTAGCCGTTTGAACGTGAAAAAGACGGGAGGCGTTCATCTGATCCCAAACTAGGCAGAGCATGAGCTATAGTAACCTAACTGCTGATAAACATACTTATATATTTATTAATACGTATTATATTTTAACTACACTCCGAGAACAATTGTGTGCGCTTGTCACACAATTATTTATCTTATCTATCTTATCTATCTTATTTATCTTAGGGGGAATCGAACTACTCAGGAGGGGATCATCTGCAAGTCGTAGGCAGATGGCTCGAGGTACGTCATAATTCCAGAGGTATCCTTTCTAGGGTACACCTGGTTCCCTGATTTATTAGTACCTAAGACGGTGTGCGTTTTGCGTCGGCTCGAGTCCGACTTAATCACTAATAAAACGAAAAGGGCGAATCAAACTCTAGCTGAGTGAACAGAATCGCTATAGCCTCTAAACCAACAGACCCTAATAACATTAAACAGATAAATGACACAGTCTCCATCGATCAACTTTATTTTGGAATTCCAAATCATCATCCTGGAGTAACTGTACTTAAGATTAAATTAGTTTTTTTCTTCATTCAAACATTTTCACATAAAGATATAACATCTCGTATTTTCCCCGCAACATTTTCCTCCACGTTGATCTTTAAACCAGTTTTTGCAGTGTTGTTTGGGTTTTAACATTGTGCAAAGTTGATTGTAAACAATTATAAATAATTATGCTTTATCATTCAAAATCATTAATTGCATTCTTAGCATAAACTGGTTTGGCGAGGAACTCTATATATTCAAAACTTGCAAATCGTGAGTTTTATGCACATACATTATCATACATAATATTGGCCATACTCTGCCGCGCTCCTCTGTGGTACATTGTGGTTGTTAAAATACTCAGATAAAAACCACCTTAACGTATGTTGTCGTGTTTTATATTGTGTCCAAATTTGATCTTAATCGGTCTAGAAATGTTTGAGTTTCTGAAGCGTTCCTAAACCACTTTAATCTTTTCAGTATTTGTATAAATAAAAACATAGACAACTGGGCATATCCAAGTTAGGGACCATGGATGGTTGCTGCCATTCTCACTGGTTTCTGAGAATTAAAAAATCGTGATTGGTTTGGTGAATTCATATTTATAATGAATAGTTTATACACTGTACAGGAAGAGAACATTCTTTGCTATAGCACTTGTGAGAACGGTTTTATTACTCCACAAATCAACTATTTCGATTTGCAGTTTCTAAAACTCGAATAGCCTTGGTGATTGTTAACCTTTTATAGTAATTTAGCATTTGTAGAAGCAGATTAATACTAGTCTAGTTAGCACAGAAAAAACTGTTCTTTGGGGGATAGTTTTCAGATCTCTCTATTATAAGTAATTTGTAGGTCTAATTGTAATCAGTAAAACAAGTGGTATTGTTATGTCTTATTGTGGTAATTTGTATGCACGGATATGTATGTGTTATATGTATGCGTATTATACATTTATGTGTATTACACATGCATGTGTTTATGTACGTACATTTGTTTATTTATAGTCAAACTAGTCTATTGTATATTATACTGAATCCTCTGTCAATTACTTCTTATCTTTAAGTGCACCTACCTCTTCTTTTCTCTGCATCACCCAATGCTTAACTGGCAGCAAATGTCTTAGGCATTAAGTCCGCTGTTGCATGTATTTGTGCATAAAGTTGCTAATAAATAAATATTACAGCGAATCGTTTTTTTTTCATATTTTGAATCAAAGGTACGTGAAAAAGTATATGAAATATTTTGTGATAATAAGTTGGGTTGTTAACACGTGAAATAGTAATACACGTACATTTACATTAAAAGCAATATTTGTTGGGATCGTGGCAGTGACATCATCGAGGAAATAGGGTCGCGTTGTAGGTGACGGAACCACACCCAAATTGGGCGCCACCACTACTTACTACAAATTAAAAAAGAAAAGTAAAGGTTTGCAAAAGGTGGATTATAATATATTTTGTAGAAATTGCAGAATAGGTGCGTAAACAATGATGAATAAACTTCAAAAATGTGTAAAAAGTAAGGGATCGGACTTGTGTCTATCTTAAATTATCGTTGTTTCGAACTCTACTTAGAACTGCGGTTGATATTAACCTACACAAAACAGGAGTTAGAATATTTTTTTAACAGTTTTTGCCCGTAACTCTACCCGCATGTAGGTTGGTTATCTGTGAGACTTTCCATTGGTGACTGAATTTATGAGATGGCTTCACTGATAAAGTGTCGCAGATAAAATAATAAACTAATTGAGGGACTTAAAAAGAATTCAATATTAAAGAAGTAGCAAAAGTATGTCTGATAGGCAGTGAGATGTTGTTTGTAATGATTTTTTTATCTCTATGCTCTCTTTTTATCTAATCGTAACTTAAGTTAAATAAATGATGAAAATGAACGGTCATTTATCTTTAATAATGTCACTGAGAATCGTCAGGTTAAGCCAAAAATTTTAAACATTAAACCTTCCAAATACTGAAAAGACCTCGGAATTGCAGAATTATTCAAAATGTTTTGTTCGAAAACAAATGCATTTCTTTAAATTTAAACGATTATTCATTTTCTGTCATAATACGTAAACGAATAAGGTCAAATTTTATTTGAAAATAAACTACTAATTTAAATGTCTGAATCAGTAATTAAAGAAACTGTGATTTAATTCCTTTGAACTGAGATAAGTTTACGGACAGTCTAAAATATAGCTTAGTATTCAATATAGAAAGCACAAAACAAACTCTTAAGGTCACCGAGTAAGGATGATTTTTAATCGGACTATTTGATCGTTATTTGTCTGACGACTGCGATTATTCCGTCAGGAAATAGTCTTATGGTAGTTATTCACTGAACCTTTTCCTAAATATGTTTAAGGGACGAATTTTAAGTTGCGTAGAATTTACGTCGTGTCGCTCTTGACAGAGTGGTCATGGCTTCATTGAGATGTCCACGTTTATGGTAAAGGCAGACAAAGTTCTTCGCACAATTTTTCACTATGTTACCCCGGCTGGCTGGCGACTGTTACACAGTCAAACACTTACGTCTACTTAATGCGGATTTCACCTGGTCGGTCCAGCTTATGAGTGCTATACCGCGAAATCTGGTCCCTTCCACTTTTCCTCTACCAGATATATAGAGTTAAATAACTTGTCAACAGCAACAGTATCCGAGGATATTCGATGACTTTTAATAGACTGTATCTGTGACGCAGAGGCAGCGAATGCGACTGCTGTGTTCGAGGTCTCGGGTTCGATTCCTGAATGTTCAAATGTTTGTATGATTTACAAATATTTGTTTCAGAGTTTGGGTGTTTTCTATGTATAATATATCTGTATTTATAAAAAACAGAAAGTATATAAATACTCTATCAGTCAGTCTAGTTACTATAGTACAAGTTTTGCTTAGTTTGAAACTAGCTGGTGCTGTGTGTCAAATTTCCGAAAATATTTATTTTCATTTATTTATTTATTAAGAATACGGGAGCTACGTTTCTGTACAAATGGGCAACACATGAGAGTCATACACAGATCTGACTTCACAAGAAAATGTTGTACTTTGAAACTTATGTTGATCACTATTGGTGATATTTTCCTTTAACAGTTTCAGTGTTTTTAGTACTGAACATACTCAATCTAAAACATTGAAATCTAATTTTAACCATCTAATAACAATTTACTTACCTTACAATGTTTTGCAAAATCCTATTGTTCGCCGAATAAATATGTTGATGAATCAGTACGCTTGAAAGGGATACCCAACGAACTGATCTAACATGCGTTTCTTATGCTGCAGGCGAGCAAGGTAAGTGATCATCGCCATCCATAGACACCTAAACATGAGACATGCAATGCAATGGTATTGTAGTCCTTTGAGTAGATGATAGCTTCTATGGTCGTCACTAAACAAAAATATAGTAACTAAATATTAAAAATAATAAATTATCGTCAAAATTATACTCCTATCAATTATATAGATGTTATATATACATATAATAAAATAACAAGAGATCAGTGTCTGTACATTAAAGATATTGAAAAAAGTTACAAGGCGTCTTTGTTAAAGTATCAGAACTCAAAACAACAATTTTTAAAATTTTTATTTGTCTGTGTTTTTGTTAGCTCTTATCTTGGAAGTGGCTGAACCGATTTGGATGTGGTTTCCTCTTGTGTATTAAGATAAATTCCACTTAAAATTGAATGTTTGTTTTATTTCAATCGGTTGCCAAATGAAAAAGTTATATCGGTTTAAAGAATCACCGTAAAAACAGACATGTACGCTGGTATAGCTACAGGTAGAGCGGTGATAAAACTATGATAAATGTATCACAAAACAATTAATATCGACGTTAATTTTAATTAGCTATAGGTTTGCTTACGCGTGTCATCACCATAAATACACCACAACTAATGATATTATTTATCTGTGGTTTTCTGCGTCATGGAAAACATATTTTCGCAAATGATTCTTACGTGATGCAATCTTTATGCACTAACCTTCCAAATAGTAACAATATTAATATTTACTGCTATGTATAATGATACTATTATTATTATAGTTATAACTGCCCCTACAGAATTATTTCTATCATAAGTTGCCTGTCGCACTACAATAAAGAACATTAATTAACACCAAAACAAATAATATGCAAACAGATCTTGGAGCAACCTAATGCACTTGAAGGCATACTAAAGACAATTTTAACGCGTCATTTTTTGTTTTCATAAACGTTAAATATTTGACAACTAGGTTCAGGTATTTATATTTATTCTATAGTTCGTATGGGAAAAGATAAGTTAATTAGTACTACGCTTGCGTTTTTCCCCCACAGGAACGTTCCTTGGTCGTTATGTAAATATGAACAAAACATTTGCACCTAGTAACACATTTGTTGATTCATATTTATTTATGTAGATAAGTTTTTATAAGTTCTTGACAAGCCTAGTAACTAAAGTAGGCAGAGCTTGTACTATGAAAACGGATAAACAAATTTATTGAACAATTTCCTGGAGTATACTACTCTCATCAACAACCTTTAACAGTCCACAAGTAGACATAGGCCTCTCCTTAGCAAGGTGGTTTTGGCTTATTATACTACGCTGGCTAGACGGGTTCGTATTAGGTTTGATTCAAGTTTGACTCTATATCTCTATATTAAGAGCCTGCCAAAGTGACTCTACTCAGCCTGATGGAAAGCATGAATAGAATCCAAGAGTGGTAGTCACCATACTCATTGCAAATGCAGACAATGCAGTATAGTGACCCACACTATGGCGGCCTTGTAAGATGCTTTTTCATACCCAGTTTGGGGACGTAAAAGGCATGACAGTCATCGTGACAGTGTAAGGTTTACATAGTTACCACGACAACTGTCACCCCAGCATCAATAAGCCTCCGGTCTCACACTCACCAACGAAACACTACAACACGGATTCTGGCGCTTTAGGTTGATCTTCTGTGGAAGGGTAGTACTGCCCCGGTCGAGCCGGCCCGCTCGTGCAGAAATCAGCGTGGCTCTACTACCTAGCCTTCTCCTTGCAGTGATATTGTCTTGCTTATTGCGTTCCCTTAGTCTCGCTTTTTACAACACCCATTGGAGGAATAAGGGTGGTGATAGTCTGTATTCTTAATCCATCACCATACGAAAACTACTCTGTTTTATACTATGTTTATGATGAAAATGCTTAGAGTAAGTTGTTCCAATTACTTGATAGATGATGACTTTTACAACTTTTTTACTTAGAACATTTAAGCACTGATAGCGTATATAATGGATTTGATCCAGGCATTACCAGATTAAAACTCGGAAGCGACAGCCACGTTTTCATCATTTGATAAGTATACACGTGTGATATCATTACTAGTAACATTTTGTCGCAGTTGAACAATTTGAACCTTAAAACCTGGTGCGAGAATCGCTTTTTATTAATTAAGGAATATATGCAAACCATGACATGTTCTTGGGTTATCATTACTATTCTAGTATATGAAAATTATAAACAATAATCTGTTTTAAGTATTCTGTTAGTTATTTTTGTTTACCTTATTTTAATTTAATATCAAATTCAAATCAACCTGTCGCCGTTCACTGTCGAACGAAGGTCTCCTCCAAGGAACGTCAATAATTTTGGTCTAGGGCAACACGCATCCATTCACTGCCAACAACTTTCTTCAAGTCGTCGGTTCATCATGCCACAGGGTGTCCTATACTACGTTTGCCTAATCGTGGTCTCCTCTCTAGCATATTTCGCCTCCAGCAACCTTTGGTTTGTCCGGAGGCATGACCGATGCACTTCCACTTCAGCGTACTGATTCTCCATGCGATATTAGTTCAGTGTCAGTTCTCTGTCGAATAATTTCGTTACGAATTTTACTGGACAGAAAAATCGCACGCTTCATCGCACACTGAGCTAGTTGAAACTTATGGACCAGTCTAATGACAACTGTTTAAGTCTTGTCTCCGTATGTCACTACGGTTAAGACCCGCTGGTTAATTATCTTGGTCTTTAATAGCTATTATTCTTTATTTTTCTCCTCAAGTTCAAAATAGAAACTCGAAGTCGCT
This sequence comes from Hypercompe scribonia, assembly GCA_949316085.1. Taxonomy (NCBI): domain Eukaryota; kingdom Metazoa; phylum Arthropoda; class Insecta; order Lepidoptera; family Erebidae; genus Hypercompe; species Hypercompe scribonia. The sequence continues at coordinate 18,131,431 of OX438981.1, read as the reverse complement.
CAACGAGCTATGGAAAGGGCTATGCCCGGTATTTCCACCAAGAATACTAAGGTTACCGACATAGCTCTTCAAATAAGCAAGTTGCAGTGACAATGAGCAGGCCACATCGCTCGTAGAACCGACAACCGTTGGGGAAGAAAGGTTCTCGAGTGGCGACCACGTACCGGAAGACGAAGCGAAGACTAGATGGATCGACGACATAGTCCGAATCGCGGGGAGTCGATGGATGCAGTTGGCGTCCAGTCGTACAGCTTGGCGTACCAGTGATGATGATGATGATTCTTTATTCTTTCTTGCTATCGGCGATTCGAGGATGTGATGTAGCTTCTCGTAAGCTGCTGAGCCCAGTTGAATCCCTCCATGGGTCTCACGATCGAAGTTGTACCGGCCAAGGGTCAAGCGAGATGTATTCTTGCAGAACCTCTGTCTTCTCAATTATTTACCTTAGAGTATATATATGGGTCACGGTACTCCATACCCTTTAAAACCGAGCCTGCTCCACGGGTTGGAGGCCATCCAATTGTTGTGCAAGACAATTCAAAATAACCTTCGAAAACAATTTGTACACATGGTTCAGAAGTGAAATTTGGCAGTAGTTCTTTAGTAGACTTTGGTGTGCTTTGTTAAGTAATAGCATCACTACGATCCCGCTCCATCTTCCCGGTGTAGTGCCAGTATGAACTACAGAAGTTAATAGTTTTGAGAGCTCTACTTATTTATATTGCCACCGGTTTTCAGGAAACCTGTTGTAATTTAAACTTCAGCCGGAAGTTTGTTGTTGTTGCTCATCATTTATTCTATGTCTGGGCATAATTTATCTTTAGAGTGGGCTACGAATTAGTTAATATTTGAAAAATCGTAAAAATAAACCATTCGATGTATCATAAATACTGTTTATTTACGAGGAAGCTAGTTAGTTGAAATTTATTTTTAAAAAATTATTTCGTCTTGATGACCACTGTTCCGACATTTGTACTCTTCTAAGCGAGCACCGAACTTTTCGGATACGAGTACTCGTCGGCAAAGAGACGACGATATCGCCGACATCTCTTCGCACATTTTTTTCTCTTAGTTTACGTAGTACGTATTGATGTAGACACGATTCTTCAAATAACCCCCATAAAAAGAAGTTTGCTGGGATTAGATCTGGACATCTGGGTGGCCATGAAATTTCGCCTCGTCTGGAAATCAGATTTTCCGGATACATGTCTTTGACCACCGGCAGGGTCTCATTGGACGTGTGGCAAGCGGCTCCATATTATTGAAATCATGTGTTACGATTGTAACCAGCAAATTTCAGTAGCATCGATCCCAAGACTCCCGTAACATATTTGCGCGGGATGTTAGATTCAAATGTTAACGAATTCTTGGCCCACTCTATATAATATGGATGTATTTATAAATATTTAAGTATGTTTGTTAGTTCTTTGGTTACCATAATGCAAGCTCTACCTAGTTGACCGTCAGGCTGACAAACTGCCGTTTGACTTACACACGTGTGATATGTGAGAATGTGATGTGAGGATACAATTATTATTACCTCTTCCCTTAATAATTCTATAACATTCCAACCTCTTGACATTTTCATGGCGTCTAATTTTAACTGCCCCATAATGTAAACCTTGGTCGGCCCCTAATGTGGATTCTGTGTTTTGTCTCTTTCTTACACATGTACGATTCGTGACTTTACGACCGGTCTCATTTGTTTCTTTACTAGGATTTGACGATTTGATCTTTTGTGTTTTTTCCGTTCATACATCTCACACACAGCCATCTGACCTTAAGCTAGACAAAGCCAAACTACTAATAAAAATACTAATATATTTTTTCATCACATCAACATTTTAATAATAGTCCACTGCTGGATATAGCTCTCTCCTTAGAAAGGAGATTTTGGCCTTTGATTTTGGCCTATGTCCTGGGCAGTTTTACAATACTTACGGGACGAGTAGAGGTGGTCATACCCTGTATTCTTAGCCCGTAATCACACCATATTCATATATATTATAGAAAACTTACTCTGAGTGAAATAAGGAACACTCATTTTCATCAGTGTTATTACACAATAAATTGTCCTAGGTGGGAAAGCACGGTTAGCAGATAGTGTCACTAGACCCACACACCCTTAATTTGTTATAATTATTATATATAAGACATATTTTAGATACGAATATGAATAAGTTGTTAGAACAGATTTAAATCAATTATTTATTTAATCTGTGACGTCAATTTAATTAGTTCAGAAATGCCGTAAATGTATTGATTAACTAGTTTGGTGTATGAGTATTTTTAGCTCGTTAGTTGACGACTGAAGTAATTTTATTACCTTTAATTATATCTTCTGGTGTGACACAAGAAACCTGAGCAGTCATTATGACGTTAGGAACTAGAATTTGAACCTACAGGTTTAAATTTCACATGGGACAATACTTTGTTTGATCTTCAAATTAATATTCTGAATCTAAATGTTCTTTGTATCCTTGTCAGGATACAACAGGATGTATTTCTTTGTCTGTTTAATATGATATTGTCTTTAAAAAATCTATATTACATTGAAAATTCAGCAATGGTTTTAAACAACCTCGCAGCCTCTTGAGTTCGACTCCTGGGTAAGACGTCTGAATGATCTGCAAATATTTGTTTTGGAGCTTGGGTGTATTTTATGTATAATATGTATGAACTTACAATAATAAAAGTATACATGTATTTATATCCATTGTCTAGTACTCATAGTACAATGTCCGTATAGTTTGGGACTAGATAGCGTTGTGTGAATATGGTAGAATATTATTAACGCACACCAGTAAAGGAATGTTAAGTTTCCTTATTGCGTATTTGTTTATTTAACTTTGAACAAAAACGAGTCAATTTTGATTTTATATTTTAAATGAATTGCAACATTTACTTTGAAGTGACTTTGTAGTCAATCTATGTCACAATAGTGATTATTACCTACGTACGACAGTCTATATTCCTATTAGAATGGCTGAAAAAAGTTAATCACCGTAGATGATGACGTCATTGTGTTTTGCTGTGTCTACACATATAGATAGATGGATATAATTCTTTATTTATAGTTCGTATAACAGAATTACAAGTGAGTCCATAAAATATTAGATACGCGTATATCTATAGGGGAGACTCCGAGCCGATTTCCAGCCACAGACCAGCCAAATAAGCAGGAGTTTTTACAATGCACAGACACAGGTGCACTCTCTGTTCCTTCTCTCTCTCTCAACCCGATGGGACCGCTATCTGACACGATCGGGGAGAGATCAAGCGGAGGACCGACGGTTAACCGTGCTCTTGGAGGCACGGGGGTTTAAGACACCAATTTCCAAACTGTGAGTTGTTATTATATAAGTATTTCTGAAATCAAAAAACTCAATAAATCTTTTTGGTTCGACCTGAGAATCGAACCAGAGACCTCCTGATCGCGTGCGCTAACCGCTAGATCAACGAGGCAGTCAGTAGTAGAGCAGTTAGATATAGAGTGTATGGTGCAGGATGAATAAAATCTTCAAAAAAAAATATACTTCCATCACATAGACCGCCAATGTGCTCCTAACCTCTAAAATGATAATCAAATGTAAGCAAATAATACCCTGTCCTGTGCTACATTGTAGACTAAGAATATGAAATATCATCATCTCTATTCATCCCGTGGGTGCCATAAAAGCCGACTAAGGGAACGCTGCAAAAACGCTGAAAGAAAATTTGTGTCTAATCTTCTGGCAACGGGACATAGTAAGCCAAAACCTCCTTTCTAAGAATTATTACTGTTGAAGATGAAACAGGCACTTTTACACTCTTTTTTGTAATTGCACAACAGAGAACTCAGAATTTTCTCATCCTCATCATCAGGCTTGAGAAGAAGCAACCAGACAAACCGATGGTCACTGGAGTCGAAATGTGTTAGAGTGGAGACCACGATGAGGCAAATGTGTAGTAGGGCACCCAGCGGCAGGATGGACCTACAACTCGAAAAAGATGGCTGGCAGCGGATGGATGTGAATTACCAGAGATCAGGATAGTTGGCGCTCTTTTGGGGAGACCTTCGTTCTGCAATGGACGGCAATAGGTTGGTTTGATGAACCTGATAAACTCGAAGATCTCAGTCTAATTTTACTGAAACTGTGACACTCACATCCATTTTAGGCGTCCAGTATAGTCTAAAAACTTCAAATAAGTCTGAAAGAATCATTTCAATTTTAGATTCACGAGCTTCGAAATCCATATATCAATATACACGTCTAACAAATGCAGATAAACAACTGAAGGGATTTTAATCATTCAAAACACTTGACCTTCCATGCTGTGAAAAAATAAAACATCTGCTGTACAAGATATTATTTCTTAATTTAGCCTCATGGATGGATCAGTGACTCTAAAATAGACAATAGTATTTATTAGCAACGAATTGTTCAAATGTGTACTTATCCGCGGATACGACCGTGAATACTGCAAACGGATGGCGTGGGTGGCTGTCACCTCAGCACTTCCTATAGCGCTGAGTGTGATGCAGAACTTGTTTCTCTGAATCTGAGTACTGTACGAGAGTATATTCGTCTCATAAATGTGCGTAAAGCCTCCCGAGTCACAGGACATACATATTTATTGTTCGAGAGTTGTCTTTTTACAGAAGAAAAATCGGAAGAGATAATGGACCTCATTTGATTTTAAACGTCACTGTAGGCAAACATTGATATTTAGAATAAAACAAGACATATATTTTAACTAGTATATCGTTATTTTAATACACATTGATACACAAATCGCAAAGATTTGTACATTTGAGATTGTAACAAAAATCAAATAGATTTTATCGATACTGGTAACTAACATATGCAAATCAATAAGTTTGTAAAGAAATAATAACGTAATTGATCCTTAACATTATCATCAAAAATGTTCATTCCACATCCAATATCTGTGAATACGGATATCCGGTACATTACTAATATTTATACAAAATATGCAAAGTTGAAGGTCATGGGAGTTCACTGTCATTAATTATGACATAACCTTGACTAGGGCTGCAATAATTAAGCGAATTAAAATGAATTAGTTCACAAGTCCATGGCATGACAAATTTCACCTTATTAACAATAATTATCGTACTTATGAATGAAATTCCCTATGGGTTGATAGAATATTTTATATTCTTTATGTTTTACAAGGGTAAACAGGCAGACTAAAGGCAAATGTATTGCCACAGTTTCAATAGATTTCTGGTAAACAAATTTTTGATCCTGGCTGTCAGACCGTGGTACATGGTTTAGGCAACCAATATTAGCCGAATCATGACTGTTGTAATTAATTCTGTAGTAGTACAGGTATTGTAAATCAACATACAATTTCGAACTGTATGTTTTATAAAATTTGTATAAGGAAAGGCATAAAGAAAGCTTTTTGAAGTTGACTGTTGTTATTAGAGACGCCATGAATAGTGATTTGGCCGAATAATAAATATTTGGTAAGCCTTTTGGACGAAGTGCCAAATATTTAGCAACACTTAGTACCATTTGCGGGTAGTAGATTAAAACCTATAGTAAATAATAGTTTTAAAAAACTAAAAAAACACGCTTTTATTGCTAATCGAACTAAAAACTAGAAAATAACCTTTAATGACAAAGAGTAATATATAATATTATAGTAGTAGAAGATCGAACAATCAATCATAGTGAATCGCCTCAAAATAAAATTATAATAAAATTTAAGTTATTAACAGAAGAATTCAATTCAGAGTAAAAAGCGTGGGGTGCTCGATATTTCAAATATTACAATCATTCTATTGGCAACTATCTTTCAGAGGATAGTTATGAATCGCAGTAAAATGCATTACACCACATTGATTCATTTAAGCCCTTGTTCAGATAAGCGTTGGGAATAACCGTAACAAATTAAAATAATCAGTATATTACTCATTTGTGTAGGTTCAACAGTATTATAGTTCAGTACAAACCAAATTTCTGACTAGGTGCTATCAAGTTATATGCTAATTCTTAATACTCCTGGTAATATTTCCTGGACTGTAATACCTAGTTAGATAGCTGACAAAAATACACGTTTTCCCTACATTTTTGGAACTTAGCTGTAACATATTCTATAGGTTTTTGCTATTTAAACCAATATTGTTTACCTAATTTTTAAAGTTAACTACAATTTTTGGATTAGAAATAATAGAATCAGCTTCAAATTAAAAAGAAACATGAAAAGAGCAAAATTTTTGCCATTTTTGTTATGTTTGTAAAGAAGAACGGTTATGTTTGTGATATAATATTTCTCTAGTGAAATCTATTAGTAACAATAGTTACTAGGACTCCTTGAAGTATTTAGATCGACTTACCTACTGGTGGTCACCTCAGCACTTCCTATAGCGCTGAGTATGATGCAGAAGTTGTTGCTCTGCATCTGAGTACTGTACGAGAGTATGTTCATTTCATAAATATGTGTAAAGCCTCCCAAGACACAGGACATATTTCTTGTTCGAGAGTCGTCTTTTTACTGAAAAAAATCGCGAGAGATAATGGACCTCATTTGATTTTAAACGTCACTGTAGGCAAACATTGATATTTAGAAAAAAACGAAACATATATTTTAAGTAGCACTATTGATAGTAACAAAAATCAAAGAAATAACGGTCATGTTTGTGATATAATATTTGTCTAGTGAAATCTATTAGTAATAATAGTTACTAGGACTCCTTGAAGTATTTAGATCGACTTACCAGTAATTCTAGTAACATATATAACTTGCCATTGATGTCTACCAATGGTAGACAGTAGTATTTATAAGTATTTACATTTTAATTTTACTTTATTATTTGCAAGTAAGATAGTCGTTGTTAAAATGAATCAAGTCAAATGCTTTTATTACATCAACGAAGTCGTTAGACTGAGAACTCGCGAGACTGTGACGTAGTTTATAAAAAATATGCGGACATGCTGACATTCTTAGACGTAGTAAAGCTGTTATAACTGCATTTGCATATTAAGTGGGTGTTATTTGAATGGCAGTAATTTATAAGTTACTCTACGTATGTTTTGTTCACTCATCTAAATTTATTCTCTTGATGAAGTCAAAGAAGAGGGGACCTAGAATGGTACCTTGTGGAACACTTGTAACTCTCTTAATATTAAATTCATTACAATCTTCTGACAATCCTATGGGGATAACTGCACCTAGTAACTCTCTTTAGTTTATAAATATGAATTTAAATACACTCTTAGTGTATTGACCTGGAGCAGGACTATACACCATAAATAATAAGCATAGGTTAACGAAGCATTTCGTTGGTCTAGCGGTTAGTGTATACGACTGCCAATCAAGAGATCTCAGGTTCCGTTCCTGGGACCAGACCAAAAAGTTTTATTGAATTTTTCTGGTTACAGAACTTGATAATAGCCCCGAGTTCGGAATTTAGGGTTTTAAGCCCCCGTGCTTCAGAGAGCACGTAGAGTCATCGAACCTGCATCTTACCTCTTCCCGATCGTGCCGGATAGCCGTTCCATCAGATTGTGAGAGTAAGGAAACAGAGAGTGCACATGAGTATGCGTACACACTTGTATACTATGATCTCTCCCAGATAGTTTGCTGGTTTCTGTTGAGACTAGCCGCCGTGGACGAAATCGGCTAAGAGCACATCATCATAAATACACATCACATCACATCAACAGCACATCAAACGTCTACTGCTGGATATAGGCCTCTCCTCAGAAAAAAGATTTTGATCTACTATATCACTATAAGAATAGAGTTTGCTTCAACTTCTCTTTGCAGCGATGTTGCCCTGCGTAGTTTGCTCCTTTACTCGCCACTGGGGATGGAATGAATAGGAATGGTGACACTCCATACTCTTAATCCTTCAGCATACGAATGGACACGTCATAGGTACATACAAATGTAATAACAACAAATATACTCACAAATTTTGCCTATGGCATTTGCACGCTTCAATGTCGATTTTGTCAACCAATTGTTTCGGATCATATTCTACTCCAGATTATAATGTATCTACAATAATTCAATTCATTTCATTGTGTATTCAATTTTGTTCATTCGTTGTACCAAAAATTTATAATGCAATCCAAACTTCCTCATTTATAATATTAGTAGAAGTTAATACATAATTACTACATAAAAAATGTGTTCGTATGTGGTCATATTTAAGGAGAATGTAGGTTATTCGTGAATGAGGTGAGGTTAATTTAAAGATAAAAACATAATTTTAAACCAAAAAATTAGATTTAAATATGACATCATGGGTGCAAAAGTTCTGCGTCAGTTGATTTAAAATTTTATTAAGTATACCAATTGCTATCTCTGTTAAGATTTCAATTTGCCAAGTAATACAAATGATAAAATAAAATTATTGTTCGGACATATATACAAACATATTCTGACTGTACGTTTTTGACCATGGCGACGTTATTTATCGTGTCAACAGCTTTTAACAGTCCACCGCTGGACATAGACCTCTCCTTAGAAGTACGGTTTTGGCCTACTATACCACGCTGGCCGAACGGGTTGGTATAGAGTTTATATTAAGATTTTCTTCTCCTTGCAATGATCTTGCCCTGCGTAATTTGCTCCTTGAGTCGCCTCTTTTGACACCTACAGGTTCAACACACGGAATCCATCAACACACGGAAGATCTTGACCATAATGAAGACTAGTTTCAAAGACTAGACAGCTTTCAGAACCTCTGGATAAGATTCATTTTCAGCAATTATTGTCATGTTTCTGAATTTATTACAAAACTCAAGTATCTGACCGTTCGACTGGCTCACATCCTATTTTTTCTAAATAATATCTTATTTGAACCTACAACTCTTACTTATTTTTTTAAAGAAACTCTTCGCAATTACCAATAAATGACACTTGAGACCATCAGCAAACCTTACTTTAGAAATTCCAATACATTCTACAATTTCTACCGATACATTTTTCCCAGTACAGGCATCACGCCTGTGGAATTCGTAACTGGAAAATACAAGGCAGTCAGTCAGTTAAGGTAAGTACTATATCGACAAACAAGTTATTAGTTATTAAAGGAAATACTTATGTTGTAAATGTTAGTAATTGAGGAAAATTAGATTTATTTGCTGTTTTATGTTAATGGCTTATATTACTTTTATATTTTATTAATTTGATTTAAAAATCATGTTTCATAAAATCGCTAATAAGCAATTATTTGGTTGTTCTTCACCGAGTGAGTGCAGTTATAGGTGGACCACTCTCCTCGAATTCCGAGTGGAGTACATGAGCATGTAAAGGTCGTCAATACATTTGTATACTAGACTGCACGGTTAGCCTAGTGGTTTACGCGGTCGCCACGCCGCTCTCTACTGACCTGAGTGTTGTGGGTTCAAATCCCACATGGGACAACACTTTGTGTGATCCATAAATTGTTGTTCTGAGTCTGGGTGTCCTTTGTGTCCGTTTCTTGTATGTTTGTAAAGATCCCCGCGACACAGGATTTAATCCTAGTGCGGGCGTTGCCTTTTTAAAAAAAAATAAAAAATACCTTGAGTTTAAGATTTTTTTAATTATTTTTTTTATTTTTAGAGCTTGCCAAAGTGACTCTACTCTGCCTAATGAAAGTATGAATAGAATCTAACAATTGTGGTCATCATACTCATTGCGAATGCAGACAATGCAGTATGGTAATCCATGCTATGGCGGCCTAATAAAATGCTTTTTCACGCCTCGCTTGGGGACGGGGAGAAGGCATGACAGTTATCGTGGCATTGTACTTACTGCACACACCACGACAGCTGTCACCCCTACATCAATGGCCCTCCGATCTCGCACTCACCAAACACGGCAGCACGCATGCGATCGCTTTAAATTGATCTTCTGTGGTAGGCTAGTACCGTCCCGATCGAGCCGGCCCGTTCGTGCTGAAATCAGCGTGGCTCTACTACCTAATGGTGTCCGCGATCCATGGGCAACGATAGTCACTTACCATAAGGTAATAAAAATTGGCTGTTTCTAGCCCCTTAAAGTTAAATCTTTTTTATAAGCAAGATTGGTTGTCGCTCTAGACGTCGGATGATAATGGATGTCAAATGCTTTTTTACAGAGAAACTTAACAAATCTACTAAAATTAGATACTATTAACTTCAAATCATAATTCGATAGTCTACGAATTAGGGTGTATACGAGTACTTCAAGGGAGAGGCTTATGTCCAGCCGTGGACTTGTTAAAGCTGGTGATGTGATGTAATGTGAGTGTAGCTAATTTGTATGAGTATTCATTCTTTGACATCTGTTATCTCATGCGTCGCGATATTAATGTTTCTACCAATGATAATTATGTTAAAGGTCATGAACGCATTGAATGCCAGTCACGGATTAGATAATGTAATCAGTATAGCCGCTGACTACCTAATGACGATAGTTTGAAAACAAAGGCTTGAGACGACACACGGAGCAACTTGTAATGTTAGATGGTAAGATTTGTAGCCACATTTTTAATAGACAACATTCGGGCTGATTGATTTAAAAAGTCTAAACTAAACGGTTTGACAGCTCTTTTTTGGTGAGAGTCTCCAAGACTTGGAACGACCTGCCTGGGTCTATTTTTCCTGATGACATGAACTCTGGAGCCTTTAAGAGTAGAGTGAACAGGTATCTTTTGGATGGGCGTGTACCACCTTCGTCTTCATCTGCACTTTCCATCAGGTGAGATAGAGGACAAACGCCTATTCCATTACAGACGTAAAAAAAAGAAAAAATAAGTCTAGTCTTAGTACTAAAAATCTGCATATATATAGAAATACCCGCTTATATGACTTTACATAACTACAGGATGCACTCTATTATTAAAATGGTTTATTTTTCTATTTTCGAATTGTGCGAGAAATCCTTGACGTAATATAACGAAGGTGAAGTTTTTGAATTCAATAATTTGTTTGCAAAATACTAAGCATTAACGAGTTACTGTTTTGTAGAGTCATATCCTCCATGTCCCTTGTAAAAGTGTTTTGACTTTCACAGTAGGTATCGCCGGAAAATATCTTAATCTTTTTTTTAAGAGCCTTCCAGAGAGTCTTTATTCTACTCGAATCGAAGAGTTGTGGTCACCATACTCATTGCGAATGTACACCACAGTGATGGTGACCAGCACTATGGCAGCCCATGACATGCTTTTTCGCGCCGCGCTTGGGGACACAAAAGGCATGACAGTAATTGTGGCAGTGTAGGGCTCACACTCTTACCAACATAACTCTCATCCTTGCATCAATGGGCCTCCGGTCTCGCAATTCACCAACCAAACACGAACATTTCAAGTACGTCTTTTGAGGGATATTTAAATAATAAATAAAAATAAATATTTCGGACATTTGACACACAAGGTCATCTAGTTTCAAACTAAGCAGAGCTTGTACTATGATAACTAGACTGACTGATAGAATACTTATATACTTTTTTGTAAATACATACACATCATACATTGAAAACACCCAAACTTCGAAACAAATATTTGCAGATCACACAAACATTTCGCCGCCGCCTTCTTAATAACTGCATTCGATTTGTTTATAATCTCCGTAAATATGACCATGTATCCTCTTTCCGTTCGCAACTCAATTGGCTACCAATTCGTCTACGCCGAAAATTGCGCGCGCTCACTGTTCTATTCTCTATACTTAATAACCCATCTTCGCCAACATATTTAAACTCTTATTTCCAACTCTTATGTAGCAATCACGACAGAAAGCTTCGGTCCTCTAAGAATCTTCTCCTTCGTTGCCCCTCCCATACATCTGAGTTTGTTGGCTCATCTTTCTTTGTGCAGTCCGTTCTTCTCTGGAATGAGCTTCCCCTCGAAGTCAGGATGGCTACCAACGCTTTTTCTTTTAAAAAAAAAGTGAAGCAGTATTTACTGAAACAGCTGGCAGAATCAACCAATACATGATTATCATCTTATACTTGTTATGATATTTATTCGTGTATGTATGTATATAGACTTACATCAACTTAAGTATGTATATGTATGTATTTATGTATTTGTATTAATTTTAGTATATGAAAGTTTGTGTCTATTTCTTCTATTCAACACCTGAAACGCATCTACTTCCTATTTTCTCTGCATCACCCAAAGGTTGACTGGTAGAGAATGCCTTAGGCATTAAGTCCGCCTATGTACATAAAGTGCATGATGTATAAATAAATAAATAAATAATATTTGCAGATCACACAAACATTTCCGTCCCGGGAATCGAACCCGAGACCTCAAGTACAGCAGTCGCATTAACTACCGCTGCGCGACCGAGGCAGTTAAAAAGGCATGCATGGCTTTAGCATCATGGTCTTACAAAAGTAGGCGAGGAATTCCATACGCTCTCGTTCCGTACTATGTGATGTTAATTTATTAACTCAAGAGCATTTTGTAGCTTTGACTTCCTCCAATAGTACGACAGCTAATGAATTGAAGCGACGTTTAACTGCTCTGTAGTACACGAGTGTTTACATGTGTGGTAGTTGGTAAGTATAGAGTAAGAAAGTTTGTGTAGGTAATTGTAAGTTTCAGAACAATCAGGCCTTTCAACTTTTATTAGTATGTATATCTGTACACATCCTTTCATGAAATAGTTGGTACCATTTCAATAGTAATTCATCTTTCTAAAACTAAACTTTTTCCTAAAATAAATGTAGTTCTTATTTAAATTCACCATAAAGCAAATTATTTTACGGAAAATTCCAGCGGCAAACTTTATTAATATACGTGAAACGATCACCCAGACACACTCACACACTCACTCACATGGAACACACAAAGTTTGGTCCCATGTGAAGTCAGAACCCACAACATTCGGAGCAGTAGGAATCAGTGAGGTGATCACTCAAGCCACTACGTCATCTGTACAGTCTACTTTTCATAGATAATGGATATTATCATTTCCTGTTAAACTAGACTAGCGGGTATAGAGGTGCCCATAAAGTGTGTGCACCTCTATCTCTTAGCACTTTTACTACGAAAACTACTACTTCTAATTATTTTGATATCTATGTGTACAAAAATTACACAACTGGCAATAATACATTTATCTGCACATAAAAGTCAACAAAATACAATTTTAGGTCGGGACGTGTATATCGAGGTCACGTTAAATAACTATGATGTCATCCTTCCATCGAGCTTCTATTTTAAGCTTTGTTTGGTACGCTCATATACATAATATATACGCGAATATACATTTACCGACTAATAATAACAAAGTACTAAAGACTGGTTTAAATTCAGCTCTAGAACAAATAATATAAACTCGGGTTGTTGCGTTTGATTTCCTTTCTACTTTAGTATATAAAACACTTTTAAATGGTAATTTTTTCACGTGCGAAAGAGATGCCTTGACACATTTTTTTTATATTGAGTTTGCAGAATTGACACTACGTCTTTTTTTACTCGTATGTCTGGTGTCTGAGTTGACTGCACGGATGACCTACTGCACCAAGAGTTGTGGGTTCAAACCCCAGATGTGACAACACTTTGTGAGATCTACAAATTATTTTTCTGAGTCTGGGTGTTCTTTGTGTCCGTTTCTTATATGTTTGTAAAGTCGCCCGCGATATAGCATATATTCGTGTCGCGGGCGTTGTATTTTTAAAAAGATGGTATCCACCAGTGGTGGTCACCACACTCATTGCAGACATTGTAACACGGTGACTTACGCTGTGGAGGCCTATTGAGATGTTTTTCACGCCCCGTTCAAGAACCCAGGATCATAGTAGGATGAAAACACATGCACTGGCAACTAGTTTCAGGTTTTGACTGATTGGCACAGGAAAGAAGAGTCGGACCATTTAATTCGAGACCGTATCTTTGTCACTCTAAGACGGCGACTTCCAAGGCCAGCACGTGTTGTCACATAGAGAAAAAAAGAATACACATGGGCAAACTCGTTCCGAGTAATATTAAGACCTCAGTATCACTCCGCCTATTCTTCCATGCCTATTGAGGAGACTACTATAACCTCGGGAGGAGGAAAGGAAGGTTGACTCAGTATCGCTTGGATTCGTAATAGCAGCTGTTCACGGATCCCTTCTGTTGCAGGCGCAGAGTGGTACACCGTGTGGTTTTAGTCGATCCAATTTTGACACACCACTCCGTCGTAAACCTCGGTGGGGTGATGGCCCAAAGAGGTTTATACACGTTAAAAAAAGTATCGCTTGGATTGCAAAGTATCTATTTTTAAGCATTTAAAGCGAAAAACTTTATAAACAAGCACACTTGAAATAAATAAGATTTATCTCTTTTATATTAAGTATAAATGTTTTTATTTACGGAAAAAATTGGTTATCTTGTTCCTAGAACCCATTTTATAAGGTGTGCGTAGTTTGGGTCTAGATAGGTCGGGATTGTGTAATACTTCAGAGAATTCATTATAATACCAACAAACGTATATTTTAATACATACACTATTATTATGAACACGAAATTCAACGTATTCCTATACTTAAACAAGCTTAGATTTACAAATGTCTGTTTCATTATGCCATCTATCGACGGTAACTGGAACTTCTTGTACCGTTTTCCGTCTATCCCGTTTGCATTATGAGTCAGAAAATGGCTGCATTGTCAAGATTAAACCATCATCGCTGCATTACATTACTTACTAAGTGGTTTAATTTATAGACATATTATATTTTTATGGGAATTAATGCGTTCATGATAGGTATTAAGTAAGTATACACCTTCAGATTGTCTTTATTTCGATCAGGTAACGACGGCCCGCTTGAAGAGGATTACTTTATCTGTGCTAACGTTATAAAACTGCGTAGTTTGTTTGTCTAGACGAGCTAATTCCAAGAACTAAAAGTCCAAATTGAAAAATTATTTTAATATTGGATAGATTATATGTCAGATAACTATGACACTTTATTAAGCACTGGTGAACTTTTTTTTTTTAATTCTTTACGCGGGGAATACGTTTCGCACCATACCCTCCAGAGGGACGAAGGGCGTGTGTGGGACTCCCGGAAAACCGGTCTACCCACTAAACCCCGCGGCGGCCTACCTCGGCAGTCGGGAGGAGCTCCAGGAACGCATTAGCGGCTTCTAGAGTCCTCCCTACCGTACCTCACAAGTGAGGTACATCCCGGGCACCTCATGCCACAGGGACAAGACGCTATCGCACCTCTCACCGCCCTGTGCAGTAAGAGGCAGAACCGCGCCCCGCCCCAGAGGACACTCCCCGGCCGCACCGGAGTCTCACCTAACTGGCCTTAAATCTATGCTAATACTATAAAATTTGATTGGTTAAACGCGTTAATGTCAAGATCTACTAATTAAATTTCAAAAATTATTCCAGCTTTAGATAGCCCATTCATCGAGGAAGGCTACAGGCTATTTAACATCACGCTATCACCAACAGGAGACGAGCAGTAGTGAAAAGTCTTACAAAAACGGTTAAAATTTGAGAGATCCAGACAAAATTGATCGGGTCAGACAGTTCGAATGTAAACTTTGTTTATAGCAATCGTAAAACTATATTCGTTTGCTGACGCATGAACTCCAAGGTGTTGTGTAAGGCAAAATCATTACCATCCAGACAGGTCGTTCTCCTCAAAGGTGTTTTTGAAGTGTGTAATTTATTTTTACATTTTTAATTCTGTAAGGGACCACAAGGTGGAAACAGACTACCATGGACGCCAAGATCATCAGAGAGCACAAGTACCTCGGAGACCTTTGCGATCGGGGGGATCGGGGTTGACGGATTTGTGCCTCAGGAGGTCGGTGATGGGCACCTGTAGTTCCACAGACTCGGTGATAAGCAACAAAAAAACTGCGTAA
Organism: Hypercompe scribonia; assembly: GCA_949316085.1. Taxonomy (NCBI): domain Eukaryota; kingdom Metazoa; phylum Arthropoda; class Insecta; order Lepidoptera; family Erebidae; genus Hypercompe; species Hypercompe scribonia. Next base: position 18,115,626 of record OX438981.1, on the reverse strand, counting down.
CAGAGGATTCTGTAAGACTCTGGTAATATTTCGATGCAGCCAGATCGGAGAAGCCGATTCGATTTCCACCCACAAAGATGGCGATCGTTGTTATTTGTTATGTGTGTGGGTACAACTTGCCTATCATATGTATGTATTTAAAAATAAATACCTAAACATGTATATCACCAGTCTGGTTACTATATGCAGGCTCTGCCTAATATGACACCAGACGGCCGTGTGTGGGATGTGTCAAAATGTATATCGTTCTAGTCCTTCAAATATGACTTTATCTCTGTGATAATTATCGCTAGTATTTTTTCTTTTTTTTCTATATGAAGAACCTGCCATAGTGACTCTAGTTTGCCTGATAGAAAACATGAATAGAATCCACCAGTTGTGGTCACCTTACTTATTGTAAATGCAGACAACGCAGCATGGTGACCCACATTAAGGCGACCGCTTGGGGTTATAAAAAGGCATGACAGTCATTGTGATAGTGTAGGGCTCACACGGCTACCACGATAACTGTTACCCCTACGTCAGCGGGCCTCCGGTCTCACACTCAGCAACGAAACACGACAGCACGGATGCTGTCGCTTTAGGTTGATCTTCTGTGAGAGGCTAGTACTGCCCGTTCGTGCTGAAATCAGCGTGGCTCTACTACCTTCATTTCAGAATTTACGAGGTACATTTTAGGTGTGAATTTTTACATTTATAATGTATTGGACTTTATTTTTAATAAAACTGATACGTAAAGAATGAAAATATAGGTGACATAAAATAAAATCGTTTGCTCAAAGTTACTTCATCAGCTTTAGCCATCTATCACAGTTACCACGCACTCAAAAACTGTCACCTTCAGCATCATCATCAACAACTTCTAACAGTCCACTGCTGGACATACTCGTGGACCTCTCCTTCGGAAGGGAGTTTTCGCCTATCCAGACTGGTATAGAGTTTGTTCAAGTTTCCTTCAGTTCAAGCCTCCTTTTTGCAGTGACAATATCTTTTGTAGTTTCCGTCTGTACCAATGATGACACTCTGTATTCTTACTCCGTCACCACACTGATAAATACTGTAGGTGTTATGAATGACATCCATATACGGAACATGTCGTGTTCATCACGGAATACTGTGGAAGGTCCATGACTGTTCATATCTTGAAGTGAAGACATCAAGGACGAATATGCGATTATAATTTTGCTTAACATTACATGTACATGTATAAAATGTATATTTACATAGTACCTGCAAAAAATACAAAGTTGGAGAGACGTTAATTAATATTCCGTTAGTATATTCTGTTATAAATAATTTATTTAATGTTAAAATAATGAATTCTTGGTCTTGTCTTTAACAGCTACTTGTCTCAATTGTACATACTCTTTTAACGAAGAGGTCAAGAGTCGATGAAGGAAATGAAAGAGGAAAATAAACTGAAAATAGGTGGCATAGACAACAAAGCATTGTGTTAGAACAAAACCTGACGATGGTTTTCGATTGGCCTCGAGTTACATCATCAAATCAACTATTCGCCGTCCACTGCTAAACGTAGGTCTCCTTCAAGGAGCACCAGCTACCCTGTGCTTGGACAATCGACACCCATCCACCGCGAGCCACTTTCTTCAAGTCGTCAGTTCATCGTGCCGCAGTGACTCTACACAGTAATCTATTTACAGGCCATGATTATTTTTAGGCAATAATAAGTAAACGGCAAGTGTAACATTCATTAAATAAAAAAGGCAAACAACAAATACACATTATATGACATCGCTAAGGCAAAAACTATGCATCATAAAAAAAGAACAAAGGGAAGGAAATCTCGAAGAAAACCCATACCAACTGGTTTGGCCAGAGTGAGTAGGCTAAAGTCTCCTTTCTAAGAAGAGGCCTAAGTAATTGATTTTATAACAGTCTACCCTCACATATCAGAAAGGCTTCCACATATTTCTTATTTAAGGACTTAAATAAATATAATAATAAAAATAATTTCCGATTGTCGATATAATGAATGTGGATTCGGTGATCATTATTCCGATAATCATATCTGTTTACGGATTGATAACCAAGAGCCTCGACCAACACCTTAAGCGGGTCACGTTAGAAGGTTGGATCAAGGGTCTGATGCAGAAGGCAGTCCAAAAAAAATGAAAAAAGAAAAAGTCCTCTTTGACACGGCCCGTGTTGTGAGGAGGTGCCTGTCTCTGGACCCCTAATAACCGGTGTCTTGGTTCCTGTACCCGATGTCGGTGGTCTATTATTTTTTAAATTTTAAATGTGTATTTTTTATTTTTTATATGTTTAAAAATGTAATGAATATGTGTATATAATGAAATAAAAAAATAATAATTTCATGAAATTTCACATCTTACCCATGCCAAACTAGGGCAAGATTGTGCCGTGGTAACCAGACCACTAGCAAATATTTTCGTACATTTTTAGAAACGTATAACAACAGTGTTTCATGTTATATAACATAAACATTATCGCTTTTAGAAATGTACGAACTGTAGATAAATTACAACCAGACAGACAGATAGAATACAAATGATTGTACTCGTCACACAATGTTTGTCATGGACAATCGAACTCACAAACTTTGGTTTACTATTGGTTTAGTTTAAAGTAGGTTCTTGTGTAAGTTCGCTAGGAGGGATCTGGATGTCGTAATAACAGCTGTTCCTGCATCCCTCCTATGTCAGGCGCAGAGTGGCACACCGTATGGTTTTAGTTGTCCGATTCCGACATACCACCCCGCCGTAAATCCCGGTACGGTCACGGCCCCACGGGCCGAGGGGGTTTCGACCCGTTAAAAAAAAAAGGTTTTTGAGTAAGTTACTTATAAGTCTTTTTGAGTTTAAATTCTTTAAACCTAAATTACTGAGTCCGTTAAAATCACGGATGGGAAAATGACAACGATAGTACACTGACTTTGTGCCTATCAATTTTTGGGCAAAACTAATATTTTAATGAAAGATTAAGAACTACACTTTTATCCGTTTTTTTTTGTGAATTCTTGCGTATGAAAGTTCTTGCATATGATAAGATAGTTAAACAACAGCTTGGTCTTCACTGGACTTAAAAAGACTCACAAAGTCTTTTTTAAGTCAAAGCGAGGAGCTAAGGTGGAGGCTTTTTGCGGAGATAAAATGCTGAATTACCTTATAGGAGTTACTTTAGGGTACATACCTACCATACCATACATACATACTCATAATTTCAGTATGGACATTCGGTAACTTCGACTTAATTATAACTTGGTTATGTTATATAGTCAAATGACACTGTAGTTAGGTACACACATTATTATTTTTAAAATGTATATTTCTCTGCTTTATAAACATATCATGTATAATATTCATGTGATATTTTTAATCAACTTAAATTTACTCTATTTGTTCATTGAATAGGTAAGTTACAAAAAGAAAACAAAATGGCCAAGTGCAAGGTGGACTCGCCCATGAAGGCTTCCGTAGTTTTTGAAAATCTTAATGTGGCCCATTGATGCAGGGGTGACAGTTGTCGTAGTAAGTGTGCAATACAATGCTACGATGACTGTCATGCCTTTTACGTCCCCAAGTAAGGCGTAAAAAAGCATCTTACTAGGCCGCCATAGTGTGGGTCACCATACTACATTGTCAGCATTCGCAATGACTATGGTGGCTACAACTTTTGGATTCTATTCATGCTCTTCATCAGGCAGAGTAGAGTCACTTTGGCAGGCACTCAAATATAAAAAAAAAATGAGGTCCACAGAATACATACTAAGTTTCAGCAGTATCTTATAATTTCGGAAAAAAGTGGCTGTGACTAATGGACGGATAGGCAGACAGACAGACATGAATCTATAAGGGTTCCGTTTTTTGCCATTTGGCTTTGGTACCCTAAAAAGAAGTCTCGGTATTCTATTTATAATCAACTTCAATAAAGGAGGAAGTCTCGGGCTACATGTTCAAATCCGTTATTTGTAGAAAAAAAATGGGAAAATTTTATTTTAATTTTGGACTGCGACTGACGTCTTTTTATAAAAACTGTTATTTTTAGGAATAAAATTGACTTTTAATTATGTAAAGTAAGGAATGAAGAACCCAATTCATTACATAATATAAGCGCATTAAAGTCGATAATATTTTTTTAAACTTAACAATAATCTATTTAGACTACCTATTTTTAAGAACTTAAATTATTGCCTACAAATTGTCTGTTTCAACTAAGTTAGGAAAAGATTACTTCAAAAAATTTTTGTCGGTGAAATTCTATTGATTACAAGTCCAGACATAAGGACGCCAGATGAATCATAGAACAACACAGCTTCGTAGTGGAGACACTTCTATTCTTTTAGAAGAAATATACCTACACCTATACATATATAAATAAAGTGTATGTTATAACAAATAAAGATTATAATCAATTTACATGTTTATATTGTAATATTTTAAGGACATCTGACACACAACGTCATCTAGTTTCAAACTAAGCAGAGCTTGGACTATGATAACTAGACTGACTGATAGAATACTTATATACTTTTTTTGGTAAATACATACATATTATACATAGATTTTTAGGTAGTAGAGCCGCGCTGGTTTCAGTATGAACGGGCCGGCTCGACCGGGGTAGTTCTACCCTCCCACAGAAGACCAACCTAAAGCGCCAGCATCCGTGCTCTCGTGTTTTGTTGGTAAGTGTGAGACCGGAGGCCCATTGATGTAGGGGTGACAGTTATCGTGGTAACTGTGTAAGCCTCATACTGTCACGATGACTGCCTTTTACGTCCCCAAGCGGGGTGTGAAAAAGCATCTCACAAGGCCACCATAGTGTGGGTCATCATACTGCATTGTCTGCATTTGCAATGAGTATGGTGACCACAACTCTTGGATTTTATTCATGCTTTCCATCATACAGAGTAGAGTCACTTTGGCAGGCTCTTAATATAGAAAAAAAAAAGAAAACACCCAAACTTCGAAACAAATATTTACAGATCTTACAAACATTTAGTCCGACCTGGGAATCGGTTAGCGTTGGTCTAGCGGTTAGCGTATACGACTGCCGATCAAACGGTCCCGGGTTCGATTCCTGGATCAGTTCTAAAAGAGTTATTGAGTTTTCTGGTTTCAGAAATATTTAATAACAACTCAGAATTTCTTAGTTGAGGTTTTTACCCTCGTGACTCGAAGAGCACGTAAAGCCATAAGTCCTCCGCCCAGTTTCTCCCGATGGTGTCCGATAACCGTCCCATCAGATTGAGAGAGTGAGAGTACAAAGTGTGCACCTGTGTTTGAGCACACGCTTGTACGCTGTAATATCTCCTACGTTGAGAAGAGAAGTATATATGTGTACCATCACAGTGACAGCTTTATACTAAACTGATTCCTGTAACTTCAGCTGCATGAAATTGGATGTAAAAATATTTATACATAATAAGTATCTATATATTTAGAAATAAAGTAAAACAGGATTTTGTTTCTTATGTCACTGACTTATTTTGTTTGAATTTAAAAATATTTCTGGTTAGATAATTAACCTAGGTTACTTTTTATCTAGTCCGCTGTCTATTAGTAAAATTTTATGAGAATCTGTTTAGCCCTTTCCAAGACTATCCAGGAACAAACAGAAAGGCAGATATTTTTTTTTTATTTTCAGTTTGAAGCATACGTTACTCTAGTTGAAATAAATAACTACTACAAAGAACATTATTGGAAAGTGAAGGAAAACTTGACGTAAATCCTATACCATCTTATTCATAGTAGGCCAAACCCTTCTTTCTAAGGAAAGTTATGTCCAACGGTGGACATGGCTGTTGATGAAGTACATTTTTTTTTAAATAATTAAAAATAAAATGGACTTTTGTTACGTGATTAAAGACTTTGAGGTCTTAAAATAGCGGAATACTAATGTACATTATTAAGAATATTAAGAGCACGTGTTTGGGACACGTTTACATATATTTGAGACAAATTTGAAATGTTTACGGCGTAATTTTATTACATCTCACATAAAAGTTGTTGAGGTCTGTTGACTTTAATTAACATAAAATTATAAATTATATGAAATACAATCAATTTAACATTACATTAGACTGTTTCTAATTATATCTCTATTTATATTTTCTTGTAGTTAATAAAGAAGTGGTTGCTAACAGATGAATGAAAACTACCCATGACAATCTTTTGACTCCTAGCTGAAAGGCCTTAGCAAAGGACAGCGTTAGGCTAACAAAGAAGTTAGAAAATTTTGTTACTTTAGGGAATTTCTTTTTCCTCTTGTAGTGTATCAATACATATAACTAATAGTACAACAGTATAAAGAATATACATCAATGCAACAGAACAAACACACGCCGCAATACTCGTATATAATGATACGAAATAAATAGTACTAATTCGCCTTCTCATTATTTAATCTTCTTTGTTTATGTTTGTGATTATTGTTCTAATTATCTTCTAGATATATCTTCTTCTTTTTAGTTTTTAGGGTCTGCTTTTAACCACTTTTAGTGACTCTACTCTGCCTGAAAAAAAGCATGAATAGAATTCAAGAGTTTTTGTTACCATACACATTGTGAATTAGACTATGCAGTATGGGAATTCACACTATGGTGGGCTAGTGAGATGCTTTTTACGCCCACTTGGGGACGTAAAAGGCATGACAGTCATCGTGGCAGTATAAGACTTACACACTTAGCACGATAACTGTCACCTCTGTATTAATCTGCCTCCAATCTCACACTCACCAACGAAACACGACAGCACGGATGCTGCCACTTTAAGTTGGTCTTATGTGAGAGGGTAGTACTGCCCCTCTCTACCTCTACTCTACCTGACTCTACTATTTTACCATTGCTCCACTTATAGTCAATCTAGTTTCCAGTTATCTCAGGATTAATTGGACCACTTTATTATTATACCAAAGTAAATAGATATTCATATTAAAAACAAGATTCTGATAATTTTGCGAATAATACCATTAAATCATGGTACACCTTGAACGTGAACCGGTCTGTTTACTTATTATGTAACATATAATATAATATATACCTACTTCATTGATAAAATATTCCGACTGACTGGGTTGATCCGTTCTACTGAATAACAGTATTTAAAATAATATTGTATAAAAAATATCATCCTTAAAGTCATGGTCATAGCTTGACCTTCAAAGGATTATTTATACCTAAATTATGTATACTCAAAGCTCTGTATCAAATGGAAATCTCTGTGTCACGATAGATTAGCACTTCACAAATCTGCAATATAAAATTATTTGATAAACTTGAAATTTTACAAGATGATACTTTGTATGTTGTAAGGAATGGGTCCAGATAGCGATTTTGGAAATACATCATTTTTAAACAATAATCTTTAATGGAATATCTGAGCAATAGAACATAAAGCACATGAAACATATTGACAGTAAAGTAACTTCATAAACTTTAGAACTTCGTCAGTAAAATCATTCTGTGTTTAAGTTAGTATCGACTGAGTCGATTCATATTTCATCGTGATATAATGATAGTTTTGTCATACATGGCTGGTTCACACGTGACTAGTAATTGTACATATTTGCACCAAGTCATTTACTAAAATTAAACTGCCGATCGTGACAATTCATTTCCTGAATTTGCTCGAGTGAAATTATCATCAAACCCAACTTTTGTTGATTGTCAGTAAGTAGGTTCTAGAATAAGTGTACCTATCTGCCGATGAAATTCCTTAGGTTAGCTTTCAGGGTAATTGCTGCAATCAGCAATAGAATGGCGGCCTGGTCGTAAAATGTGAACGGGCTCCAACGTACGAGTATAATGAGTGAGCCGATAGGCATGGGGAAGCCTCTGCGGCCTTTCTCAGGATAAGGCCTGGCTAGACACTGAGGGTACATGAAATAATATGATCTAGGTCCTCCATAGAGCAGGGCGCTTGAAACCGGCCGTCAGGATGGCTTTTGGTGGAAGCATCATACATTTCTTGCTCCGAAGTCCTCGAAGAGCCGGAAATCTGAAGGGATTTAGGTGAGCCTTTAGGGATGCAAAGGAAGTTTTTTACTGACCGATATGAAGTCTGCAGTTTTAACATGCTTTGGTTAACGTTTACTGGATGCCGCTATTATTTCCGTTATTAACAGATGTCTCAAACTCGAAATGATCAGAACTTTTAATAGTTATTGTTTTGGAAATCTTCAGATTAGGTTCTTCTGACGGTTTTTACTGAACCTCATTGAAAATGATAGGATTGGTCGTCTTACAAAAACTGATATTAGATGCTTCACATATGAAGGTACACTAAGACCAACCTAGAAATAAGCTATAATTTAAAATAGACGTCATTGCCATTGTATCATCATGACATCGGATTGTGGTAAACAAGTTTATGAACGTGTGCACTGAAGCGGTTAGTGTTAAATTAGGGCAACTGTGGCATTAATGTGTACATTCACTATAGGTATTTTATATGATTATGATGATAATTTGTTTAATCATGGCAGAATTATGCTTCGGTACACATTTGCCGATTCAACCCAAGTGATATCACAGTCTCATGGAAGAACTCTGTTATGCAATTCAATCATTGTTTTCTCCCCATGTATGTGAGGTTTTCGGAGCCCAAATTGACCATCTCTTTGGAATATAACTCATAGGACAAAAACGCATCCGTGACTCTTGAGTTTCAGATGTGTGCCTACTTGTTTACCCTCTTATACCATAAAGTATCCATAGTCTGCTGTAGGATAGAAAAAAATTGCCTTTTTTTCAAGCTGACAGCAACATCCAAGGAGTCACTTGTTGATGATTACGTTGGACTTGAACCGACCAAAAACTACACGCTGTCTCAGGAACTAGTAGCGAGAGAAAAATCGCAGACACGAAATTCTTAAAATTGCTTCTGCTAGTGTGACAGATGGCCTCACATGTCACTCCCAGGCTTATACTTATGGAGGACGGTGATCGATCTCTGAAAGAATTCCTCTACCACATCCTCATCCTTCATCAATAGCCTTTAATAGTCCACTGTTGGACTGGTTTCTGCTACTATATCACTATAAAAATGTTAAATAGAAAATCCCAATAAAATGTAGGCAATACCTTAACTATATATATATTTACTAAAACTATACGGTGATTTTGCAGATCAGCGTTTATGATGACAGCAATTTCGTGAAAATATTTCTAAAATCTTATAAGATTCAGGTTGTAATTTCTTCAATTGAAAGATAAGCAGGTTGGCGATAAATTATTGAACGCAAAAGACATACGCTAATTGGAAGTGACGTGTGCGATTATAATAAAATTTTAACATATCACACAGCCTTATGGAGGATAAAACTAACTATAGCTTAGGCTACATTTTCTGGTGTACTCATAAATATATGTTAAAAGAATGTGATAATTCTAGCTATCCTTATTATCAGTTTTTCAGAACTGAACACAATTCTACAAAAAGGTAATCACTGATTTTTGTGCCTCTTAAATCTCATTTTTTTTTAATTTAGCACACACAGTACTATAATTTTAAGCTAGGTATAGCTTTGCCATAGTTACCAGACTTACATAATTACATAAAAATCTGAACACGGAACAAGTGTTGATGTTCACAACAAATGTTCTGGAACTCATTACCAGCGCACGTGTTTCCCTCCCACTACGATCCCGGGTCCTTTAAGTGGGCGCGAAGAAGCATCTCACTAGGCCGCCGTACTGCGTTGTCTTTATTTGCAGTGAGTATGGCGACCACTTTCTTGGATTCTATTCATGCTTTCCATCAGGCAGAATAGAGTCACTTTGGTTGGCTTCTATAATAAAAACAAAAAAAATGCTCATCACGCAATTATTTGTAGGTACTGGGTGGAAATTGAATACACTGAAATCGAGCTCAGTATTTAAGGCTACCACTACTAGAGAAGACCAAAATTACATGCCTGATAGTTTTATTTTTACATTTTGACCGAAAATTTCAAAACAGCAAACTACCTATCTGCCCCTCTGCAGAAATAATCTTTGTAGCCGCCATACAGCCCCCGTTGAGTTTGGTCCACAGTTATCATCCAGCTCTATAGCAGTATTTTGTGTCCTCATCTCTCGGAATTTTTGGGGTAAGTATTTATCACAGTGTATTATACATATGTAAAAATACAATACTTACCCAAAAGTATAACTAGCCACGAACGTAGTTATAGATTCTTTGTGTATATATTTTACATATGATTGTGTAATTACCGTGACTTTTTACAAAAAAAATTAAATTTCAACTGTGACATTGTATGACTAAGACCAGATGAGTTTTAAAACACAACTTTAAAATTAATACTTCATAAAATTTACATTATATTTTTAGAAATAAGTCTTAATTATATAACTTTTTTTAAGAAATGATCTTATCTTATAAGTATAAATTCTATCTTATAAGTATATACTACTTTATAAGCAATGGAAACAGATTAAGATATGTAGTCACGCCATTTTTAAATTTCATGTTTTTTTGGCAACCTATTCTATTTTGTTTGAATCTATTAGTTCTAATTGACTATTAAATCTAGTTTAAATTCCTAGGTGTTAAATAATATCCACCAACTCATATCATTCAGTATAATACGATTATACTTATATTTTTAAAAAACAACCTAATAGGGCAATTATTTGACTATGGTAAGTCAAATTGTTACCCAAAATGATTATTTATTTCTCAAAATGAACATTACGTTTTTCCTGCAACAGAGCATAAAATTAATAAAATTAATTAAAAGGTGACGCATGTGTTTCAACTTAGCTTCACAAACGTCAAAAAATTACATTTTTGGTAGGCAAACAAGCAGTAGATTTATTATTACGTCAATAAGTTTAAATTATTTAAAATTGTGGGTAAATTGTCCGTGGCACTACTGCGTAGTCCTACTGATCTATCAATACGACAAATAACAATGCCTATAGTTCAACTTTTTTTTTCTGTGCGGAAATCACCCCGGATATCACCTACTGGTGGTTATGTCGGACTCGAACCGACCAAGGCGGTGCTTTTTGCTTTAAGCTGTCGCACTGCCAGCGCTAGTTCTTACCAAGCGACCTTTGGCACGTCGTCGTCATCTACGCTAGGTGCTTCGGGCGCCGGAGGCGTAGCTATCAGTGCGGGAGCGTGCTCCACCACTCGCACCGAGAACAAGGAGCCGACAACCCACTCCGCCTATAGTTCAACTAAGAGTAATGAAATAGCTTGTATACAACTATAAACTTTGTATGGTGACGGATTAAGAATACGGAGAGTCACCACCCCTATTCATCCCGTGGGTATCGTAAGAGAGAGGAGGGTATACGTAGGACAGTATCACTGCAAAAAGAAGGAATACTTGAAACAAACTCTATACTAATCCGTCTGGCCAGCGTGTTATAGTAGGCCAAAATCTCCTTGCTAAGGCAGAGGTCTATGTTCAGCAGTGGACTGTTGAAGGCTGTGGATGATGATGAATGAAATGTGTATATAGTCCAACTGATAGAACTATGAGCAATGATATCCGCCCGTGGTACTACGCAACACGACCTTTCCTGACCTGCGTTTATATTACATTACTTACTACATTACGGTATTTTACAGGTATTATTTGAATTTTTAGTAGACCTTTGTAGACGATACATAATATATTTATATGCCACACACATAACGCACAAAAGTAGGAATCGTCAGCTAGGTAGTTAGAAACAAATCAGAAGAATAATTTTGATTCATGATCAAATAATAAGAAGATCTAAGGGTCTTGCAAATTTACGTAAAGGTCTTTGGCAATGAAGAAGCTTAATGGTAGGAGACATTAGCTCATGATAGCTTTAAGATATGGCCAGGTTAAGATATAATTACTTTTAGAAATATACAATTTTAGAAATTGCAAAAGATACGAAATTCAGTCAGTGGTCTAGTTAATTACAAAAATCCAATTAGAAAAAGAAACGAAACCTCCAATATTTTAAGACCTGGTACAGTATCTATCTATACTTTTTTATGTTTTTCTTAAAGTTTTATTTAGATTTCTTTTACAGATAGAAATGGGGTTACCACAGTTGCAAACATGCTGCTTCATATTCGATCTGAAGACTGGTTGTATCATCATGGGGAGCATAAACGCTGTGAGTATTATCTAATCACCATTTCAGAAAAATAACCAAAATGACGATCCATCTAAGACAAGCAGTATAAAAGAAAGTTTTTCAGTTTAAATAGACGTATTTTACTACTAATGAATACTAGAAAAGACTGCAATTCGACAAGTCAACAAGTCAAGGTAAATTTAGAGAGTCAAGAGAAAACAAAGTCATTATCATCAGAACTATCATAAAAATTATCACAACGATTAATTTCCTCGAGAAATTTCGCTTAAAATATTTCTTGAACATTAAAGCCTATGGAAGAAAAAGAATATCACTTATAAGTATGGATAAGAGACCTTATGTAATACCTTGAGAAGGTCAAAGTAGCATATCTAAGACTCTCAGATACCAGAATCATCTGTGGGAGAGCCAGACTATACTTTGATAAATCTGAGCCGGCTCTATTACAGACAAATTGACTTGGCAGTCAACCGGTGTTAAGTTTTTTGTTTTAAATAGCTATGTCTGCCAAAGAACCTCTACTCTGCCTGATTAAAGTATGAATAGACTCCAAGAGTAGTGGTCACTATACTCATTTTGAATGCAAACAATGCAGCATGGTGATGCAAACGATAGTGTGGGTGTGGGTATGTTAGATCCAAGTGAAATGCATTTTCACGTCCCGTTTGAAGGATCCGGGACCACAGTGAGAGGGAAACACGTGCGTTGTGTGTTGTTTTTTATCGAATGAGAGAGATAACCAGAGGTAATATTGTCAAATGGTCTGAAATTTCTAACTAAATAATATAACACCATACAGCATAAACATGATTCTCGATATAGAGGTAATTCAAGATTGCTCACGGATCTTCGACACTATAATTAAAGGTTTGAATATAATCAACTTGTTTGCAAATGTATATAAGTATGTATATATGATATGATTAATAATTCTTGAGGAAAACAACAAATAATTATAATAATGACGGATATTTATAAACTGCATCTTTAAAACTTATGTAGGTACTGATAACTTCTGTACAATTTTTGTTTGCTAACGTACTAGTCTGTGTGGTGACGGATTAGGAATCCGAAATGTTACTACCCCTATTTATCCCATGGGTATCGTATGAAGCGAATAAAGGAGCAAACTTCGCCGGACAACTGTAACTGAAACAAACCACACGCCAAACCAGTTTGCTCAACTTGGTATAGCAGGAAGGAGAGACCTATGTCCAGCGATAAACTAGTAAGGGCTGTTGATGATGACCTTTTTAAATGTCTAGTATTTAAACACGTATTTACACGCTCCGTCATTCGTGCGGCGACAGATTAAGAATATAGAGTGTCACCACTCTTATTTAACTCGTGGATGTCGACGGTGGTGGGTGTGTATGAGTCGACTAAAGGAAAAAGGAAGAAAATTTGAAACGAATCCAAACCAACTGATCTGTCCAGCATGGTATTCTTTTTTTCTATCTTAAGAGCCTGCCAATGTCACTCTAGTCTGCCTAATGGAAAGCATGAATAGAATCCAAGAATTGTCGTCACCATAGTCATTGCAAATGCTGACAACGCAGTACCGTGACCCTCACTATGGCGGCCTTGTGAGGTGCCTTTTCACACACCCAGCTTGGGGACGTAAAAGGCATGACAGTCATTGTGACAGTGTAAGGCTTACACAGTTACCACGATAACTGTCACCCCTGCATCGATGGGCCTCCGGTCTTACACTCACCAACGAAACATGACAGCACGGGTGCTGGCGCTTTAGGTTCGTCTTTTGTGGGAGGGTAGTACTGCCCCGGTCGAGCCGGCCCGTTCGTACTGAAATCAGCGTGGCTCTACTACCTAGGCTAGTATGGTAGACCAAAATCACTTTTGTAAGAATCTACCTACCTATCCAACAGTGGATTACTAAAAGTTATTGATATTTATTTTGACGATGATAAGGCTTCGTTGTAAAATTGGTGTAAAATTGCTCTAGAAATGATGATGTTCAAAAGTAACATGAGATGGTGGCTCAGGCTGAGGACTATGGTTGTGTACTTTGCTGTACTATAGTTTTGGTGGATAGAGTATAAAGAAGAGAGTCAGGCAGGAGGAAAACGAATGGCTTAACATCTAGTATTCTTTAACATCAAATTCAATTGCTATATTCTTTTTTAGTTCTTTACTTGTATTATACTTAGAAGAGTTAGGCAACTCTACTGTCGTGCTCAATTGTTTATATATGGATATCTTTTATGTTTTCTAGTGTTCATGCTCATTATTATGTACATTATTACGCCATCTTTTAAGGATGTACATTAATCAATTAAAGAAGTTGAAGAAATCGCTATAAAACCATTAAAAAATGATACATATTCAAATCGTCTCCGTTCTAAAGAAGTTGAACAAAATGGTGATTTCATCATTCAAAAATGATACATATCCATTTCCGTTCAATTTAAACTTTATGTTGTTAAATTTTACAACTATAGGCAGAAACTAATCTAAATATTATTGAAACATTCATAATTTGCAACGTGACACCTAGCGCCATCTATTGGTGGCGGTTAAAATTTTATGACAACGATAGCAGTCTTTGTAAGCCTTTTGATAAATAAGAGGAGTTAAGAGAAGTTAAGACACAATTAAGGTATCAAAGAGAGTGATAGTACGTACTAATAAACACAATTTAGTGCAGAATACATTAGAGTTGCAGGTCATCGACATCAGGAGCAACATCACATTCAAAAATATGTTGTTTATGGTGTAGGTGTGTGTATATATACACATATATCGATTATATATAGCTATATATTATATATCGACACAACGTCAGAATTTCGCGTTGTTTCTCGGATATATAAAATTGGGTAATAGTTTAGATGTCCACCGTTTTTTGGCAATAAAAAATCCAAAAGTTACGGGAATGTTTTTTTTTTAATCTACTCTATTTTACGGCAGATTTACAAATCTTTCATGTAAATTTGGAAAAATTAATTTTTAGTGCTTTTTTTTTAGTTTAAAAACAAAAAATGAATATTTTTTATGTTTTTCATTAAAATTTTTTCGACATCAACTTTTCGAATATTATACTATTTTTTTTCATGAAGAGCATAAAAAACGAACATTTTCGCTAACGCTGCGAACGAACACTGCTGTAACTTGATCGATAAAAGAATTAAAAATAAACTATAACTTATATACTTTTTTGCATAAATCCATCGAAAAAAAAGTTGAAAGCCGAAAATATTTTAAAATTTAATAGAGCTGAAAGTTCAATTTTCAAAAGTCTATATAAATTTGTAAAATTATGATATCATAAATTTTTTTTAATTTGTTCCGTTTTTGATGCTCTTTTTGGGCTTTCAAAATTCGAATGTCATTTTCCATTTTTTCATACATAACTCTAAATAATTATTATAATAATTTAACTACTTTGCATTCCACTTTGAGATTACCTGAAAATCTCTTCTGTATTTCATGAACACTGAACTAAACTTGGTATTAACAAAACATCTGTTTCAGGTGCTGTCCTTCGTAATGCTATGTGTGATGATAGTATTTGCTGTGGCAGTGGGAACTTTAGAATCCAGCAATCAGTTTGAGAACGATGTGGAAGTACAAGCCGCCCTTACGGGACTGTATGCTATGTGCATCATACTCATCATTATGTTTCTGATCAAGTTTACATTTGATGTCATCTTCATATGGGGTGTTTACGTGGTGAGTGTGTTATTATTAGTACTTTCTGTTCGTGTGATGACGTACTAACAACACACACAACATTATACCAAACCGTCTGGCCAGCATGGTATAGTAGGCCAAAGTTTGCTTGCTAAGATGAGAACTATGTCCACCAATAGGCTATTAAAAGTTGTTGATGATCGCACATACACAAGATATGTCTTCTTCGTCCCCAAGGGTGGCGTGGAGAAACCGCCTACTAGACCGCCATATTGTGGGTCACCATACTGCGTTCAAGATAGCATCGCTGTAAAGAGAAGGAAAATTTGAATCAAACCCTATGCCATGATTTGCATGGCATAGGGTTTGATTCAAATTTTGGCCAGCGTGGTATAGTAGGTCAAAACCTCCTTTCTAAGGAGAGGCCTATGTCCAACTGTGGACTGTGAAAGGCTGTTGATGATGATGATGAAGACGATACTGCCTTCGTAATGAGTATGGTAACCACAAATTTTGGATTCTGTTTTCTATCAGACAGAGTAGAGTAACGTTTGGCAAACTTTTTAAACGAAAAAATATTTACTGTTACAGGAACGAGCTGGTGTCATCAAGGCGTACATGATCATGTGGATCGTTTTCGTCTTGCTGTCTATGTTTATATTCTTCCTCAACTCCACCCATTTTACCGCCGGGACCATCGCTACTGAAGTGTTCTATATTGGTGAGTATTATCTTGAAAATTATAGTATTGTGAAAGGAATTATGACCCCGGTCATATCCCTCCGACATAAAGGCGGCCCAACAGTTGATGTTGGGATAATCGCTACGTGAATCTCTATTTCGCGATACAGGATTAGTAGTTACTCCGTAGTTCATTATACTTCGTAGTTCTATGTGTCTTCGCTAGATGGCGCTGTATTATATTTTTCTGTTTGTGGTGTATGTTAAAGTCGCCACAGTATCTACTTCTAAGTATGAATACGAAATATTTCCTGTACAAATTCTATCAAAAGCTAAAGGAAATAGTTTTTACGAGCTTCTGTTGTCAAGCAGTCAAGTGACTGCAAGATTGGCCTAATGGCTTAAGCGGTCGTCACGCTGCTCTCTACTGCGCTAAGTGTTGAGGGTTCCCATCCCACATGGGACAACACTTTGTGTGATTCACAAATTATTGTTCTGAGTCTGACTGTTATTTGTGTCCGTTTCTTATGTGTTTGTAAAGTCCCACACGACACAGATTTTATTCTCAGAGTGGGGGTTGTCTAAAAATAAAAAAAATTACTATTATCCTCCTTTTCTTTCAATT
Source organism: Hypercompe scribonia (assembly GCA_949316085.1). NCBI lineage: Eukaryota > Metazoa > Arthropoda > Insecta > Lepidoptera > Erebidae > Hypercompe > Hypercompe scribonia. The sequence continues at coordinate 18,098,596 of OX438981.1, read as the reverse complement.
TATATTCAGTATTGGCCCAATATTTAACACTGCTGAATACTTAAGCTAAAAACTATTCTGTATACATTATTAACTGGGAAAAGAAACTTGGAGCGAAAACACTAAGGAAGGAATATAGGATACCGTTGGTCTCACAAGTCCCGGGTGGGATCTAGGACAATGTTATCTCAGTGACCAATAGTAGGTTAAAAAAATATTGGAATTAAAATTTTATTCACGACTATTTTCCAGAAAATAAGGTTTTCCTTTAAATTCATTACATACTTCTGTTTTCTTCCTTGAAGTTATAGAACAAATTGGTTGCCTCTTTTGTGAGGCAGTCAGTGGTTGCCTGTTTTTCATACCATAGACAATTTTTTTTTTCAGCTCACAATGTATACACAATTTTGCTCAGCTACAGTTTCCACAAGCAACTAAATAGCAGAGAAGAGGTTTAAATATCCAGGATATATCCAATATCCTTGAAATATATATATTGCTTGTTTAACCCGAAACTACCGTAACTGTAAGTGTACAAGAAGACGTGTAGCAACTGAAGAGAAGACTGGAGAGAACAAATAATGTTACTTATTTTATTCGTTGTAATATTTATTACAAAAATAATGTTTACATTTATAGAACTAAGTATTAATTTATTTTAAATTTTTGCTTATACTTAAATTAGAAAATCTGAGTTATATTTCAGCAAAACTGTGAGTGAAGAATGAATGTGTATGTGTGCCTACGAGAATGTGTGTTTGTATGCAATGTCAAATTGAATTTTGACAACATCTCGGATGGCCAGTATCTCTTTATTTCGACACAATTTCAGTTATCTTATGTCCAACAATACTGAACTCCAACAAAGTGTTTCTTCGACATTATTGAACTAAGAAACAACGCGAGTTCGATGACATTAATCTCAAAGATGATTTAAATCGCATGACACGCATTGGAAAGAATTTTACAATCTTCAAACGATATTAAATCGTAAATTAAGTGTTTTTAAAGTCTATATTACCCAGTGCGGATACGATCGCATGTCGTGGATGGCGGAAATCAAGGAGTTTGGTATTGTAGATAGGGTGAAACTGATTTAGTATCGCCTTTCGTTGAAAATAATTATTTAAACACCAATGTTGTCGGCAAGGTGATATATTTGTTCCTCCAATTGTTCAACTTGGGTCTCATGCGGCGACATTTAGAGTTTCAATAACAAAATGTTAAGTTATATAGATACATATAAATGTATAATGTAAGAAATTTAACGTGTTGTTAAAAATATATATCCCTGTTTACAAATTAATAGTTGTTAGTTATATATTTTTTAAGCTTGAAATAATTGGTGATGCGTGTAACGTGTTCCAATAAATCAACAACCGGTGCCAACACTCTTTGAAAATGGACCCCAATTGGGTCTGAAACTAGTCAAATATACCTAAACTGTGTAATAAATATGGAAGTTTTATTCTAATTCTTTCTGTGTGTACTCACTCGTGTGTTAACCTCCGTGAGGTAATAGTGGTATTCCATCACATTTGATTCTATTCCAAAGATCTCTGGTATACCTTGAGATCCTTCTCAAGTCTTAAAAAATGATTTTTACAGATCTTGATCGTCATAGGCAGTCACTTTATTGAGTGTAGAAAGTTTTGGTTTTGTGCCATTGTTTCCAGTTTGCGTCTACTAGGATAATATGCCTTCTGTTACCATACTGAAATACCATGTAAGACCAAAGCAAATTAATTGTTATTGTTACATAATAATAATTTAAATTAATTTGAATTGGGGTCACCCAATCCTCACAGCTCACACTTTACCTCACATATCTGATACACATGGCTGTCTAATTCCAAATTAAGCAAATCCTATGCTGTGGTAACCAGACTACTGATAACTTACTTAAATATTTTCAAAAACACATATGTTATAGATAAATTACACCCAGAGACAAAACAAGTAATTGTGTTCATCACACAAATATTTGCTCTGGATGGGAATCGAATATATCAAGTCAATCGATTACAATATTTTGTCAGTAAAGTATGGGCTTTTGTTCACTGGTTTTATTTCATTTTAGAATTTAAGCTTCAAAAACTAAAAAGAAACCCCATATCATTTCATCTCAAACTTAGACACGTTAGACATAAAGTTAGATTTCATCTATTTTTAACATCACTTGATCTTCATTTCTCATCAATGGAACACAATAGGCCAAAGTGTGGCAGGCTACAGCTAGTAAATGATAAGTACCTGAAACTGAGCTTTGCTCGGTATTATTGTGTGATAGTCGATTTTCTTTTGTTCCCATCCCTAATTTTGTCACATAGATAAGTATCAAAACGGGCCTATTAGACAAATGTTTCATTGTTTAAAAACACGGGTATGACATAAAGTATTCTAAAAATGAAACCTAGCTAGATCGATTTATCGCCTAGAAACCCCTTTTTTTGTACTGTGCGTAAATCCCCACGGATACCACCGAAGGTGATATCGGGCTCGAACTGACTAAAAACCGCACCCCGTCTCAAGTCCCAATAGCCAGGGGACCAGGTGCACCCTAGTAAGGAAATCCCTGGAACCGCCTAGAAACTCTTTGCATACTAAATTTCATGAAAATCGTTCGAGCTGTTTACGAGATTCAGATTATATATAGGCGCATACTACTACTACTACTGCATACTACTACGAGCATATAGATATACAAGAATTGCTCGTTTAAAAGTATTAAATTATATAGATGACTTAAGACATCCCGGCAACGTCTGCATTTCTAAAATATCAAATAAACTTTACTAATTTTCATCAGGCGATAAATATATAATCCTCAATTTAGCCATATTTAAGAAAAAGTAGAAAAACGACAACCCAACCACGTAAATGTGGTCCATGTGGTGACAGATTAAGAATACATAATGTTACCACCCCTATTCATCCAGTGGGTAGCGTAAAAGGCGACTAAGGGAACAAAGTATGCAAGACAACATCGTTACAACGAGAAGGAAACCAACCCGTCTGGCCACCGTAGCATAGTAGGCCAAAACCTCCTTGCTAAGGAGAGGCCTATGTCCAGTAGTGGACTGTGAAAGGCTGTTGATGATGATGATGATGAACCACGTAAAAACCTTTGACCTATGTCGCCCGGGCTATAATTACGGATCTATTGACAGCTCATTCATTGAAATCGGTTAAGTAACTTAAGCACTATGATGGACAATACAAACATGTATAGGCTGTCGAAATTATTACCCGTTCTTTTGGCTTTGGATAGAAACAATATGAAATTGGTACTGCGCAAGACAAGTGTGTATGAACAAAGTCAATGATAGTAACAGATTTATTGAAATTGCTAATATTTTAACCTAAAATAATGTTACGATATAAAAAAAGCTTACATGTTACGTTTGGTACACTTAAATGTTACGACTAACTACTAAATAAAAAAAAACTGATTTCCAAGTCCGTGGTTTTGGTATGTTAGTGCTAATACCAATGAAAAGTTACATTTCTTTTTTGGAAACACAATGACACAGAAATATTACAGAATAAAATTCATAGACTCAGTCTTATTTTTTTTTAACAAAGTATACATTCTATATTAGACGGTGAAGTATGGTTATGACTTTTTATAATTTTAATACTTTCATTGAAAGTCAAAAAACATATAGATACTTGTTGTTGGGTTTAATTTGTTAGTTACAAATGAATTCCAAATGAGATCCGTCATATTTAAATTTATGTCGTATTAATTTATAATTTCATCAAAATGCTTGTTTTAAGAGACAAAATTAAATTAAACAAAATTTGAAACACCATGGCTTACAACTAATCCTGGATACAATATTTTATCTCTGACAAAAAATATATTGTTAATCACAACCTGTAAGTTTCTTAAAAATTAAAATTGTGATTACAATATATATATACACATACACATTTTTTTTTCTATCTTAAGAGCCTGCTAAAATGACTCTACTCTGCTGATGGAAAGCATGAATAGAATCCAAGAGTTGTGGTCACCATACTCATTACAAATGCAGACAATGCAGTATGGTGACAGGCAGTATGGCGGCCTAGTGAGATGCTTTTTCACACCCCACTTGAGGACGCAAAAGGCATGACAGTCATTGTGATAGTGTAAGCCTTACACAGTTACCATGATAACTGTCACCCCTGCATAAATGGACATTTGTATATTGTATATATATATATATATATATATATTGTAAGTATGTAAGGGTAAAAATGAGGAATATAGCTTACAACTTAACTTTAAGTGTAAATGATCGAACAACACATCAAAAGCTCTTAACGTATTTAGAATTTTAAAACTTTTTAATATTCTTTTTTTTTTATTTAAAAGGCAACGCCCGCACTAGAAATAAATCCTGTGTCACGAGGGACTTTACAAACATACAAGAAACGGATACAAAAAACACCCAGTGTCAGAACAACAATTTGTGTATCACACAAAGTGTTGCCACATCTGGAGTTAGAACCCACAACAGTCAGCGCAGTAGACGGCGGCGTGGCGACCGCTTAAACCACAAGGCCAACCGTGGAGTCGTTAGTTACACATTTGTCTAAATAAATGTATTTAATAAACTATATAGTTACAAAAATAATCTATTGCGTAGTATATAACATTGTATTGTGTATCCTATTGTCATCAACAGTCCACTGCTGGACATAAATCACACTATACCACACTGGCCGGTCGAGGCTCTGTTTTAAGATTTCCTTCTTTTTTTTAGTGATGGTAATTTGGTACCTAGTTCGCCTCTTAGGATTATGTTTTAAATATATTTACTTATTCTAAATTACATAATCAAAAACTATTAACGTATATATTTTTACTGAAGGAAATACATTTGGTTAAAAGCACCTTTGGTAGCGTAATATAAATTCGATTTAGTAATCATTTAGTCAGTTTAGAGTTCAAATTGTCTTGTTTTTCTTCAGTTAATAGACAAACTGCCTTCCAGATTTTCATCAAAGCAGTCATTTAACGATTCTTCTTCCTGGTCACGGTGTCGGTGGAAGCTGAAGCCATTACCTTTTAGCATAAGCTCGTAAGCAGTGTGTACCACTACCAAGTAATGTATGTTGATTACTGAAAAAAAAAGAACTTTTTTAATAAGGCAGAAAACGTAGCCAAGCATTTAGACCATAAAGAGGCCATAATATTGTCTTATTTAAAAAAAAAACCATGTCATCCAGAATCATCATCTTGATTTTCTAACAACGCCCTATACTTGAGATGCCACGAATAGTAATTTGATCAAATACTGAATAACAAAACTCAATGCAGTAACGAATAATGAAGAGCTAGTTCAATCAAAAATACACATACGCATACATACATACAGTCGTACACACACATACACGGTCCTAATCTTCTCGAGCTATTATTATATCCTTATCCTTTGGGGTTATTGGTATGAGTGTATAAGGATATCTTTGTACGTGATGATGGACTTAGAACACAGAGTATCAACATCACTACTCATGCTGTGGGTGTCCTAAGAGCCGACAGAACATAACAAAGACAAGGAAAACTTGAAACAAACTCTGTACCCACTCATTTAACCCAACTTGGTATAGTAGACCAAGTCTCCTTTCTAAGAGGAGACTTATGACCAGAGGGGGACTAAAAGCTCTTAATGATGATAATACATAGATATGTATTAAGATGTACTTACACGAGGGTATGATGACAAAAGATGCTAAGAGCCAACATTTTTTCAGGAGCAGTAGTAATCCGCTAATGTGACCGAGGATCGTCAAGATGATCCCGAATGAAAAGTTGCTGAGTAGAAGGCTGGGTTGGTGCTGGAAGTAGAATTATTTCGCTTATTTAAAGTACCTTGTTTTCAATTTGAGTCTACCCACCGTTGTTAGTAGCAATAATTATGAATACAATGAAATATAGTTTGACGTAAATCACTTAATTTTATCATGCGAGGACCTCACTTCGGCACAAAAGTCGGACGGTTGACCAGATGACCGGAGACCATGACCACGCAGAAAACCAGTGTCAAATGATTGGCTAGTTATTTTTTACCGACTGTTTGATGTTACTGGTGGCCTATCTTGGTTCAAACTGGAGCCTTCAGAGGAAAGCAACGCAATTGTGTCTTTAAGTCGCAGGTGTACATGGACAGCGATAATCACTTAGATGTCTCGTTTTCTGTCAATTTAACTTTTCATCAGATAATTTGCAGCGGACTTTCAAAGCATCTACGAAACAAAGTGGGTGTTTTGTCCGATGTCAAAAGTATAAGAGAATTTAATAAGATTGTCGTGAGCTCAGGGAAAGTTTCTAAAAATATGTTTTGAAAACCTTAGAGTCACGAGAACCCCAATCTATCAACTAGTGCTGACAGGTCTGAGATTCTGATTCTACCTTCAAATGTATCATAATTTCAACTTTCAATTTTTGAAACCAAAAGTAAATTGTATACACGTAATTTTGCATAACATTTACCTTTATGATGCCCACAACGAGTAGTATAGAGAAGACCATCCAGAACAAGGATATCAGGGTTACAATACTTAAGATAATGTTCACTGTTTCCATTTTCAGATCCATGCCGAGAAGCTGTCCTACTAAATGAGTCTGCTCGTAACGCTGAAGCATTTCCTTCTCCTTGAAGTAGTATGTAAGTGAATATATAACGAGGCAAGTTGATATTATCTGAAATGACAATAAAATAAAACTTCAGAATCTCTGAAAAGGAATTCATTTTTTCTTTTTTGCACTATTACTCATTGATGCTCGGCTCTTTTTGATCATGATGTTATATGTATAGCGTTATGGTGCCACGTTATAATTTTGATTGTGTCAGTGTTTTAGACCAGTTTGCTTCTTACTTGATTATCTGCACCTAAGTATTAATTAGATCACATTTCTAGGTAGTAGAGCCACGCTGATTTTAGCACGAGTGGGCCGGCTCGACCGGGGCAGTACTACCCTCCCACAGAAGACCTAAAGCGCCATCCGTGTTGTCGTATTTCATTGGTAAGTGTGAGACCGTAGGCCCATTGATGCGGGGGTGACAGTTATCGTGGTAACTGTGTAAGACTTACACTGTTACAATGACTGTCATGCCTTTTACGTCCCCAAGCGGGATGTGAAAAAGTATCTCACAAAGCCGCCATAGTGTGGGTCACCATACTGCGTTGTCAGCATTTGCAATGAGTATGGTGACCACAACTCTTGAATTCTATTCATGCTTTCCATTAGGTAGAGTAGAGTCACTTTGGCAGGCAGATAATTCCAGCCAGTGTCGAAACTGAGTATTCGGTATAATTATGTATCTATTTTCTGGGTGTTTAATAAACAGCATATGTCATCTGACTTAAATTAAAATCATACATAAGTGGAGGCACCGGTGTCATGTTCCTCCAGTACAAAGGATCCTCGACTCCAGGCGAGGTGATCATGCCTGGCGGGCTGTGGCCAAACGGTTGACGTTGAAAAATTAGTATATATGCTAATCAGCAAGAGAATTCCTCTGTTAGTTACTCCGTATTTCTGTGTGGCTTCGGTAGATGGCGTTGTTATATATCTTTGCTATATATGGAGGTTGCAATACGTGAATGATTATCTTTTGAGATAGACTTATAAACTAAGATTCTGTGGTGAATTAATCTGTGTCTCTACCTATTCACATTCATACCTATACACTCCCACATCAATAACGTTCCTGATAAACTGACACTACGAGTATAATAACTTTGAAATTTGAAACAGTATTTCCTGAGAATGGGTTGTTCAACATAAATACACTCCTTAGCTTCATAAAGTAAGTAGAGAAGAGCCGTTTGTGAGATTATTCTTGTTATTATGGAAGGGCAAGGTAAATTGAGGTAAGAAAAATAGGTAGAGCCAGAGACCTAAGGTAACAGATTTGTTAAATAAACATATAAGCATAACTACCAAATGTCGTCATTGTGCAATCGCTGAAACCACAAACACAATATGCGTTAATTAATTTACAAAAGTGGGGATGCATCTCCGAAATTATTATGTTACGCAATTACAATATAGTTATTTTACCTTTTTTATTAAAAATATATTATGACTACATAATTTTAAAATTCTATTTTTTGAACACGTTTCTATTAACTACACAAATAAATATGTTTGAAACCGATTTTTGTGTTTTTTTTTTTATTTTTTTAAACTATATTTATTATATTTCGGACATCTGACACGCAACGTAAAACGCAAACAAACTTGTTTATGTATATTAGTAGTGTAGTAGTAGTGTAGTATATTAACAAACAGACTTATGCTGTCGTTTTTTTAAACATTTTTTTAGAATTTTTAAAGAGGAGCAATTTTTTCACACACAATTTTTGTGAAACTTTAACCATTTGAGCAGAGCACGTAATGGAAGCCCTCAAGAGGAATAATTCACCCCGTTTTTACACCATTTTTCGTTATTACTCCGCTTCTTTCAGTCGTAGCGTGATGGTAGCCTATTGCTTACCTCGATAACTAGGTTATCTAATGTTATATTCAGTTAAAAAAAATAACTTACATTTTTGGTTCAGTTGCATTCTTGTTTACTTTGTTCGAGTATTTTATAAGTTCAAAATATATTTATTGACTACCCACTTGTTACATGTTAGGTTAAAACGCTCACTTAAATTGTTTACATTTGTGTATGTTTTCTCAGTAAGTGAATTTTGTAAATTCTTTTGAGAAATAAAGATTCTTTAACCGTAAGACTGAAAAAATGTTTCAGTAGTTCTTAACATTAGCACGTTCAACTAAACAAATATACTCTTTAACTTAATGATATTAGTATAGATATAGTAATTTTTTAGGGTTCTGTAGCATAAACTTCAAAAACCGAACTCATGTTGTTTTGCCATATCCACTCGTCCGTCTGTCGTAACTATATCTCACATATTGATGTTAGTAATCTATAATTTCGTATGAACATACTTTTCTTTCCTTTTTTTTAACCTACGACTTGGTTATGCTTGCGTAGGAGATGGTGAAGCGGGACTGTGAACGGGTTAGAACCCTTCCGGCCCGCCAGTCCCGGAAACGGGCCAGGTACTGCATAAGACTCAGGCGCTGGAAATCGGTAAACGATCTCCGTCCCCCATAAGCGCAGACCTGGGGGATGACAGGTTAGGCCATATGTCACCTACGCGCCGGACCTCGCACACACTTTTCGGGCAGCAAAGGGAACATCGGAGTTCCCACATGGGAGAGGGCTATCTACAGGCCGTGAGTGACCCGAGGTATGTCGGGGTTTTAGGGATTTCCTTACTAGACGGTGTGTGGTTTTTGGTCATTAAAAACGTACCTTTTGGTACGTTTAAAGTGGGGATTTTATTCTTATCTATCCCATGATATATTCATCTAATGATCATCGAATAGGTCTTTTGTAATTAGAAAATAATTAGGGTTTGTGAAGCCAATATTTTGGTTAAAATATCCATTTGTGAGATATTAAGTCCTTCTCTTCTAGCCAAAACCAGTATTTGGAGACCTTTAGTAGCATTTACAACGAATTTAATAAAACTATGACAGTTAAGTAGGCTGTAGGCTTCACTAGTTCACGAGTAATAAACGACGAACTAAGTCAACACATTAGGTCGTCGAAATGTTAATGTGAAGTATTTACAAAATTACGTAATAAATTATTATTATATTACTTAAATTTTAATGATATGGTTTACATTGCCTCGCTGGCCTAGCAGTTAGTGATGTGAATGTCAACAAAGAGGTCTCGAGTTCGATTCTCGGGCCGGGTATTAAAGTGCTATTGAGTTTTTCTGCCACTTATGATAAGTAATGTTAAGTAAATATTTACATTCTTAAATCATTCAGATAAGGTAGTATTTCATTTGCACATTTATATTCTAGGGGTGGTACTATAACATTCCCAAAGAAAGTACAAGTATGCTCTCGTAGTAACAATATAATAAGTACTCAAACTTAATACATAATGTATGACTATTTTTGTAGATTAGGTCACAATATTTCAAGTATGATCGTTTACAAAGGCGTGCAGAAGTACTGGTACGGTAAGAAAGCGCGTCGAAATATGCTAGCACACCTGCCACGCCTACATTGCATTTCTATTTCATTCTAAGTTCTGCGTGCGGAACCCTACACTGGGCGTGGCTCAACACGCACGTTGCAATTTTATTATATAAGAGCATAAATCGATAACAACGTTGATATTGGCTATCGGTGTCACTAGACTGGCATATTTATTTAGCTGCAATATACAAACTAAATAACATTAGCTCAAGAGGAAATGAATCACAATAAATACCGTAGGTATCTCGGTTTAAACAACCATATAGTACCTACTTGTAACTTGTTTTTTTTTTAACGGATAACTTCTTAAACATGCTAAAATACTACTGCTTATGACACCTGTAACTTAGGAGAAACAAGTGTTTTGCTATCGACGAGTTAAGAATACATAGTGTCATGACGAACATTCATTCCGTGGGTGTCATAAGAGTCCACAAAGGTGAACAATAGCACTGAAAAGAGAAAAAAAAATTGAAACAAACTCTATGTCTACCCGCCTGGTCAGCGTGGTCCTACTAAGTCGACGTGTGATGATGATGAACCTTACACACTAAGTACAAAGGTACAAAAGAATAAGGTAATTGACTGTATCATTAATAGATACTATATTGACGTTTGTTTTTGACTAAGATGTCATCTACCCTATTGCTAAAAACTTTTTCTATGATGCCTTGATATCACTACATTTTTATTAATATAGAGTCTAACATGGGGACTCTACTCTGCTTGACGAAAAGTCTAGGAGTGGTAGTCACTATACTGATAGCGAATGCAAACAGTGCAGCATGGTGGCTCACACTATAGCGGCCTAGTGAGATGCTTTTTAAGCCCCGCTTAAAGAATCTGGAGTCCTAGTAGAAGGGAAACACGTCCGCTGGTAATGAATTCCAAATTTTGACTGATTGGCACAGGACGGAAGAGCCGAACTGTTTAATTCGAGATTGTATGGTCGAGCCGGGTCATGTGTGCAAAAGCATAACTTTCGCGCGCTAAAACCATATCCTGCCTCGACAGGATAAACTCATGAATATAGTTGCTAAGTACATATATGTTACAATAAGTAAAGAACGCTGAAAACACATGCACTAATATAAATACAGATAAGATGTTCTGTCCTGCATATCTGCATAAAATTATGTGAAAAAAACATGCAGTAAGCACAAGTGTTGTTTGTGTTTCACAACGCTTTCCAAACCTGCCTCACGGAACAATTATAACTGTAATATCTAAGGACATCATTAACAGTATTCTTTAGTTTACTGCTTGAAATAGATCTCTCCTTGGAAAGGATGTTTTGGCCTATATTATGACCACGTTGACCACATGGGTTAGTTGGCTGAACGCAGAACGGGTAAATAAAAAAACTATTTTAATTTGACTGACTTGTTGGTTTAGTGATTAGTGTATGCGACTGCCGATCAAGAGGTATCGGATTCGATTCCCAGGTTGGGCAAAAAGTGTTATTGAGTTTTTCTGATTAAAGAATTGTGTAATAAGAGGTCAGAGTTTAGAAGTTTAAGTCGGACGCCCGTGCCTCGGAGAGCACATTAAACCATCGGTCCTGCGTCTAATCTCTTTACGGTTGCGTCGGATAGCCGTCTCATTTGAATGTGAGAGTGAAGGAACAAAGAGTGCACCTGTATTCACTATAATTTCTCCTACAGCCAACTGGCTGGTCGCCGTTGAGACTGTGACCTAGTGACCTAAGTAAGTACTCATCACATAATTATTTATTTTGAGTAGGCATCCTACGGCCTCTGACTTGGCAGTCGTGTTCACTAACCACTTTATCAATAGGCCTATTAATAATCCGGCGTTAGTAATTATTAAATATTTTATAACAACAACGCATAAATAACTGATGTAACTCTTAACCAACTCAAGATGGAAATTTGCGAGTAATGAAGCGAAACCAGTGTTTTAACCTCTGTGGTATGTGGTTTTCCTGTAGTATTAACCACAATTTCGTTTTAATGAAAACATTGGGTTCTATATTTATTTACGTGTAAAATGAGATTATACTCTACTATTTATCTATTATAGTTTAATTTTGATAACCTTTCACAACAAAATCTGTCATTTTATACTTACCAAAATTTTTACTTACTAAGGTGCAGTTTCGTTGTATATGAGTGCGTGTAACTGTATGTGTATACACGGTAACGAAACACGAGAACACGGATGTGTTCTCGTGTTTCGTTGGTGAGTGTAAGACCGGAGGCCATTGATGCAGGGGTGACAGTTATCGTACTGTGTAAGCCTTACACTGTCAGGATGACTGTCGTGCCTTTTACGTCCCCAAGCGGGGTGTGAAAAAGCATGTCACAAGGCCGCCGAAGTGTGGGTCACTATACTACATTGTCTGCATTTGCAATGAGTATGGTGACCACAACTCTTGGATTCTATTCATGCTCTCCATCAGGCAGAGTAGAGTCACTTTGGCAGGCTCTTAATATAGAAAAAAAAAAACTGTAAGGTTATAGTTTCAGAATATCACATTAAATTTTTTTACTTGATCTGAACTCTTAACTGTCATTCATTATTAGTTTGGAATGTTTTTGCATCTTCAAATCGAATACAGGAGGTTTCGACATCGAAGAACCCACCACACTCTGTTATTTACATACATTATGACGTCACAAGTGGTATAGCGCTGTATTTTATTGAGTTATTCGAAATATATGCGTGTACTTGTTACATGTTGTTATCATTTCGTTTGCTCTCGAAAAATCGTGCAAGTATTGCCTGTATTTTAGTAACTGAACAACATATAAGGAAGTTACCGCTAATTTTGCAAAACAAGTCATTTGTCTGGGACACGACAACGCTTATATTATCATGTTTGTGCCGTTATCGGAATAAAACTAACCTATATCCTTCCTCAAACATTTAAGTATACATTTGTTAAATTGAATAACATTAAGATTAGCGGTTTCGCGATAGACAGAGTTTTTTTCACATTTATAATATTTTACACCCTGAAGCGATAATTTGGGGGATAAAAACATGTCTTTTCCCGCAACTCAAACTATCTTCGTCTGAATCGGTTCAGAGATCATTGATATAGACCACTTAAGGGATATAATAAATAAATATTTCGGACATTTGACACACAACGTCATCTAGTTTCAAATTAAGCAGAGTTTATGCTGTGACAACTACACTGACTGATAGAAAACTTATATATTTTTTTTTTGTAAATACATACATATTATACATAGAAAACACTCAAACTTTGAAAAAATGTTTGATTTCTTGTTATAAATACTACATCCTTTATCGAAATTCAAACTATCTCTGCATCAAATTTTATCTTAATCGTTTCAGTAGTAGTTTAAGTGTGAAAAGATAGCAGACAGCAATACAAACATATCTTCATATTTTAATATGAGCATAGATTTCATACACCTTATGCTAATAAACAATCTCTTCCAGGTAACCGCTGGATAGAAAGGAAGTTTGTAGATATGAGTAGTAAGATGGAATTCTAAATGTACATATATTAATATGGGTATGAATAATTTAGGCCGCCATAGCATGTGTCTTCAGACTGCATTGTCTTCATTCGCAATGAGTATGGCGACCATCTCTCTTGGATTCTATTTATGCTTTCCATTAGGCAGAGTCGAGTCACCAAAGTGATAGACTTTTATAAGAAAAACAATGGGAATAAATAAATACGTTTACAGATTGAATGCAAGAAAAAAGGAAAAAATCTGTGATATCGGTTCGACCAATTCCATTCCGAAACACTTCACTCAATGTCCCAATAGAAATAAACTAATTAAGTGCACGTTTATTAGGTATTTATAAAACAGCCCGAAATCAAAATTATTTCAAAGATTAATAAAATATTATTTTTGAACAGCTAAATCTAAATTGTTGTGTCAATTCGAATTTGATGTCACAAAAACAAATCTTAAATCTTATCATTCACTAACACTTATCATCTTTTTTATTACAGTGCGGCCCAAAATAGTCAGCCACTAATACAAGCTAATTTTTTTTTACCATTTGCAGTTATATCTTACAGTGCTTTATCATTATTATCATCATTTCATCTATAGGAGGTCCACAGCTGGGCTTAGCTTTCCAAGAAGATCGAATCGAGTGACTCTACTTTTTTTTATGTCGTCTGCCTATCTTAGTAACGTATCTATGGTGTTGAGTTAGTAATACAAAGGATGACCTGTCCATCTCATGAACATCATTAGAGACGACTAAGTGAGCTAACTGCGCAGCATGACTTCACTGCAAAGACATGGAAATGTCAAAGCTTCGTATCTACCAAGACGCCTATGTCCAGCAGTGGACTGTCAAAGGCTGTTGCTGATCCATCTTATTAGTGTGAAATTTCACGCTACACTGTCCTGTCCTGGAATGAAATCAACAAGAAATTGTTGATCTCATTCCAGGACCTTTCAACCCCACTATGCTACAATAACTTTAGTCAGCACCTGTGTTGTTTTGTTAGAACTTGAATGAATGTTTTCTAATACAACAGCTTTATTACTATAGATTCTATTAGATCAATACATGTAGGTAGTGTAGTAGAGGCCTATCTCCAACAGTGGAATGCGACAGGCTGAATGGCGATAGAACTTGTTAGGCTACTTACAACACTCCACGACCGTTAGAGCGAAACTAATAACGAAAACAAAGATCAAATCACAGGGTAAAGCTACTAATCATTATTTCAAACAATAAAAAAACCTAAATTGTCTATGTTTTCGATTTTAAAACCTCTAATGTTGAAAATGTATTTTAAAATATTTAATTTTAAATTATTATATTGTAAACTGTTTAGTAAATAATCTATATACCAACTTGTTTAGGCAATATGCTAAGAAGGAAAATAATACATGATATACTCACAAAATTGATAACACCCAGTATTATACAGGCCCAATTTAGCGGTATCACATAACAACACTTCTCAGACCAACACATTTTTAAATCACTGCTCAATTTTGCACACCGTGTGGGACTAAGTGCAACACCTCGGTGTTGACAGCATGGGACTACGAAGTGTGAACGTAAGGAATAATGTGTCACTCGATCCCCTCCACTTATACTGCTCTGTTACTCACTCCTAATGAATAATAATTATAATATAAACAAAAGTATTCGTGTAACTAAAACTGTTATGATGCGGTGTCAGAAATTTGGACAGGAATGCATTTAGGTACCATTATAGGATTAATTAAATAATATTTCTTGCAAGTATTTTTAAGATATTGAGAGCTTTAAACATGTAAATATATTATTTGCTAAAGATATACGTCTACTCAAATAATTTTTAAGCGTGTAAGTTGCCCGCCTATATTCGATTATAGAACTAAAACGGATTAGATGTGAAAATTAGAAGTTCACATGCTATGACGCAAATTGAGAGTGACCTTTGTCTAGCGGTGCCGGTGGATCAATTTAGTATAATTAATTGATTGAATAAAAAAAAGACTTTTCCCATACCATTTCTCATTATTTTAATGCAGGTACTAGGCTTTTATCATAGTGTTTGCTTATTAATCTACTGTTATTCTTTTAGCTGTAATCATTTATATACTATTGGATGATTAGTCGACTCGTTTCCAAATTTTACCAAGAAAAAACTGTCTTTAAGTTTCCTTTAAATGTAGTGGAAACAAAAATATATACACGTGTCGATAACCATCAATATTACATAAACATACGTACTACCATTAAATATATTTCCTTTACACCTTCAACTCAGACCGCAAAATTATTTAAACAAAATCGCCACTTGAATGCGGCTCCTATTCATAAGTTATATTCTTATAACGTCATTTCCCTTCAGTGAGCAGTTCAAGATAAGTACAAACCTTTTCATATGTTTATAGGCTCTTGAAATGATGGCCTCAAGGGCATACTTATCTAAGTTAGTGTAAAATATTTAAAAAAAAAACACTCCAAAAATTTTGTGCACGGAAGATTTTGTTTGTCACATTCCTTGTCAAGAAAGCAATAAACCCAGGTTATTTAAGAATACAACAAAATATCCGAAATAAATAATTAGGTTTCTTGATAAACTTGTTTAATATAATATTTTATTAATTAGCTAACGATAATATCGATGGGTCCTATGTATATGGGCCAAAATGCAAAATGTCAACTTTACAAGAGAGGCGGTCAAAGTTTAAATTTACTATAATATTAGATTGACAAAACAGAAGTATACGAAATTTTGCTTATTTGCTAAAACAATTATCCTCAACATTTTTACTACAGTATTTAATATATAAATTTATCGGTTTTTTTTTACGTCACATTGGCCCTTCTACGTTAGTTTTTATTTAAATTATTTCTATTCAAAAACATCTTAAAAAGGGCAATGTGTCATATTGGCCATTATACGCGTATGTCCTTAATTAGTGTAACGTTAATCTTTACTTTATTTTTGTCTCATAAAATTAGTAAATAGTTGATGCAGTTGGACTTGCAATTATTTAAACTAAAAGTACGTCGATATTAAGGTAATTATGTCACATTGACACTTATACGTTTTAAAACCTGCTAACCTAATAACTGAGTTACCAGTTAGATCATTATAAACAATAAAAAACACAGATTGGTTTCATTCATTTATTGAAACAAAAAATTAATTAGCCTTAAAACTAATGTTATGGACCCGTATTCAGTCTTTTTGGCAATTTAATAGTAATAAAAAAAGAATGAAGTACTTAGGAAAAAAACTTGTACTTAAGACCTAAGTTTAATTATCTAAATCAGGTTAGTAATATAAATAATGTAGGTACTTCACATTACTAAATTCTAGATAAATTACAAAAAAAAACGTAACAAAAATAAAAGCTTGTCTGGCGTAAACAAAAATAAAAATATCTTTGTATTATAGTCTAGTACCTAATAAAATTCTCATAATCAACAATTCTAGTAAGTGGAAAATCTCTGTACCTATTCATTATCACTTTCATTGATTGACACAATGTCATTAGATGCTACTAAATTTTCATAATAACTATGGTATAAAGGTGGGATAGTATTTTTTCGACATAAATCAAGTAAGTCTTTCTTCTTCGAAGGTTGTATTGGTAACAACTGATTGTAGCATGGTCGCAGAGGAATATCTGTTCGTCTATCAGTTATATTATTTTGTCTTCTTGTCCGTACTGGCTGATCGAAGATATTAATATTATTTTCAATAGCATCTTCACTCAAATCATATTTATAATATAAAACGTATGATTGGTCTCGGCTTACACGGATTTATTTTAATTTAGACCAAACAATCTTTTGTCCTTCTGTGTTTTTAGTCCAGTTAAAGTATGTACTTGTCTGCATCTTTTTGAAGTCATAAATCATATTTTGAGTTACGTCTATGACGTTATAAGGACTTCCTTTTGTTTTCGCACATCGAATCAACGAGCTCCATTCAGATGGTGTGTAAATATTTTTATATTTTGAAGCTCTTTCTATTGTCGCGTGTATGGAGTCGCCTTCATTCTGGGTGTGGCCCACTTCCAGAAAAGTATGTTTTATATTCAAATTAAACTGTTTAGCGGCGTAAAGATACATAAAAAACATAATCCTGTTTCGGTTCTGGCCAGTGCAATTGTCTGACCAGAATCTAAGGTCTTCACAACCTTCTTGACTTTTTAATTTGATCATATCGTAAATACAGCTCGCTATTTCGTTCGATCCCTTCATTGCAATTTGCTAATTCCATAAATAACAGGTACTGAATAAATTTCCAATATCGAAAACTGATAAGTTATGTACTTTCAACCTTTTGCTGTAATAAAATAGACTAATTTCACCACTCGGCGACAACAACACCTTTTGCAAATCGAAAGTAGCGCAGAATATTTTAGTGTCATTTTGTGAATCACGTTTATCTTTTTCTTTTAAAGATCTAGCTAGGTTCTTGTTAATTATATGATTATCATAAGATATTTTATTTTCAGGAGTCACAGGACCGTTTTTGAAGGAATGACAAACATGGCATTGGTCTTTTTTTGGCTAGTGGAATGATAAATTAATATTTTTGTTTACTATGTCCCTGTATTGCCTTAACGACTCACATTTTTTATCATATTTTGAGGGATCATACCATTCTTTATATAACTGGAACATGCGAATGAAACTTAAAGAGCCATCTAAATAAAGTTTGTTACTGTCTTTACGACAATAGTGTGAATCGACCGGCTCAAAGGACTTGATGTCGTCCAGCACACTTCTGATCATTTCCTCATCAATAGATGTTTTATGGTGATCATGTCGACCTCTATTATCAATCAACGTGAGCCTACTTGTATCAGCGAATTTACTCATTGCAGTTCGGATCATTTTAGGCCCACAGCTGATGGTGTTTAGAAACATCGTCTTGCATACCACTAGGTTCGTCTTTTGATTGTTATGAGTAATAGGTAAATGATACACATAATATGTGTACGACCTTCGTGAGTCCCCTTGGGTAACCGTTCTTTTTTTATTTATCCTTACTCCATAGTTGACAATAAAGTCATATTGCTTGGAATGGTCTCCAATCATCCAAAATTGATCAAATATAGCACTCCTTACATCTTCATCAAGTTTTTTGTAACACTTCAGTTTACACGTGCTCTGACATGGTTCACCCATTTGTTTCTCATCTCTTAATTTACCATTCCTACTGTTATAAACTTTCCCAGTATTTTTAAGTCTTTTTCTTTTCGAATCTATCCATTCATAATAACGCTGTGCGACCATTGTTCCGATCAACGTACAAGTGTCAAACCGGCTCATTGGTCCAAATTATAAACAAACGCGCGGGTACTCCCCGCGTATAAAGCTCTAATTACTCTTTGGACCTTATACGTTTAAAATCATGATACATATGGCATTATACTTCAATACAATAACGTGTTTCTATGCAGAAATATATATTTTTTAATATCCAACATGATTAATTAGATCAATAAGAAGCGTTTACAATAGAAAAGGTAAAATAGCCAAATTGTTAGTTTGGCCCTTATACATAGGACCCATCGATATATTATTAATAGTTAACTAAACGTCATGAATTCAGGTTCATTAGAATCTTTTGTCTTCCTTTTTGGATAAACCAAATTTTTTTATATCGTATTATGATGATATGATGTATTACCTGCTATTTACATTTTATCTAGAAATAAATGCAAATTATGAAGTCGTATCGACGTATAAGTCGGCGCATAAGTCGACTAAAAAAAGGGCCGAACACACTTATCGGAATATCTCTACTTACAACCCATGACGCGCCACAAAAATATTGAAGAAGAACAAAGGGTCTCTATTTTTGTCTTTTTGTCTGTGTGATTGTGCGCGCTAATCTCAGAAGTGGCTTGAGTGTATTTGATGCAGATTTGTCTTATGTATTGTGGTTACCTTTATTGTGGTATTTGTTTCATTTCAGTTTATTGACAAATAAAAAAACTATATCACTTTAAAAAACATCGTAATAATCAATATATACGCGGGAAGGTTACAGTTTGCTTAATAATAGTAATAAAAACCGGAGTGATATGAGAATTTCACAAAAAACCGGTGTTGAACAGAACTTTCACTGCTTTTCAAGTTTTCTTTAACGCGGTGAGTACTTAGCACCATACCCTCCATAGGGAGACGAAGGGCGTGTGTGGGACTCCCGGAGAGCCGGTCTACCCACTAAATCCTGCGACGGCCTATCTCGGTAGTCCGGAAGAGCTGCAGGAACGCATCGGCGCCTTCTAGAGTCCTCCCTGTCGTACCCCAGACTGAGGTACATCCTGGTATGACCAGTCACCCCTAGACCAGGACGCTACCGCACCTCTAACTAATCTATTGTTTTTTTTCACCAGCAGGAGGTCTTAGATTACAAAACTAAACACAGATGGAACCTACACAGCAAATAGTATGACGCCATCTATTATTTTTGTGTGTGTGACAACTAACTATAGCATTGTAGGGACACATGCATATGTATGCATGCAGTGATACCAGAAACAAGAAAACTCCCTGTTTTTGTTAAAAGTGTTTTCATATTAAATAATGTTTTTTTTTACAGTCATTGTTACATATCAAAAAAAGTTTTTTTTTTGTACAATTTCTTTTATGATATTTCTGTTTGCGTTTAAGGGACAAGCTGCAAAAATTCTAAAATAGTAAAACTCAGAACAAATAACTTTACAGAAAGTATTTGTTACATATGCCTTATTTATTCAATATCTTAAAGTTACACGGTAAGTACCTGCGGCTTCACCCGGCGTCTTATTTTTGTGTGAGTGACAACCGTTCGAGTGTGTCATTCACATGGGCGCAAGTGCAAGGGGGTGCACAATGGGCGTGTACCCTCCTCGTAAAAAAAAGGAAACACATAGAAAAATATATATTTTTAATTTGTTTCTAAAATATTTCATAGCTTTATCTACGAAATATTTTACCTAGTATTATTGTATATATTATATTGGTAAATATTATGAGTGGAGGTAGATGTACATTCCAGAATAGGAATGCGCTCCCGCCTGATACTGCCTGAATAAAGAACGAAGAGTGCACAAAGTTAGAGTTGTGAGAGGGACATCAGAGAAGCAAAATATTTTCTGAGCTAATGTTTCTATCGTGATAGAGGACAGATAACGGAGGTACGAAGCAAGATATGTAGGTAAAAAAGGTGTATGCCCTGAAAATAATTCTGGTGACGCCCATGGTTTTTCACTTCAATATTAGGTTTGCCAGATTGTGAAATCAATAATTATGTGGTGTACCCAAAACAGTGCATTTCTTTACAATTTTTTTTTTAAATGAATGTTCGCAATTTGTTTACTTTATTATATGTAAGACATCTCAGCTCGCTGATGCAGACATTGTAGTGAGTAGAGTTGAACTACACACATTTCTCACATTTAAAGAAAAGATACCGCCTGTGAGGTTGAAATATAACTGATGGTTTATCCCCTCCCATTTTCGGGGAGGGGGACTATCGAGAAATGCCACTACTTGACTACTCAAAAGCATAACAAGAAACATGTCAATCTGCACGACGTTCATGTTCACGACCCTTTTCAGTTTAATATTCAATACAATCACAACTTTATGTCCAAAGGGGTAGACAGAGGTGTATTAAATGTTAAATTTATTTATAATACTGAGAATTTAAAGCCAATATAAGCCTCACTTGTAGTTATATACTAGAATTTTAGACTTGACATTATACATGTATTTAAAAAAAATATGGACGAAATACTTTAGATTTTAAAATGCTTAACACAAGTTTAGCTTACTACGCAGATAATAATTATGATATCTTAGCAATTCTGTTAAAGTGTCATGTTCATGTTGAAGAAATGATTGCTTATATCAAATTACTCGACTAACAAGATTTTTGGGTAATCCCCGTCTGGAATCGAATGAAAAGGGTTGCCAGTTCAGAAATGTAATATTGGTAAAAAATTCGAAAACATCTTTGTATTCTTAATTCAAATTCATTTTATAAGAATTGAGTTTATTCGTCTTTTCTGTTACGTTCTTACTTAAATGGGCTAAACTGCTAGATATCTTATGAAAATTGAGACAACATTAAAAAAATCTAATAAGAGAGCACTTTAAAATATCTACGTCCAGGAAACAGACAAAAAATCAGTTCATCTAGATATTTACAGTTAGTAATTATTTGGTAGCGTAACTACCTCGGTGGCGCAGCGGTAATGAATACGACTGCTGCAGTTGACGTCTCGGGTTCGATTTCTGTGTCGCACCAAATGTTTGTATGATCTGCAAACATTTGTCTTGAAGTTTGGATGTTTTCCATGTATAATATATACGTATTTACAAAAAAAAAGTATATAAGTATTCTATCAGTCAGTCTAGTTATCATAGCACAAGCTCTGCTTAATTTGAAGCTAGATGACGTAGTTTGTCAAAAGTCTGAAATATTTATTTATTTATTTAACTAAATATTTCTCGTCGGACTGCTTTGTGGGTGTGTGATTTCTTTTGTCATTTTGGATTTTTCTCTACTAGAACGAAAGAAGGAAAACATTAATTCTGTTAAAAACAGTAGGAACACAGATTACCTCCTAAAAGATATCGCATTATTAAAAAATTGTTGCGATTCGGCTTCGCGAAATTTTGGGGTATGCACTGGATGCGTTGAACGTGTCAAATGCGCTGTGATTGGATATTTCAAATGCATTTTACCATAGTGATAAGACAGGGGTAGGGGGTAATCTGTTAGTAGGAATATCAAGACCTTAAAGACATATTACAGCGCCATCTAGCAAAGACACACCGAACCGCAAAATAACGTAGCCTGTATCACGTATCCTGGATATACAGAAATTGTCACGCGGATAAGCATTTGTGCAACATCCTAACCAATGCCGTGGCCCACCAGGCATCTTCACTTAACCTGGATGGACGATCCTCCCTGTTTTTGAGGGATATGACTTCCATTTCCCTATGCGTACAAAGGAAACAAAATTTATAAAAGTATTAAAATACTCATCATCTTCTAATCTCTTCTTAGCCAAAAGACGTAAACTGCTAGACATAGGCCTTCCCCAAAATCCACAGTTCTCCATAACAGCCGGTCCCGTCCCGATCGCATCCAGTAACTTCCCGCGACCTTCACCAGGTCGTCAAACCACCTCGTGGGGTGCTTACCAACGCTGCGTTTCCCAGTACGCGGTCCACCAGAACTTTATAGATCCATCGGCCATCGTTTCTGCATGTAATGTGCCCCGCCCACTGCTACTTAAATTCAGCAATTTTACTGGCAATATCGGTAACTTTGGTTCGTCTGCGGATCTCCTCATTCCTGATTCGATTATGCAAAGAAACTCCAAGCATTACCCTCTCCATTGCTCTTTGGGTAACTTTGAGCCTTCTTATCAAACCTATAGTGATAATATAGCCCATAATATACAAAAACAAAATATAAATTATTACTAAAGCGATGCCCTCAATTTTGTGGTTGGTTTACAGGTAGGTAATGTAATTTATTCACAAACACAGGGATGTTATTATAGCATTCATAATTATTTTTTTTCGATCGTACACACATTTGGTTCGACACGGGATCAATTAAATCTCAGATTTCTTCATAGTAAACCATAAAAGTCTAGATAAGTTATTCAATATGCGCTATATTGAATAACTTATCTAGACTTTTATCTATCAGAAGCCATGAGTATTTTTTATAAACTCTAATGACAGATTTTGTTTCTAACGAACGAACGAAAAAACCTTAAAGCGCTTTCTATCTGAATTTACGAATTTGTTATGACCACCAAAAAAATCATTGTGTGTTTGGGTGTAATTTACCTATTAAAGCGGCTACACACGACCCTAAAATCACTGGCGATATTGGGACAGCGGTAGTGGGGATGAAATCGGCTACTACTCTACACACGGAAATCGGGTAAAAATCGGGTAGGATTTGCCTACACACGAGGCGATTTATGATACGATCTAGGGTCCTCCCACCACTGTCCCGATATTACCAGTGAATTTGGGGTCGTCTGTAGCCGCTCTTAAATGAAGTTATCTTTATTTTATTTTGTTAATTTTTGGCAATATAACAGTTTACAGTACAGTCTTAACAAATAACTGAGAATTTCTATTTCTAAAAGAATTTAACTTACACTATTGTGAACGAGGTGATTGCTGGAGTAGATATGGTAACAGACGCGGCATTACATAGGGTGGGCCACATACTAGTTAACATTTGAAAAAATTGTATAAAAAACCATTTGATGTATTATAAAAATCTCTTCACTGATTTTTTCTTTTAGTTGAAGTAGTGTATTTGGTTTATTGATGTAGACACGATTCTTCAAATAACCCCATAAAAAGAAGTCTGCTGGGGATAGATTTAGATTTCTGGGTGGTCATGGAATGTCACCTCGTCTGGAAATCAGCTTTTCCGGAAACATGTCTTTGACAACTGACAGGGACTGATTGGATGTGTGACAAGTGGCTACATCTTGCTGAAATCATGTGTTACAATTGTAGTCAGCAAATTCAAGTAGCATCAGTCCCAAAAACTCCCGTAGCATATTTCCGCGGGATGTTAGATTCAAATATTAACGAATTCTTGACCCACCCTATATTTCATGTTATAAGAATACTGTGTCTACACTATCACTACTTTTTAGGCTAACGGTCTCTTCAATAATCATTCATTTTGTATATATTTGGTGAATTGATTTGCTTGATATTCGAATAGCTAACAAATTTATCCATTCCATATTTGTTTTGAACAAATGATAACATTTATATGCACATAAAAAAGTACATTATTGTAGCGTTCATGTGGCAACACTGTTTTTGGACGACGCCACTTATTATACACCGAGTTGGAGACACAAAAGAATGTCACGTGGACTCTAACAAAGCGACTACAAGCGTATAACTCAAGCTCTTGGAGACAAATACTGTGAATATTGGTACCACCTGAACTGTAAATTCCTATTAAGTTTATATTGTGTTAATTTAACCATTCAAGTGGTAGATGTATCAGATAAAAATATATTGTGGAGTACGCAAACATAGTATCTCCCAAATTATGGAATCTGCGCCTGCACGATTCCATATGCTGCACTATTGTATTTTTGACGATTGAGGTAATTAATAAACGTAAGGCTCCCATTTTCATATATTCAAAATACTTGTTCTCGCCAATGACTTTAGTCTTATTAATCAACATTTTATCAATTTGCATTATGCATATTTATAAAACATTATCGACATCAGCTTTTCCACAGAACTTCGGTATCGACTACCTATTTGGATTGTGGTAGTCTGACGGCAGGCGCTCAGCGTAGAGCTTAGCCGTATCGTGATAGACTTAAAGACAGACGACAGACAAATGGCAGAGGACCCAAACTTAGCTTTTATTTTTAAAAAAATCTGTAAAAGTGACTTTACTCTGCTTGATGGAAAGCGTGAATAGAATCTAAAAATTGTGGTCACCGTACTCCTTGCGAAAGCAGACAATGCATTATGATAGCCCACACTATAGCAGCCTAGTGAAGTGCCTTTTCACACCCCGCTTGGAGACGTAAAAGGCATGATAGTCATTTTAGCAGCGTAAAGCTCACACACTTACACGATAACTGTTACCACTGCATCAATGGGCCGCCGGTCTCACACTCACCAACGAAACACGAAGCACAGAAGCTGCCGTTTTAGGTCGGTCTTCTGTGAGAGAGTAGTGTTTCGGTTGAGCTGGCCCGTTCGTGCTAAAATTAGTGTGCCTCTTCCACTTCTCTCTGTACTCCTTTTCTTCAAACTACTTTAAGTTTAAAGAAAAGGCTCGAAGGAACTGTTGTAGCTAGTAGCTTTTATGAATAAATAAACAAGATATATTTTATCAATATGGATACTTACGTAACAGTTCACCTCACAAGATAGAAATATATATTTTGTTACTGAAGTCACCTCAAGTCAGTTGTTATAATAAAAACATCACACACGTCAGTCTGATCCCAAACTAGGCAGGTCTTGTACTATGGTAACTACACTGGTAACGGTTGGCCTAGTGGTTTAAGTCGTCATCACTCCGCTCTCTACTGTGCTGAATGTTGTGGGTTCAAACCCCACACGGGGCAACATTTTGTGTGATCCACAAATTGTTGTTCTGAGTCTAGGTGTTTTTTGTGTTCGTTTCTTGTATGTTTGTAAAGTCTCTGTGACGCAGAAAGTATTTATAATGAGGGTTTTGTGTTTTAAAAAGAAAGAAAAATAAAAATATCATACTTCAAATAAATTACAGCTGGACTTAGAAAAAATAATTGTGGTCATAAAACCTTACACTGTCACGATGACTATCATGCCTTTTACGTCACCAAGCGGGGTGTTCAAAAGCATCTCACTAGGCCGCCATAGTGTAGGTCACCATACTGCATTGTCTTCATTTGCAATGAGTATGGTAACCACAACTCTTGGATTTTATTCATGCTTTTTATCAGGCAGAGTAGAGTCACTTTGGCAGGCCATTCATAAAAATAAAAAAAAAAGCATTTGTCCTGGGTTCGTTTTGAACCCACAATCTCCTGTTTAGATGGGCCTGTTTGTCAAGTGGTTAGTGACCCCAGCCGTCACTAAACACTTGATCAACAGGCCCCTCGGTCTACTTACTATTCAGTAAGATTATTAAAAAATGCATTATCTCAACAGCGAGCGTGTAGCTTAAAGCCATTGACCACTTAGAAGGCCATCAGTCGCTACAACGACATTTTTCTTGACAACCGAAATAAATCTAAAAGTAGATGTTGTTTTAGCATGATAAATTATTGTTTGGAGATGGTTTAACAACAAAGACAATATTAAAAAAATTAAAAACAAACTTGAGGTCTCGGGTTCGGTTACCGGAACGGATCAAATGTTTGTGTGACTCTGCAAATGTTTGTGTCGAGGTTTGGGTGTTTTCTATGTTTAATATGTATTTACACAAAAAAGTATATAAGTATTCTATCAGTCAGTCTAGTTATCACATAGGCTCTGCTTAGTTTGAAACTAGATGACGTAGTGTGTCAAATATCTAAAATGTAATAAAGTATTTATTATTATGTTGATTAATATTAGTGTTAGGGCTCTACCATAAGCGTTCTCATTATCGTGGTCTTCTTATACGGCCTGGAGTTCAGAGCTGCAGTGTCATTCTTTAAGGAAATAATCTTGCGTTAATGCAGCCACGAATTTGACTTAGTGATTTTAGTCAATCGCCAAACATTTTATTAGCTGACCTACGCGTTATATCTCACACACGTGTACAATACACTTACACGCACACCCACACACACAATCTCTCACTTGTGATTAATAAATAAACAAATATAATCATTTGACTTGGAAAATCGTTGTGTTGTTATTTATTAAATTTTGTTTAGTTGATTTGCAATTGCTATTGGATAGTTATAACTGGGTAAATAATTGTCTAGGGTGAAAAGCGCTGACGACTGTAACACAATGTATTATTAGAACGGTCGTTATTGACAACCTTTTATTACCAAAGTTGTATGGTTGCATTAAGTTTTTTGTTTTAATAGAAAATAAGAGAGAATTGCATAACAAAGTGGTAAATTTGAACACAAGACTGTAACCGTAGAGCACCACTAGAGCTTGGAGCTCAGACTGGAACTTCTGTCCTAAGTATGGATACACGTCATTCAATAACTTTGGATTTCTAAATAAAGAAATATAAAAACCTCACTGTAACGATATTATGATCTAGCAATACACCGCTTCCTCTGTTTCTTGTAACGTATTTCCGTTTCTTTTCATAAAATCACTCTCACAGAACGAAACTAGAGAAAACAGTAAATGACTTTCAGATGATACGATACACTTATTGATAGAATATAACAAATTTCCACCTACAAGAAATTTTTCTTTACAGGAAATCAGTGTGCCTAAATCTGCTATTGCAGTTGATGTGACGTCATTTCGTGTTGCTAATTAGCATAAGACTTGAGGCAGGTATTCTCACAATAACACCCAGTCTATTATGTACAAGTTAAAAATAAATCTTGACATGATGTCAAGATTATTTTTAATGTCAGCAAGAAAATGAATGCTATTATATAATTACAAGTACAGGTATATATTTACGTATATATTGTTTATGTTGTTGGATATATATTGTATCTGACAGACTTGAACTCAATGTTCAAGTCCATCAGATACAAGACTTGGTCGAGTAATAATATATTTCTTTTTGTGTTATCTATAATTATTATTAATTAGGTACCTTAGTTGGAGCCAGAGAACACAGTACTTAAAAAGATAAATCAAGTTTACAGGTGTCATCATCACGCCCTTGACGAAAACCACACAATTTCTCGTTGTAGAAATCCTAAGTCTATACAGAATCTGCTATAAGAATACTCGCTATTGGATACATTGGATCTCCGAATTACATGTCTGCGCTTAAAACTCTGATTAGTTAACGACAAAAAGTATCCTATTCAAAACATAGCATGTAAAAAAAACCACTCTAACAACATAGTTTTTTGAACACAAAAAAATATAAAATTATTAACATCAATACTTGTCTGATCTAATCCATAACATCCTTATTTATTTTTTTATTGACCAATTATATTTTTTACAATCACTAAATATCATATGTTTATAAATTTTAATTGGATTCGGCACAATCTGTGACGTGGATAAATATTTTACTGGCGTCTATAGTGGTCAACAGCCTTCTCCAGTCAACAGCAGTCGCTGACGGTCTTTGAGCATTTCTAAGACAGCTAGTGACCTGTTTTCAGGTACGACAAAAGTGATCTGGATGTCGTAATAACAGCTGTTTCTGGATCCCTCCTAGGTCAGGCGCAGAGTGGCACACCGTGTGGTTTTAGTCGGTCCGATTCTGACACACCACCCCGCCGTAAAGCCCGGTGGGGTGACGGCACGAAAGGGATTCGCCACGTTAAAAAAAAAGGTATGACAAAAGTAAACATACACTGGGGTTAGAAAATCGGGTGGGTGTGATAACTAGATTAAGAAATATCGCTGTCTAGTCTATTCCAAATCCAGTCTTAGAACTTCAGTAACTTGAAAAAGTCAAGGCCCCATATCCATATGTCAGCTCTATAATTGGAGAGGTCATTAAAACTGAAACATCGACTGGCCTCATCTGGTCTTTAAACATTTTTTCAACATTATAAAGAGAGTTTGTTATTTGTTTAGTTTGTCATTTGTTAGATTGTTTGGTTGAACGTGGTAATCTCAAGGAGGTGGTTTTTGAAAATTTTATTTCGGTGTTATGTAGCCCATTTCTTGAGAAAGGCTATAGGCTACATATCAACATGCTACGATCAACAGGAGCGGAGTATCAATGAAAAATGTTGCAAAAAAGGAGAAAATATTTCTTTTGACAGCGGCTATCGTATGCGCTGCGTAAACAGTAAAAGTTTCGTAAACACAATGTACGCTAGAATTATTTCCTTCTAAAAAAGTCTACGACAGCAAATTTTTATTTTTAATGTTGGCTCACTATAACCTTTTTTAAAGTAAACAAATTAGCTCAAGCTGTATAACATTACGATTCGAGCAACAGCGGACGCAGACTAGGAGAGAGAAGAAAAGACGCTTAAAATCAATATCTTTCCTCTTTTTCATAATATATTTCATTGACTCTCAAAAATCTGTAACCGTCCTCGGCAATGGGCTATCGAGCATTGGAAGAATTTTTCAATTGTACTCAATAGTTACTGTACACAATACAATGGGAGCGTTATTTGACCACTTCTAAAATAATTCTGCTGGAATAAATGCCGTCTGTGACTTGTTGTTCATTGCTATTGTAACTTTTTTTCAAGTCGAGCGGCGCACAATCATTTGTAAACAGCTAACTTTTTGCTTCCATTATCAATGATTCAGTTGACTGGATCGCTGGAACTACAAAGGAAGTAAAAGTATAGTTTGCCAACTCTGTAATGGTTGTTAGGTTCTTTTTCTTTTCGTTGGATATCACGTGTAGAGAAAGGTAGGTAGTAGAGCCACGCAGATTTCAGCACTAGCGGGACTGCTCTACCGGGGCAGTAC
The DNA here is from genome assembly GCA_949316085.1 of Hypercompe scribonia. Taxonomy (NCBI): domain Eukaryota; kingdom Metazoa; phylum Arthropoda; class Insecta; order Lepidoptera; family Erebidae; genus Hypercompe; species Hypercompe scribonia. Next base: position 18,069,012 of record OX438981.1, on the reverse strand, counting down.
TACCCTCCCACAGAAGACCAAGGTAAAGCAACCAGCATCCGTGTTATCGTGCTTCGTTGGTGCGTATGAGACTGGAGACCCATCGATGCAGGGGAGACAGTTATCGTGGTAACTGTGTAAGCCTTACACTGTCACGATGACTGTCATGCCTTTTACGTCCCCAAGCGGGGTGTGAAAAAGCATCTCACAAGGCCACCATAGTGTGGGTCACAATACTGCACTGTTTGCATTTGCAATGAGTATGGTGACCACAACTCTTGGATTCTATTCATGCTTTCCATCAGGCAGAGTAGAGTTACTTTAGCAGGCTCTTACTATAGAAAAAAAACGTGTTCATGTAATGAACAAAGCATGTTATTTTTTATTTTTTTCCTTTTAAAACTTGTTTACTTAACAATTTGTTTTGAGGGTTCGAATCCCAGTTAATGCACTTTGGATGTGAATTCTCTTCTAACCTATAACTATGTATTTATTTTAGCTAGAGGAATACCTTGTGTTGACATTTTCCCAGAAAACTGATAAAAGAATTGCTTATCTTTCGTTACTTTTCACCCAGTGAGTTAGAATACAGGATTCTCAACGTCTCTCTCTCTTTACCTTCCGCTCTTTTTTTTGTTGACGAGGTCAAAAACTCCTTCGGATCAACTGCTCCTTGGGGTAAAGGAGTCAAGAGTATGTGATATTTCCACTAAAAACCACCCTGACGGCCGGTCTCTAGCACCCTATTCTGGGAGGACCCGGACCATATGATATCAGGTCCTCTCCAAATCAACACCATGGCTTAACAGGCCCTATCCCGGGGAGAACATGCTTTTCCACCTCAGCTCTGGTGTAAAGGCCCGAAAATTATTTCAGTCCACCATCCCATTCCATAAAACAGCAACTAATCCGCCACCAGAGGTCTCCACTCTCTGGCGACTCGACTTTACCTGCCTCTCTAACCTCAGAAGAAGAGATAATTGTATTACAATTAAACTACATATTCGTATAATAAATTTATCAAGAAGTAGTTTATACAAACAGTAAAATAGAATTAAAGAAGACATATCTCTTTCACATTCACTTCTATTCAAAAACAATAGAAAAATAGAAAAATAGATAGAAAATTGTTTATAAGAAATACTTGAATAATGTAGCAAATAAAACAAAATAGCATTAAATATTATAAGGATGTACTTCTTGCCAATGTCGACTACGGTGGCCACTCTCAACGGAGACCAACCAACTACATAGGAAATAACTGTGAGCATGTGTGCGCATACACAGATGCCCTCTCTGTTCTCTCACTCTTACAGTACAATGGGACGGTTATTGGACAAGACCGGAGAGAGATCTGGAGAGTCAGCTCGTTAACTCAATTGTAAGAACACCTCCTTGGGGTAATGATATTAAATATTATATATTACGACAGTCAAATTGGCATTGGCACTATCAAAGTGCAATAATAGAGTATGCAACTGTTGCGCTAAGGATTGCGATTTGGGTCGAGCTAAATGTTTGTATGATCTGAAAATATGTTTGGGAATTTGGGTGTATTCAATATACTGTATTTAATCAGTTAATCTAGGTTTTATAGTAGTACCTGGAAATCGAGCTTTGCTCTATTTTTTCTGAGAACATGGATAATACAACGTCTTCTAAAAATGAAACCTAGCTATATCGATTTGTCGCCTCCGAAACTCCCTACATACTAAATTTCATGAAAATCGTTGGAGCCGTTACCGAGATTTAGATTATGTATATATACAAGGATTGCTCACTTAAAGGTATTAAATAGATAAGCTGTCTATTTAATACCTGCTATAAGCTGGATGTCCGATGTCCGAAGATATATAAAAAATATATAAGAACTATTTCTGGCATTCTTTTTGGTAAAGAAACAAAAAAATAAACGAAATCATGGTTGGTTTTGACATGACCCTTTGATGTCAGTTTGCCAAGCCTATAATACTACACGAAACTGATGATGACATAACAGACCTATAACATTGACAAACACTTTCTGTGAATGACCAAAAAAATCCATATGTTTACAACTGTGTAGAAAATAACGTGTATAAGCCTTCAAACACACTGTACAAAGCACGTATGCTTTATCTGTGGCGACGCGTTTAGAATAAACAAACGGGATTCTTCGTTTATTACAAATTTTTTTATTTTTATTGCTCTTGGATTCAAGTTACGCTTTCCATTACACAGAGTAGAGTCTCTTTTACAGGCTCCTGGATTTAACAGGCTATGTTATAATATATTTTGATGGAGAATATGCTAATATGTGTGAAATAAACATAAGAATAATGTGGATATTCTCTCTGTCTCTAACTACTTTAGAGTATATTGGTGTAGTGAGTCTACGCAGTTGGGCACAGATATTAATGTACACTTAAAAATAGAGTTAAAAATTCCAGCAGCAGCGCTATCGGAGGTATTTTGCAGTTATGATATGCGAAGGCATAAGTTCAAGAATGTTTGTAAACTATAATCTTTAATTGATATTACTAATCATGTTATGATACGGTACACAGCGTCACGAAGGCGACGGCAGACCACAGCACCTTTAACAAAGAGTATGGCTATGGGTGGATGTGCATAGAGCATGTGGTGATCTGGATGGCAGAGTGATCACATGTCTTACGTCTTACGTCACGTACGTATATAAAGTACAAAAGTGCGATTATCAAAGTAAATTATGACGACATCCACGTACAGCGACATCTATCGACGTAATACTGAACTATGACGTAATACTATTAATCTTGTATCGCGATATAGAATTTTTTACGCCGACTAGCTTATGTATAATTTCTCAATATCAACCGTCGGGCGGTAGCCACCCCATCTGTACGGAGGATCCTCCCTTTGTGTTAGAGGGACATGACACCCGTTCTTCTATAGTGTTGATCCCGACACACAGAAAAGCCCTTTCAAACTCTTCAAATTTATTACATTTTATTATAAAGTTTTGAAAATAAGAGATTAGGAACTAACCTGATTACTATTTTATTTATGAAAAAAAATGAGAAAACTACATTGAACTAAATAAACTTACTTTAATTGCAACATCATTAAGTTAAATTAGTTAGTTTCAAAGATGTTCTTCAAGATAAAAAACTCAACTGGTTCCGGCCGCACTATTGTGTACAGACCTTAACTTACCAAGAGCGATAAACAGTGTATTTGTGTTCAGTTCATATCGTGTCTTGTGATGGTAGAGTCTTGCTTGACCACCTTTATGATATGGTTTTGTCAAGTGGCGGAGTGACTATCAAAAAAATTTAAATAGAATATCATGGCTAAAATATCGTTTACTGTGAATGGGGATCGGTACACACTGAGTAAGTTTTATTTTTTTGTATTTATGGTTTAAAATTTTTCATTGTTTTTTATGTAATTTAAAATTGACTATGTTGCAAGCGTATAACGGGAGTAACAATATTGATACAGTTTTTAAAAATACCTACCAAATTCTCACTCTTAAACATTTAAACGAAAGAAATTAAATTTTTGATTAGAAAATTCATAAAATGCAAACAAAAATTCAAATTTTTGTTATTGTGATTTTATAAATAATATAGTAATAAACTATATATAATATAGTAAAATGTAGGTACATTGCATAATGTTAAATTTAACAATTAAAATTAGCAAGTTAAATTAATTTAAAATAACTTAAATTAGCATGCTATTTTAGCAGGGAAATTTATAAACAGTCACTAAAACATTGAATATTGGTTTAACACATCTCAAATTGGGCAGGATCTGTGCTATGGTAATCAGATTACTGATATACATACTTGTATAGGTCCAAACATATATATATTGTAGATAAATTACACCTGAACGTGGAACAATTGATTGTTGTGATTCGAACTCACACCCTCTAGACAAGGTCACTAGACTCAAAGGCCAGTGAATGTTACATGTTTAAGTTTTTCCTTATAAAGTTACGAGTTTTCAAAACTACATTTCAAAGTTATAACAGGTTTAAAAACCAGTTCGATTGTTTTAAGTAGACATTTATTTTTAAATATTACAACTTTTTTATAAAAGTAATGGTAAGTTATTTCATTCACTTGATCGCACGGTTGCCCTATTGGTTTAAACCGTCGCCACGGCTTGCTTTCTACTGCGCTGAGTGTTTTGGCTTTAAACCCCACACGGTACAACACTTTGTGTGATCCACAAATTGTTGTTCTGAGTCTGGGTGTTCTTTGTGTCCGTTTCGTGTGTTTGTAAAGTCCCCCGCGACACAGGATTTATTCCTAGTGCGGGCGTTGTCTTTTTTTTTAAGAAAATAAATATAAATAGGATTAAGACACGTCATTGTGTTATGCACTTATCTGATGATTTAATTACTTGTTTTATTTTGTTGACCACTATACTTATCCTATACCTATCTGTCATTACAAGGGCTTTTATATTATAACAACCCTCTAGCCGAGTTGTCATTCTACAACCGTAAAAGTTTAGCGATTCGTATCGAAAAGTCAAAACGAAATATTAACCAATCATTAGAAAATCGATGCATCATGCATCTTTCATCATCACATTACATCTTGTCTAAGGGGGCAAATGTAAATTTACTGATAACCTACAGTTTTAAATAATCGTTTCATTTATTGGTATTACGTACACGTTTATAATTGTTTTTTCTTCTTATATAAATATGTTAATTACATTTTTAAATGTATAAAGAAAGAAAACAAAAATAGATATTTAAAAATATAAAAATAGTAGACTACCGACGTCGAGTACAGGAACCAAGACAAGATAATTTTATAAACCATTTTTGTTTAAAAATCTGAAACATTTTTTGGACTTCGTTATATCTAAGTAAAACTATATTATACTTATTGATATTATTATATAATGGGTGTTTTCTATGTATAATATGCATGTATTTACAAAAAAAAGTATGCAAGTTTTCTATCAGGTAGTCTAGTTATCATACCACAAGCTCTGCTTAGCTTGAAACTAGATGACCTTGTGCGTCAAATGTCCGAAATATTTATTTATTACATCTCTTAAGTGGTTTATATCAACGATCTGTGACCCGATCCAGATGAAGATTGTTTGAATAATGGGGAAGGACATGTTTTTATGCCCCAAATTATCGCTTCAGGTTGTAAAATATTATAAATGTAAAAGATTTCAATCGGTTGATAGATAAAAAGTTATATTAGTTTAAAGAATCACCGCGAAAACCGACATTCACGCGAGCAGAGCCGTATCCTTGCTAATTTTAATGCAGTTGTAACCTAATTAGTTGCAACTGACTCTTCTTTCCTTATCCACTTAATTTGCACTTACAAGAACGGAAATTTGTCTTTTTAATTGTAGTAAATTGATTATTCTTTCTTTACCGTCTTAATTTGCACTTATAGACGCGGAAATTTATGTTTAAAGTAAAATAAACTGATCCTTTTTGTTATCCACTTAATTTGTACTAACAAGGACAGAAATTTATCTGTACAGTTGTAATAATAACAATAATTATATTTTTATTACCCACTTAGTTTACACTCATAGGGGTGTAAATGCCTTGCGGTCATTCGAAGAGATCGCTCTTAGGATTGCTCCTGTGAAACATTGGCTACGACTTGGTGCTTTGTATATCATGGTCATGTGTTATGTAGATTACAAATGTGTGACGGCGTGCAGTAAAACGCAGTGTGAGGCAACTCTGAGGGCCACGGTTAGGGTTGCTCAAGCCGTGGAGTGAATCAGGCAGCTCGGTCTCGAGGGCGTTCTGCACAAGTCTGAGGCTTTATTATTTTATGGGCCTCGGAACAAGTCGATACAGCTTCATAATAAGAGGAACGCACATCGGCACCGAGCCCCTCCATAAAGTATCTGGAGCTCGTTCTTGACAGTCACTGTGACTTCGGACATCACTTTAGAAGTCAGGTCTACTAGTTGGTAGGGCAGTGTGACCATTGGTGTAGCTGCCGCCTAACATGAGGGGAACCGAAGACTCTTGCAGGAGACTCTACACACGAGGTGTGCGGTCCATGACCCTTGATCAGACTCCAGTGCGAACGGAGACCCTCAAGGAGAAAATGTCACGCTACTGCAATATACACAGCGAATGTGGGCCATAAGTGTGAAAGATTGTGTGTTATCTACACACAATCTACCTTGAAGTGGCGAGTCTCCTGATCAGAATGCCACCATAGGACCTTCGAGAGCACTTACAACTCTTTACGATTGGTATAAGGAGGCGCGGGATTTTAATGAATCTTAAGGATCTCAACTCTGCTAGATCCTAGAGTAGAAATAGAAGTAACGACTTGGACAATTAAACTCTCTTCACGTCGTCATTGTGATGGTAAGATCTCCCGTTATGGAGGATTGGTTCATGAGTATCACGGGAACCTATCATACCAGTTGATATAGGTGGTCACTGGGCAAGGATGCTTCAGAGATCATCTATGTCTGATTCGAAAAGAACTAAGTCTTGAATGCCACTATGATGGCCAGAATGTAGACACGGCGCTCCACACCCTGGCAGAATGTCCGACGTGAGAGGAGCAGAGGAATTCTCTCGCTCGTTAGGATCATTGCGTCCATGGTATGGAGAAAGTGAACGTGGTACTCCGTCATCACCTTCTACGAGCAAGTTATACTTGCAAAGGAGACGGCAAAGCGGGACCCGGACAGATTTAGAGTTATACCAGTCCGCCAGGCCCGGAATTGGTCCTCGGTACCGTAGACGACTCAGGTGCCGGAAGTCGCAGAACGATCTTCGTCATCTGCATAACTTAGGTAAAGGGCCCGAGGTGCGTCTGGCTTCAAGAGATTGCCTTTCTAGGTTACACCTGATTTCCTGGCCTAACCTAGACCTAAAACGGCGTGTGGTTTTTTCCGTACAGACAAATCAAACAAGAAATATACAATTTGAAATAAAAATCCAAATTAAAATTAAAAATAACGGTATCTTGAGAAAAATCATAAAACTGAATCGAGAATGTTCTCCTATACCTAGTCTTGCCATAAATATTGTAATAAAGAAAAAAGAAAATTGTTAACTGCAAATAACATTTATTACTTTTACAGTGTGTCAGTTTAATACATAAATATAAAACAATTAAAAATATAAAAAGCTTATTCGAAGTGGTCTCCATTGGCTGCAATACAGTCCTTTAAACGATGAGGCCAGTTATCAATAGAAGCACGCACTCTTTCCATGGGAAAATTCTTCACTGCCAATCGTATAGATTGTTTTAGGGACTCCAAATTATCATGGCGTTTAGAGCAAGCTATACTCTCTAAAACTGACCACAAATCATAATCCAGCGGATTAAGATCGGGACTAGACGACGGCCAGTCTTCAGCTCTGATGAAGTCCGAAACGTTCGATTCCAACCAAGACTGCGTGGACCGAGCTTTATGACCCGGCGCCGAGTCTTGCTGGAAGGACCATACTTGGTTATTGAACATGGTGATGTTAAGGGGCTTAACTACCTTCTCAAGAATGGTATCTTGATACACTTGTGCCGATGTTTTGATACCTTTTTCACAAAAATATGGCTCAGTCACTCCTTCATAGCTAACACCCCACCAAACCATCACTGAAGTCGGATAATGTCCACGTTGCACTCTGTCGACTAATTGGGAAGCTTCCTTAGAGCTTTGAGCATAAATACGGTCATTTTGTTTGTTAAAATGTTGCTCAATTGTAAAAATTTTCTCATCCGTAAACAAAATTTTTCTGTGACCTCCCTTTGCGTACCGCTTCAGTAGTTGTTTCGATTTTACCACCCTATTCTTCTTTAAATTATCAGTTAAGAAATGGCCAGTGCGTCTCTTATAGGCTGCAAGTCCTAAGTCATCTTTTAAAATACGCGACATGGTTCTAGGTGCTATCTTCATTTCCCGAGATAAAATCTTTTGCTTTCGGACAGGATTTCTTCGAATTCTTTCCCTTACTGCTTTGACCACCTTTTTCGTACGAACACTACGTGGACGGCCAGATCTTTTTCTGTCACAAACAGAGGAGGTCTCATTGTACCTATTAATAGCCCGGTACACAAACATTTTACTAATACCAAGTGTATGGAGAGTTTTAAAAATTGCATTTGGCTCCATACCTACTTTGTGTAATGCTATCACAGCGATTCGGTTCTCTTTATCACCCCACACCATTTTAATATCGCAAAATATTTTACAATGTATTGGCGCCAAAATGAGAAAACACAATGAACAATCGTATAAAAATGACAGATTCGAAATTCAAATGTAATATTTTTTTATAATTAAGTGTAACAGTATTTATGGCCAGACTAAGTATATGCAGTCATAAGGAAATCTTTGATATAATTAAAATAATTTTAATTCGCTAGTTATAAACATTTACTATGCAAAATTTCTAAGAACTGTGTGAAATCACAGGTTTATTTAGTTATTAGAGTTCCTAATTGTTACTCCAGAGATTTTGAGTTCGATTCTCACACAGGAGATTTGATTATGTGATAAACACGGACACATATAGTTGTATGTTTGTCGATATTTTTTTCTTTTCTCTATATTAATTTAAGAGTTATGGTCACCATACTCATTGTAAAAGCAGACGACAGTGAGATACTTATTCACACCCAGCTTGGGGACGTAAAAGACATGACAGTCATCGTGGCAGTGTAAGGCTCACACAGTTACCACGATAACTGTCACACCTGCATCTATATGCCTCCGATCTCGCACTCAGCAACCAAACAAGACAGCACGGATGCTGGTGCTTTACGTTAGTCTTCTGTTGGAGGGTAGTACTGCCCTGCCGTTCGTGCTGAAATCAGCATTTACCTTAAATTCTTAACAAAAACGTGGTGTATCTTTTCATTCGTTACCACATCACCCTACGGTAGACTGGTAGAGAATACCTGAGGCACTAAATCCACCAGTGTACATTTTATGTATAAAGTTATTAAATAAATGAATAAACTTTGTTTATGTATTATGTATATGAGTGCAGTTTATCTTTAATATTCATATATGAATATGTTTATCAAGACGGGTCGGTCAACTTTATTCTACAAAATGTTGACTGGGTTCTTTTTTAGTCGCAGAGATAACGATAATGGAAAAACCTGAGCAGTGACATAATCTTGCTGCAATATAATTACTGTATATATAGATTCTTTTTATTTTTTTAGCACAAATAGTACTCGTATGTTATAAACTTGTAAATTTTTACAAGTTATGGTTTTGTCAATTAAACAATAGCACAAAGTATCTCAATCACAGTACAGATATTTTTTTTTAATATAAAAATATAAAAATCTTTATCTACATACATGCCACTTTCGCTGCCAGTGTTTCCAATCTTAAACCCAAATAGATTAATCCACTCAGATATACATATATATATTATATATATATAGTATTAGATTGAGCACAGATTATTTAACATAATAACATACATACATAAAATTATGTCTGTTGTCACGGTATAGTAACCAGAGGCATACTAAACGTCCACTTTTCGACAGTGTTTTAGTCCCACGTAATAGAGTGGAGAGAACTTCGTCCATTGATCAGCAGATGGACTACTTTTAGATGAGATTGACTTGGCTCCCTTAGTTCTTGGTGGGACCCTTATGCACTCTATATATAAAACTTTAATCATATAAACCATCAAGTGCGGGTAGTTACACTTCGCGTATTACGAAGGCGTCGCTAAACTCATACCACTCTACTCGTACTGTACCCGACTACGAGCGGCATAACCTGTTGTAAACGTCGGGAAAAAGAAATAACCTCTTTAACCCTAACCTTTTAAAAAAAATATCTTCGAAAGGTTCCGATGTACAACAAAAACTATACATTTTAATTAATAAAGTTATTGTGACGACTCTACTAGTTACATAGTCTGAGTGTACCATAAACAATAATCTCACACATCTCGAAACTAGTTGGAGCTTGTTATATTTGCACAAGGCTATATTTTAAAAACATATAAAAAAATACACTACTGGTCATAGGCCTTCCCCTAAGTTCGTCACAATAACCGGTCCTGTGCTGCCAGTATCTAACGACTACATTCATATTTTAGATTAGGCAGTAGAGGCACGCTGATTTCAGCACGAACGGGCCGGCTTGACCGGGGCAGCACTACCCTCCCATAGAAGCCCAACCTAAAGCGACAGCATCCATGCTGTCGTGTTTCGTTGGTGCGTGCGAGACCGAAGGTCCATTGATGCAGGATGACAGTTATCGTGTTACGTGTAGAAGCATTACACTGCCACGATGTCTGTTATGCCTTTTACAATCATCGTGCGTCACCCAAGCTGAGCGTGAAAAAGCATATCACCATGCCGCCATGGTGTGGGGCACTATACTGCATTTTCTGCATTCACAATGAGTATGGTGACCACATTTCTTGGATTCTATGCACGCTTTTCATCAGGCTGAGTAAAGTCACTTTGACAGGTTCTAAAATTAAAAAAAAAAGGTCTAGTCGTACACAACTACTTCTACAAGGTGTGAATCAAAAACATTAACAGAACGGTGGTCAGTCATTTTTCACGCAACGTTATCCACAAAACTTAAATATTTGAATGATATGACTACTTAGAAACTAGTGAAGTGTACTTCAAATATTTATGTTAATTCTGGTAGTTTTTTGTTTTTTGTTACAAGTACGAGTATAACTATATTACACAAAAGCCACGGCAAAAAACATTGCCTTGTCAAAACATATGTAAGAAATAATCTAATACGCAACAAAACCTGTTGACAAGAGTTTCAAGTACAATGTACTGATAGACCTGCCGGTCTAGCTGAAGCTGGAGGATCAATACCCACCAACGCAATTAATTGTGTAACACGATGACTTGTTCTGTTTATGGATGTAGCTTAGCTGTTACATATACTTAGAAATGTATTTCTATGTTTATCAGTAATCGGGTTACCAAAGTAGGGGCTTTGCCGAGTGCGGGATTAGGCGGTCATGTGTGAGATGTATGGAGTTGTTATTGTTACATAAATATTATTTGTGTTCGTGTATTATTTTGTATGTTTTAATCAAATATTTGCATCTCGATTGTATATCAGTTTTTAGAAAGGAGATAATAAGTACGAGAAAAGGTGATATTGGAAAGGACAAGCAAAATATTTGTCGTAGAAACGAATATAAAATATAGACCGAGTTGGAATCGTACATCGATTCAAGTGGGTTTACATCACGTCCGTACCTTTTAATAGTCCACTGCTGGACATAAGACTCGAAATAACTGACAGTACTGTTAAGCAGTTTGCTCTCTTAGTCGCCTTTTCCGACACTCACGGTATCAATAGGTTTGGCACTCCACATTCTTACTCCATCACCGCCCAGAAATCAAATGGGTTGGTTATTTTTTTTTATTTTAAGAGCCTGCCAAAGTGACTCTAATCTGCCTGATGGAAAACCTGAATAGAATCCAAAAGTTGTAGTCACCATACTTATTGCGAATGCTGACAATGTAGCATATTGACCCACACTATGGCGGCCTAGTGAGATGCTTTTTCACGCCTCGCTTGGGGACATAAAGGGCATGACAGTTGTCGTAGCATTGTATCACATACACTTACCACAACAGCTGTCACTCCTGTATCAATGGGCTTCCGGTCTCGCACTCATCAACGAAACACGACAGCACGGATGCTGTCGCTTTAGGTTGATCGTCTGTGGGAGGGTAATGCTGCCCCGGTCGAGCCGGCCCGTTCATACTGAAATCAGTGTGGCTCTACTACCTTTGATCTCTAATTTAATCCAATAACCATCGTAAGCAATCCTTCAAGTAATTCCTTTTTCTGGAATCAGGTCCAAAGGGTTGTTAGGATCTTGAGTTGCTAATGTCCATTGGTCGTTTGCCATAAATTGATATACTTATCCCTCATAACCATAACAAAAACAATTTATTAAATCTGCAAAAACCATCTCATTTCAATCAGCTCAAGTACATAACCATCGTACCGTATCAGTCTTCGTCATGATATATGCGTGTGTGTGAGTTATCACAGTAATTCTTTAAACTAATATAACTTTTTTATTACGCTTATATTTACTTATATTACACTTTTATCATACTTATTTTTAACTAAATGAAATAATACAAACACTAAATGTTAAGTGAAGTGTATCACAACACTTAAGAGAAAATCACATCTAAATTGATTAAACCACTTTTGAGATCAGGGTGCGTAAACACACAGACAAACAGAATTTTTTTTTATAATTTTTTTCTTTTATCTTTTATTTTTTTTTATAATGAGTATGGTGACCATAACTCTTGGATTCTATTCATGCTTTCCATCAGGCTGAGTAGTCACTTTGGGAGGCTCTTAATATAGAAAAAAAAATATATAGAAAACGTGCAGACGTGACCTGCACCTGGCACCTGCAATTGTCAAGCCACGAGTCAAGTGGTTATCAGTCGTTAAAAATAAACTTCATCACTATCCACATAGTACAATATACACGAAACCAACATGTACAATGAACGCCTTATCGCTGAAGGCAGCCTTTGCATGGACAAAAACAAAAGTGAACAAATTATATGTTCGATTGGTTTTACCCAAATATGGAGGATATTTGATGCTTCGAAATACTCTTTTTTATGTACAAATAAAAATACGGCGAACACCACTCTTGGATTCTATTTATCATCAGACAGAGTAGAGTCACTTCGGCGGAGTGTAAATAAAAAAACTGTCTCCATTAAACTAAAACTAAATTTCATTTTAAAACTTGACGGGTTCGGCCCTTTCTTCAAGACGAAGGAAGCTAAAGAATAGATGAGTCACTTGATGGTGAGTGATTACCGCCGTCCACGCATGCATACCTGCAACCCAAGAGTTATAAGTGCTTTGTCGCATTTTAATGTAAAGGAGATCTCAAGGAGTCTACTTCTAAAGGAACCTGGTAGCATTGGTCTATAGTCATTAAGTGGAAGAACAAATTACTTAATTCTGAATGGACATAAGTCTGGTGGAAAAGATCAAAAAAAATCTGTAGTGCTATAATAATATCGATACTCTACCACATTCACACAATGTCATCTAGTCCCAAACTAAGCACAAGTTATACTATGGGTATTAGACAAGTGATTTAAGTACATACATGTTTTTTTCGTGTGTAAAACATACGCATTATGCATGGAAAAAATCTAAACTCCTCAGTTATGTCGATAATAACGCAAGTATGGTGTTTATGTACTTAATTCGTATGAGGTTCAGTAATTATCTGACTTAGAACCGTGACTGACATGGTTTCTTAAGTGCCATATACAATGATGATGCGTTTATTGCATGTCAATAATACTCGTATATATCTTAAGTTATAAATACTGACCTTCGCATTTACCATCACATCAAAACTCTTTAACAGTCTGCTGCTTGACATAGGCTGCTCCTTAAAAAGGAGGTTTTGAGCTACTACCACGCTAGCACTATGCCACGGTAATATTATCTATGCAATATTGGTCAAGGTCCAGTATAATGACCTACAGCCACATGGTATGTACACACGCGGTAGGGCTGCTTTAGATCTAATTAGTATTTTTAAATTATTTATAATAATGTGTATTTAATTAGCTTCGATTGCATCGATGATGTCTCTTGTTTTTCATTTGCCGATGTAAAATGAATATTAAAACTGCATAGGGTGCTTTAGAAGAACATCGTAGTATTTCTAGTATGGTGATCTTCTGATGAAGTTTTTCGAAGATATGCAGTGGAAGACTTCGATAAATGCCAGCAAATAATGCTAAAAATTCAATCTAAATCTCTGTCATTTAGAGATGTTCTGAGGGAGATCTTCGCTGAAATATGTATATATGATCTTGTGCAATTGTAAAATTTAATAAAGTACACAACAGCCCTGATTTGATAATCATTAGGCACTAGAATTTCAGAATAAAACATAAAATTCTAGCTGTATGTTCAAGTAAACTCGTTTAATCGGCAACCCACTTTTGTGATCTTCACAAGTCTTTTTTAAAATAGCCGTAGAGGTAGATTTCTAATTTTGAGCTAGGCAATGCTCTCTTTCTTTGTGTCTCATTCTAACGGTGTTGCCTCAATTGACAAATAAAATTATGAATTAATAACATTTAAAACAAAAAAAAAACCGACTTCAAACAGAACTTATTCATACACAAAAAATGCACTAAAAAGGGAAAATATTACGTATGCTTGTGTCTACAATTATTATATATCTAGTAATAATAATACGATAATACTTAAATTATGAAATCAATGACACAAATACACTATTGTACACCCCTTCCAACTGTCCGTCCACGCCGCGGTGTAACAATGCCTGTAGACACAAGAATTCGTAATTATTATATTTTCGTTGGTTTTCATTGTACTTTTTGTTTTAGAATAACTTCTGTTTGTAATCGATTTCTTTTTATATTTTTTGTAGTACGGGTCTCAAGTAACGTTGCCATTACATAACTAATGTACCAAAGCACGATAACTCTTGACGCCGTTGCTACTCCGTTCGACGGTTGAAGCGATATGATAAAATAGCAATTTATTAAAAACTAGCTTTTGTTTACGGTTCCAACTTTTTTATTGGTCAACCGATTGAGATAAAAAACACTAAATATTAAAAGAAGTTTATCACAATGTATAAAAAATCACATCGAAATTGGTTATGCCACTTCTGAGATTAATGCGCACAATCCCACAGAAAAACAAATAAAAAATCTATAAACTATTGCTGTGAGTTTTGTAACATTTTCATTAGTTTTTCTTGAATATCTTTAATATACAGACATTGACCTCTTACAATTTTATTACGTTTATTAATCATTAGAATCCGGTCGGTGAACTTTTATAGTATAAGAGTCGGTAAATGTCCATTTAAAACCATGTGATAAACAGATAAAATATATATGTTTCTGCTTGTCTATGGCAAGCCTGTCATGACTATTTATAAATATATTTTTTTATTACTTTTTCACTCTATTGATGACTAAGCGAATTTAGTAGCAGATTAAGTTTTACCTGACTACGTCGAAGCCAAAAGGTAGGGTAATCATTTTCGCCGACTATGTCTGTATGTTCTACCATAACGCCTAAACTATAACCGATTTTAATGAATGAGGTGCCATAAGATTTATAATAATGGCCCAGATGGCATGAATTATATAAATTTTATGAATACATATATGACGCAATTGAAAACACAGATCTTAACTTCGAAAAAAATGTTCGAAAAAATCAAACATGTAGCTGATAGCCACATGTTTGATATCAAAAGAAAGGTCTTAGTGAATTGATTATAAAAATATATATAGTTTACTGGTAATGTATATACCATACCTGAAACGTGTAGGCAATGTGTGAAATATTATTTATTTTATACTTTGCTTAGGTATTCTATACAATATCCAGTGTGCAGAAATGCAATTTATGGGGACAGGTCAAAAATAATCCACTCAAACTCATTTAATCTAACTCATTTGACAGCAACAGTCGGGCTTGTATTTTAAAACGTGTCTTACTCATAAGTCTAATCTTTAAATTGATTTTAGGTACAGATTTCATTATTGAACGTCACCTAAAACAAGATTCACCGATCTATACTCAAGTGAGTTCTAGCTTACAGAACGATGTTTGTACCGAATAGATTTTGACAGATGTGATCTCCAGGTACATGAGACAAGCGGTGAATGTCAAGGTGTTTAGGGTAAATGAACGTGTTTTACGATGATTTGTTTATTAATACTTTCGAAAGATTTACTTTATTATGAAATAATTACTTAACCGAAGTACCTACATATTTTATATCACTTTTATTAACCTTAATTGACATTCGGTTTATTTAAATATTATATATGTTCAAGTGTTTGTTGCAATTAAAATTACCATAATGTTTTGGTTTATGATAAAATTTAACACTTTTGATAATACATAAATAAATACATAGCTTGATATTATAATAATTTGAACGTTATTTAATTTTATTGCATTTAATTTTTGGCAATCTGGTTCTTATTAACGTGTTTACTTTTTCAAACTTGCAAATAGCATATTGTTTCAAAAATATGTATTTTAACATAATTTGCTGCGAAATGCGGAATAATAATGTCACTAAGGCCAAAACGTATTTGAGATCAGATTGTAAGTTAAAATCAATTACTAAGACGAGTTTCAATCGAGTAACCCTAAAAATGTATTTTATATTAAAAATGACGTTTAAGTTTCGATAGGAACTTAAAACTAGTTTCAGATGACCAGAGTTCAACGCATTCTTGAGACACTTTAAAACACGGGCCAGGGACTCTGTTATCGTTAATGGTCACTGTTCTAACTTAATCTACATGATTCTGAATAAAGTTGATTATAAGTATACAAATCATGTTTCATTTGCCATTCATATTCTTAGTTGGTAGGTACTTACATGACATTGATGAATACAGACCAAAATCTATTTATCTTGCACATTATTGTTGGACTAGTAGTTACTTAATACTTGGATGTCGTAATAACAGTTGTTCCCGGATGCCTCCTATGTCAGGCGCAGAGTGGCACATCGTGTGGTTTTAGTCGGTCCGATTCCGACACACCATCCCGCCGTAAACCGCGGTGGGGTGACAGCCCGAGGGGGTTTGTGTTAAAAAAAAGGTAGGTACTCAATACAATCGCTTGGAATTGTATAATATTAATTACTTAGGTATATGATGGACAATAATAATTATAAAATTTCATACATTACCTGGACGCCCCAGGGATTACGTACATTGGTCAGATAATATTTAGAATACCTGAATTATACAGATTATCGATAACATTTTCATATATCATGTCCAAGACGTTAAATACATACGTTTAGAAGGCGATATTTGAACGTTTGGGCACCGAAAAAGCATCAAGTTAATAAAAAAACGAGTTTAGAAAACTAGCACCGAAAATAATATAAAAAATGGATCTGAAAATGAAACAAAGACGATTTAGATAGAAATCTAGAAATATATGCACGAATGTGTTGTCTTTCATTGGTGAGTGCGAGACCAGAAGCCCATTGATGCAGAGGTTATAGTTATCGTGGTAAGTGTCTAAACCTTGCACTGCCACGATGACGGTCATATCTTTACATCTTAAGTGGGCGTGAAAAGCATCTTACACCATTTTGCATTGTCACATTCACCATGAGTATGATGACCACAACTCTTAGATTATATTTATGCTTTTCATCAGGCAGAGTAGTCGTTTTGGCAGGTTTTTAAATAAATATATTAAAAAAACAACACTGAACTATCTAGTAACCCCAGAAGCATGATATTCTGGGGTTGCCTGTTTTTTTAAATGACCATAAGTCATGAAGAATTAGACAAGACGTATATCTTTTTTAATAGATTCGAAATGTCTTCTTGTTACGGTTTGAGCGTGAGTTTTTTTATATAAGCGACATCTAACGAAATAAAAAGACATTACCATTTATCATATTATGTCATCCGATTACAACAGATCTCTTGTTAATAGTTGATAACTATAATTTATGCAATTCAACAATAATTAATAAAAGCAAACACAGTTTCAAAACTTTCTAAACTAATTCGTATTTTAAAAAAAAAACACACGGACTAGGAATATATCCTGTATCGCGAAGGACTTTATAGACATACATGAAACGGATACACAGACCCAAACTCAGACTCAGAACAATAATTTGTGGCTCTCACAAACAGTTGTTCCACATGTGATTTGAACCCACAACACTCAGCGCAGTAGAGAGTGGCGTGGCGACTGCTTAAATCACTAGATCATCCGTGCAATCAAGTAGTTAGTAAGTAAACGTCCGACCATTTACACAAATGCAAACGCAAATATCGAATACACATCGATAAAAACATTTAAACAAGGTGCAATGCCAGATATATTTAATAAATGATAAACAAATTAAAGACATTGTTCTACTTACCGTTGTTTTGCAATCGCCAACCTTGGTTCGTTATTGGAGGTGATTAATTATATCGCCGCAATAACTATAGGGTGAAAGATAATGTATATTTCTGGTGTTCCTCAGGGTTCAATTCTTGGCCCAACACTCTTTTTAATTTATATTAACTCACTCTGCAACCTACGCATACCAAACTGTTCTATCTATACATATGCAGATGACACAGCCCTAATTATTCACGGATCTAGCTGGCTAGCTGGTCTGAGACGTTGTCTGCAGCCGAGTCAGCTTTGCGGAGTGTGATGTTATGGCTCTCAAGTAATTTTTTAACTATTAACTTAAATAAAAGAATGTATCTGGCCTTTACACCCACCTCTAGGACGCAACCAAATTCGGAGACATTTATATTAAAAGCTCATAACTGTCAATTTAATGTTAATGAGCTTTGTAACTGTCCAGCTCTAGTTAGAACTGATAACATTAAATACCTTGGCATTTTAATTGATAGCCATTTGAACTGGCATGGACATGTGAATGGTTTAACGTCCCGTATTCGCAAACTTATATAAATCTTCAAAAAACTTCGTTACTCGGCAGGACCAGATGTACTTAAAATGGTCTATTGCTCACTCTGCCAGACTATTGTAGCATATTGCATATCTGTTTGGGGAGGTGCCGCTAGAACAATAATGCTTCCACTTGAGCGGGCTCAAAGAGCAGTATTGAAGGTTATGACATGTAAACCATTTAGATATCCCACCACTCGGTTATACAGCGAATGTAGACTTCTTACCGTTCGTAAAATCTTTGTGCTCCAAACGGTACTACGAAAACACAAAACCCTACAATATAATCCGGAAAACCAGAACACACGCAGACCGTACAGAGTTTGCCCGAGTGTCGCTTTCAGAAGCGCACTCGCGAGGCGACATTTTCGTGTTATTGCAGGACATCTCTATAACACCCTAAAAAAATACTGTGACATATATAATCTTTCGAAATTTGCAATTAAAATTAAGGTAACGGACTGGCTCCTTGAACAGGACTATGAACCGGTGGAACAGATGCTTAAGCTCACAGTTCTGTGACATTCATACACATACATACTCACGCACAAACATACACACACTCACACATCACCTAACACTAACTTACAGTAGTTCGCATACACATGCATGTTCTCACTTCAGAATAACGGCAATTGTGTAAAATGTATAAGTTCGTAATAAATGTTAACTTTAGTTGGAGAGGGACTGGTATTCACAACACAAGTTTAATCTTACCGTGAGTACCAGAGCCTGACTATTGCCGTGTACCTCAACTACGTATACCTACTATCGTATGAGAAAAATTGTTTTTAATTCTGGTGTTAATAAATATTATTATTATTCTCTTTATTACATTTAATATACATATTGATTACATTTTTAAATATATAAAAAATACATATTTAAAAATATAAAAAATAGTAGACCGTAGTAGAGGTGGTTAGGGCTCCAGAGACAGGAACCCCCTCACAATACGGGCCGTGTCAAGGAGGACTGCCTTCTGCATCAGACCCTTGATCCAACCTTCTAACGTGAGCCTCTTAAGGTGTTGGTCGAGGCTCTTGGCTATCAATCCGTGAACAGATATGATTATCGGAACAATGATCACCGAATCCACATTCCACATATCGGCAATCTCGTGAGACAGATCCAAATACTTCAATTGTTTTTCTTTTTCAACTTTCACGAGATTCTCGTCATGAGGAACGGCGATATCGACAATCATCGCGCGGCGCTCTAATCGATCTATCACCACAATATTAGGCTTATTGGCAACAATATTCCTATCTGTGATAATAGATCGATCCCAATATAACGTAGCACGACCGTTCTCGAGAACTGGGTCGGGCACATACCTGTAGTAAGGCACTTCAAAATTGACAAGTTGGTATTTAAGGGCAAGTTGTTGGTGTACAATCCTTTTTATTATTATTCTCTTTATTACATTTAAATATATATATTGATTACATTTTTAAATATATAAAAAATAAAAAAATTTAAAAATATAAAAAATAGTAGACCACCGACATCGGGTACAGGGACCAAGATACCGGTGGTTAGGGCTCCAGAGACAGGAACCTCCTCACAATACGGGCCGTGTCAAGGAGGACTGCCTTCTGCATCAGACCCTTGATCCAACCTTCTAACGTGAGCCTCTTAAGGTGTTGGTCGAGGCTCTTGGCTATCAATCCGTGAACAGATATGATTATCGGAACAATGATCACCGAATCCACATTCCACATGTCGGCAATCTCGTGAGACAGATCCAAATACTTTAATTGTTTTTCTGATTATTATTATTATTCTCTTTATTTCATTTAAACACATATTCAATACATTTTTAAATATATAAAAAATAAAAAATACATATTTAAAAATATAAAAAATAGTAGACCACCGACATCGGGTACAGGGACCAAGATACCGGTGGTTAGGGCTCCAGAGACAGGAACCTCCTCACAATACGGGCCGTGTCAAGGAGGACTGCCTTCTGCATCAGACCCTTGATCCAACCTTCTAACGTGAGCCTCTTAAGGTGTTGGTCGAGGCTCTTGGCTATCAATCCGTGAACAGATATGATTATCGGAACAATGATCACCGAATCTACATTCCACATATCGGCAATCTCGTGAGACAGATCCAAATACTTCAATTGTTTTTCTTTTTCAACTTTCACGAGATTCTCGTCATGAGGAACGGTGATATCGACAATCATTGCGCGGCGCTCTAATCGATCTATCACCACAATATCAGGCTTATTGGCAACAATAGTCCTATCTGTGATAATAGATGATATTATTATTATTATTTCTGTCTCAATTGTGCCAAGGGTCAAGATACAGAGTGGGCTACGAATTAATCAACATTTCAATAAATCGTATAAAAACCATTTGATAAAAAATGTTTACTTATAAGAAAGCTAGTTACAGCAGGACCTCTTTAATTCGAACGCCGAAAATTTACCCTCCGTTCGGATTCGTGGATTCGGTTTATAGTATATAAGGAACTATAGATAGGTATATGTATATGGTACAGACTTTCCTGAAATAAAACAAATAGTATTGCAAAATATTAATTAGTATATACTTATTCAAAAACATATAAACAGTAACATTTATCCAACTTTTTTAAAGAAATCCTTTATTTTAGTTTGTCGGGAGGTATTTAATGAACAACTGGCGAGAGAAGCGAGCGGGTATGGGCCGTTTGGATTATAGAGGGGTTTGGATTAGACTTGGTTCGGATCAAAGAGGTCCTGCTGTAGTTGGAATTCATTTTTAAAAATTATATCGTCTAAATAACCTTTTCGACGTTTGCACTCTTCTAAGAGAGCGCCGAAATTTTCGAATACTCGTCGGCTAAGAGACCGCGGGATCGCTGACATCTCTTGCCTGATTTTTTCTTTTAGTTGACGTAGTGTATATTTTTTATTGATGTAGACACGATTATTCAAATAACCCCATAAAAAGAAGTTTACTAGGAATAGATCTGGACTTCTGGGTGGCAATGGAATGGCTTGTCTAGAAATCAGCTTTTCAGAGATCATGTCTCTGACCACCGGCAGGGACTCATTGAATGTGACAAGTGGCTCCATCTTATTGAAGTCATGCGTTACGATTGTAACTAGCAAATTCTAGTAGCGTCGATCCCAAGAACTCCCGTAACATACCTTAGGAGAATGATGTGCCCTCTCGTGTTCAGCTTTAGGGTTTTCAATGCTCCAATACCCGGTGTTCTGTTTATTTATATGTCCGTTGAGGTGAAATAATATAACGTCTTTACAAATAACTAAGAAGTTAAATTTCTAAAACTCATGCTATTGTCCGCGAGGTGCTATCTGGAGTAGATATGGTACGTACGCGGCATTATACAAAAAAGGTATATTTTTAACAATGTTTTGTTTTTTATTTACTTTGATTAATTTAAAAATGTACAAAGTATGTTTCACAGTCATAAAAGTTTTGCCAAGTTTGGAATTATTTACCACCTCAACCAGAATTATCCCACAGGCTATGGCATAGCAAAACCAATTGAAGTAAGCTTATTGTTTCGTTGTCACACACCAAATAAGTGAGGGTATCGGGTTTAACACCCCACCTTACCCCTTTGTCAAATGTCAATATTCGACGAAGACAAGACGAAGCATTTTTTCAAAATTAGCGGATTATTTATTGTCAGTATCTGTTTACCAGACTAGGCTAAACCAAAAGGAAGGATAATAATTTTGGCAGTCTATGTATGTATACTTGTATGTACCACTACAGTATCTAAATTACTGAAGCAATTTTATTCATAAATTATACGCAATTATAATTTTTATATCTATTTATGGTATGAAAGGGAAAATAAACCGAAGGATCTCATGGTAAGCGGACTCCTTCCACCAATTAACACTTACAACGAAGAAGACACAATTGCACTGTTCCCAAATTTAGTCTGAATGATAGGGTCTCGGTTGCGTCATCCACTCAGTGAAAATCAAAGACCAAGACAGAGAATAAAATCACTCTGGTGAATTCATTTGTGAGACCATGGATCTCTTGTGGTTTAAACTAAAAACTTCATCAATTGTCTAAGTATTCCTTACTTTTCTTTCAGGCGAGTTTGAAGTGAGTCCCAACACAACCCTGAACGAATATCTGCGCAACCATTTGCAGCTCTATGGCACGAAGGCTATGTGTCATGAAGGTGGTTGTGGCGCTTGTATCGTCTCGGCCTCAAAGATTCACCCCGTTACTAAGGAAAAACATGTGTTTGCTGTTAATTCTGTAAGTAAAAAACTAAAACTGTCTTCTTTAGGTAGTAGAGTCACGCTGATTTCAGCACGAACGGGCCGGCTCGACCGGGGCAGTACTACCCTCCCACAGAAGACCAACCTAAAACGCCAGCGTCCGTGCTGTCGTGTTTCGTTGGTGAGAGCGAAACCGGAGGCCCATTGATGCAGGAGTGACAGTTATCGTGATAACTACGTGAACCGTAAACTGCCACAATGGCTGTCGTGCCTTTTACGTCCCTAAGCGTGGCATGAAAAAGCATCTCACTACGTCATCGTATATGTGACGTAATGAAATTTCTTGATTTACTCTACCCTTTTATACAAAAAACGTAATGACAGTTATTCTAATGCTATTTATATCATATAGTTCACCATATTAGATTGAAAATGACAAGTTAGAGCCGTGCTTTAGCACACGAGCATCCTTGTCTACCTTGTGTGCGTGCGGACGTACAAGCGTGCATGCGTGTTTGTGTGTGTGTGTGCGTATTTGTGTTTATCTAGGAAAACTCTTCAATAAGCAGGTCCTTCATTTTCGAAGCTTAAAAAAAAATGTATATCAGACTTCGATAAAACTTACGAAATCTCTTTTTGACTATACCTGTACGATGGGTGTCATTAACTTCCTAAACTATCACTTATAATCTGCTATATGTGACAAGTTATAGTCTACTAAGAATATTGATTCTTATTGCACTTACAACAGGTCGTTGTCACGAAGCTCATCCTCTGCACGAGTATAAGGACATGGTTTTTACCAATATTGTCATCTTTTATCATTTGATTATGTAGTCAGTGTGAATATAAACATGATAAACCCATCAAACAAGTTTTTACAAAGGAAAAAATTGCAGTTACCCTATTAAAGTTGAACTGCCTAAGAATTAGAATGTGTTCTTTCTATTTAAAGTGTTACGGTGTGTGTGTTAAGTAATATTTTTGGTTGATGATAATGATGAAAGAAGCAGACAGGTCACCCGATAGTAAGAGATTACTACCACACATGGACGCATGTAACTGAGGCATTACGAGTTCATTGCTAATTGAGTGTACCATGTTATCGAACGCTTTGTACTGCCCTGAGTTTTGTGGGGACCCACTACCAACTCACATGGGGTAACACTTTGTGTAAGCCATAAATTATTGTTCTGAGTTTGGGTATTGATTGTGTCCATTTTATATATGTATGTAAAATCTCCAGTTACACAGGAATATTACAAGTGAAGAAGTAGTCTTGTAAAAAAATCTGTTTAAAGCAATGAAAATACTTCTTAACAGTGGTTCCCTGTTAGATCGCAGAATTATTATCAATAATTATAATTATTATTACAGTTATCATAGCACAAGCTCTGCTTAGTTTGAAACTAGATGACGTTGTGTGTCAAATGTCCGAAATATTTATTATTATTCTCTTTATTTCATTATATACACATATTCATTACATTTTTAAATATATATATAAAAAAATACATACTTAAAAATGTAAAAAAATATTAGACCACTGACATCGGGTACAGGGACCAAGAAACCGGTGGTTAGGGGTCCAAAGACAGGAACCTCACTATACGGACCGTGTCAAGGAGAACTGCTTTCTGCGTCAGACCCTTGATCCAACCGTCTAACGTGAGCCGCCTTATTATAATTATTAATTATGAGCTGTCCCATATGTACCGAAGCATGGCTCTCCTACACCTCATATTCAGTTATATTTTTTTTATGTGTAATAATTGAGTCCTATGACTTACGTATTGCAGCTGACTGCAAGGATGACGTAATGGGCTATGTTGTCGTCTTGCCGCTCGAGTGTTATAGGTCCAATCCCCACATAAAAAATTCTGAGTCTGAGTGTTTTTTGGGTCCGTTTCATGTGTATATGTAATAATAATCTTTTGCCATGGCCATGGTAAAACTTATTGGTTTCTAGATTAATCAATAGTAATATTACTATATTTAATCAGTTAGAAAGGTATCGTTTTCAGTATTACACATATGACAATATATATTCTTGCTTTTCAGTGTCTTGTCCTTATCCTGTCATGCCATGAATGGGACATACTAACAGTTGAAGGCGTCGGCAACCGCAAGTTTTGTTATGACCGCATCCAGCGAGTTCTTGCAGAGTTTAACGGCAGCCAATGTGGATATTGCTCACCTGGATGGGTCATGAATATGTACAGGTACATTTCTGTTATTTTTATGAGTTTTCTGTGGACTATCTTTCTAAGGGGAGGTCTAAACCGTGCATTTAACCAATAAAGGCTGTTAATGATAAGTTTATGAACTCTATAGCTGCTTAAAGGTTAGCGAGATGTTGGTGTTACTATGAATAAAACATTATAATCTTAAGTAATAAATTATTAATTTGACACTCTATACTTTTAAAATCATGTCGAATATATGGAATCCAATCTCAATTCTTCATAAGATAATATAAATATCAATGGCGGTACATTTATACAGTATGTCATTCATCATGCAATACCAGTGTCGTAAAAGTGTTACCACATTTTGAGCCCGAATTGGTTCATTAACGATGGAGTTTTAGTGTTACAAATATAAAATAATATTTAGTATGTCGGGTAACAGGACGAATACGTCACCCGCTAATTGAATACTGCCGTTTTTCTACAGTCTCAGAGAATCACACAACAAATTGACAACGTATCAAGTGGAAAATTCATTTGGCGGTAACATGTGCCGGTGTACTGGATACCGGCCTATCCTCGACAGCTTTAAACTATTTGCCACAGAGGTTGAACCCCAACTGCAAAACAAACTCCAAGTGAGTAAATTTATATTGTATCTTGACCAAGGTTGACACGAATGGTTATCTGTTTTTGATGATTAATGTCTGTCCGTTTTCCTCCAATCTATGTGAGTAATTTCGTTCTTTTGGAAGGTTAAAATAATAACACTGATTAAAGTAATTAAAAATGGCTTTTAATTAAATGGCGTATGGGTCTCAGCTATGATCAGACTGCGGATACGATTAGAATATATTTATAAATACGCACACGTACCAGCACATAACCACGCGCATACACACACACACACACACCCGCACACGCACGGACTCTTATACTCACGCACACACGTACACACACCTTGCCTCAGATACAAACCTCAACCCTTATTCGATAATTTATAATAACTATTGTCATTATATAATTATTTTATTTTTTTATTTTGGCATTTTTTTCTACGGTTACTATTCTTGTGCAATATAATCTGTATTTATAATCTATATATTAATACATGATGCAAAAACTTTAGACCGCTTTTTACGAAAATGGCGCCGACGCAGGAGCATAAAATTTGGCACACTTATAGTTTACGTGTAGGAGAAGTGCAGAACGCTAATATTTTTCAATAATAATGCTTATAAAGTACATTAAATCAATAAATAAAACATTACACACACTACTATGCATTTCACACACACATACATACACAAGTATTTGTACACCCCATTTTGTCCATAGACATAGAGTACTGACATAGACATATCAAAAAAAAAGTTTTATTTGCCTCTCATTTAATATAAAAAAAGATTTTAATAAAAATGCATAAAAAGTACATTAAATCAATAAATAAAACATTACACAAACCAGCATGTATTTGACACACGCATACACAAGTATTTGTACACGTATACATACTCTGTGGTCAAATTGTCTCTTTTGTTTATTATAGACATAGTTGAATGTCAAACAGAAAAGTTTTATTTGACGAATCCTACGTGAAATAGTGAGCGCTTATAAAAATTTATGTAATATATACATATATATAAGTTGTGTAGCAGTAAGATACATTTAAATGTACACGGACTTTCATTATATGCATAAAGTTCTGTAGCAGCAATCTGCAATGACAACATTCAGATCATCGTATGATGGACTTACTTCAAATGAACCTTTAATAAAAAGTAAATCAAAAAATTATTTCGAATATATTAGGAAATATAATTCATGTTTTGCTATGGTTAGCTCAGAAGTCAAAGTTGCTGAGGTAGTTACAAGTGGAGTGTATTATTTCAAAATACATGATGTTTTTTATCACAGATCAGGCCCAATGACTGCTGCATATGGTCGCTCACCATGTTATGCACAATTATATTTTTATGATGTTGACACTGCTATTAATTATAGATTACAAGAATGTATTAGTCAAACATGTAACAACAACATAATGCATGAAATTTCACTGGAATTGGACAAAACAGTCCAAAAAATTGGAGTTTTATTAAATCGGCCAGTTTTTACACATGGGCAATTGTATGTCGCAGCAAGTAGAGTTCGTTCATTCGCTGGTTTAAGGTTTTATATATCCAAATATAATGTCCAAGGATATTTAGCAAACGATTAAAGAGTTTTTACAAAAAACATTGTTTTCAGAGAAGTTTTAAATCATTAATTAAATTATTGCAATATGCGATAAAAAATGTTTTTTTGTTTTGCATCCTCTTATAGCATGTTTTGTTTTAATAAACAGTTTTTAAATAGGTATTCCTTATTTTACTTCTTTTTAATTTCATATAATTTGTCCAAAAAAGAAATTGGCAAATAAAAGTCTTGGTCAAATCTGTGGTTATAGTAGTTTAGTTTTGGACAGTAAAACCTTAATAATGTTTGAATATTATATTTTAATAATGTATATTAAGTCACTTACAATTTAAATTTATTATGGTCGAATTTCGACCAATGGGCGACCACTAGTTACGATAATTGCTTGGTTTCGATATTACAAGTTTTCACTTACTTTGAAGAGCAAAAGGCAGAAATATATTACGTAATATATTTTTGTTTTTTTATCAATATCATAACAGACCACCACGGATAAGCAGTAGCCCGTTTTTTATTTGAACCTTCAACGCATAAGACAATTAGACCTGTCAAAATTTTGATTACATTACTATGATCATATTTAGCAAAATTAATCTGTTATATAAGAGGCGACTACGGTAGCAAATTTCGCACAATTATAACGTGCATCAACAGCCTTTTACAGTCCACTACTAGACACAGGCCTGTCCTTATCAAGGAGGATTTGGCCTTCTATACCACGCTGGCCAGACGGGTTGGAATAGAGTTTGTTTCAAGTTCTCCTTCTCTCTGTAACGATGTTGTCTTGCATACTTTGTTCCTTTAGTCGCCTTTTACGACACCCACGGGATGAATAGAGGTGGTAACACTATGTATTCTTAATCCGTTACTACACGGACTTATAACTTTATAAAACTTGAATCGGACTAAGAAAGGAGGTCTCTTCTTAAGGATAGACCCCTTTCCAGCACTGAACTGTCAAAGGCTGTTCTTAAGGATGATAATGAATATAAGCATAAATTATTAGGTAGGAATATAAAATCTAATAAGCATTTATTAAAATATTTCAGGACCTCGAAGATCTGCATTTATCGAAATGTGCGCGAAAATGTGAGCGTAAATGCAGCATTATCGACGATGGATGGTGCGTCATAGAGGAGAAAGCAGAATCTTCAATCAAAGTCAGTAACACTGGAGGACGGTGGTATAGGCCTAGTACAGTACAGGAAATATTCACGGTAATCTATTGTTTACTCTATTAAATTGTTATCGATCCTCTTCATTATGCGATTAATCGATATAAGATTAATGTCCAGGCCACTAGGTTTCTGTACTCCAGCTAATTCAATTTAAACACAGCACTACCTCAGATATTACACTGCCCATATGAAATAAATTTACCATTGTGAAGGGCTCTTGACTGTCCAAATTTATGTAATACTATATATAGACATTAATATACTCATAGTTAATGAAGGCTTCAAATATAAACGAATTTACTTCAGCAGATAAACATAATAGGATGTTGCTGACATAGCTATTGTGGAGGGAACGGATGTCATGTCCCTCCGACACAAAGCGAGGATCCTCCGAGCAGGCGAAGTGATCATGCCTGGCGGGCCGCGGCCCAACGATTGATGATGAAATGTTGTATATATGCTAATGGTCACGAGAATCTCTATTTCGCGATACAGGATTAGTAGTTACTCCGTAGTTCATTATATTCCGTAGTTAGATGTATTTTCGCTAGATGGCGCTGTCATATATTTTTCGCTGTATGTGGAATTTGCCACAGCTACATACATATATTTATAATAAATTACATACAGACAAAGAACAAATGATCATGTGAATCAACACAATTATTTGTCTTGGATGACAAGTCGGTCTTGACGTGATATGGTAGGAGTGAAGATAAAATTTGAATAAAAAGGTAGTAATTCATATCAAAAATTACACTCTCACGTATAATGTACTTAAATTCACAGGCGCCTTAATCTTTAATCTTTAAGTTATATGAACTCTCAAGAAATATTTCTTGGATACAAAATATATCTTTGTCTATATTTGTAAAGTTAACTTTATTGTACTTTCTTCAGGTATTATCAAACAAAGGAACTGGAAACTACAAGATAATTGCAGGAAATACAGGCAAAGGTAAGTTTCACTTACCCTCACCGTGGACTTCTTTATTTCGAAAGGTTTCGAAAGGTTCGAATTTTGGGCAAGATAAAGATCACTAACCCTGTGCCCTGTAATACTTTTCGTCCGATAAAGGCTCTATTAAGTGACCTCGACCTTGTTCTTGACCTTGATGAACACAAATTATGTTTCAGGAGTATACCCAGAATCTACCGAACCACAAATCTATATCGATATTTCCGCAGTAGAGTCCCTAAAAACAGCGTATTTGGACCAGAATTTGGTGTTGGGCGCTGGTATGACGCTCACAGACGTAGCGGAAATATTTAAATCCAAAAGTACAAGTGAAGGCGATTTCAGTTATTTAGCTGAACTGTTTAAGCACTTAGATCTAGTAGCACATTTACCAGTTAAAAATGTAAGTTTTCTTATATTATTTTTACTACACCCACCTTGTCTTCTGGTATGATTAACCATTATAAACTGTCATTTACGAATTTATGCAAAACCTATCTAAGTTCGCATGTGAATCATTACGTCTGTTGCTTAAAGTCACAATAAAGTCTGCACAGTAGTTTAAAATTTAGAATTTATTACGAACTTTGCTTTATAATATGTAGTAAAATGTGACCACTACACAGTGTCACAATCGTACCCCTATAGATGCAGCGACATCCACATTTAACGAAAAATATACTTTACTTAAGAAGACACTGCAATGAAATTTCTTGTCTCGATTGCCATTTATACAACTTCCTAGCATAAAATGGTTCGTCATAGTCTGCAAGACATGTTCACTTCACCTGGCCGAGGATCTTTCTTTTGTATTTAATTGGCAGAACATCCATTTCTTCAGGCCAACGAAAAGTATTTTATTTTTATTCATACAGATTCAAGATAACAATTAGTTCATTGTGTTGTGTTCATGTTTTCAGATTGGCACAATAGGAGGTAATTTAGTCATGAAGAATCAACATCATGAATTTCCCTCGGATATTTTTGTAATGCTAGAGACTATTGGTGCCACAGTAACTCTAGGTAAGTAACTCTTTTTCGCATCATAATGTCCTCGTCTTATTCATTTTGTCTCGTCTGGAAAGGATTAGGCACGTACAGCAGGCTATGGTCGATAAAGGTAACAATAGGTAATTAATAGTTTTCTATACTGCATTAGCCTTAAATTAAATTTGTATCGGAGAGCACGTCAAGCCGTAGATCCTGCGCCGGATCACTACACGGTCGTGTCGGAAAACCGTCCCATCGGATTGTGAGAGTAAGAGAACAGAGAGTGACCCTGTGTTTGATATTCAGGCAGTTCTGTTCTGGAATGCACCCGATGCCGAAATCAAGATGTCCACAAACCATGTTATATTCAAGTTGAGAGTACACGAACTTCTTCAGAATGAGTTGGCAATCATAATCACAATATATAATATTAAAGTTATGTATGTAAGTGTTTGTAAGTATTTTAAATTTATTGTGTAATTTATGTATCGGCACCCACGGGATGAATAGGGGTGGTGAGACTCCGTACTCTTAATCTGTCACCACACGGATACTGTATATGTAGATTTGAAATCAACATCCATAAGTATAGTACCTTAAGATTCCCGTCAGCGGTAAGTCTTAGTCTATGATTAGATTTAATCTAAATTTAACTCTTACTTTCCAAATCTTTATGTACTACGAAAAATTCAATTCCTCGAACCTCCCACATTTTATTTTTACACCACCTGAAGATCGACTAGGAGAGAATGCTTCATTACATAAAGTCCACCTTTGTACAACAAGTTTTAAATAAATTAATAAATAATAAATCAGCTATTAGAACATTATCATGAATTACGGTTTTAATGATCTCATTACTATCACGATATTAAAAGTCAACAAATCAGCAACAAAGTTTGTATTATTCAAATATAAACAATGCTGATTAAAAATTAAGGAAGGCACAAAGATAGTCATAATATGTTTTTCAAATTTCGCCGACAAATTCTTTGAGAGAAGCCGACAGTAAAAGTTAGCAGAAATGATATAAAAGTATAGGTATATACATATTTTATATACTAGGTTTGTCGACTTAAAAGTTATTTCTTTACGTCACTAATTTTGAAGACGTATGTGTGTAAAATTAAGTGATGATCATTGATGAGTTAAATGATAAAATCATAACAAACAAATTCTCTCTCTTCTTTTCATGTTACAATACATTTAATTTTAGGTATTTACTTTTCCATTTTCAGTAAAAAAGGATCTACATAAGACAGAAATAAGACTGAAAGATTTTTTGACCACCAGCATCAAAGACACCATCATAAGTGAAGTAAAACTACCACCACTGGGCAGGAACTGTCTACTACGTACGTACAAGGTACTATAGCCATCAAACATTTAAATTACATGGTTTAAAAGCAAGTTAAAAACAGAAACTCTCTCAGAACTCAGAACTCAGAACTCTCAACTTAGTATTTTTCTTGGAAAGCAACATTCCTGGAATGGATGCCACAATACAAAATATTTAAATCTCGTATTTATCATGGTTAAACCATTTAGTAAAAACTAAAAAGTAATATAACTATTTTGGTAATCATATAATTTTTTAGGTTTATTATAAGATCTGCCGCAATTGTAGTTCACCAACTTTTTGTACCTTGTGCCATTACATCTAAATGGTCTATTCTTTTAGGTAATGCCTCGCGCCCAAAACGCACATGCCATAGTAAATGCTGGTTTTCTATTCAAACTGAATGCTACAGAAATGATAGCATCCGCAAACATAGTTTTTGGAAACATTAGCCGATCGTTTGTAAGGGCTTCGAGTACTGAATCAGCGCTTGTAGGGACGACATTCAATAATGCTGGTCTCCAGACTGGATTAAGAAAATTAGTTGAAGAATTAGTAGCTGAAGACAATCCGCCTGAACCTTCTCCAGTGTGCAGGAAAATGATAGCTTTGGGACTGTTTTATAAAGTAAGTTTATTGTAACTTTTTCTTTTATTAGCCGTCCCTTAAACTGCAGTAGTTAACAGCCTTATAGCTTACACATGGTGTAGTCAAAAATTAAGAAATCTAGTTTAGTCTAAAATCTCTGTATCCCGTCGAGATAAATGGCTGTTTTAACAATATCCCTATTACTAAAGTAAAAACCATGTTGATTATAACCCGTTATTATTCAATTGTCAACTATATCGGGCAAGTAATTCAGCAAACATTTCCTTATTTATATATCATCATTAACTTTTGCAGTGTATTCTTTACTTTTTGCAAATTTTCAGACAATGCTGTCATTGGCCAAGAATGTAAGCCCGCGCTTCCAGTCTGGAGGTGCATTACTATCACGAGGAATATCCCACGGTACACAGACTTATGAAACAGATAAGACATTATGGCCACTAAACAAACCAATTTCAAAACTCGAAGGTCTTATTCAGGTCAGTTGTATATTTGTAATAATGTAAAAAAGTAAAGTGTTCTAAACACTACGTTTGGCTCTTTATGAGCTACGATAGCAATCGTTGCTATCCCAGCAGGAAGAATAGACTGAGTTCAATATCATACCATTCTAATATTTACTTAATTACTGTCATTAATGTTGTTATAAGGATGAATGCAATATATGTTTCACTACGATATTTGCACGTTGATACGACCTTGAAGAAGAGAGTATACTCCTTTTTCAAAAGCTGGCAACGTACTTTTGAGTTTTATGTATCCTTTAGCGATAATCAGCTACCCTTATCTGACTCATCAGCTGTTTATCGCCATACGTCATAAAAAGGTAATCTTTATTGTTGATTTAATTGACTACATTTTAAACGATTTCAAAGAAAAGAGGAAGTACTATATATATATGTATGTAGGTCGACTGTATGTCTTTTTTACTTTATAACTTGTTACTGGATGTACCTATTTTGACGATTCTTTTATATTCGAAAGCTGCTCTCTTTGGTCCTATTTAAATTTGAGATCTGACGAGTATTAATGTGTTTATACTTATTTATTTAACCGTAATAATGTGTATTTATTGTTGTACTATTTTTACCTTTTCGATGTAAAATGAACAAAAAAAGTTGTATCCGATGGTTCGATTTAGAAGAGCATCATAGGATTTCGTGGTGGTCCCTTTACATTTTGGTGATGTTCTAATGAAGTTCATCGGTGACACACAATGAAACTTTTCAATAACTTACAGCATATCTGTCGTGGTTTCTGCAATCACATGTATTACGGTATTTTTTACATAATCACGCAGATGTGCTCAGTATAGCGATATACTGAACACATCTGCGTACCCCTTTACATGCGTCTTCTTTATGATATTATGATTTATCTTTCTTTCAGTGTTCAGGTGAGGCTAGATATGTATGCGACATAAATTGTGGACCACGGGAGGTGCATATCGCTCTCGTTCTATCTAGGGTGTGCCGAGCTGAGCTCTTAGGCTTTTCTGAGAATGGCGCATTGGTGAGCCTTTTTCTAAGTCATTTATATTTACACAAGCAATAATAGCTTTTTAAATAACTTTATAAAGACAGAATATACGTCATTCACTTTGTTAGGGTTTCACTCATTAACCACGCAACCAATCATAAAGAAATCTTCCGTAGACTCATGCTATCAAAAGTATAAACATAATAGTTATAAAATAAGTCTTTAGGATTAGAAAGTAAAGCTAGAAGAGCTCAAGTTTATAACTCGCAACAACAAAATTTGAAGTTAGATAAGGCAAAAAAGTCAGGAGTATTGCATGCTTTATTCTAATTGTCAGAATAAGGCAAATATTATATCCATTTTTTTAAGAGCCTGTCAAAACGACTCTAGTCTGCCTGTTTTAGTCACCATACTCATTGCAAATGCACACAACACTCTTTTGTGGGAGGGTAGTACTGCTCTGGTTGAGCTGGCCCGTTCGTGCTGATTGATCAGCGTGATTCTACTACCTTAACAATTATTATGTTTATTTCCAGAATGTTCCAGGCGTTATCGGCTTTCTATCAGCCAAAGATATTCCTGGTCAAAATTCCTTTACTCCAACTAATGTTCCCAGTATAATGGACAACGAAGAACTTTTCGCATCATCTTCTATCTATTATTATGGTCAACCAGTGGGAATGGTTGTTGCTACCACCAAAAACTTAGCATTAACTGCAGCAGAAATGATTAAAGTGAAGTATAAGAAGATGGATGTGACGCCAGTTCTTACTAACCGAGATGCATTAGCGGCTCCGGATAAGGATAGACGTGTAAGAGAGCTTAGCATATTTTTTACTAACTGTAATATAACAATCAAATTATGATAAACATAGCTTCTAGAAAAAAAATAGTTGAGACGAAAATTTACCATACGTTGTGTGGTTTAAATGTTTTCGACAATTACTAAATAAACAAATGAACTAGATGAACAACAATGCCTTTTGTTTTTGCCTTTTGAGAGATCTGCAATTTTGATTATATTACAGCCAACATACACCCTTGACTTTCTTGACTATATACAAGGCCTCAAAAAATTTGGCCTCAAACACTATAATTAGGTAGCGGCTAATACTTAAGTTCTCAGGCTCTTTTAAGTTTCCACAAGGTACCAATAACCACTAATTTTCTATTGCTTATTTGATTAACAAAGAAAGAGTTGCACATTTCATTTTTGAAACTTCCTGTAACTTTCAACCATGCTTATTAAAATACTAACATCGACAGGTACGTCAAGATGTAAAAATAATTGCCCAGAGGAGAGGTATGGACATCAAGCACACATTTTCCGGAAGCTTCAGCGTACCTTCACAATACCACTATTCTATGGAGACCCAGAGCTGTCACGTTCACCTCGATGGCTCAACTATAGTTGTGAGATCTGCTACACAGTGGATGGACGTAGTTCAAGTCGCTGTCTCTAAAGCTCTTGGTGTTGACGAAAACAAGTTAGAGTTTTTATGTTTCCATTTTTTGCTTTTCTGAACCTTTAAGCAGTCTATTTCTTTGAAAGACCAAAAGCACCACCTATTGCTTTTGTACTTACTGTTAGGATTATTTTACACGATGATGATGCAGGGGTGACAGTTCTTGTGGTAAGTGTGTGTACTTTACACTACCAAGATGACTGTCATGCCTTTTACGTCTCCAAGCGCAACGTGAAAAATATCTTACTAGACCACCATATTGTGGGTCAGCATACTGCATTGTCTGCATTCGCAATGAGTATGGTGACCACAACTTTTGGATTCTATTCACGCTTTCCATCAGGCAGAGTAGAGTCACTTTGGTGGGTTCTTAAAATAAAAAAAAACAAACTAACTAATTATTACTATTAACTAATTCTGTTTGTGGTAGTTCTGCATAATAGAGTATTTACTTTACTGTATATAGATGTAAATATTGTCAAAAATCTATCATTTTGCAGTCATGAACCATATATTCAGTGTGTTTATTTTAATTTGAAAAAAAAACATATGGCATCTCTTTTTTAAACAAATGTAGAGCACCCAAGTTAGTCGTTAAAGTTTGAATGTCAAAAGTTGTGAAAGTTAAACTGTTCAACCAATATGTAGTGTAAAGTAAGACATTACTTAAAAAGAGCTAAATATTATGTATATATCTCGATATAATATTGTATTTAAGTCTACGTGATGCAAGTTCCACTGTTCAATAACAAAACAAGAAAATTTTAAAATTTAGCTAAGTAACATTTAATTTTATTGAAACTATTGACGATAGGATAGACGACAATAACATAAGCTGTAGTCATATCCGTACGTCATGTTTCTATTGAAGCTCGTTTTTTTTAAACATTTGATAACATTTCTCTTCCAGAATCCTGGTCGAAGTGCCCCGTGTAGGTGGTAGTTACGGCGGTAAAGCCTCACGTTCAGCACTAGCAGCTTGCGCCTGCGCAGTTGCCGCCTACAAACTTGACAGGCCAGCTTCCCTTGTACTACCGATCACAGATAATATGAACGCTATAGGCAAAAGATATCATTGTGACTTTGATTATGAGGTAAACTTACAAAGAATAATTACTTAGAATTTAAACTTTTCATAGACAGTAGATTTAACTTTTCGATTTTCTTTTCTTTAAAAATCTGTATTATAGAACTTTAATCTGTATCAGTAATTATTACTTTAATGAAACTTCTAATCTGGAATTTCGGATAGTTTAAAAAACTTCAGCAGAAACTATTTTTTGGCAATTTTAACGAAATAAAAAGAACACTAAATTTAACTGAGACAATTCATTTTTAAATATTTGTACCAAAAAGTAGTAGTAGTTGACTGACTGTATACATATATTATCCATTGCTGGCTTAGTGCCTACAATATTTACTAAAAAATCCTGATAACACTCAATCAGTATTGTATTCTTTTCAGTGTGGTGTAAACGACGATGGCGTAATTCAGTATCTCAATATGACTTACTATTGTGACAGTGGCCACACATTCAACGATACCCCTGCCAGCGATATATCAATAACACTCAGAAATTTGTACTTGACCGATACTTTTAACATCACTGGATACAGTGTGCTTACCGATAAATCTAGTGAAACTTGGTGTAGGGCACCTGGTAAGTCTATATAACAAAATTTCTCAGTAGTAGATCATGTGGAGCCTAAGTCAACGTTCATCAGCATCATCAGCCTATTGTAATTTACTGCTGATATAGGCCTATCCTATTGTGAGTCAGTCAGTCAGTCTGGCTTCGTTCTTTATTCAACATTTAATTAACATCATCTCACACCCTCCACATCCTCGCACCATCTTCCTAGTACAACTGGTTATGCCGATGCTACTGTTGCATCTGCAAAAAGCCTCAAACGGCGTAAATATATAATATTAGTGGATAATTATAATTTTGGACCACTTGGGGCTGAGACGCTAGAATGATGGGATCCGAGTGCTTGTGCTATGACTAAAAAACTAGCCAAGCCACTAATCGACGTTTCTCGTGAGCAACCTTTTTCTAGATTTAGCATTGCCATTCGACGTGGCAACGTTGCTAGTTTATTGGGCACGCTACCAGTAGGCGATGATGCAACAGAATTTTCTGATACTATAGGAAATCGTCTTTATTAACAAAAATCTAATTCACTACATTTTCTTTTTCAGGTACTACAGAAGCCATAGCCTTCACAGAACACATCATGGAACGAATTTCACACATCACTGGTAAAGACCATATTGACGTTCGGATAGCCAATCTTCATTCAGATCATGAGGCCTTCAAAGACTTAATAACCACTTTTAAAACAGAAAATGAATTTGAAGATCGGAAAATTGCTGTAGCAAAATTTAACAGAGAAAATGCATGGAAGAAAAAAGGTCTAAAATTGTCATTAATGTCTTTCCCAATAATATATGCCTGGAACTTTCCTGTGACAATATCAGTTTATCATGGTGATGGTACAATAGCTATTTCTCATGGAGGAATCGAAATGGGACAAGGAATTCATACGAAAATTGCACAAGTTTGTGCTTACTCATTAAAAGTGCCTTTAGAAAAGGTTGTGGTAAGGGGTAGTGACAGCTTTGTGTCTCCAAATGCTATGGCTTCAAATGGAACTATAACTAGTGATTCTGTAGCTTATGCTACCGTAAAGGCTTGTGAAAACTTATTAAAAGCATTAGAACCTACAAGAAAAGAGTTAAATGAACCTACTTGGGAAGAACTTATTAAAAAAGCATTCGAAAATGGTAAGATTTACATTGCGTTTATTATATTATGTACTGTAAAATAAATTTATTTCAGTGAATTTAATTTTTTAATCTTCTAATGGTCTCAGCAAATCTATAAGATATCTTAGTTATCTTAAAAAGATTATACAGTTACGTCACTTGTCTATTTTATTTAATAGGTAAAGAAAACAAGTAATACTAATACGTCTGAAGAGGGTCAAAATTTTCTTCAGTGTGTTAAATATTACTGTGTTACGTATTACTTATTTAAAAACAAAAGTAAACTAAAAACGCCAAGTACACAGGAGCATTGATGATACTAACTTCAAATATAGTTTTTTTTTAAGATATTCTGTGGTACAAATAAATTAAACATGTGTGTCGAAATAGCCATAACTCTTATTATGCATTTTTATAGAGAATTATCAATTCCTTTTTCTCCAGGAATAAATCTTCAAGTAACATATATGATGTCACCCAATGATAAACTGCAAGGCTATAATGTATACGGCATATGCGCAGCTGAAGTGGAACTAGACGTGTTGACCGGTAATCATATTGTTAGAAGATTGGACATACTTGAAGATACTGGAGTCAGTATGAGCCCCGAAATTGACGTAGGACAGGTATGGTTGAATAATAGGAAAACTGACACCCATGCTAATTTTAGAACTCTTTGACAATTCCTGGATATAACTAAATTGTTACTTTAAATAAGTTATGCTGTTTGTGTTAAAAAATATTTTTAACATAATATAAACTGTATTTTATGGGGTCATTTTCATTGTGCTGAAGCCTTTTAAAGTAGTCACTCTCCGAATCTAAAGTCTAAAATTGAAAGTCTAAAGCAAGCATCCTGCCTGCATCCAAGACTGCATCAAATATGTTCCATGGCATTGTGTACCAATGTTAGTAACAATGTGGCGTTAACTACAAATCTAAAACTAATTTAATCTGTGGCAACTTTCACATACAGCGCAAACAAAAATACATACTACAGCGCTATCTAACGAAGACACATTAAACTAGGAGGTAATGAACTATGGAGCAACTACTAATACTGTCGCGAAATACTGATTCTTGCGGCGATTAGCATATACACAACATCACAACATCAACCGTTGAGCTGCGGCCCGCCAGGCAGGATCACTTCGTCTGGTCAGAGGATCCTCCCTTTGTATCGGTTGGACATAACACCCGTTCCTTCACAAATCTATCCGGATAAATATTCTACCAGATGAATAGTAATATTATTTTTGGTTGTCTAGATTGAAGGTGCTTTCGTCATGGGTCTTGGTCTCTGGACTTCAGAGGAGATAAAATACGACAAATTAACTGGTAAACTGTTGACTGATCGAACATGGACGTATAAACCACCCGGTGCCAGAGATATTCCTGAAGACTTCAGAGTCAAATTTAGACCAAATGCTACTAATCCTGCAGGGGTTTTGAGGTCTAAAGGCTAGTATCGTCTAAATGTTTCGAATACTGTTCAATTATATCAGTCTTAAATTTTGCTTCCAGTCTATCACTCTTAACTCTTTTCTTCTCAACTTTGTTCCATGCTTTCTATTCTCTGTTTTTGTTCTTTGGATGATTATAATCTTTAAGTAATTGTAGAACTGTCTTCGTTAATATCAAAACCCAACAGTAAGGGTTGCTTTAGTTGCGAATCCGTAACTTGGAAGAATGTATTATTGAAGTTTAAATTGATTTGTCATAAATAACAAGAACGTTAAACTTTGCTTATGGATTAATTAAAAAAAAATGATAAATAACACAAATTTTTATTCCATTTTACAGGAACTGGTGAGCCAGCGCTGACGTTGGCAGTAGTCGTGATACATGCGTTGCACGACACCATATTAGAAGCTCGAAAGGAGTTTGGATACGTTGATAACGATTGGGTGTATGTAGGTAAGTAATTTGATACAGACAGCAAATGGTCAATGCATATAAAGTCTGTATATATGTGCTTTTGTTGTGCCCGACACGGTGCGGTGACAGCTAGAGAAGTTTCTAAGCGTAAACAACCACCAAGAATTGATACTCCTTTCTGTATCCATAGACTAAACTAACACATGTCAAAGACAAATTTAATAGATAACCTCGATATAGATTACAACGAAAGTACCCTCTTTTTTTTTCTGTGCGGCAATCCCCCGGATACCACCAGCTGGTGGTTATGTCGGACTCGAACCGACCAAAAACCGCACGCCGTCTCAGGTACCAGTAGTCGGGGAACCAGGTGTACCCTAGAAAGGAAATCCCTGGAACTCTGACGTACCTCGGGCCATCCATCTACGGCTTGCAGATGACCCCTTTTCTGCCCCAAAAGTGCATGTGCTCCGTAGCACGTCCTGCTGCCATCTTGTCCTGCTTCTGCTAGAATGACGGATGGCCTCACCTGTCACCCCCAGATTTGCGCTTACGGAGGACGGAGATCGCAGAACGATCTCCGGCATCCGAGAGTACCCTGTTTGTCACGTAAAGAAGAAACATTCTTAAAATATCCAACTAATTAACTAAATTCACCACGCTAAATTACTCGTACTGTAGAAGCACAGAAGTAATGAGTTTGACTCAAATAAATCAGACCTTAAATAAAAATGTTTTTTTTTTGCAGGATCACCATACACGATAGAAAATATTGTGACAGCAATATCACCAAAAACTGAAAGGTTCCTATTGACAGCATAGTAATTAGATTTGTATTTAGATCATATTTTAAAACAACAATGAAAACGATTCCAAATTTAAACCATTAATATACTTTTTTAAGTTTAGAATGTGACATTGTATACTAAATAATAATAAACCACTTCTTCTTTTTTTTTGTTACTTCTCTATGCCCATATTCATAGACCCACAAACCTGTATGTATGTACTTTATTAAATAAAAAATTGGAAATGTTTAAAAATACATAATAATATTTAATTTCTTTCTTTCGGCGGTCACTACGGCGCTTTTACTGCGCTGAGTGTTGTGGTTTCAAACCTCACATGGGTAAACACTTTGTGTGATCCACAAATAATTGTTTCGAGTCTGGATGTTCTTTGTGTCCTCTTCATGTGTGTTTGTAAAGTTCCCCGCGACACAGGGTTTATTCCTAGTGCGGACATTGTCTTTTAAAATGAAATGAAAAAATATATAATCTTTAAATAATCAGAAAGATATGCTTATAAATACTAATGATGCAGATAAAAAATAGTGATTTGATTAATGATAATTAATGTTCCTATATTTAAAATAATCTAGATAATACTAAAATTTCACGTTTAAAAATCAAATCGTATAAAATCTAAATATATAATTAATTAATTGAATTTTGTAATCAATTAATTAATTACATATTTTTTCGTGTATTGTAATTCCACACTGGATACGGGCAGCATGGGACCGGCTGTTGTGGAGAATCTTGGGGGAGGCCCATGGCCAACAGTGGACGTCTTTTGGCTGAGATGATACCGAAAATTGCTTATTGTAAACTGCTAACAACATGATATTCAGATAAGGCCCAACACTTCATCTAATTTTAAATTCCTGTTGAATAACGTTTCAAATCAGATCTTCAAATTTCTATTTGAAAGGCAATCGTCACGATAAGTCAAAAAGTTGTGACATAATCCTATTCGAATTGTACACACTACAACTACGACAATATTATCATCGTAAATATACGATAAATGATCATGCGTATGCAGCAATATTGGGGCATATTCACGAAGCGTGTATCTACTCTTAGTATTATCTACATATTTAAATATATTTAAATTTTCAACAAAATCTTTGTTTACATGTATTTATGAACTAGTTTATGAGTGTACCTCCAATACATCAGTCAGATGACTTGCCCTTCCACGCAGCATTACAACATGTCCAATTACCAGCGGAGAACGGCCAAGATATTGTTGACCGCGGACTGTAGTCAGGAAAAGGACAATAATTTGTTGATTGTGTGGGATCTACCTACTGGTTGTCGCAATAAGATAAGTTACAGATACGACACTCATTTGATAATCCATAAAAAATTTTCATTGGTTTACATTTTGAATAATAATATCAAAAATTTATATATTTTTTTATCTCACATCTCTACCATAACAAAATGATACAATAGAGTGGCGAGCAACGGCAGAGGCCAATAGCAGACGTATGCAAACTCAGAAACGTCTTACGAAGTTTGACTTTCGAGTACTTCCCACATATCTCTTCATTAATTTTACTTTTGTTTGTATTTTGTGGCAACTTCGACGTTGACATACGATAGAGCATACTTACGTGTTATCACGATGTCATTTGCTAGTGATAGGAATATAAAATATTAAACAACGGTCCCTTAATGGTATCTTCTCCGTTCAAACTTTTATATTTTCTGATTTCAATTGTTTCATGTTCTATTTTGGAATAATGATTGGGAAATCGAGATGTGTGATGTAGGTCGATTCAATAGTTTAGACCTGACTTTAGTAGATGTTCAATTTTCAATCATTTTACAGCGATTTCACTGTTTTCTTTGACCTCATCTTAAATTCTACTCACTCATCTAACTACTACTCGCAGTTTATTTGGTGATGCCAGAACAGTTTCGTTCTCAACAAAATTTGAGGGCCCTATATAAATAACATGTGTGAATAAATATGTAAGTGTAACGCCTGTCACCATCGTGGCACGACGATTGTCAGGAAAAAATAATCTGTTAAAAAACGCACATACTTGTAATTTGCAGTGATTTATGACTCAAATGTTTGATTTAAACTCAAAATGGTGACGTTGTAGTTTTATATTTAAATGCTAATACATTTAAAAAAAAAATGTGTGCGTGTACTAGCGTACACTCGTAAAAAGAGAAATTTCTTTATGACGTTATTTTTCAAAAAAATAATTTAAACCCGTCCGAAGTCGATGTAATCGCCACCTGGATTTCAAAAATGTAACTACTCAAAACGAGCCGCAAAATACATTGGAGACATTTACCAATCCCTACTCCGCTGGAGAAAGTATACTTCGAATCACGCGTGGTAGGGATAAGAAAAAGATGGCGCGTAACGAAAAAATGTGACACGTAACGAAAAAATGTTACACTAAATTTTTTTCCAACCCCGATAAAAAAGTTTCACTTTAATACAGTCTGAGTTTTATTTTATTAAAAAGTTTTTTGATTTACGATTATTCTCGGAACGCATGTCATTCATATACATTCGCTCTCAAAGAATTAATCTTAGGATTAGTCTTTCCTTCATATTTTATACTCGGCATGAGTCATGTTACTTCGTCTTGTTACGGATTTGTAGCGATTAGTTGTAGTCAGTATGTGTTAGTATTGTGTGCTGTTGGATAATCAAAGATTTGAGGTGAAACGAAAAGTACCAATAAGAAACAGAAATGGATCACGTAATCTTGATATTTAGTTAAGCTGAAAGAAAGATACATAAATGTGTGCAGAGACACATATCAAGTATTGAAGATCAAGTAACGTGTATATTTGAAACAGCTGATCGTGTGAAACTACGCTCAGAACATTGTAAAGAGCTTCAAAGTAAGTACAGTTTAGTATTTTATTAAATTGAACGAGATGATATGAGAAACATATAAATTTTATAGCTAGCCATAATGATAATTACGTATGGTACATGAGAAATTAAATATACACTATATAAAATTTATAACTATTTAAACAGTGTTATAATGGTGTTGTACAATTGACAACATTGACTTAGGGCGTACAATACAGTTCCTGGATCCCTCCTATGTTAGGCGCAGAGTGACACACCGTGTGGTTTTAGTCGGTCCGATTCCGACACACCACCCCGCCGTAAACCCCGGTGGGGTGACGGCCCGAGGGGGTTTCCACACGTTAAAACAAAAAAAAGGGCATACAATAGAGTAAATAGACGAGTAAATAGAATATCTGAGTGATTTGGTATTTTTTAGCTTATTATACTTATATGTATATTGAAAATAGAAACAACCTTTTGGTTTTCATTTTGGAAATGTACTATTTTTAATGTGAAAAGTAACTGAACTGTGCCATTTAAAGTAATTGCCTACAAGTTAAAATATGACCCGTGTGGTGATTGATAAAGAATACTGATTGCCATCAATACTATTCATCCCGTGGATGCCGTAGGCCAAACTCCTTACTGAGGACGTCTTACCTATGTCTAGCGGTGGACTATTTATCAAAAATCGTTGACGTGATGAAATACATACATATTATAGATGAATTATGTTTGTTCTAGGTGGAAGTCAATCAACTTTTAGCTCAGTCGTTAGTGTCACCAACTTTTAGAAAATAAACCAGTCAAATCTTATGTTAAACTGTTTTATATCAATCAATATCTTGGGACCGATAATTTCATCACTTCATAAAGAAGCTAGTTTCATTTATCGCGCAGCCAGGTATGCCCACACATGCACGTGTAGATAATCATCGTGTAGTTAGAAGCATTAAGTATCTTTCAAGGTATACTGTACTCGTTGGACTCCATTTTATGACTATTATACACGTCATCGTACGTGCACTCACAATTAGTTATATCCTGGATGTTCTCGAGCTGTGTCAGATCATCTCCAAGAATTCCAGCTACTAGCAAATTTTTAGTTTAAATGGGCAACTATTCTCTTCAAACAAGGAGTTGTTTTTTTGTTTAAACTTCCTTATGGAGGGATATAAAGTTAGGATAAAATTTGTGATGTCGCGGACGTCGCCTCCTCGTGGCTGGCCTATTGTAGTGGATGGAGGGGAAAACCCGTCCCATCCACCCGCGGCCACACTCAAGACGGCATGACATCGACGTGCGGAGCTTTTGTCGCGCCGCATGTTAAGGGCGACCCCAGGGGCCACGATCGAGACCCTCCAGCATTTTCTTTCGCTTAATTTCTTTGGCGCGGCTGATGACCAGTTTC
The DNA here is from genome assembly GCA_949316085.1 of Hypercompe scribonia. Classification (NCBI taxonomy): domain Eukaryota; kingdom Metazoa; phylum Arthropoda; class Insecta; order Lepidoptera; family Erebidae; genus Hypercompe; species Hypercompe scribonia. The sequence goes on along the minus strand of OX438981.1, from coordinate 18,024,256 downwards.
AGAGTTTTCCACGCCTCTCAGTACTCCTCATGAAGATACAAGTACAGGCCACGTGGAGGTCCACCAACTCCTGGGACCACCAGTAAACCTCCTTTCGTGGAGGCCGATAACCTCGGATGTGGAGCATGGCCGCATCGCAGATCTGGGTAATCGCATCGCGGAAACGACCAGCCCGCATGTCAACCTCCTCGGTCGGAGCCTGCGGAGACAGCCAAGAGTGAACAATGGCTGCCTCCTCTAGTAGGTCTCTATTCAGTTTGGCTACAGCCCACAACGGGAAGCGAGAAGAACGCCGCGCCGCGTGACCGTTACTGGGATTCTGGGTCTGGGAGAGCTCAAATCGAATGTAGAGGTGATCCGAGAGCGTCTCGCCCTCTTTCAGGACACACCAGTTCCTTACTCGTGCGGGGAGGGCAGGGGTAGCGAACGAAAGGTCCACTATCGACTCCCCCTGCTGTCGCACGCACGTGTTGGTGGAGCCCCTGTTCAATATACAGAGGCCTACCGAGGCCACCCACTCCTCTACGGCCTCGCCCCTGGCGTCCGTCCTGGTGGAACCCCACGCAATGGACTTCGCGTTGAAGTTCCCCAGCACTAAGACGTGCCCAGACATTAGTCGCCGCATCGAGGTTTCCAAGTTGTTAAGGAAAACCTCGAAGTCGCTCAAACCCCGGTTAGGGAGAAGAAAACACCGTATATGGTGATCCCCTCCACTCAGCAGCAACATATCCAGTACCCTTGTCTCTTAGCGACAAGGGTTGGGAATGAACCGCCGTGTTGGTTCGAGTCTAACACAACCAGCCTACTAGACGTCCGGTAGGATGGTTGTGTAGAATATTTTTATTAAAAGCCCGCTGAAGGGACTCTACTCTGCCTGATGGAAAGCATGGATAGAATCCAAAAGTTGTGGTCACCACACTCAATGTGAATACAGACAATGCAGTATGGTGACCCCCACAATAAAGGCCTAGTGAAATACTTTGACACACCTCGCTTGGGGACGTAAAAGTATGAAAAACATCGTAATAGTGAAATGCTAACACGCCTTCCATGATGAATGGCACTTCTGCATCAATGAAATTACGGTCTTGCACTCACAAATGAAAGATGATAGACAGATGCTGTCGTTTTAGGTTAATCTTCTGCGAGAAGGTAGTTACAGTTACATAGATATTATATCATCTCGTTTAACTTTTTTGAGTTTAAAAGTAGCCTCAAAGGTAAAAATAAGCTCTATGATAAATATGTAATTGAGGAAAGATGAAAGTATAATGTCAGTTTTACCTTATTTGATGGTACACGTTCGGAGAAGGTAGAAATAGACTTCTAATAGCGTCTAAATACGCAAGTTCTATTTTCATTCTTTCTTAGTCTCTTCTTTACTTAAAAACGATGCTAGAGTTGGTCATGAAATAGACATGAGTTTTGATACGGGTATTGAGACTTATCTAAATTATCATTTTTAGTAACTGAATGATACTCAAGACTTTCGTATATTCTAATAATTTTGTTACAACAATAGAAACTAAATGTATAAGCACTTGGAAACCATTTCAATGTTTTTTCTCTAAAAAGTATTATATCACAAAGGTTTAATTTTTTGTTTATTTGTTTTCAGATCGAATAAAACAAAATGCGCACAGAAATCCCCGCGTTTCAAAGATGTTGTATCTGTCTTCCTTTGCGATATGGTTTGATTGTATGGGGTTACTTTAGATTGGTAAGTGACAATTATTTAACGCCTACCATAACGCGTTGTTTTCTATTAACCGGTAAATATGATTAAGATACATCTTTTGTAAATTAGAAATCTATTCAAAAGATATACATCTTCCTAATCAAAGCAGTAATTTATGAATTGGTAAGCCAACGCGTAGAGGAACAGAATTCCTAACAAAAATGACATCATCATGCTCATGGACGCCTGCAACTCAAAACTGCTTTGCCCGCGGTTGGTGTCCCTCTCTCTCCATAAGGTTAGATTACCTCCGCTAATGTCACTCACTGGGTGTTAGGTAACGAAAGCACTATTTATCATCGATCACTCCAGTGAAGTCGACCCATATGATAATATATGTATATGTAATTGTGATAAAGATAATAAAAACAATTTATTTACTTCAAATAGGGCAGTACATAGGTGGTATTACAAGTAGAATACATAGTGTTACCACCCCTATTCATCCCGTGGGTGTCGTAAGAACCGACTAAGAGAAGAAACTATTCATGAAAATATCATTACAATGAGAAGGAAAACTTGAAACCCGTATTTCAACCCGTCTGGCCAGCGTGATATAGTAGGCCAAAACTTCTTTACTAAGGAGAGGCTTATGTCCAGCAGTGGACTGTAAAAGGCTGTTGATGATGATGATGATGATTATAAGTTTAATACAAATTAATTAAACAGGCTAATTTAGCCAACCAAATAGTATACAATAGCTTTATTACGAAATGCCAGCAAATATGTAAAAGATACGTGTGGAAACCCCCTCGGGCCGTCACCCCACCGGGGTTTACGGCGGGGTGGTGTGTCGGAATCGGACCGACTAAAACCACACGGTGTGCCACTCTGCGCCTGAGATAGGAGGGATCCGGGAACCGCTGCTGTTACGACATCCAGATCCCTCCCAGCGCCTGCCCGCTAAAGCGGGCACCGTCTGCGGATAAACTCTCTATTTAGGCGACGTACGGTACACGCGCACATCACCTCCTCGCGGCTGGCCCCTATAGCGGATGGAGGGGAAAACCCGTCCCGTCCACCCGCGGCCACACTCAAGGCGGCATGAGGCGCTGGTATGCGCGCCTCCGCCGCCCGGCTCGCCGGCGGCAATTGGGTCCGAGTGGATATCGTCCTCCCGGGCCTTCTCCGCCGCCTCCTTCCGCGAAATTACGTCTTCGCAGAAGGTTGCGACCGCGGTGAAACAACTGTCGCTACCGGCCATGGAGCGTATGACGGCCGGCAGCGAGAGATCACCTCCAATAACTGCAGTGAGGACCCCACGCTGCGCTGCCCAGGCGGAGCAAATATGTAAAAGATATCGTAGCCTTTTTAATCTACTTTAAAAAGGATGAGGTTCTATGCGACACTGTATGTCTTTTTTTAAATGTATTTTTACCTTTTACTCCGTCAGTTGTGGACCGATTTAGATTTTTTTTAAATAATTTTACCACGAATACGAGTAAGTCTAAGTGTGCAATAAAACTATGAATACCCCAAAATTCACAAAAAAAAAGTGTGCGTGTTCTAGCGTATACTCGTAAGAAGTGAAACTTCTTTATGACGTTATTTTTCAAAAAAAATAATTTAAACCCGTCTGAAGTCGATGCAATCGCCACCTGGATTTCAAAAATGTAACTACTCAAAACGGGCCGCAAAATACATTGGAGACATTTACCAATCCCTACTCCGCTGGAGAAAGTATTCTTCTAATCACGCGTGGTAGGGATAAGAAAAAGATGGCGCGTAACGACAAAATGTGACGCGTAACGAAAAAATGTTACACTAAATTTTTTTCCAACCCCGATAAAGAAGTTTCACTTCAATTACAACTTACTTAAGTACATCATTACTATCATTCTTCTACAGGTTTACCATGCAAAACTAGACCACTATTGAGCTAATTATAAGTTAGTTAATTATGTTATTGTATTTTTTTACAGCTCTTTGCTGGCTTTCTATTGGTCAGTATTTTCTTCGATATAAATCGGTGCGTGGAGCTTTCTGAATCCGAAGAAGAGAAAAACAAGGTTACCACGTCGAATGTTATTATTTTATGTTTAACTATTATTGTTGTGATAGCAGATATTATATTGGGAATACTTTTTGTCGTCGGTTGTCACAAGGTAAGGCATAAATGTCGTAACACACAAGTCACATGAGATGCACAGATATAAGTGCAAGCTAGAATGTACCTTATTACTTTAGGGAGAGAGTTTATTTAAGCATACTCATAAAATGAGCTTTCTATGCCAAAAAAATCTATACCTTTAAATACAACAAAATATAATATAATAATGTACAACAAAATTTGTCAAATACATACAGATATTATTAAGTTAACTACCAAGGAAGTAAAGCGACTGATAATTAAATGGCTTTTGAATCTTTTATATGTTGAAACTGAATTGACTCTTTCATACCACTGCACGGGTAATAGTGGTGAAGGACACATACACACACGTACACATACACACAAAAGACACTCTCAGCCACAGACTAACTTTTATACTATTTTTTTCTATTTCGTTAATTTTTTAGCCTTGTTTAAATTTTATTTTATATTCTATTTCAACTAAACTTTATAAAATATTTAAATATTGTAAAATCTCACATTGGTTACCATGACACAAGCCACACAATTAGTGCGGTAACCGTCATTAAATTAAACTTGTAATTTGTTTTTACGTATAAAAAATAAATAAATAAATACATATATACCTACATGTAATCGTCCATGCTGTCGTCCATGTTACTGTTACTTTAAATTTTTTTTTACATTATTTACAAACGAAGAAGATCACATCTCTAAGGAGAGACCTATGCCCAACAGTAGACTATCAAAAGATGTTGATGTGGTGTGATGAGGTTACGAGTAAACAAGTACTCATAAAATTAATCTCTATCTCTATTGTATGTGGTACTCTTTGTGTTCGTTTCTTGTATGTTTGTATGGGGCCATACAGAAAATATTTATAACGTGGGCGTTGTCTTTAAAAAAAAATCTTTCGTCTTTTGCTATCGAAATCATTTTGTGCTATAAATAAATTTGCGAGGCCGCAAATTATGATACTCATGCCAAAATGACATATATTTATTTATTAACACTTTAAGTACTTTGTACATCGGCAGACTTAATATCCACAAAACTCTCTTCCAGTCAACCTTAGGGTGGTATAGAAATATTGTAAGGCAGGTGCACAGAGGTTATATTAACAACGAAAATATATCATACATGAGTACATATACATACATGAACACATACAATATATACGTCATAAATATACACATATAACAACTTGAATATAAACTGAGGCAACTATCGATTAGAGGATTCTTCAATCTCGTTAAGAAGGAGATTATGCACATTCTTTTTGAATGTAAAGCGGTTTGTGGACATCCTGACTTCGAGCGCGAGCGCATTCCAAAGTAGTACTGCCTGAACATATACATTCATATAACACTTGCCTTTTATAACGAAACTGGTTTTTCCAACTATTGACTACATTGATTTCAAAAGAAAAAGTCTCTAGTTTCTTTAGTTGACTTCACTTCTTAAAACATGTAAATTTACATGATAACCGTTTGAGTTATCAAAGCATCAAAACGTAACTAAAACAAACAATCTTACTTTCTAACCCTAAACATTATCATCATCATCATCATCATCATCATCATCATCATCATCATCACTATCATCAAATATGTACTGAATGTGATGTTTTTTGTTTCAGAAAAATGTTTCTTTAATTGAGAGATATTATCACTACAATTTAGTTTTAGTGGTATTACTGGTACCGTTGTGTTTATATAACTTCGGGAGGACGTTATACTATATGACGACGTCAAGCATGCCGTTGACAAATTTATTCTTCTTAATTATTCCAGAATTAATTGCATCGCTCTCTTACGTAGGTGAGTATTCTTGATACTTGAAATATACTAAGAGTAGAACTTTCAATATTTTGTTTATTAGAAGTTATAATAAGAAATAACTCATTAGTAAACTAACTAAAACTATTTTTTATTGATTGATAAAAGAGTGGACACGTTGTCACGTGATAAGTGACTACTGTCTCCTATGAACATCTATGAGTTAGGTTATAACCCAAGTCACATGTGCGTTGTGGTTTTTTGAGTCCCATCCCTTTCAAGAAATAGACTATGTTACTCACTGATAACGTAGTTTTTGTTAAGTGAAAGTATTTTTAATGTCAGTTTAGTGGTTTAGGCATATAAGTGTAACAAGAAATGGGAATGTATCAGTAAAATAACATTTTTGTTACAGTCGTACAAATATACGTCATTCTCTTAGTGCGAAGTGAGATTTTAAAACTACACAACGAATACCAATTCAGATTTGAAAATAAAGCGACTGAAGCGGCATGTTTCATGGACATTGAAGACTCGATTGGAGGGAAACTATCGGAGAACCTAAAAGCGATAGATGACGATGATTAAGACACTAACTAAAGAAAACAAAAATAAATACTGACCAATAAAAAATATTAAAAATAATCTTTTATTTATGCCTAACATGCCTTCTGAAACGGAAGCATGTAACATAAAGTCGAGAGAGGGTGTTAATTGATTTAAAAATTATTTTCCAGACTTTTTACAGCGACGACGACACTTAAACGTAAGACTATACTGTGATATTAAATTTTGATACTTTAACAATCATCCTTCTCTTACACCACTAATCACAAAAAAGGTCACAGTAAAAGGAAATACTTATGTATGAGTTACTGTGTATTAGGTACAACAAGGAAATATGTCTACGTTATCAACATAGATATGAACTTGGCCCACGTATGTGTCCGTCAGAGTATTAATAGAAAGTACAGCTTGGAAGTGCAAAGCAACAAATGGTGATCCATTTGTTGTTGTGCACCAATATCAGTGTCTTGTTTACTTATCAGTAAACAGGACACTGATATTATTTTATCACAGACATTAAAGGTCAATAGATCGCTCGTTAACAAGAATAGTGACATAACCAAAAACTCCTTAGTTTTTAATTTATTTTAAAAGGGCCTCCTTTTATAACATTAATTCATCATCATCATCACCAACAGCGTTTATGAGTATAACAGCAATATATTGCTGGACATAGGGTTCTCCTTAGACAGGCAGTTTTTTATACCAGACGTTAGTACAGGAATTTTTTCAAGTATTCCATCTCTTCATAATGTTGTTGTACTACAAACTTTGCTCCGTTAGTCGACTATTTCAGTATCCACAAGATGAAAAGATGTAGTGGTACTCCATATTTAAAAAATTCATCACCACAGATTAGATAGATAAATAGATTAGACACAGATAAATTTTCCATTTGACCCACTCTTTAAACATTAAATAAATCGATAAAATGCGCCGGTGGGCTAGATCTGACATATGAATATATTTCATACATGTCACATATTTCATCAAGTATTACATTTTGGCTTTTGCTTTCTTATAACTAATAGTAGGGATTTTATTACGCAATTTTGAAAAATATGGTAGATTACGAGTATTTACAACAAAGACATTTAAATTTCTATACTTTTTCGTTTCGTTACACTTATTAACTTGAACTCACAATGAGTTCAAGTACTTTGTTTATTTAGTTCTAGCTGTTATCTGGATAAACAAGATTGTATGGTTATAGAAAATAAAAAGAAACTATAACTAGCTTTTATTAAATCAAAACGTATGGCCTCACTAACGTTTATGTAAAATATCAAATCACTTACAGTGAAATTACTTCAGCACCGAATTATAGAATGTCACTGTCAATTCGGTTATGACTTCTTGTCTGCATTGCTCAAGGTATTTGATGTCGCGTTTGAGTCGTTTTGGTAGCTTTATTGAATAATGAATTTATTACGTCTATTACCACCATGGACAGCGTTGAAATAGTGATGTTTGTGTCGTGGTGTATAGTGACTGTTTGTTACTGCAGTTGTAAATAGTGCCTAAATAGTTAGTAATTTTTGAATATCTCAAAAACCCGGTCAAATATCGACAACATCTTGTTGGTAGTTAAAATTAAATAAAACTAGACTTGAGAATGAATTCATTTTAACGCACATCGTTATGAAAACTCATACAAAAACAGGTATTCTATTTTTCAAAAACGAACTTTGGGTTTGTGTCTGATTTTTGTTTCCGTTCTGGTTACTCAAAATTAACAGTTAAGCAATTATCTTACTGTCAAATTTGTAACTTGAAATCATATAAATTCTATACTAAGAAATTGCTAATTTTGAGTTGAGTCACTGTTCTTGCAGGACACATTCTGTGACTCGAAATAAATGAAGTCGGAACACTGTAACTCGGGTTAACGTCTAAGAAAGAGATTTGACGAGAAATTTAACTATTATCATTTATTTTATTAATTATTTTTAGGAGCATAATACACGACGACTGTACTACATATACTGTAAAACACACATCGTGATATTTTCGAGTTGTTTATGTTTTTAAATTATAAGTGATAAATAAATAAGAAATGCGTACAGAAATTCCTGTTTGTAATAAGTGTTGTATGTGCTTACCTTTGAGGTACAGTTTAATTGTGTGGGGATGTGTTAGACTGGTAAGTAGAAGCTAATTATTATAATATCTATACTCTATAGGTATTAAAGAATACATAAGTATATTTACCAACAGTCTCGCAAGCTTATGAAGCTTCTATGCGTGTGTAATCTGACTGCTGTGTGTAAGTTGTGTGAAGTTAATATTGTTATAATTTTTTTTGACACTGGGGTCATGATTGAGGCCAAATACTGAGCCTTTTGCCTACTATTTGGCCTTAACTATGGGTTTAGGTTTATCATAATCACAAATGTTGAAGAGCGTGGGAAAAATATTTTTTCATGTTTTTAAATAATGTATGTGCAATGATCATTATCCATGCCGATTGCTTGTAACTGGATTCTAGATTAAACTCTTGTCAGTTACTAACATTCTTTAAAATAGTTTTTTAATTACTACACAGTCGTATTTCACTGAAAAGTAATATTACATATAATCTTTCTGATTAATATCAATAAAAGTAAAGTAAGTTTGCTTGGAAGTTTGTTAATCTTTCACACAGAAATTAGTGTACAGATTTGGATGATATGTTATGATATAGCAAAGAGATGAGTTACAGTCTGGAATAACATATAGGCTAATTGTTATGCCGAAAAAACTACGCCCGTGGGTAGCATCACAGAGTATAGTTAGTGAAAAATAAAGTACTCCAACATGTAAAACTGTATTAATAATAGTTGATTTCAACACCAGAAAAAATAAAAAGGCATACAACAAGCGATTATTACATCGTTCCGAGTAGTCTGACACAAGTAACAAAAATGACTTCCACCCACGCTAAGTCATTACTATTGTACGAGTATATTGTACCCAAGGATGAGTTAACGTTAATTTTATTTCCCAGATATTAACCGGCGTCGTCTTAGTCAGCATTTCCTTTATAATAGAGGGATATATACACATTCTGAAGTCTGAAAATGCCAAACGCACAGTCACATTATCTGAATACGTAATTACATGTTTGGCAGCCATAATAGGGGTTGCAGACATCGTACTGGGTATTATATTTATCATTGGGTGCTATAAGGTAAGTGTGTTATACTAGACATTTCTTTTTAAAAAAGAAAGAAAATGATAAATTTGTAAGAGGCATAGCTCTAAACGTGAGAGAGAGTTATGTACATGAGCCCACTTTTGTGTTTCACTTCTAACGGCGGTAGAATGAGAAATGAAAAATACAATACATTATAAATTATTCTAAATACTAGCTTCCGCCCGTGACTTCGTCCGCGTGGTATAGTTACTCTGGGCTGACGCTTACTTTTACCCACGACTTCGTTTATCTAGATGAGTAAGGGAACAATTCTGTCATACATGATTAATGCGAAACGTTAACCGTTTACGCAGCGCAAACAGCGGAAGCTCTCAATAGGAACAAAGTCTCCCGATTTAGAAACATTCTTCATTGGTGCTCCGTTCCTATTGATCTTAGCGCGATGATATATAGCCTATAGCCTTCCTCAATAAATAGGTTATCCAATACAAAAAAAATTTTCAAAACCGACCTGTAGTTCCTGAGATTAACACGTTCAAACAAACAAAACAAACAAACTCTTCAGCTTTATAATATTAGTATAGATGACAGATAATAAAAGAGCGAAGGTTCTTTTAATGACCTTCTTTGTTCTTAATATTTTGTCTATTTTTCCTTCACTATCCGAGCTGCAAGAACTGCTACTAGAAATCATGATGTCCAGTAATTATTTAGCTTCTACTAAGTAAGCTTTAATAAGATTTAGGATAGTAGTGTATCACTCAAACAAAACAAGGCCTTCCAATCTACCTCTATCTTTTCACAAAATATATTTATATTTAACTTTCAACTTATTTATATAAGCACAAGTTTAAGTGTTCAATCATAAACTTAACATGTATCTATGTCCAATTTTTTGTACAGTCTTGTTTTGACTGTCGTTAAGTGTCTATATGCTGTTCTCGTTTGTTAAATTGTTTTGTTCAATTCGATCATTAAAGCAGAGGTCCGAAAGTCGTAATTACAGCTGTTCCCGGATCCCTCCCAACTCAGTCGTAGAGTGGCATAAAGCCGACGATAAGACCCGTTATGGACGATTGGCTTAAGAGGCATCACGGGACCCTCTCATACCGGGTGACGCAGATGATCATTGGAAAGGATGTTTCTGAGATTACCTATGTTTGATCCACAAGAAGCCAACGTCTGAGTGCCACCATTGCGATGGCGGAAAAAAGGCACACAGTGGTTTCAGTCGGTCCGATTCCGACATATCACCCTGCCGTAAATCCCGGTGGGACGACAGCCCGAGAGGGTTTCCACACACTAAACAAAAGTGCCTTAAAGCAGATTGTAATGCCACTTACTCCGCGACGTATGGGCGTGGAAAGCAATTTGAAGCAGGGAAATATGCGTGAATATGTGTTATGTATATATAATGCCATATAGTGTGTATAAATTATATAGTACAGTATACTTAATGCATGTTATATTTACTTAAGTATAGTACATATTTAGTTTTTCATTTTGCTAGTTTTATATATACTCTTGACTACTGTAATTCTTTAGTAGTTAACAGGAAGATTAAATAAATAAAATAATCATTTAGACGTATTGAAAGTGGTTACAGAATTTTTCGGTGAATAAATATATTTTACTAGCTTCCGCCCGCGACTTCCTCCGCGTGGAATAGTTACTTTGGGCTGACGCTTACTTTAACCCACGACTTAGTTTATATAGGTGAGTAATGGAACAATTTTGTCATACATAATTTATGCGAAACTTTAACCGTTTACGCAGCGCAAACAGCGGAATTTCCCATTAGGAACAAAGTCTCCCGATTTTGAAACATTCTTCATTGGTGATCCGTTCCTTTTGATCTTAGCGGGATGATATATAGCTTATAGCCTTCCTCGATAAATAGGCTATCCAATACAAAAAAAATTTTTCAAAACCGACCTGTAGTTCCTGAGATTAGCGCGTTCAAACAAACAAAACAAACAAACTCTTCAGCTTTATAATATTAGTATAGATGAGCAAAGTAATGCCACGTTATATATTTTATATTTCAGCAAAGAAATACTTATTAACTCTAAGACTTCTTATTTATAAATACCTTTTTTTTCAGAAAAACATCAAGTTCATCAGGAAATACTACCACCATAACTTTTTTTTATTGATAATACTGATACCACTGTATATATACGTCTTTGGATTTCAGTTATTCCATATGATCAAATATAGTAAAATACCGGCTTTGAATATTACTTTGTATGTGATCGCTGACTTTATCGAACTGTTCACTTATGTTGGTAAGTCATCATCATCATCATCAACAACAGACTTTGAAAGTCCTCCGCTGGGCATAGACCTCTCCTTGGAAAGGAGATTTTGGCCAACTATATCACACTGACCAGACGAGTTGGTATAGGATTTTTTTCTAGTTTTCCTTCTCTTTGAAAATCCTATGTAATGTTTTTCCTATATAATTTACTCCCTTAGTCATCATGAATTTTTTTTTTAAAAAAAGACAACGCCTGCATTAGGAATAAATGTTGTGTCGTGGGGGATTTTACAAACATACAAGAAATGGACACAAAGAACACTCAGACTGAGAACAACAATTTGTGGATCACACAAAGTGTGGTCCCGTGTGGGGTTTGAACCCACAACACTTAGCGAAGTGGAGAGCGGCGTGACGACCGCTTAACACTAGGCCAATCGTGCAGTCTTGAGATAGCCCTAGCCACAGTCATGAGATTAATAGAAGTGCACTATGTAACCTTAAAATATCACCACAGGCATTATCGACAACTATTCTGAGTATTTGGAATCATAATACTAAAAAAAATATTGCTGAAAAATACAGTACTTAGTAAAAACCAATGTGAAGAAGTTGTTTCGTTGCTCTTCACCAAATAAATGGGGTCACCAGACCTCAAAAGTATACTGAGGTCAAAGGGTGACCACGCACTCACTATCGGGTGACCCATAAAATACCAAGAATTATTGACATTTCTTTTGATGATATTTTACTGTTATCTAATTCTTTAGTCGTACCTATACTTTTTTCTTTCTCTTCTTTTTATGTTATTTATTTTTTTACAGTCGTACAAATTTATGTGTTACTGCTGATCAGAAGTGAGATCGTCAAATTGAAAAATGATTGTGAATATAGATTTGAAAACAGAGTGGCAGAAGCAGAAATTCCCTTGAATGTCGTAATCTCAAATGGTGGAACAATGACAGAGATTAAGAAAGAAATAGAAGATAATAATGATATATGAATACAAATTAGTTTGATTCCAAAATTCAATATATTGTTTTTAAGAGTAACTTTCTTTTTAGTTTATTCTACCCTAAAAATATAAAAAAAGTACGAAAGGAATTGAAAAATGAGAATAAGTAAAATAGTGTAAAAAAATATTTTTACTTTATTTAGCATAAATTACTGTTAAAGTTTAAGTTAAATAAAGATTATAAAACGTGGAAAGGTATTATTTCAATGTTATAGCGTGGGTCGCGATAGTGCATTGTCTGCAATCGCAATGATTATAACGACTACCGTCCTTGGATTCTATTGATGCTTTCCATCAGTCAGAGTAGAGTCCCAGAATTGGTAAGCCCAGAATAAAAAAACAAATACTAGGGCTTAATTTTTATAAATGTTGGGTTAACTTACCAATCACAGGAGTTGGCGGACCTCCGACCGGCCTGTACACGTGCCCGGAAGTCCTACACCCTAGTCGGCGGCGACACCGCGAAGAAGGCAAGGAGGACCAGCTTCATGAGGCCATCAGCCACGCCAAAGAAATTAAGAGAAAGGAGATGCTGGAGGGTCTCGATCGTGACCCCTGGGGTCGCCCTTATCGTGCGGCGCGACAAAAGTTCCGCACGTCGGGCCCCCCCTTACAGAGACACTCCAGCCCAGCTTCCTGTTCCCGCAGCGGGTGGAACACACACCCCCGTCGATGGCTTTCATGGTCGGAGACGACGGGGGGACGAGGACAATGTTCCGCCCGTCAGGGAATCGGAGATAGGGGCGGTTGTTATACGGATCCGCCTAAGAACACCGCCCCCGGGCCGGACGGGATACCTGCCCGAGTGCTGACCCGAGTGCTGGCCCGAGCGCTCGAACACATGACGGACCGCCTCAGGGAGGTCCTGGACGCTAGCTTGGCGTCCGGACGCTTTCCTGAGAGCTGGAAAAGCGGGAAGCTGGTCCTATTAAGGAAGCCGGGACGGCCTGCCGAATCGGTAGCGGCCTATAGGCCTATCGTGTTACTGGACGAGGCGGGTAAACTGTTTGAGAGGATACTCTCTGCTCGCATCGTCCGGCACCTCTGCGAGGTGGGCCCCGATCTGTTGGATGCCCAATTTGATTTTCGGGCGGGGCGTTCGACGGTCGATGCCGTGCTGCGCTTGAGGGCCGTTACCGAAGAGGCGGTGAGCTGTGGCGGCGTGTTGTTGTCGATGTCGTTGGACATCGCCAACGCATTTAATAGTCTACCATTTAGCTGCATCAGGGAAGCATTCCACAACCATGGGGTGCCAGAGTACCTGAGGCGGCTTGTGGCAGACTATCTTGAGCAGCGTACCGTCATGTACGAGGACCGAGACGGTGTTCTGAGGCAGCGGCTCATGTCGTGCGGTGTTCTACAGGAGTCTGTCCTCGGATCACTCCTGTGGAATATGGGATACGACTGGGCCCTTCGAGGTCGTCTTCCCCCCGGGCTGGGCGTAATTTGTTACGCAGATGACAGATTGGTCACAGCCCGGGGGATGAACTTTCAAGAGGCGGCACGCCTGGCCACCACGGGTGTCTCTCTGGTGGTCGGGCGTATTGAGGCGCTGGGGTTGCGGGTGGCCCTGGACAAGACAGACGCCCTTCTGTTCCATGTACCCCGTCGTGGTCCACCCTCCGGCGCCTCCGTTGTAGTCAACTCGGTCCTAGTACCGGTTCAGGCCCAGATGAAGTATCTGGACCTGATTCTCGACGGTAGGTGGCTCTTCGACGAGCACTTCCGACTGCTTTCACCAAAGCTGATCAGCGCTGCTTCTGCCCTTGGGCAATTTTTACCCAATTTGGGTGGAGCCAGCATCGCAACGAGACGGCTATACACGGGGGTTGTCCGGTCGATGGCGCTGTATGGTGCGCCGGTGTGGGCGGCGGCTCTGACCGCCCAGAACAGGACTCGCCTCTGACGCCCTCAGAGGATATTGGCGGTTAGAGCCATACGCGGCTACCGCACCGTATCGACTGAGGCGGCGTACGCTTTGGCCGGAACTCCTCCGTAGGATTTGGAGGCGGAAGTGCTCGCCGAAGTTTATCGGCGAGCGGCTGACTTCCGGCCGGGTAGCGGCATACGGGCCCCGTCCGAAGAGATACGCGAGTGGCGAGAGGCCGCTCGTCGTTGGTCGTACCGGCGGCTCCACGTGCTGGCTTTGCCGTCGTGGAGGCTCTCCAACCGATCATCGCCGAGTGGACAGGGCGACAGCACGGGATCCTTTCCTTCCGACTGACGCAGATCCTTTCCGGGCACGGTTGCTTCGGGAAGTATCTGCACTCTGTCGCCAGGAGAGAATTGAGTCCTGCCTGTCACCAATGCGACTGCAGTGAGGACCCGGTTCAGCACACGCTGGCGGTTTGTTCCGCCTGGGTGGCGCAGCTTGGAGTCCTCACCGCAGTTGTTGGAGGAGATCTCTCGCGAAGGAGGCGGCGGAGAGGGCCCGGGAAGATGATCTCCACTCGGATCCAATTCGCTGCCGGCGAACCGGGCGGCGGAGGCGCGCCTACCAACGCCTCATGCCGCCTTGAGTGTGGCCGCGGGTGGACGGGACGGGTTTTCCCATCCCATCGTCATGGGGGCTGGTTGCTTTCGTGATGTGATTACGCAGATTTACAATGTGGCTTCACCCCACATCCTAAATCATCAACAGTTCCTGTAGGAAGTGGTCGAGGAGGTTTTCCTGCAGCGGGCGGAACACATTAACAAACACACACCCCCGTCGATGACCTTCTTGGTCAGATGAGGGAAATGAGGAGAGGCGTGAAGCCGATCATCGAGCTACAATGAGCTGTTGGTCGTCCCGACTAGGGGCTCCGCGTGCTGGCTTTGCCGTCATGGATGTTATCCACTCGTCATTGTAGAGTGAGCTGAAAGACAGTACCCTATTTCTTTCAACTGATGCAGGTCCTATCCGGTCCTTCGGGAAGTATCTGTACTCGGTTGCTGGGACGGAATTAAGTTCCACCAATCACAACTGTGACTGCAATGAGGACTCAACTCAGCACACGCTGGTGGATTGTTCTGGCTCACTGCACATCCTTCTGCCAAGATGCCTTTTGGAAGGAGAAGCAGTCGGCAGAGAAGGTCCGGGAGGACGATCTCCACTCGGACTCAATTCGCCACCAATGAACCGGGCGGCGGAGGCACGGATGCCAGCGCCTCACGCCATTTTTAGTGTGACTGCAGGTCTATGGGATAGGTTTTGCCTTCCATCAGATGTAGTGGCCAGGTACGAGGAGCGATGTCTTCATGTGCTGTACGTCACCTAAATAGAGAGTTCACCCGAAAGTGTTGCCCGCGTAAGAGCAGCTGTTTCCGGATCGTTCCTCTCAGACGCAGAGTGGCACACCGTGTGGTTTTTTTAATCGGTCCGATTCCGACACACCATCCCGCCCCAAACCCGGATGAGAGGACAGCCCACGGTAATTTCGTCATGTTAAAAAAAAGTTTTTGTTTCAAGATTTCCTTCTCTTTATGGTGCTGTTGTCCGTCGTAGTTTTGCTCTTATGACACCGGTGGATGCAAATAGTGCTGTCACTGCGTATGCTTAATTCATCATTACACAGATAATCTGTTTGCAATTATAAAACTGTAACATATATCTATAAATAACGTAATATTATTTTATCGTTAACCACACGGCCTGATGCTGTGAGTAATCAGAACAGACGTATTTGCAATATAATAGTTACGTTTGATAAACATAGTATTTATTTCAACATTCACAGTTAGATTTTCAGAACAAGAACACGTTAAATTTGTTAAATAAGGATAAATTCGATAATAGTGTTTCTTATAATTTATCAATATCGGTTCAAAGTCTATCGTTGAAGTGCATAATGCGTACAGAAATTATTGTATGCCAAAGATGTTGTCTCTGTATACCTTTGCGATATGGTTTGATTGTCTGGGGTTATGCCCGACTGGTAAGCAAAACACGCATTTTAAAATAATGCTTTTCATAAGATGAGAAATAATTTCACTAACTATCTCCTGGTTAGATGATCAGACTAGATTTTTCTCAAACTTCTCATATAAGTCCAAACTCAAAGACCTCACTCAAGGTTCAGATGTAAAATGCTACTCAGTTTTTTTAATAGTACTGCCACAAATCTGCAGCAACTCAAAACTCATAAATGCATTACAAACTTTTGAGTCCGCATAGGATGAAGAGTAGATAATTAGAGTTAAACATGTTTTAGAGAATGATGCGAGGAATGAGGAGGAGGATTTGTGTCCATTACTAACAGTCCACTGGTGGACGTGGTCATGGACTACGATAGGCTGCTTTGAAGGAGCAAGCAGATAGTGGCTTCTATTTAGCTTTACACAAACTGTAGACATATCGAAATGACAAAAAAATGTGTATTAATTTACAGATCTTGGCCTGCTTCATATTGATCGGTGTTTCCTATTCTTTAGATCGATTTATACATAGCAATTTGTCGGGTAGAAGAACAGACATAGTAATTGCAAGTTTAGTTATTATTTTAGTGACTGCAGATATTATACTGGGTATTGTATTTATCATTGGATGTCATACGGTAAGTCTCTTGTATTGTGTGTTTAAAAAAAATTAAAATACAGAGTAAGAACCTAGTAGGAGAAAAGTCTTAGATGAGAAACTGCACAGTTTGCAAGAGTTCGAAGAGGCTAAAGTCGTGTAGCGATATGTCCGTCCCTTGATTGGAGAGCATATTCTAGGCAAAAAAGACCTTCGGACCGGATGATAAGATATATTTTACATATTGAGCTAAAACTTGGTCGGGACCAGCTTTACGGTTGAAGTTCGATCTTTTACGCGAACTGACTACCATCAGACCTCCACATCGCAAGTTTTGTAGAAATATTGTATTCTTTCTGTAGTCCGGTGGTGGCAGATTACATACGGAGTCACCACCAGTATTCATCCCATGGATATTGTAAGGGGCCATTAATTGACCAGATTACGCAGGACAACACCACTGTAAAGAGAAGGAAAATTTGTAACAAACCTCATAACCCCATCTGACCAGCGTAGCCAGACGTAAGAAAGTAGACCATAACTTTCTTTGTAAGGAAAGGCCTTTGGCCAGCAGTCTAAATCTTGATGATGATAACTGTATTCGAAGTTTTTGATGGAACTTAACTGTGCTGAACAAATTTTACTCTTTTCAGAAAAACCCTGCGTTAATAAAGAGGTATTATTATCATAATCTGTGTCTTTCGGCACTATTAATACCCTTCTGCTTATACATTTGTGGTTTGTCTATATATTTTATGATTAAATACCACATGTCGTTTGCACACTTCGCAGTGTATATGATATCAGACATAACTGGATCTGTCACGTATCTGAGTAAGTAATTTACATTAACTGGACTAATATAAATTTAATAATTATTTAGAATTTGCCAATCTAAGGATTAAGTTAAAATAATTAAAAGTGTTTTATGTGGCATTTATTTTGTTAAAAAGTGTAAATATGTAACAAATTGCATATAAATTAGGCATGTTCCCCCTTTTTCTGCTTCTTAATTAATATAGTCTAGTAGCACTGCAAAGAGAAGGAAAACTTGAAAAAACCAATGTGAAATGGTGGGCCAAAACTTCCTTTTTAAGGAAAGGTTTATTGATATCAGTCGGCTACAAAAGGTTATTGATGATTATGATTATGATGACGACGAGATTATGGTGATGATTAATATAATCATATCAA
The DNA here is from genome assembly GCA_949316085.1 of Hypercompe scribonia. Lineage (NCBI taxonomy): Eukaryota > Metazoa > Arthropoda > Insecta > Lepidoptera > Erebidae > Hypercompe > Hypercompe scribonia. The sequence goes on along the minus strand of OX438981.1, from coordinate 18,005,999 downwards.
TAACGATTAAAATATTCTATGATGTATAATATCCTTCCTCTTCATCTTGTCTTGCAATCTGTGCAAGTAATTTAGTAAAAAGGGACGAAACTGAGTAACAGGAAGCCGGAGGACACGTGCTATTTAATTTGGCTAATAAGTTGGCCGTTAGACAGTTTGGTGAGATATTACAGATATTACAAATCGTTTGTGTTTTGTTCAAATTTGTATTTTCTTTATAATTTTAAATGTTTAAATATTGTTTCAGTAATACAAATTTATGTGACACTACTGGTCAGAAGTCAGTTCATAAAACTAAGTAGTGGATGTCAATTTAGATTTGAAAATAAAGTGGCTGAGGGTGAGTGTTCTCTGAATATTGAAGAGATGTCTCGTGAAAAGAATTCAGACTACACCAATATGAGAATAGATGACGATGTCGAAATAGGAAATTTTGTTTAAATGTTATTTAATCTAATCAGGAGTCGAAAAGGTCGCCATTGCCGAAATCGGTATGAGCAGGACAATGTATTGTACCTAAATACTCGTTTTTTTAAGTTTATGATAATAAAAATAAATATTAAATAAAAGTGTTGTCTTTTTCAAAAAATTGTCGAACAGTTTTATATTTCTAAATTAAAGGCCTTTTTGATGTAATAAGGTCTGCTATAATCACAATAACTTTTTGAATTACTTCGATCCAATTACGATACAAATATTGATAGTTTTTATTTATATCTATTGAGTTTTGCAAATAGGGGAGAAACTTGTTCTCTAAACTTGATCTCCAATCCTACAAACCTCACCTCACGTCTGCACTACGGTGACATATTACCGTATTCTGCAATCAAATTGTGCCCTTACTACATATAGTGACAGGTATATACATAGAATCACACCTATTTGCTCGGAGGGCTAAGCAGTGGCATGTTAAACGCCCACGTTTCGTACGTATTTTGGTCCCACATAATATTCGTTTTCTTATTTATTTTTAATGGATATCTGTGGTAAGAATGCCGTACAAAAATATGTGACCAAAATGTACTCACTCTACCTGTAGTTTCGAATTTTCACCTACACTCAGTTGGACAGCTTACAAGTGACGGCATAGTGCTGAATCTTATTATTTTATGTTCTTTTATCGTTCTAGATAGGTCACCTGGTGGTTCAAATGACCCATAACTTTTTCAGCATGGGCCTGTAGTCTAAGAGTCTCGTCCCTCGACCAGCAGGTGCAGTAATTGGAACGCACTCTTTATGACTTTTTTATTATTATTCTAATACGTAGTTAAAGATTAACATGTCCGCCCCTTTACGATAAAATCGGTGTTAATACCTACGCTCTCTTTAATAGTGAAGTCAGATCTACGGGGGCGTTTTACTATTGAATAATTTATAACGTTCACATTGTAGTGATAATATTACCCAAAAGCGTTTATTTAAGAGTTACATTGTAATCTTGTATTGCTAATAATTGCAATAGCCTCGTTTTAGAATTGATAATACGAATTTGAAAAATTGTTAAGTCCCGTCGATACAGGATTTATTCCTAGCGTGGGCTTTGTCTTATTAAAAAAGAGAAAAAGAGAGAAAATAATAAGTATTACTTTACGTAAGAAAAATTTGTGTTTTGTCACAATTAACTTTATTTCTACATATTAAATAAAATGTAAAACTTTTACATCCGTAAAACATAAATTAATTCATTATATTTCGTTTGCGCAGAGTTAAGTACAAATATTATAGTTAACTAGTTCTCACAATGTCGATTGCACTCGCCTCTCTCTACTGTGCTGAGTACTCAGGGTTCAAACCCCACATGGGACAACACTTTGTGCGATTCACAAATTGTTGTTCTAAATCTGGGAGTTCTTTATGTCCATTTCTTGTCCCGGGTATACTCCTAAAGCGGACGTTGTATTAAAAAAAAGATAAAAAAAAAAAAAAAAAAAGTCTTCGATGTTTTTTATTATGACGTTTATTCCGGCCGAATGGAAATTCTAATTACATAGGAAATTTCTTTTTGAATATGAAAATTACGTTGAAATATGTTTATGTACCAACTCATTTGGCATAAACAATAATACTTCCCAGTATATAATCTGTTATGTTAATTTACCCGTGATAGTAAATTTTAAGTAGTGTCTTTTGTTTACAATACAACTTTCAAGGCATAGATAACTAAGAATTTATCGCTGAGATGCTGAGATGAGAGGTCAAATTAATTATGTATGCATCATACATATATAACGTATAAATAACATTAATTCTTTCATTTATACAACTAACTGTACTAAGTAAAACTAACGTGTATTATAATGGATTGATCTAAAAATTATAAAAAAAATATATCGATAAGTGGTTGTTTTAATTGGACTCTGAAACACAATATATTTAAAGAGGTTTATAGCAGATTAAATATTTAGAAAATAAATAGTTTTTTATGGTTTACTTCGGTGAAAGATCTCATAAGTAAGTGATTTTATATACTTTGTTACGTAAGCCACAGATTATATTTATGTGAGTTGCCAGACATAAGCAAATATCAGTTGTCTTCTTGGGAAAATATCTTTTCTAAAAAAACATATTAAAGTGTTATTCGATAGTTTGTATCAAATCGTAGTGATTTTAAATACCTTCATAATTGCTTTATTTTAATGGCCTAACTAATTGTCTATGTATTTCAAAAGTCACATACAAATGAAATGATAAAAGTATTTACTATTTGAATTTTTGTAATTGTTTTTTTTTTTAAATTGTTGATAAAACCTCATTGCGATGTAACTTCGTCTAACTCCAATAGATACGACGGCACAGGAATAATATTTTTCTTTGTTTGTTTTTTTTTTCAACTTTATCCACAGATAAAAAATGCATATCGAAATCCCAACATGTCGAAGATGTTGTTTATGCTTACCATAGAGGTATGGTTTAATAACCTGGGGATATTTTAGATTGGTAAGTAAAGTTGAGGAACCATTGTTTGATTTTGTCTATATCATCGCCATCATCACCACTGTCCACTGTTGGACATAGGCCTCCTTCAAGGTTATCCACCACAGCCGGTTCCATGCCGGTTTCCCACAATTCTCACCAGGGCGTCGGAACACCTCCTGGCTGGCCTACCAACGCTGCATTTGCCAGTAAATGGTTGTGCCTCAAGAACTTTGTGACCGAATCTACCATCGTTTCCCATAAATAAAACTTCGTATATTTTTTTAATCATCAACACAATCTAAATATTCCTTATCTAACTATTTGTAAAATCGTTTAAGGTAGCTATAATCATTAACGTTTAGAACTTTAAATTTAGGAAGAATTTTGACTTCGAGGATTGCGTAGTGGATTAAGCGGTTGCCGCACCGCTTGTTACTGCGTTGAGTGATGTTCAAACCCCACTGCAATAACACTTTGTGTGGTTGTAGTGCTACAACAACAACTGCAAATTGTTCTTCTGATTTTAGATGTTCTTTGTGTCCGTTACATATATGTTTGTAAATTCCTCCACAACACAGACAATATACCTAATGCGAGAATTGTCTTTTAAGAAGAACGAAAAATTTTACATTCACAAAATCAAATAATTTAACTTTTCAGATGCTTGCAGGTTTAATGCTATTCGGCACATCCTTTAATTTACACAAATATCTAGAAATGACGGGCGAGGGGAAAGAAAAGCACAACATTTCTACATCAGATATAATAATTTTAAGTATTGAAATTACATTGGTTGTTACGGACATTATATTGGGTGTTATATTTATTATTTCTTGTCATAAGGTAAGGATTCTGGAAGTTATACTGAATAACAATCATTTATTCTAAATCAAACTGATATTAGTTTAAATAGTTTGTAAGTAAAATAGGTTGACTCTTGATATTTTTGCTTGTGTAGTCGTATCTGGCCCTAAATTATTCCCTTACTGATTTACTATGATCTAATTGTAAGAGATTGAAAACTTGTTACAAACTCTAGAACAACCCGTTTGACCAGGGTGGTATAGTAAGCTCAAGCCTCCTTTCGAAGGAGAGACCTGTGTCCAGCAGTGTACTGTTAAAGTATATTGATGATGATGATCTAATGGATGTCAACAACATTTTAGAAGTGCTTTCCAGATAAGATTGTCGTATTACAACATGTTATTTTATTAAGTTTTTATTAATTAAGAAAAAACACCAATTTTAAAAATGGTTTCATTAAAAAAAAGTGTAGTGTCACTCAGAATGACAAACGGCTTCTAACCACACCATAGACTTGTCCCCTAACACGTGATTTTGAGCTATGGTAACTTCACGGGTAAGAAGCAACGAAATAATAAGTTTACTCTGGTTCAAATGGCCCACTCGTGCCGAAACATAGCACGTTACGTCTCTTCGCCCTGCAACATCCATCTTCATATTCACATTTTTGTTTCAGAAAAATGTCAAGTGGATGTCAAAGTATTATCACTATACTTTAGTGTTTTTGGCTTTATTTACAGTACTGAGTTTATTCGGTATATGCTCAGTTGTATATTATATACATACAAGCAAACCACCATTATATTTTATATTCACATTCGTTCTGTTGGACTTATTCTTACTGTTTGCTTATATTGGTAAGTCGGTATTTTTAATTCTAGTCTATTTTATCAACCTTCTTTAGCAGTCCACTGATGGATATAAATTTCTCGTTAGAACTATTTAGACTTCTAACGAGAGTTCGGTCTCGTGGTTCGATGCACACGAATATGGGTCTCACACACGTGAAAGGTGAACGCTCGAGCAAGAAGTGCGTTCACGTTAGTGTTGCTCTAGAGGGGGTTCGAGCCAGTAATCAGTTAACCGCAGGTTTGATGTATTAGCCACAACGTATCACGTTATTTAATAAGTCTGTGATACATTATGCAATAATTTTATTTGTTTGGAACCATATATTGCGGCACCTTCTCATTAAAACACATTGTCAACATAGTCGTACCCAAACTAATGCCCATATAACCAAATGCTGAATCATGATGCTATTTTCCTTGGATACTATTATTCATCAATCAACCTATCGCCGTGCACTGCTGAACGAAGGGCTTCCTCAAGGAAAACCAACGATCCCGGTCATAGGCAATTCGCATCCATCCGCTGCCAGCCACCTTCTTTAAATCGTCGGTCCATCGCGCCGCAGGGCGCCCTACTCTACGTTTGCCTAATCGTGCGATGGAGCGTGCGATGCTGGGTGTTTCTCTAGCTGATAAAATTTGTAACTAGTTTATTCGACAGAGAACTAGAGTAACTGATATCGCACAGAGAATCAGTATGCTGAAGTGGAAATGGGCCGGCCATGTCTCCAGACGAACCGATGGTCGCTGGGGCCGATGTGTACTAGAATGGATACCACGATTAATTTATTATTATTTTTATTTTCTTTTTAATTATTTCGATTTATTACAACCATTTATTATATTTTCCTAATGCTTTTGTTCTTTTTGTAGTCATACAAATTTACGTCACGCTGTTAATAAGAAGTGAGATCATTAAATTAAAGAATAACTGTGAATTTCGATTTGAAAACATGGCGGCCGACGCTGAATGCTCATTACGTGTTGACAACTCAATTGGAACGAAAGAGAAAGAAGATAAGATAAGAATAGACGACAGTGACGTAATAGAAGCAGAAATTTAAATAAGAATTAACTATAGAAATACGATATTAGGGAGGTGCACCTGTGACAGTGGCTACTTAGATTAACTAAAAACGTAAACTTCAATGGAATTGAAAATAAAATTTATATTTTATGTTATTTTGTTAGTTTTATTTACCTTTTTAAAGTTCAATAAGTTATTGAAGACTGAAAATAGTTTTTGTATTATTACTTAATATACCCCTAACTTTCTCACCTAATTCCTACAGGGCCGTGTCCACGGCTATAGGTTTGTCTTATTGCGGTGTGCGATGCGACTCACGCCTGTGCTATGATGACCAGATATGATAAACATACTAACTTATTTCTAAAAAAGAAAATTTCTAAAAAAGACAACTCCACATTAAGAATACATTCTGTGTCACAGGGAACTTTACAAAAATACAAGAAACAGACGCACAAAATACCCTGACTAAGAACAATATGGCGACTTCCACATTACAGCACAAAGAAAAATATACAACAGCGCCATCTAGCGAGGATACATCGAACTATGAAGTATGAACGAAACGTATGAATGTAATGAACTACAATGTAACTACTAATCCTGTATCGCGATATAGAGATTTACGTGGCAATTAGCATGTATACAACATCCCAACATCAACCGTTGGGCCGTGGCCCGCCAGGCATGATCACCTCGCCTGGTCGGAGAATCCTCCCTTTGTATCGGAAGGACATAACACTCGTTCCCTCCACAACAACAATTTATGGATAACAGAAAGTGTTGTCCCATGTGGGATTTGAAACCACAACAATCAGTGCGGTAGAAAGAGGCGCTCTAACCGCTTAAACCACTATGACAGGCGTACTGTCATCATATTACATATATAACTAAAGTATAAAAAAATACAAGCGAATTAAAAACTTTTCGGTGTGGTGGTGGATTAAGAATAAGGAGTGTTACCAGTACCATTCGTCCCGCGGGCGACGTAAAAGGTGACTAAGGGAGCAAAATATTCAGGACAACAGTACGGCAAAGAGAAAAAAAATCCGTTGCCATACCTAACTAGAGTAAGCCTATGTGGCCTATTAAAGCTGGTGATGAAAAACTTTTCCCGTTAAAAGGCAGTTCGTAATAAGCAGAACAAATATATTGTAAACCTAGCTAATTAAACATAGTAAATGTTTTTTACTTTACTAAGCTGTAGGTACACATATGCTTACGCCCAATACGTAATAAGACACGAAACCAAAAGTGGTTTCAGTTTAAGTACCTATTAGTCACTCCTTATCGCTTATTCGTATCAGATAAACGTTAAAGGTGAGCCAAATGTGTTATCGACAGTAAACTCAATGTTTGTAACATTTTTACAAGTCAAATCTAAGCTGACATATGAAATTACACGTTTTTTACTTTTGTACTAGTAATATTTCAATAAATAAAGTGATACATCTTCTTATGTAGTTTTGTATGTGAAAATAAAGTGTGAAACGATGGTTTTTGAACTGCCAAGGTTAAATAAGTGTTGTTGTTGCATACCATTGCGAATCGGATCAATGATTATAGGATATGTGTCAATTGTAAGTTATTTTAATAATCAAGTTTTGGTAAATATTGTGAAAGAAAAGTCGTAAAATGTCGTTATAATCACGCATCCAACATCTAAACGTAGTCTTTGTTGAACAGATTTCTGTTAGTTGTAATTCTCGTGAAAACTGATGACTACTATAATCGAAAAACCAAATGGTGGGCCTTAATTTGAACGTAGTTAAATAGTAATATCTTTTAAATGGATGTAGTGTTATCCAGCTGTCGTGGAAGGAATCGAAGGGATTATGATAGGTAATGCTCGGGTGATGAGAGCACCAGTGGTCTTACAGAATTTGATAGGCGCTGGTAGCAATCCTCTGATTGTTTGTTTTTTTTACAAAAAAAGAAGACCAAATTATTCGTTTCAATTTAGAACCGGTCACAACCTCTGCATTGAAATCATAGACAAGCTGTTTCTTTTCTCACTAGTTTATATAACTCTTTGATTACGTCTTTTGGTTGATCTATAACTTTTTTACTATTTTTAACTGTATATATGTTTCTTTTTATTTCAGTTAGTATCATGCCTCGTCATAGCAATGATATCCTGGTCAATATACAGAGTAACAACATTTTTAAATGAGAATGCGAACAAACCCATCCCACAGCATCCTCCCGAAGACCTGGCGAGGGCTGCTCTTGGTCTTTATATCTCATTTACGTACTATTTACTTGTGTTTCTCTATAATCTAGTCTTCAGTATAATTTTGCTCATAGGTGTTCATATGGTGAGTAATATATACCTATCCTTGTATAGATTGCTAGCGTTTACTGAAAACCTTTGATGACCAGCTTACTTGGGCTCTTCTGACTCATACATATAGGCTTAAAAATTTGTATTTAAACTGGCAGAAAGAGGAATAAAAAAATATATTATCTTATGCTTCTAACTCACAAAGAGCGGATATGTAATGCTTTTTTGGATATTAACCTACATTGGAACCTCACGGTATGTAACGTTTATTGTTTATACCGCGAAAAAAAATTTAATTTTGATGATCACTATTTTTTATAAAAACAAGTTATTTTGCAAGACCTGAATGTTTATTCTGTATAAGTTATGTATACCACAGAATAAAAAAGAATATCCACTAAAATTTCGTCTAATTGGATTTAAGAACTCTCACTCAGACTAATCAATAGCCCTTTAAGTAAACAATCACCTAAAATGTTAACTTTGTCTATGGTTGATTTTGTAGGTACTTCATAAAAATTATACAGTTAAAATTGAGCCTTATATCCTTTTTCAGAACAAACCAAATTATCTGAGAATATATTACAAGGCAACATTATTCTTATTTGCCCTTGGAGTGGCTCTCGTTGTTATCACCTGCATGTTTATGGGAATTCTAGCTACCCTTCCTGTTTTGAAGTGGGTCTGTAAGTATATGTCCAATTTTAAATACGTTATTTAAATTTGTAACGAAGTAATCTGATATAGTATCAAGGTAAGTGACATAATTTAAAGGACTACCAAGCTTTAATAGCTGCAGAACCGATTACTGCTATGGATCAAGAATTCTAAAGGAGAGACCATGTTTAGGATAACGTGATCTGTGCTCAGCAGCCAAAATTAGTTAATAGGTTAATATTATATGGTATTCTATTGAGCTTCCAATATTCAAAGTATCTTTGTGTTGCAAAAGAGCACAGACGAAAATGTGTTGTAGCATAGACAATAGCAAAAAGAGGATCCTCCAATCAGGCGAGGTGATTATACCTGGCGGGCTACGGCCCAACAGTTAATGTTGGGTACATGTACAAATCGCGGCGAGAATCTCTATTTCGCGATATAGGATTAGTAGTTGCTCCGTAGTTCATTATACTCCGTAATTCGATGTGTCTTCGCTAGATGGCACTGTAGTATGTTCCTATGTTTGCGCTGTGTGTGGAAGTCGCCACAGACGTAAGTTATTTCCTTTAGGGTTATAGGCAGTCCAGTGACTGCCTATAACTATACTAAATATACTTACATAGGAATAAATTTAAAGAAATTAATATCATAACAGTCACATCTTAACACATTTATGAAAATTTTGTGATATTCATTATATCAATATTATAAATAAAGATAAACTCGTGTTGCCAACAATTAGACTATAAGGAGTACCTAAGCAAGTCGTATCGATGTGTGATTCAACAAAAAAATGCCAAACAGAATTCTAGAATTAAGTTTTAACAAATTTAAGTCCTTAATAAAAAAAATATGCAATACTTACACACACACATAATTTTAATTTATTTAAATGATAAATTTGTTTGAGATTGACGCTGTTCACTCTTGCATTTACGTTTTTTATGTTTGAAATTGATGGACTTTTGATTTTTTGTTGTATTTTTATAGTTCGTATTTTTTTTTCATTCCTTACATGGAAGTTAATTTGTATTGCATTTTTTGTTTGTATTTGAATATGGCTTGTAATATTTTCTGATGGTTTTGAGTGTTTTTACGGCCTACCCAAATGTCTTGCTGGTGGCAGTGTTGTGCTTCGGATCGCTGATACTGGCTAATACCAGTTAGGTAACATAATAGCTGGAACCCCGGCATATAGTTTAGAAATTCTTGTTTTAGCCTAAAACGGTGATACTCATACTTCCTAATTGACCCTATTTAAGCAGGCTGCATTGTGATGATGAGGTTATTTGGAAGATTAGGAAACACTTCAACTAGAATATCAATTTCAGTACTTTTATATTAACTGAAATATTTGCACTTGGAAGACACTATTAGGTGATTTGAAACTGATAATTCGTCATTACTACAAATTTACACCTGAGCATCTGAATAATTAAACTTGAATTACATACTACAATATAGTTTAAATGAATTTCTTGTTCTCATAATGTATTTAGTGAAGTACCAAAGGCATTTTTCAACAGTTAAAAATAATATTTTTGGATGTTTGACATACAACGCCATCTAGTTTCAAGCAAACCAGATTTAATTTAACTGCATTGCAAAGTAGGTACTGTTTTGTAAAGAGTAATGTTTCTTTGACATTGAGCTCTCTGAAAGTTGAGCAATAAAATAGTATTTTTTCACATCCAGTCCACATCTAAAGGTGAAATACTAAGAAGTGCAGAATACAGCTAAGTACGAGTATTATTAATCGTGATAAGACATATTATAAAAGTTAATTAAATCACATTTAAAACTGGTATTTTAAAGTTTTGTTTTTATTACAGTTGCTCTTCTTTACTTTTTGATGGTCGTGAGAAGTACTTTCTTAGAAATGGAGGCGGCAGAGAAAAAACCAATACATTATGAACTTCAACCATATTTAGTGGTCCAACAACCATTAGTTGTTTAACTTAATTATAATAAATGTGTTTAATTGTCTACTTTGTACAATTATAAGAGTGTATTTTACAACATCAAATAAAAAGATATGTGATTTAAAGAGCTTTTTTTTTAAATTCAGTATAAAGAGATTCAGCATTAAAATGGTAATTTTTAATTCCATGATATATAGGGTGGGCCAGGAATTCGTTAACATTTGAATCGAACTTCCCACGTAAACATATTACGGGAGCTCTTGGGATCGATGCTACTGGAATTTGCTGGCTACAATCGTAAAACATGGTTTCAATAAGATGGAGCCACACATGCCACATCCAACGAGTCCTTGCCAAAGGTCAAAGACATGTTTCCGAAAAAGCTGATTTCCAGACGAGGAGTCATTCCATGGCCACCCAGAAGTCCACATTTATCCCTAGCCTTCTTTTTATGTGGTTACTTGAAGAATCGTATCTACATCAATAAATCAAATACTATCAACCTATACTACTAAATATACTACCAACCAAATACACAAAGTCAACTAAAAGAAAAAATCAACGAAAAAGTGTCGACTATCTTTTAGTCTCTTTGCCGACGAAAATTTGAACATTTTGGTGTTCGCTTAGAAGAGTGCAAACGTTGAAACGGTGGTCATTTAGACAATGTAGTTTTCAAAAAATAAATTCCAACTAATTACCTTTCTTGTAAATAATCAATTTTTATAATATATCAAATAGTTTTTTATACGATTTTTTCAAGTGGTTAACTAATTCGTGGCCCACCCTATACTTACACCTCGTTGATCCCACCAACATGACATTTTTTTATTACTATACAATTAAAATACAATTGATCATAATACAGGAGTCGGTTATATTTATATAAAAGAGAACAATGTACAAGAATAGTGAACTGATTCTTGTCAAAGTAAAGCAGTGGTAAATTGTTTTAATGATCACATCAATATACCAAAGTTTGAAAAAAAAATCACAATAAGGAGTAGAATCTTCAATCATGTTGAACCCAACTAAACAGACGCAATATTGAATGGAGTCCACGCACTGATGTACTGAAATATAAATTTAGAAATTCTAGCTAAACAAATAAAAGTAACATTTATTTTCTAAAATACTTTGATTTCATATGACTTTTTTTATATTGTTCTCAGTAAATTAGTTCTGTAGTTAATGTAATACGCTTGGATAGTTAAAACTACTAGCGTTAGAAACCATTGGGCAAATCATAATTTTTGAACTCTTGCAACATCTCAAACGGTGTCAAAGTATTAATGTAATTACATACTTGCATTAACCTGCAAAAAGCAAGCGTCTGACGTAAATCGGCAATCTGTTCCTATTTTTATCTATCAACGGTTTAAAAAAGAACAAAAATAACGTGATCTCTTTTACTCTCATTTCTAGACATATCCATTAAAATTATCCGTATAATCCCACAAAACGTTGCGATGTGATTGTGTTTTATCACCACATCACTTTATTTATACATAAAATGCAATGAAATTCAATTAATTACAATTAACAAATAAATACACAAAAATGTCTAGTAAATATACTCAAAGTAGTTCACTTATTGCTGCTCAAAACCAGGTTGGTAAACGATGAGGCCGTCAAATAAGTGTTGACAATAAAATCTTCGAGTGTGATTGTAATTGTTGCAAAATACATACTTGTAAAAATATAAATCGTGTATTTATTTCTTAAATTTAAGCTAGTACAATGGATAAACGACGCAGGTATGGCGGATAGCGGCAGAAAGCCGGAACTTCTAAGAAAGATCATCGAAGTTTTGCTTCATCAGTGTTCACATATGATACCTGTGTATTTAGAGAATATTATGAGTCTGATGAGCGACAAGTCCGCAGATGTGAAGAAACAGGTTATCGCTTTTATCGAAGAGTTAAGGTGAGACTGGTAACAAAGTTTTTTATACAATACAGGTTCTTGGTAGTAAAAGTTAGAAATTGTAACGTCGCAGCTGACCTTTCTTTGGTATACACAATTTTAGATTCTTTTTACCCGACTACAGCAAAGCCAAAAATAAGGGTAAAAGTTTTGGCAGTCTATGTATGTTAGTATGTTCACCATAGTACCTAAACTACTGAACTGATTGTAATAAATGATGTCTCAATAGATTCGTACTAATGATCCCGGTGACACAGGCTACATAATTCCTATAGAAAGCTATGGTTGGACGCTATGAGTTAGTTTAACTGTAAATATGCTGTAGACTCACACGCAAGATGTACCATTGTTCTTATATCTGTGGAGTAGTAGGGTGTTGCCTCCTGTAACTGCTCTAACCCTATCCTTCCTCCGGATTCATCAGGAAGTAACCTCACTTAATAGACCAAAAGTAGCAGGAGTATTGCTTAACACGGGTTCTCTCTAAGATGGTGGTACCACTCTGGTTGAGCTCAGTTAGTGTCATGGCCCTACCTGTAAAATATTTCTCTTTAAAGTCAAGATACCTAAATATAGTAAGTTCATTCCTCACAAACAGTAAAACTAAGTGGAACACAATTGAAAAGACATACTATTTCCACATTCCTGGAGAGACTACCATATGAAGTGACAGCTTTCCAATTGGCATGGCTTACTGTAACTAAAATCACTTCTGATGAAAATGTCAACCAGAAGCCATGTTACATAAAAATAAAAAAAAAACCGATTCTCTTAAATTATCTCTGGTAGTAAAAAAATTCTACAATACTTTTTAACTGTTTACTAATTATTTTTAATAATTAATAACCAGATAATTTACTAATATTTTTCGTTAACTAATCATTATTAAATAAGGCACTTTCTCCAGTTAGTTTGAGTACTCGGTTTGTTACATTTTAGTGCTTTTCTTTACACTACCCCTGCCCCTTCTTTCCCTTTCTATTGAAATGCTACGAATTTGCCTCAAATCAAGCAAGTACCGAGTTATCTAGCCACATTATGTAAATGGTGCCAAGTTGTGGTTTGACAAAACTTTAATAGAAATACGAATGAACATGAATATTATTAACATAGTGTAAAAAGATAATATATAAGGCAATATTTGTTTTAAAGAAAACTTATGTATTTTCAGCAAAAAGTTTCCAGAGCAACTACCCAAGATTGTAGCACAATTAAGACTTCTTGTATTGGATACTGTGATTGCAGTTCAGAAAAGAGCTATTCAAGCTTCAAGTATTGTGTATAGGAACACATTACTGTGGATATGCAAGGGTGGTGCCAATTTATCAGACGTTCAGTATGTTTGGGAGAATATTACACAATTAAAGGTAACCTTTTTAAATGTAACAATCAATTGTCTTTATAAAAGATATACAAAAAAATTGTTAATGGGTCCGTTTTATGCATATTTTACAGCATAAAATGAAGTTGCTTTTAAACCTGTGATATGTGTTTTGGTTTAAATACATGAAGTCTATAATAATTAAGTCCTGCCAAGACTCTTCTCTGCCCGATGGAAAGCATGAATGGAAGAGTTGCGGTCACCATACTTATTGCGATTTCAGACAACGCAGTATGACCCACACCATGGTGGCTTAGTGAAATGCTGTTTCACACCCTGCTTGAGGATGTAAAAGACATGATAGCCATGCTAATACTAATGGATAGTAATAAATTTTGAATAGATATTATGAGAAAAATTGTGGTAGCTCATAAAGGCTGGAATTGCAGTGATAATTTGTATAGAAGATTGGTGAAAACTTGACAAGAGTTTAACAAATGAGTAAGCACATTAATCATGTAGATAATAAATATTAATGATTTGATTTATTACACAGCTTTTGGTGTTAAACATGATCGACAGTGACAATGAAGGTATCAGAACACACTCGATCAAGTTCTTAGAAGAAGTGGTGTTACTCCAAACGCCAAGTGATGGTGGCGGTGATGAGTTTAGTCTGGACAGTTTGCCGTCTCACTTTCCTTTTATCAATAGACGGGCTTTGGATGAGGAGGCCGAGTAAGTTGTTTCTATATGCTTATTATAACGCCCTTAAAAAAGACCTTTTCCCATCCAGATTATGGTAGGGTTAGTCAATTTCTTTTCTATTGCCAAAAGTTTTGGCATGTACTCTTACTTTAAACATATTTTCTGATTAGCCATGGAGTTTAATACTAATAATTTAATATTAAATGTAGTCATGATGGAGTATCACTTAAGAATTTAATTACATATTAGGCCACCATGATAAACCTAATTTTATGTGCGTTAACTGTGGTTCAGTGGTTAATGCTTTGATATTTAAGATATAGTGGTTTCGAATGCGAATGCTATTTGTTCTAATCGTGTTCATATGTCCTTCATTTTGTTATAGGCATATATTCCAACTGCTAGTAAAATTCCACAACTCACAGCACATATCAAGCGTCAACCTAATGGCTTGTATGACAACTTTATGCCTTCTGGCTAAATTCAGGCCAAAATTTATGCCACGAGTTATACAAGCTTTAGGCGACCTCCACACGACGTTGCCTCCTACTCTGTCACAATCACAAGTTAATTCAGTACGAAAACATCTCAAAATGCTGCTCGTGAACCTTATAAGGCACCCTTCTTCAAACGATATGCTACCACAACTGACTCAGTTGTTACTTGATATTGGAATGACAACACAGGAGATCAACAAGGCAATACCGAAAGAAAAAAGAAATAAACGCTTAGGAGAAATTAAGAACGGGGACACACCTGCGAAACGGTTTAGAGTAGACTCCCCACAGAGCAACAGCCAAGGCAGTGATAGTAACAGTCGGACAGAACTCAATCAAGTTGATGAAGACAGTCAACCTGCTGCGACGCCACAGGTCATAACTAAACAAAATGTCACTGAAGATTCTTTATTCGATGGCTTGAACAATGTTGAAAATGTTGTAAATTTAGTTATGAGTACACTATTAAATAGTCTACCAAGCGTAATGCCAGAGAATTTCACAAACACTTACAAACCTATTCCGAATTCTGGATCTAAAGTTCAGAAGAGAAGTCTAGCTAAAATGATTTTATCATTAATTAAAGATGAACCAATAGTACCATTCCTACCACCACCAGCTCCGATTGCTCAGCCTATATTAAGTGATTTGGTTGCAAAAATACCTTTACTTAGAGATGAAGAAGAAAAAGTTACTCTGAAAAATGCAGTGGCAAAGTTGCAAGAGTCTACAAAAGCCGATAGACAGATCGAAAATGCTGTGTCTAAATTGATGGAGGAAACAAGAGCTGAGCATTTGAAAGAAGAAGAGAGAAAACAAAAGGATAAAGAGAAACCAGTTCCACCTCCAACCCCAACTGTACCAAAGCTCAAACAGAAAGTGAAACTTTTAAAATTGCAGGAGATTACGCGTCCTATACCGAAAGAAATAAAAGAGAAATTAGTACTTCAAGCAGTTTCTAGAATACTAAGAGCAGAAACAGATGCCGCTATTGGTGGAGCTGCGAATATACGTGCCAAGTTCATTACGATATTTGCGTCAAGTTATACTCCTGAACTAAGGGACTTGGTACTCAATTATATACTTGAAGATCCTGTGAATAGAATTGATTTAGCTTTGTCATGGTTGTACGAGGAATATGCCTTTATGCAAGGCTTTAACCGTCACCCAGTGACTCTTCAGCCAAAGGTTCATGAAAAACATGATCAGAATTATAATCAGTTGCTGTGCTCGTTGATAACCCAGATTTGCGAAAGTGGGGATCCAGTTATGGAAGGTTCTAAGGACATGCTGTTGAGGAAAGTCCTTTCTGAGTGCCCTGTAGTGACTGATGATGCTGTGGACTATTTGAAGCACTTAGTAATGGAGGATAAACTTGCTTTATTGTCATTGGAGTTGTTAGAAGAGCTTTGTATTATGAGACCGCCGCGTGCGCATAAAATTGTTTCGTCGTTGCTATGTCATGTTTGTGAGTATCTATTTGATTGTTTTTATGGATTTCTTTATACCATATAGGTATAGTTCAATATGGGAATACTTGTCTACGGAATCGTGTATCAGTTTAAAATATATTTCTCAAAGGTTTTTTTTTTCAACTTTTTATGACTCAGGTCGAGGTCTATATGTGAATTATATAAATTGTTAGACGTTAATCTTCCTTATATATTTCCTAACCTTATTATTATGCTTACAGTAAGTGAAAATGAAGAAATTCGCGAAGTAACGATCAAGTCTGCGGTGAAGATTTACACTCGCTGCACAGAGTCTACCCGTAACGTTATAGAGAAGAATGCCTTGTTGTATCTTGGGTTTATATCCTTGCCGAATCCACCTCCAGAGTTGAGTGACCCACGAACTGGAAGGGGTGTGTGGAACGAAGATTTATATAAAATATGTTTAAATCTTGTAATGGCGCTGTTCTCTGTGAATGAAGGTGAGTAGTTTTATATGTAATATATAACAAGATATGAAAGATGCATAAAGTAAAATATCAAGTAGCATTATCTTATATATAAAATTCTCGTGTCACAATGTTAGTTACCTTACTCCTCCGAAACGGCTTTATCGATTTTGACCAAATTTTATATGCATATTCAGTACATCTGAGCATCGGCTATTATCTATTTTTCATACCCCTAAGTGATAAGGGTTGTTCTAGAAATAATTTATATGGCAAAACAACGTTTGCCGGGTCAACTAGTAACAAAATAAAAGTGTAGTGATATTTCTGTGAGGGTATGACCTATTCATAAATAGAATGTTCTCAACTAAAAACCTGATGCCTGAATAAGGGTTGTAACACACTCTATTCTTAACTCGTCATCTCACGGAAAGACATCACATGTTTAGTGATAGATGTCTCACCGTGTGGTGATGGGTTAAAAATACAGTGTGTCACTACCCTTATTCATCCCGTGGGTGTCGCAAGAGACGACTTAGGGAGCAATTCCTTATACTATTTGACTGCACGGTTGACCTAGTAGTTTAAGCGGTCGCCACGCCGCTCTCTACTGCGATGAGTGTTGTGGGTTCAAACCCCACATGGGACAACACATTATGTGATCCAAAAATTGTTTTTCTGAGTTTGGGTGTTCTTTGTGTCCATTTCTTGTGTTCGCAAAGTCCCCCGCGATACAGGATTTATTCCTAGTGCGGGCGTTGTTTGTTTAAATAGAAATAGACACCAATCCGTTTGGCCAGCATGGTAGGCCAAAACCTTTCTACAGAGAGGTCTATGTCCAGCAGTCGACTTTTTAGTGGTTATTGATAATTGGTGAAATTACCTATTTCTTTATGATAACTAAAGAATCGGTGGGTTTGTGATATACGAAATCAAGGTGATAAAGACAGATAATATTGACAATGATTGAATATTTCAATATTTATTGATATGAAATGCTATTAAAAAAAAAAGTGTTTTGTTTGCGAATGCTTCCCTAACTTTGTGTTTATTTTGTATAACATATTTTGTGTTTATTTATCCAGGATCACTGTTTGACCTTGAAAATTAGGAGTATTGTTAAATGGTTTATTTACAATGGTCTTAAAATTACGAAAAATCAATAATCATTATAAAATGTTTTAAAATTCAGTTCCAAAGTACTCTCGACCACGTAAAGATATTTTGAGTATTTTCCTACCCGAATTGACCTTTAGAATATTTTCACAAGAGTTTAAAAATGTCTTTGAACAAGTTAATCTCTATATTGTAACTAACATTATACATATATTGTACAAAGTGCATATATATTATAAAAATAATAGCTGTAAGTACAAAAGCGTAATACTAAACAATTAAATCATTCTCATGATTACAATTCCAGAGTTAATTATCAAAGTAGCCCGTGTGTACGGGTGCGCGGGGCCCGAAGCGAAACGAAGCGTGCTCCGAGTCATCGAAGGGCCTATGAGAGCCCTCGCAGCCTCTGGAGACCTCAGTCCTGCCTTCGTGGCGCTTCTAGACGAGTGTCCACCCGGAGCGGAGACCCTACTCACCAGACTCGTTCATATCTATACTGAAAAAGGTAATTAGACTTTTCTGTGCGGTGACGAATTAAGATTTCGGAGAGTCATCACCCCTGTTCATCCTGAGAGTGTCGAAAGCCCACAAACGGAGCAAACTACACAGGACACATTGCAAAGATAAAGCAAATTTAAAACAACCGTTTTTCTTTTTTATAACGTGTTCGAACCCCCTCGAGCCGTCACCCCACCGGGGTTTACGGCCGGGTGGTGTGCCGTGTGTCTGGCTAGCATGGTATAGTTCGCCAAAACTCTTTTAATAAAGAGAAGTCTATGTTCAGCAGTGGTTCAAATCGTTCATTAAGGGTTGATGATCATGATTTGATACTTATAAAAACAGCTCTGCACAAATGATAATAAAAAATGTAAAAGTTTTTAGTGTCAAAAGTTAAAGGCACGGTTTTTGTAAATTTACAAATTGGAACTTTGTAAATTTACAAATATCTATTTGTAAAATAAAATATAATCTAGTGTAAGGACCTCATTTAATATTGTTATAATGGATGGAAGAGTGAGTCATCAAAATATACATTTTGGCTAATCAGTATCACTGAATTGTCACTATATTAGACTAAGTTATCCGTGAGGCATAATTTTAAATTTAGCGAACTGGTAGTAAGACCTTCCGTATTCGACATTTTAAATGTTTAGTACAGTACACTATTATAACTATCTAAAATTGCCATATTAATTATATCAAAACAAATATTCTTAGGTACAAATAAAATGTACGCAAAATGTTAATGCACTGTATTGTATTAAAACAAAGGGAAGACACGAGTTCTGTTTCTGTGTAATATTTTTAGAATTTCAAAAGGTTTAATTATCTTTTTTTTAATATTCCGCAGCTCCTCCAACCCCAGAATTGGTGTCGAAGGTGCGTGAACTGTACGCGACGCGGGTGTCCGACGTCCGCTTCCTCATACCTGTGCTCACAGGACTCTCCAAGAAAGAGGTGAGTAAAAAAAATCGTAGGTAGTCATGAAGACTGAAGTGAGAGGTGAACACTTGAAACTGTATTTGTATGCACAGCAATCCCTTACTCACCCTCTACAAAGCCTCTGGTTCCTCCGAGACTGTAACGCCCCAGATCGTATACATTGCCCTACAGGCACACGCGCCTCAGCCAAGCGTTTTTTTTTCTATATAAGAGCCTGCCAGTGACTCTACTCTGCCTGATGGAAAGCATGAATAGAATACAAGAGTTGTGTTCACCATACTCATTGTGAATGTAGACAATGCAGTATGGTGACCCACACTGTGGCGGCTTAGTCAGATACTTTTTCACGCTTAGGGACGTAAAAGGCATGACGTCATCGTGACAGTGTAAGGCTTACACAGTTACCACGATAACTGTCACCCCTGTATCGATGGGCTTCCGGTCTCGCACTCACCAACGAAACACGACAACACAGATGCTGTCGCTTTAGGTTGGTTTTCTGTGGGAGGGTAGTACTGCTCCGGTCGAGCCGGCCCGCTAGTGCTGAAATCAGTGTAGCTCTACTACGTAGGAAACATGCGTCCATACAGAGAGTGCATTGTACAACGTGCTTCATTTAACATACACAGTATACATATACTCTCAAGGAAAGTGTTTGGTGACGATGACGCTAGTATTATGATCTTTGTTCACCCAAAAACTACTTAACGCACCTCAAGAAGTTTTCACTTCAAACATTCTATGAACTGTAAGTAAGTCATCCATACTGGGATAAAAAAAGTAGACACAAGAAGTACTGTTTAACAAGAATTGTGACTTTTATATTCATCTAGAGATATGAAATTACTGGTCCTGACTGAATGATTAATAATATTAAACCTAACGACATTTGGCTCGAACCGGGAATTGAACCCGAGACCTTTTGCTCAGCAGCGGCATACTCTAACTGCTTGATCAAAAATACAGTTGTCAAATTATCACTAATATTATAATATAATATTTCGGTATCTGACACAAAACGCCATCTAGTTTCAAACTAAGCAGAGTTGTACCATCACAGCTAGATGAATAGATGGAATACTTAAATACTTTTTTTTTGTAAAAACACAAACCACCTCTTCAACTTACAATTTTGACAGCTATTTATGTTGTAAGCCCTAAGAAAAGAATATCAGATAATCAACCCCAAGAGGTAAAAGAAGTCTGTTATTTACCTAGAAAAAAAACACGAAATAAGAAATAAAAAATTTAATAAATAAATATATCGGACATTTGACACACAACTTCATCTAGTTTTAAACTAAGCAGAGCTTGTACTATGATAACTAGAGTGACTGATAGAATACTTGTATACTTTTTTTTTGTAAATACATACATATTATACATAGAAAACACCCAATCTTTGAAACAAATATTTGCAGATCATACAAACATAGTCGAATCCGAGACCTCAAATACAGCAGTCGCATTTACTACCGTTGCACCACTGAGGCTGTTAAACGTAATAAATAATCCTCATAGAAAAACTGCGAGACAGTAGCTAATTTAACATTTTGATACTCATTCATTCAGGACGGTAAATTATGATAGTAGATTGTATCACAGGTACTCAAAAAAAAATTTTTTTTTCAGATATTAGCAGCATTGCCGAAGTTGATAAAACTGAATCCAATGGTCGTGAAAGAAGTGTTCAATAAACTTCTAGGATTGCAGAGCGCACACGAAGAATATTCTCCAGGTATGTACACAGCAAGCAGACTTTTTTTCGTATGGTAACCCCAAAACTTAAACAATACGGTGTTTTGTCACATTAAGTCAGTGACAAATAGGTCTAACAGCTGTTGCCGGATCCCTCCTACCTCTGCCGCAGAGTGGCACACCGTGTAGTCGGTCCGATTCTGACACACCACCCCGCCGTAAACCCCGGTGGGTTACGGCCCGAGGGGGTTTCCACACATTAAAAAAAGTCACAAATATGTCTCAGGTATGAAAGATCCCTAGTAAGGAAGTAAGTCACTGAGAAAGTGGCGTGTCTAAATGCTTAAGTCAGATGAGGGTGTGAACCCCACTTAAACCCACTTTAAAGTTTAAATGGGGTTCGAACTGGCAACAATCGTAAATCTGACAACTTAGGCAATACCATTGCCACGTACATCTGACTTTTTATTGCAGTATTTTCCTAATAATGTGTGTGTGAAGGTGATGACGTCATTATGCAGTGTAAATAAATTCATTTATTTTTATTTCAGAATATAGTATAATGATTTGTAAGTAAATAAAATTAATTAATAATTTGATAAGTAGCTAATTGTCAATAAATAATTAAATATTTCATTTTTTTTTAAAAAAAGACAATGCCTGCTTTAGACATATATATCCTGGTCGCGAGGGACTTTAGAAACATACAAGAAACGGACACCCAGACTCAGAACAACAGTTTATGGATCACACCAAGTATTGTCCCATGTGGGGTTTGAAGCCACAACACAGCGAAGTAGAGAGCGGCGTGGCGATCCCGTAAACCGCTAGGTCAACCGTGAAGTCAAATTTTAGACATGTGTTGGTGAAGAGCTATGCTTTAGCAAATATGGGCTGAACACAAGTATCTTGGGTTACACATGTGTACAGTATACAGTCCATTTTTTAGATAAACGAATATACACCAAAACTAAATTGAACTAAATGGAATATAATAAATAAGCGTAACGAATTTGAACCTTGATTCTTGCTGATAGAGTCGTTTTTTAATTGTACGAGCGTGCCAAAGTGACTATGTCTGATGAAAAGCATGAATAGAATCCAAGAGTTGTGGTCACCATACTCACAACGAATGCAGACAATGCAGTATGGTGACCAACGCTATCACGGCCTAGTGAGATGCTTATTCACGGTCCGCTTGGAGACCTAAAAGGCATGACTGTCATCGTGACAGTGTAAGACACACACTTACCACGACAACTGACCCCTGTATCAACAGGCCTCGATGCTTTAGGTTGTGGTTTATTGAGTACGTTATAGCTAATATTACTGTCATTTGTCAACAGTCTCTCCAGCTGAACTGCTAGTGGCCCTACACCTCATAGATCCGAGTAAAGACGATCTAGTATTCATTATCAAGGCAACTGCATTCTGCTTCGCTGAGAAACAAATCTATACACAAGACGTAAGTAACACTGTTAAAAATATTTAGCTACGCGGATGATACTGCTGTCATATTTCATGGGAGAACCTGGGAGGAGGTGACAATAAATGCTGAACTCGGACTCCAGAGAATACATTATTGGTTGTCAAAGAACTTGCTCACCCTTAACTTATCAAAGACCTCATACGTGCAGTTCACTTTCGCCAACATTAAGCCTCCCAAAATAACACTCAAAGTACACACATGCAAGCCTCCATACAATTTTAACAGCTATTGCCCATGTCCTTCGCTAGCCGAAAAAGACACAGTTAGATATTTGGGAGTTGTACTAGACGCAAACTTGAACTGGCGATCACATATTGAACAAACCACGTCACGGGTTCGAAAGCTTATATGGGTATTTAGGAGACTCCGGCGGGTGGCGGACTTTGAACTGCTTCGATTGATATATGTTTCCTTAGCACAATCGATCATTAGTTACTGCATAACGATATGGGGGGGTGCCTGCAAAACTTACATGATCCATCTAGAAAAAGCCCAAAGATCGCTACTTAAGGTTATGACTTTTAAACCATACAGATTTCCAACAAAATCACTGTACAAAGAGTGCGAACTACTAACAGTAAGACAATTATATGTCCTTAATTTAACAATTGTACAGCATAAGATTACACCAATAAATTACGAAAACAGGAATAAGCGTACTATTACAAACGTTCGCCAACCTTTAAAATGTAGAACTGCACAAGCAAGACGACAACACTTACATCAAGCTACACGTATCTATAACAAAATAAACAAAATCTTGCTCATTAACTCATTGGTCACTTACGAAGTCAAAGTCAAAACAAAATTATGGTTACTTACACAAGATTACGCACAAACCGAAACCTTACTACAGTGAAAACACACACACACACACACATACACTCGAATACACACACATACACACACATCCACACACATATACATACTCACACACGCACACACACATTTGCATACTCCCACACACACTTTTAAATGTATTTTTATTGTATAGTTTGAAATAACAAAAGGGGTGAAGACACTGTCTCCTGTAACACAGGTTGTTACCTACCACAGGAAACAGAGTACCATTGTATCTCAATAATGCTTATACCAATAAAAGAAATTATTATTATTATTCTCTTTATTACATATAAATACACATATTGATTACATTTTTAAATATATAAAAAAATAAAAAATACATATTTAAAAATATAAAAAATAGTAGACCACCGACATCGGGTACAGGGACCAAGATACCGGTGGTTAGGGCTCCAGAGACAGGAACCTCCTCACAATACGGGCCGTGTCAAGGAGGACTGCCTTCTGCATCAGACCCTTGATCCAACCTTCTAACGTGAGCCTCTTAAGGTGTTGGTCGAGGCTCTTGGCTATCAATCCGTGAACAGATATGATTATCGGAACAATGATCACCGAATCCACATTCCACATGTCGGCAATCTCGTGAGACAGATCCAAATACTTTAATTGTTTTTCTTTTTCAACTTTCACGAGATTTTCGTCATGAGGAACGGCGATATCGACAATCATTGCGCGGCGCTCTAATCGATCTATCACCACAATATCAGGCTTATTGGCGACAATAGTCCTATCTGTGATAATAGATCGATCCCAATATAACGTAGCACGACCATTCTCGAGAACTGGGTCGGGCACATACCTGTAGTAAGGCACTTCAAAATTGACAAGTTGGTATTTAAGGGCAAGTTGTTGGTGTACAATCCTGGCTACTTGATTATGCCTGTGCAAATACTCACCATTAGCAAGACGAGAACAACCAGAAATAATATGCCTAATAGATTCTCCAGGACGGTGGCACGCCCGACAAATGTCAACCGTACTATCTTTCAGGATATATTTCCGGTAGTTATTCGTCATGATAACTTCGTCCATAATTGCACAAACAAAACCTTCGGTTTCTCCGAAGAGATCACCATACCGTAGCCAAGACGTCGATGCTTTAAAGTCTATATCAGACCCGTGTAGGGCCCGATAAAATCGACCATGAAGTTCTTTACCCTTCCATACTTCCTTGCGATCAGTAGTACTAAGTACTACAGGTTTGCGCCAATTCTCTTTAGCCAGAGCGAGCGGGGTAAAACCAGTATCCACTGCAACTACATTACGATGCACTCCCACATTAGTCTGTAGAAAATATTCTCTGAGATTGTATATCTCGCGATTGTGTAGAGTCTTGATATTTAATAGACCACGACCTCCAAACTTTCGCGGAATATACAATCTCATAACCGACGAACGTGGATGGTGCATGCGGAATGCAGTCAGCAATGTACGGACTCTCCTGTCAAGGGCATCTAATTCGGTCTGAGTCCATCTAAGTACACCAAAGGAATACATCAGAACCGGCATGACCCAACTGTTACAGGCTCGCACCTTGTTACCGCCCGATAAAAGACTTTTAAGTACTTTTTTTAGGCGACCAAAGAAACGTTCCTGCAACATTTGTTTCACGCCAGATTCTGATATTCCCAAGGACTGTGAAAAACCTAGATACTTGTAAGTTTCGGTGGCAGACAGAGATCTGAGTTTTGTTGAATCTGAAAGTTCTATTCCTTCAGATTCTACAATCACGCCCTTCTTTACATGCATGACTGCACACTTGTCTACACCAAATTCCATTTTGATAGAATTACTAAAGTTTTCAGTGACCCTTAACGACATCAATTGTAATTTTGTGGAGACCAGTAATTTTAAATCATCCATATAAAGAAGGTGAGATATAACTTGATCATCTTTCTGCAACCGATAGCCCAACCCTGAACCCTCTAACAGAGTACTGAGAGGGTTCAAAGCTAGACAAAACCACAAGGGACTCAGGCTGTCACCTTGAAAAATACCTCGCTCGATCTTTATAAGTATGTCATTTATCGCAGTCTGCCGACATCCTGGATAGCGAAGTGTTGTGCTCCATTGACTCATACACGACTTTAAGAAAGTGCACAGAGTTGCATCAATTTTATACAACTCTAGCACCTTCAAAAGCCATGTATGTGGAACTGAGTCATAAGCCTTCTTATAGTCTATCCAACATGTCGCCAGGTTCTTACGACTACGACGTACCTGTTGGCTAATGGTCCTGTCTATGATAAGGAGCTCTTTAGTGCCACGGGCCCCACTTCTACATCCATTTTGAGAAATAGAGAGTACCGAATTATTAATTATATGTGTAGTAATTTTGAGTCTCAAAATAGATGTTAGAAGTTTATATGTAGTTGGTAAACAAGTAATGGGTCTAAAATTTTTGGGATCCATGGCACTACCAGATTTATAGAGTAAATGGGTTACACCAGTGGTTAAAAACTGTGGTAATGAACCAGAATCCAAAGCTGCTTGGAATTGTGATGCCAAACACGCATGTGAGCTTCGGAACCACTTAAGCCAAAAGTTGTGCAGTCCGTCTGGACCAGGTGTTTTCCAATTCGGTAATGAACGGACTGCACAACTTACATCATCTTTATTAATAGTAATGGGTTCCATAGCTGTTATAGACTCACACGAGCGTTTGACATCCTCCAACCAATCACCTTCTGTATGAGTGACAGGCACTGACCAGATGTTATGCCAAAATGAATTAGTTGTAATTTCATCCGGAAAATGCCCATCACTCACACATGGATTCGGTTCCTCCCATTTCCGATAAACCCATTTCTCATTCCTTTGGAACATTCGATTCTGATTATACCGATCAACTCGTTTTTTATAACGTCTTATCCTATTTGCCCATGCATAAACTTTCTGCTTTAGAAAGTCTATGCGCTCTGTGACACAGGACATGTATTGTTGAGGACTAATGGTAGTCCCCAAGAATGCCTGCTTCACAAAGCGCATGACTCTTGGTCGTGTATTACCACTTTGAAAACATGTTAATTTAGCGATGCGTGTCCTAGTCTCAGCAATACGACGTTCAATTCTATACTGCCAAGCTGGTACAGCATTTTTGGGTTGAGTAGTACTGACACGTTCAATTAATTTAACACCAGCTACTCGACAAACTGCAATAGCCGCACAATATAAAATAGAATGTGTATCACTGAGATCTTCGCTATTACCAAAATAATCTGATAATAACGAATCCAGGGCACCCACAAGCGCTAAATTACGTTTATGAATGGGCAAACGGCATAACCGTGGTCTACTATTAATATTTACAAATCGGTATTTGTGAATCGCATCCTCCAAAGCACTCCTTATCTTATCGTTACATTGGGTACTTACGGATATAACTTCACTCTCCACTAGTTCATCAACATCTTTAATACCTGATGGCAGCTGAGGTGTGCTATTGGCCACCGCAGTGTGTGACGAAGAGTGGATAGTAAAGCTTTTCCTTATGTCAGAGCGTATCCTCTCAAGTACTGTATCATCCAGCAGGTGACAGCGCTGTATAGCTCGTACTTGATCCGATAAACGTTGTGCTGAAACGTTGATGGTTGGTTCAAACTCCTGAAACAGAGAGGCTAGCCTAACACGGTACGCAGTAAGGTTCGTTCCCAACTCTGTAGCCCGAAAATATGCCCGCATGACATTCTCGTTTATCGATTTTGTCCACTTCATGCGGCGCACATCACCACCGGTAGCGGGGACCCTGTTTGAGGTCAGTGGTCCTCGTGATCCCAAGCTGGTCGGTGGCCGGGTACTCTCCTGCCGACGTACAGGTCTTGGCGACGTCGGTGGAGAGAAAAACTCGTCGCTGGAACTTGAGCTCGACGCCACTGCTACAGCCGGAACGTCCATTGTTTCCTCCGGAGACGGCAAGGCGGAGCGGAGCGGCGAGTCCGGGGATCTAATTTGTGCTCTAGACTTAGCTCTCGTTAGCATATTGCTAGAATTCCTCCGTTAAATATTTCGACATGACGTTTAAATGTCATGTCTCACACATATTTCTTTAACGTAATTTAATGGTTTTTCTTCGTAGAAAAGTCCTGTTTTTTACATTATAGTGCATTGTAGTTCGTTTAAGAATTTGTTCCAGTTGTTTTTTTGTATAACATAGAAAGAAAATGGAATATTTTTACAAAATATGTTTTAGGAATTCTAGTTGCTTTCAGTGTTGCTATTTTTTTATTTATTATTATTCTCTTTATTCCATTTAAACACATATTCAATACATTTTTAAATATATAAAAAATAAAAAATACATATTTAAAAATATAAAAAATAGTAGACCACCGACATCGGGTACATGGACCAAGATACCGGTGGTTAGGGCTCCAGAGACAGGAACCTCCTCACAATGCGGGCCGTGTCAAGGAGGACTGCCTTCTGCATCAGACCCTTGATCCAACCTTCTAACGTGAGCCTCTTAAGGTGTTGGTCGAGGCTCTTGGCTATCAATCCGTGAACAGATATGATTATCGGAACAATGATCACCGAATCTACATTCCACATATCGGCAATCTCGTGAGACAGATCCAAATACTTCAATTGTTTTTCTTTTTCAACTTTCACGAGATTCTCGTCATGAGGAACGGCGATATCGACAATCATTGCGCGGCGCTCTAATCGATCTATCACCACAATATCAGGCTTATTGGCAACAATAGTCCTATCTGTGATAATAGATCCACGATAATATTATTATTATTATTACTATTATTTTTTATTCTTAATCTCAACCCAAGACAGTAGTATTAGAGAGTATTTTTAAATGTAATACTCTTTGACCTTAACATAGGGTGGGCCACGAATTAGCATTTGAAAATATCTTATAAAAAAAAATTTGGTGTATGATGAATTTTTGTTTATTTACAATTAAGCTAGTTAGTTGGAATTTATTTTTTAAAAATTATATCGTCTAAATAACCACCGTTTCGACGTTTGCACTCTTGTAAACGAGCGCCGAAATTTTCAAATACTCGTCAGCAAAGAGACCGCGAAATCACCGACACCTCTGCGTTGATTTTTTTCTTTTTGTTGACATAGTGTATTTGATTAGATAAAAGAAGATAAAAGAAGTCTGCTGGGGATAGATCTGGACTTCTGGGTGGCTGTGGAATATCGCCTCTTCTGGACATCACTTTTCCCGGAAACATGTTTTTGACCACCAGCAGGGATCGATTCCAGTAGCATTGATTCCAAGAACTCCCGTAACATATTTGCGCGGGGAATTCAAATGTTAACGAATTCTCGGCCCACCCTATACTTAAACTTCGACAAAAATATATAATTTAAGAAATCAAGTCTCACAATGAAATGTGATTTCATCATTATCAACATTCTTTAAAAGTTCTCTCATTTTCCTTAGAAAGAAGGTTTTATATCACTTTCGTATATGTCAGTATGGTGACAGATTAAGAATATGTAGCTGTCACCACCCTTATTCATCCCATGGGTGAGCTACTAAGAGGAACTATTCAAGGAAAACTTGAAACAAACCAAGGCAAAAATTTCATCCACACTTGTTGACATACCCAAAAGTCGAACCAAACGGTTTGACAGCTCTTTTTTGGTGAGAGTCGCCAAGATTTGGAACGACCTGCCTGGGTCTATTTTTCCTGATGACTTAAACTCTGGAACCTTTAAGAGTAGAGTGAACAGGTTTCTTTTGTATTTGCATGTACCATCTTCGTCTTCATCTACACTCTCCATCAGGTGAGATGGAAGACAAACTCCTATTCCATTACAACTAAAAAACAAAAAGAAACCTATACAACCCTTCTAGTGGCCAGCGTGTCCATAGTAGGCCAAAACCGCCTTGCTAAGGAGAGGCTTATGTCCAGCAGTGGCCTGTTGAAGGCTGTTGATGATAATTGATGATATTACTTTACCATTCATATGTAATACATAAAATCACCCGTTTTCCCGGAGGGGTGGGCAGAGGCATATTGAACGACGAATTTTCCGCAGCGTTTTGGTCCCATGTAATAGGTGGCGAGCGTATTGCCGCTTACTCACACCGTACTGTACAATATTGAAATAATACTGCCCAGCATGATACAGTACTTCCCGAATCAGAAGCTTATGGCCAACAGTGCCTTAGTAAAAACTGTTGATGTCATTGAGAAAAACGATAAAATATATATCGCCACGCTCCTACCCATACAAGACTTGGAACGACCTGCCTGGGTCTATTTTTCCTGATGAGTTAAACTCTGGAGCCTTTAAGAGTAGAGTGAACAGGTTTCTTTTGGTTGGGCGGGCACCATCTTCGTCTTCGTCTACACTTTCCATCAGGTGAGATAGAGGACAGACGCCTATTCCACTACAACTGTAAAAAAAAAATACAAGAGTAGATAATGAAACAGTCGAAATGAGGATAAAATGGTTTAATTTCAAAATTAACTGATGATTTTTCTCCATAGGTATTAGCAGCAGTTCTTCAAAGCTTGACGGAAGAACCGGAGATTCCAGTCCTGATGATGAGAACCGTGCTGCAAGCACACACGCTGTACCCGAACTTGGGACCTCTCGTGCTTAATATATTAACGCTTCTTATTAAAAAAGAGGTAAGCTTTATTGTTTTGTTTAATATCATGTAGTGATTTTTGTTATTGATTGGTTTGCGTTGAAAATATTTCAACATGTATATATCTCTACATAGGAAAAATAAATCTAATCTTTGAATTCAATCCTATTTAATATTACAAATGCGAATGTAAGTTTGTTTGTAACGGTTTTAAGCGAAAACTACTCAACCGATCATCATAAATTTTTGTACACATGTTCTTGGATGTATTAGAAGTAACATGGGATACTTTTTATTAAACAATAAATAAAAATATATTTATTTAAAATGATCTGTTACGAAACTTAATGTGGCAGGGGAAATTGCATGCGAGCGGAGCCGCGGGCAAATGCTAGTGTCTTATAACATAATATTATAATAATAATAACGTTTTTGTTTTTTTTTAAATGGTCTCGTTTGGTGAGCGGTTAGCCTATGCGACTGCCAGTCAAGCAGTCTCGGCTTCGATTCACAAGTTGGCTCAAAAAGTGTTACAAGTTTTTCTGGTTACAGAAATATTTACTAACAACCTGCAGTTGTGGTCTTATACCCCGTTCCTTTGAGAGCACTTAAAGCCGTCGACCCTGCGTCTAGTCTCTTTTCGTTGGTGTCAGATAGTTGTCCTATCGGATTGTGCGAGTGAGGGAACAGAGAGTGTACCTGTGTTTACGCACACTTGTGCACCATAATATTTTTATATGTAGTTGGATGATCTCTGTTGAGACTCACCTCTCTGGTATTTGTACGGACGGTACTCGTATTCCATAATTATTCGAATATTTTGGTATCTATAATGACGAAAACTATTCAAATACTCTGAAAATGTTATGTCATAAACGTTACGTTATGTCCATAAACAAATGCCTAATTTTAAAAAAAGAATTCCATTTTTTAAATAACACTCATTTGAAATTAGAACTCTTAGGTGTACAAAAGATATTTAGATTCAAGGTTGCCAGTATTGCAAATGGCAATTTCATAATTAAAGACCTAATATATCCGTAAACCGATTAGAGTGGCGTGCTATAGGAGAGGTCTATGTTCATCGGTGGACTACAACAGACCGTCGATGACATTGATATCCGTAAATCTGTTAATCTCGTAGGTATGGAACAACAAAGTGGCATGGGAAGGGTGGCTGAAGTGTTGCGAGCGGCTGGTCCCGCGCTCGGCGCCACTGCTGACGTCACTTCCGCCGCGCGCCCTCACCGCCTGCGCCGCCGTGCCGCGCCTGCGCGCCGCGCTGCTGCAGCACGTGGGCGCCTTGCCGCCCGCGCAGCGAGCTGCTCTACCGCCACACGTACTGCATATGGTGCAGGTGAGTCCACAGCTGGGCTAGGTTCTAGTTCTAGAACACTGCCTCACACAAAACTGGGTGATTCCACGGCCTCGCAAGAAAGGAATGTGAAGCTATTCTTGTAAAGAAGAACCAGAAACCAATATCTTGGCTCCTAGGGGCGCCTTACCCTCAATTGATGATTCCACGGCCTCGTAAGCAAGTAATGTGAAGCTATTCTTGTAAAGAAGAACCAGAGGCCGATATCTCTCCCCTTAATTTTAGGGAGAGAGGAGGCTTAAAAATGGTAATGCTCTTCTGAATTGTAGGTTACATATGTACACGAGCAGCAGTGGTAACGACCAGGACACTTATCAACGTCGTTAATCTACGAAAAGTGATCTTTCATCTTTTGAAGATTCATTTCTTTTGGCGCGTAAAAGAAAAATGAAGAAATTTTTTTTTACGATACGCGTGTACACCGTCACGAAAAACCGACACCATGAAATCAGCTAGTCAATATTTTACATTTGAAGTTATACTTCTTTTGACGCGAAATTTATTTAACTACATAATGCATTGTAATAAAACTTTCTTTCAATGTATCTACAAACATAGGATAACGTGAAGGAAAACATTTTTAGAAAGCTTTTTATCTTGTTACGCCAAAGAGGTATAATTTCTTACGGTTACAATTACGGTTTTATATATATACATATATTACGGTTATAATTACTTACTTAATCACAATACATTTACGAGAATCTTTTGTATGTTCATAAAAATCTGTGTAAATTTAAGAAAAATAGTGATCTCCATCAATTTAATTTAAGAAATAAAAATAAACTTGCCTTGCACACTACTAGGCTCCATAAAATATCGAATTCGTTTGTGGGTCAATGTATACAATTTTATAACAAATTACCAAACAACATAGTATTATTATCTATTAGTAAATTTAAGAAATTTGTTAAGCTGAGGTTGTCCAAAAAGGCTTATTACTCAGTTTCAGACTATGTCACAGATTTAGATGTTTGGAAATGAATTGCTCTTTTTTTAAGACCTATGATTGTGAATATAACTGCTATTTTAATATTTAAAAGATTTTGAGTTAAAAGAGTGGTGGTGAGTTTCTTTCCTGGGTTCTTTTCTCACCACTCTACCATGAACAATCTGCGAACCCAGCTAGCTATAATTTTAATCGACAGATTGTTCATCTTTCATCTTTTATTGTTTTTTTTTTATGACGTTCATAAGTGTCTTTTGTGACCTAAATGAATAAATGAATTTGACTTTTGACTTTTGACTTTTTGACTTACGTGTGTACATAAGTACACACACACGCGCACACACACACACACACGTATTGTTATTAAAAAGAAATTTCCACACAAGGATTTCCAGTGTCGCGGTGGACTCAGAACAACAATTTTTGGATCACACAAAGTACTGTCTTATATTGGTTTGAACCCACAACACTCCGTGATCATAAGTAGTTAAATATAGACACAACTAAATACATCACTCTTAAGCACTTCCTTGGTATATCAAGAGAAAATTCTTTCTTAAAATTTTATCCCTCACGGTGTCCTATGTTTGTAGGGAAAACGAAACTAATAACAGAAAAAAAGGTATTTAATACATTGATAGAAAGTTTTATTTTAACACATTATCTAGTTAAATAAATTTTATTAAAGTATTATTTGTACATAATAAAAATAACATGTTGACTAGCCAATTTAATGGTGTCGGTTTTTCGTAACGGTGCGCACGTGCATCGTAAAAAATTTTCAAAAAAATATCTACATAATTTTAAATTGGAATATGTGTTTAGCCTACAGATGAACAGTTCCCGTCGCCGGTACCGATGCCCGTGCCGCCACCCAACCCCATGGAGCCACTCCCACCCGGCATGGACTGTTGAACACCTCCCTGTAGAACTATGGGATATTTACAACATTAGCGGCGATTGTAATTCAAATACAACATTGTTTTCTCGAGTTTACGGTGTTGACATTATTTTCACTAGATTTTTTTTAAGTATTTTTCCATTTTTAATATTGAATAAATAAGTATTTTTCAGACATTTAACACACGACGCCATCTACTTTTAAAGTAAGCAGAGCTTATACTTTTTTTTTGTAAATGCAGACATATTATACATAGAAAACACCCAAACGCCGAAACAAATATTTGCAGGTCATACAAATATTTGGTCCGACCCGAGATCGAACCTGAGACCTCAAGCACAGCAGTCGCTTTCGCTACCGCTACGCCTTCGAGGCAGTCAATATTCGAATAAAGTTGACTCTGCTGTAATAATTCAATATTATTGCGTGAACAGTTGTGTATTCACTGTATCACAGAGCTAGAATCTTTTTTGCAATGCATTATTAAATACAGCTCCCAGTACCCCCTCATAATTAGGGGGTCAATCTAAGAGAAGCATGCACTTGTCTTTTGTCACTTACCGCGAGGGGACGCGACTTTGTTTAATAACATAGCTTATGTTACATTATTATTTTCTTATTACAGTGAATAACAGTGAAATAATGTTTTAAGTGACAGTTAAGTTAATTAATTTGTGTTTGAAGTAAAATCAGTCAATATTTTAATAATGTTGGCTTTGCTGTAATAATTTAATCTTATTACGTGAACAGTTATGTTTTCGCTGTATCCCAGAGCTAGAATACTTTTCGCGATGCAATATTAAATACAGCTTCCAAAGCCTCCTCCGTAATTAGGGGGTCAATTAAAGAGGGGCATGCACTTGTCTTTTGTCACTTACCGTGAGGGGACGCGACTTAGTTTAATAACATAGCTTATGTTACATTATTATTTGTGTATCGTTATTAGCTAAAACATAGTTGTGAATATTGATTTCTTATTACAGTGAATAACAGTGAAGTGATGGCTTAAGTGACAGTTAAGGTAATTAATTTGTGTTTGAAGTACAATCGTCGAGAAAGTTCTTCAGTAGGTTTAGATGAGGAGCGTTATTAGTTTTATATTAGGATAAATGCTGTATAAATATTAATAAATATTATAATACAATTAAATGGTGTTTATTTAAATATAATCACTCTTGATGTATGTATTTAGAAATGTAAGTGTGTTTATTATTAGTCTGGTTATCATGGCAGGCTAGGCTCTGCTTTGTTTAGAGCTACAACGACCGTATGTGAAACATCGATAGGTATTCTCAATATTTTTTGTTATACTTAACTAGCTGTTGTCCGCTGTTTTGGTCACGTAAATATTTCTTATTTCATGATTTTAACTTTGAAAATGTCAAAGTTCTATGTCACTTCAAAAGAAAACCCTAAGGGTTTAAGAACCCTTAGAATGTAAAATAAGGTAAGCCTTATTTTACATTCTCAGGGTTTAAAGAACTCTTGGTTCCTCGGCTACTGGTACCCGAGACAACTTACGAGTTTTATTCGATTCGAATCCGACATAATCACTTACCGGTGGTATCCGTGAGGATTTCCTTACCGCAAAAAAAAAGGGTAACAATCAACAAAAAATATTTCTTAGTGCTTATATATCAGCTGTTAAAACTGTATAGGCCCAGCAGCTGACTGCGTTGATGACTCAGTGAATAAGGAAAACAACTTTATATCTATAAATGAAAGTCATTGTTCATATAAAAATTTCAGACCTAACCTTCCACCGGCATTCGACGATATCGAAAAGGCTACATTTGCTCTGGCCTGGCCGAGAGTCTAGAGAATCAGTGCACGCCCAGCGTAATACACTGCGACTCGGACCAAATAGCCGAAGTTGATTCGGAAGTAGAGCGCCTAATAACCTCACTTCCTACATCAACATCAACGCCGACGGGGACGACAGATATACAACAAGACCTAGACACGGTCACCCCCGAAGAAGTCGAAACGATCGTCAAGGGCCTACACGCTCGCAAGGCGCCCGGTTCGGACGGTATCACAAACAGGGTGTTAAAACTCTTTCCGGAGAGGCTACTGGTCCTGCTGACGTTCATTTTCAACGCAGCACTCAAAAACAACATCTTTCCACAACAATGGAAAGAAGCCGTTGTTATTGGGATACCCAAACCTGGCAAACCAAAGTCCGAACCGACCAGTTATAGACCGATCAGTCTGCTTAACGGATTAGGCAAGCTATACGAGCGTCTAATCTACAGTAGGCTGAAAGCGTATGCCGATGCTAATCTTCTCGTTCCCCACGAGCAATTCGGTTTCCGAACCGAACACTCGTGCGTCCACCAAGTTCACCGCATCGTTGAATACACCAGCGATCGGCTTCAACGCAACCTGTTCACAGGAATCCTCTTCTTCGACGTAGCGAAAGCTTTCGACAAAGTGTGGCACAACGGCTTATTATTTAAGCTACTTACCATGGGAGTGCCACACGGACTCGTGCTCATCATACGAGACTACTTGTCGAATCGAAGCTTCCGCTACCGAGTAGAAGGGTCACTGTCCTCCACTCACCCCATACGAGCCGGTGTCCCACAAGGGTCCGTGCTCTCCCCACTGCTCTTCACGCTGTATACTAGCGACATTCCGAAGCATCGGTATGTGCAGACGGCTCTATTCGCAGACGATACGGCTATCTACTGCTCAGGAATGAACCCCTCGACAGAAGCCAAGAAACTCCAGACCGCAGCCAACGCACTGGGCGTTTGGTTCCGGAAATGGAGGATTGAGGTCAACCCCGAGAAAAGCCAGGCGGTGCTGTTTCACAGAAGACAGCTAAGCTTGTATCCTTTGGAGAAGACCCCTCAGATTAGGATGTTCGGCAAGTCTATCCCTTGGGCTAGGCAGGCCAAATACCTAGGCATAACCCTTGACGACCGTCTATCCTTCGGCCCCCACATCAAGGCAGTCCGCAACCGGGCTGCCTTCGTGCTAGGACGTCTACACAGTTTAATTAACGCGCGTTCGAAATTAAACTTAAAAAACAAAGTCCGATTATACACTGCATGCATACGTCCTATAATGACGTACGGTAGTGTAGTATTCGCACACGTTAGGCCACACAGGATCCATAGGCTTCAAACACTACAGAATAGGTTCATGCGCACAGCTACGGGAGCACCGTGGTATGTACGCAACGTCGATCTTCACATCGACCTCAGATTGCCGACCATCAAGCAATTCATTAAACAGTGCTCCCTTAGCTACTTTGACTCTGCTCCGACTCACCCCAACCCTCTAGTGGTTGCGGCTGTAAATTACACACCGAGCAAAATATCTAAAATACGTCGACCCAAACACGCGTTAGGGGAGCTAGACGACGACATTACACGCGCTCAACGCAGAGCGAACACATTAATTACGAACCGTCCGCGTTTTCGTCCCCGCCGGCGGGGGCGGAACACGCGCCGCGTAAACCGTCAACAAAACATGGGAGTAGGCCGCCCCAGTGTTTCAGCAACACCCCAAGCCGAGGTTCGTACCCCGCAGGGGGTGCCCTTGGGCAATGTTGTTTAATAAAG
This sequence comes from Hypercompe scribonia, assembly GCA_949316085.1. NCBI lineage: Eukaryota > Metazoa > Arthropoda > Insecta > Lepidoptera > Erebidae > Hypercompe > Hypercompe scribonia. The sequence continues at coordinate 17,969,208 of OX438981.1, read as the reverse complement.
GCCGGTTGAGAGCCCTCTGCGCTCACCGTCACTAAACCGGGTAAAGTTGTAGAGGCCGTCTGAGGCCAACAGCTAAATATCAAATCAAAAAAAAAAAAAAAAAAATATAAAAATTTGTTATATTTAAAATACAATACAAAAATAAGTATTCAAGTTCCAATTTGGCAATTGTGTTTTCTCCTTGCCATTAATTCGCACACTTCGTTTAAGAAACTATATACCACGACGAATCCATAAAGCTCTAACGCTGAAATGTAAAAGGATTGAAACCGTAGAGTATAAATAAAAGAAAAAAAAACCGTGAGGAAATCATTGTAGAGATAATAATAGATATTACGGCTCTAATCCTAGTCGATTTCGGCCACGGCCGCCAGTCTCGACGGAGTCCAGTAAACTACATAGGAGATATATTGCACAAGTGTACGCAAACAACTGTTCGCGTACACTTGTGCAATACGGTTCTCCATATCAGCTGCTCCTGTGCTGGCAACAACCAGCGGATTCCCGCGACCTTTATTAGATCGTTTGACCAGGGCCTGAGGCCTACCAACGCTTAGTCTTGCAGTACGCGGGCGCCACTTAAGTACTCTATGGCCCCATTAACCATCATTTCTGCGCGCAATGTGCCCCGTCCACTGCCACTTAAATTTAGCAATTATCTGGACAATATCGGTGATCTTCGTTTGTCTGCGGATCTCCTCACTCCTGATTCGATTACGTAAATAAACTCCAAGCATTGTCATTGCTATTTGGGTAACTTTGAGCTTTCTTGTGAGGTCCCTTATTATAAAAAAAAACTGTGACAGTCTTTTGCATTCAGTTGTGAGATTGTTTAAACTGTTCAAAATGCATTGAGTAAAAGTTACTTACTGATAAACATAAGAAAAACTATGAACCATCCTTTTGAATGGTCCTGTATAATTACAATTGATGTCAGCAGAATCACTTCCAAACACCAAGTGATAAACCGAGAAAAAAGGTAATATGTTATGTGAGATATACTTCCCTAAAAGAACAATTAGATTAGACATCGGAAATGTTCAGATTCTATAAGTTATAAGTATCTCATTATCATCAAACCACCCGCCTACAACACTACATTGCTGGACATAGCCTCAAATTAAAAAGTTGATTTTGGCCTACTATACCACGTTGGCCAGACGGGTTATGACAGGGTTTGTTTCAAGATCTCTTCGCAGTGCTGTTATCTTACGTAGTTTGATCCCTTAGTCGGCTCTTACAATACCTACGGGATGAATTGGCCTAGTATTTTTTTTTCTATATTAAGAACCTACCAAAGTGACTACTCTGCCTGATGGAAAGCATGAATAGAATCCAAGAGTTGTGGTCACCATACTCATTGCAAGTGCAGAAAATGCAGTATGGTGACCCACACTATGACGGCCTTGTGAGATGCTTTTTCACACCCCGCTTGGGGACGTAAAAGGCATGACAGTCATTGTGACAGTGTAAGGCTTACACAGTTACCACGATAGCTGTCACCCCTGCATCAATGAGCCGCCGGTCTCACACTCACCAACGAAACACGACAACGCGGATGCTGGCGCTTTAGGTTGGTCTTCTGTGGGAGGTTAGTACTGCCCCGGTCGAGCCGGCCCGCTCGTGCTGAAATCAGCTTTGCTTTACTACCTAAGCCGCCAGACGTACAAATTAGAAGTATCTTTAGTTTACAATAATAGTTTAGTCTGGAGACGTCTTAGTTGGACCGTTATAAAATCCTCTTCTTTACAGAAGATTACAATAATAATTGTTACAGTTCAAACAGCAGGTCAATATTCTACTACACATCAAGAACCCAAGAGTAAAGATAATTGAAAGTGAAAGGTCATAAGAAGCATATACCAGTTAGCCGTTACCAAACGGGCTTATAAATAAGGCTGTGCATTTTCTTAACACGCTCCCCAATATGTGAATGCATAGTTTGTAACAATTTCGACAACAATATTTTAAATTAACAAAGATACGACTCAAAATATCTCAGCATTATGACTCGCTCACGACCATTTTCATGTCGCTTCGACAATAATACGAGTAGAACAGACCCTGCAAAACTATGTTGTAAAGAAAATAAATCTTATATAATGTATTTGCTGGTAATATTACCAACAACTATCCTTGCAGCCATGACTGTGGTAAAATATTGCCCGTTTTGGTAAAATCATAAATAAACAAAGAGATACACAAAGAAATATACTTACCCTATTAATTCCAATAGCTAATGCAATGCTATACATAAAAAGCATAGATTCAGTGACAATCATGCCAATGTATAGCAGATACAACACGTAAAAATTAATGGTACAGTAATCATCGTCTTGTGTTATTGGCTTCTGACGTACGACGCCTCCTTTGCCCGACGAACAGAACGGTAAGAACACATCCATACTTTTCCATATGAAAAATAAGAAGCAGCAAAAGGAACGTAGCTGAAAAAGAATAATATTATATATGTATAAATATCTAACAATAGACTTTTAAATGTTTCAAGCAGTACAAGATGGACGTGGGTTAATGGTTTATAAGCAGATAATTCATAATGACGTTGTAAGCTAATGGCAAAAACAATATACAGAACTAAAGGGGATGGGCTGGTTAACATTATCGGTTTTATTATAACTAATAAACCAAAACGTGAGCAAGTTGATAGGTTGTGCGAAGAGCAAAAGATGTATATAAGGCCAGGGCGGACAAGAGTTGAACACATTGACAATGTACTTAGAAATGATCACGTTACAAATTCGTAACTGAGGTCCTGCGTATATGAAAGGATTGATGAATGCCATAGAGGCGCAAGCTGTGTGTTCGGATTGTGAAAAAGTACGTGGACGGCACGGGACTTGAATGTATATATAAATTAATAAATAAGAAGATTACCACAGTCCAGTAGCAAACGACTATAGAGCCCTGTTTCAAAGAATACAACAGTAGAAAAGTAACTATGATAGGTAGATTCATATTTATAGTAGCTCCCAGTTAACAATAAATATCTTCTCATGACATTAGAAGATTACTTTATATTTATTACTGTATAAATTTAAAAAAAAATCTAAATTTCAATATCTAACTATTATTGATTACACTTGATGTCAGATTTCGTTATGACAAAGGAGATAGGATAATAAACATTCATCCAACAGCAGAAACAATATTCTTTACATAATATAAACCTTACTAAATTCAGATATGACTGCAAAAAGTATTTATGACAACAGTTTCAATGTGGCGACTTCGATATACACACTTCCATCTACCGAAGATACACTGAACTACCGCATAACGAACTGCAGAGTAACTAATAATCCGGTATAGTGATTTAAAATTCTCGCATGGCATCGTCAGACATGATCACCTCGCTTGGTCGAAGACAGTATCGAGTCTGTAGGAGAGACATGATACGCTTTGCTCCATAGGGACAACGCTCCTCCTATAGACCTTGGTATAACGTGGAACATAGCTTGTAGCTCCTGAGTTGCAGGTCTATTGGTGGCAGTAGTCACCTTAAATCAGATGACTCACCAGTTCGTTTGAACGCACTGTCAAAAAAAGAACACAAAATTACTTTAGTAGTACATTTTCATTCCCTTTACTAGTTGAGAGAATCTTTGTATGTATTAGATGACGTAATTTTTCTATGATAATTTTGTCGGTGGAGAGTTGAGTTTTGGCACAAATGGGCTGTCTCGACCGACGGACGATTACCATAGCCTCATTGAAAAACAAGTAATTCTGACGTTTCTGTTCACTGAAGATGCAAGGCTGTTCAAGAGTCTACTTGCGAAACGCCTGTTCTGATTCTGAAAAGGTGCCTCGAAGGTGACAACATATTTATGACTTCTGAGTTGGAGGTTTCCACACAAGTTCTTTGATAAATATAACCAATACCGTACAGTCGCGCTTACATCCAAATATTTCATTTTATATACTGATATAGAAGTAGCAGAAATAGAAATAGAACATAAACCTATTAGTGATGTAACTATTACGCATCTGTGTAATATGACAAAGTGTTTACAAATCTAATAGTAAAAACAAAATAATCAAAACACCGACATACGTACATATTGAGGGCTTCCAAAGACAAATATATTTTTTCCGATACTTTTTCTCAAGCTAGGTTCGCCTTAAGTTTACCACTACACGAAACTTCGTTTTTTTTTTTCAATTTTTTGTTTTTATTATTCGATTTTTGATACTGTAGAAAGATTTTTTAGGGATCCAATTACCCGTAACGATTGCCAAAGTAGTTCTTATGATAACCGGGACTGACAACATAACGTACTTTCCAAAGCATGTACGGATTTCATGTGATGATTAAGAAACCTCTGACAAGGTTTTTCTAAATTAAAGCTTTCAATCAGACCATTAGTTTATTACCTACGATACTGTTGAAATACGTAAAATTTATAACGCACCTCTTTTTGCGTCCAGGATTAAAAACAGTCGTGGAACTCTTTCTCACTAATTCAAAACTTTAGCTTTGTTAGAGGAGTTCGATCTGTAAAAGTAACATGTAACTCACATTATTAAATAAAAATATTTCTGACATCTGACACACAACGTCATCTAACTTCAAACTAAGCAGAACTTGTACTATGACGGCTAGACTGACTGATAGAGTACTTATAATTTTTTTTTGTAAATAAGTACATATTATACATAGAAAACACTCAAACTCTAAAGCGACTATTTGTAGACCATTAAAAATATTTGAGACGACCCAGGATTCGAACCCGAGACCATGTGCACAACAGTCATGTACGCTACCATTGCGCTACCGAAGCAGTCATCTAAATATATAAAACTCTTTACTAAGAAACTCACATAAAATCGGTGTTAAACAACTCTATTGTCACTGAGCGGGGTTACCGGCGGTCAAAACACCTCTTGTTCCTAAGAGGAGGGTTTTAGGGGGAAGCGCCTTTGCTACTTTTGAGTTACATGTGGCCATGTGTGACTGTAGTCACTTTCCATCAGGTGTTCTGACTGTTCAATAGCAGTCTTATAACACAGTATTTTATTAGCTTCAAGTTTACACGAGAAACGAAGCAGTTGCACGGAAGAAACAAGTTACAAAAACCACTTTACTGCACTTATCTCTTGATCCTGCAAATATTCCAAAAAAAATATAATCGTCATCGGATTTACCGAAAAAGTTTTTGTTATTATTGTGTTATCAGACTAGGATGCGATGACCATTGTTGTGGATAAAACACATTAGCGAGAATAAAGTATTTACTATCAAAACACTGATTACTGCGTATTCAGTAACAACGGGATCACTGATAACATTCGTTATCACACTTATCACTTATTGGTCACGGGAACAGTTTGAGCGTCTGTTATATTGAACACAACAAATGACCTTTAGGAAGATTAGGTTATCTACCCACTATACGAAGCTTGTAAATACTGTGATTTACTTTTAAAGCAAACATTTACACTTTAATATGTTAGGTTTTGTATATTAAATAATCATTTTTCACGTGCGCGAAATTGTTAAACACTAAGCATATGCTTTAGAGTTTAGAAAGGACTAACGACACTAATCTTAGCCGCCATTAACAGTTCACTGTTGGACATAGGCCTCTCCTTAGTAAGGAGGTTTTGACTTATTATATCACGCTGGCCGGATGGGTTAGTACAAGGTTTGTTTCGAGTTTTTCTTCTCTTTGCAGTGGTCCTATGTACTAAATGTTATTACTCTTTAAGATAATATTAAGAAGATAATAGTTACGAGTATCTCTATTACCTACAAGCTGTACCCTGTCATATTACGCTTCATATTTTGTTTACATTGATTGGAAATGAGGAATAAAACTGAAAAATACGTAGAAAAAATATATTGAAAGCGGACAACTCATTTCTAAGATTATATTTGCCTTGTCAAAAGTGGAGTTTAATCGGTGTAGAGCTTTTCTAGTTTTTGAATTGTACAAACTATCTTAACTATTTTCTATGACATAATAAGGAGTTTTCAAGTAATAGCTGACGTTTTTTCACTATATAGACAGTAATGTATAATAGTACGCTAGAGACAAATGTAGTTGACTGACATTCTCGACTTTTCAAATATATGCTTCGTGATTTACTTTATTTTATAAGCGGTCACATATGTATATATATCAGTGCATCTCACTGTGCCTGGGAGTACACGTTAAGGCGTTAAATAGATACTTAATTAGATTGTAAAAACATAATAATATAGTAGTTATTAAAAACATCTTTGTTGTTTACACATTGTTTACTTATTACCCCGAGATTACCAACGAGGTACAGAAAATAACACATTTGATGTTTACAAATTACCCTGGGCTACCGACGCGCCACAGATAAAAACACGTTTGTCGTTTACAAATTACCCCGGGGTTACCAACGGGCAACACAAAACAACACATTTGTTGTTTACAAATGACCCCGGGATTACCTACGGGCTTCTAAAAACAAACTCTACGACGTCAGGATATAACGATATCAGTTATAGCTGCAGAGATGTCCGGAGAAGTAGGCGTTCACATTAGATAAATACAATGACGAACAGACTGAATCATGCAGTAAGAGGACACAGTTAACGGACAGTGTACAGTGTACTCACAACCAAAGCGGTTGTACCTCAATTTTATTCATCTCAATAGTTTCAATATAAATATTATCGAAAATGTACTGTGATTGGCCACTGCTAGGGCGATGCTGTTTCTGCATACCTCTGCGACGAGGTGTGCTAACTTTCGGCTACATAAATCTTGTAAGTACAGTTTTTATTCGGATATCCTAATTAGTGTGGACGGTTACATCGCAACGATGTTTTTCTACGTATTTCTCTTTGATTTTTTTGTGCAATTCCTCTATTTTTATTTGATTTTGAAGAAGGAGAAGGCTCTCAAATTAGGTACAATTGATATTATAATGGGTAATGCGAATCAATTTACGTCAAATCCTAATTCTTAAGAAATAAATATTGTATTATACATTCAGATTCATAAAGGAATTTAATGACTACTAGAAAAGTAAATTATATGTAGAATATAGAGTAAACTTTATCTAAAATTAGTTTGGTTAGTAATTATGATTACAAACAAAAGAAATAATATCAAAATTAGTTTACAGTTGTAATCACTGTACTCACTAATCACTGTAATCACTTACACAAATGTTTTAATCATAACAAATACAAAATTGAGCGAATTGAGAGCCTCTTTTCGAGATTTTGAAGTGGATTTAAAGGATTTTCTTAAGTTTTTATCTGCTTGAAAAATAAAGTTTTAAAGTTCGCCTATGTGTGGATCGCGTAAATCAAATTACGAGAATGGAAAATTAAACCACCAGTTTTGTCATGCCGGGAATCGATTGCCGATTCTTTCAATCACATGCAAATTTGCATAGCATAGTAAATGCTATCGACTATCGTTGTTGGGTATAGCTTACTCGTACATTGTATAGTTTTTATTGTATTATGAAATTTGATCAATTAGACGCTTATTTTTAAGAGTATGCTCAAGAAGTCATTGCTTAAGTTTCCTCATAGAAATAATTGTCACCAATTGGTTTGACTCCGTTTTAAGATAATATTGATGCATTTTTGGTATTGGCATTCTATATATGTTGCATTTTTCTTGTCGATTTCTTTCTTTTTTATTTCGCTTGTGAACATAAAAAACGCTTAACTTTCAAATTTTTCATAAATTGAAACTTAAACTTAGTAAAGTACCTTTACCTATAAACAATAACTAACCGTAAAAAAATCTCATCATGAAAATAAAATGTTTTGTAATGTTTGATTGACATTCCTTTCATAGTACTTAAACATATTAAAATAATGATATAACTACCTCCTATTAAAATAAACAAAGATTAAATATAATGACAAAATATGTAATGAGGTAACGATACAATGTAAAGAAAAAAAACAATGTTGATGAAGTATGAAACCATACAGTAGATTATATGATTGAAAGGGCTACCTTGATACTGTAGTGGGATTGGGTAACGTCAGTCTTGTTAACTTTTACCCTTGCAATACACGAGAGTGTCTCTTTTCTATAATTTCTGAATTTGCTATCAATTTCCAATGCAATGCTTCTTATCCTTACAATTACACTTAATCTCAACTTCAGTCAAAAAAACATGGAGTATTTTCGAAAGTCTAAATAGCTGTTTAATCTCTAAGCTTTGATCTTTGATTTGAGTTTGATTCGAACTTGCATAATGTATAATAGCCACCTTTGGAATGATTTAGCTGTTGATTGAAGAGCTCGATCGAGGAGTAAGCTTATAAGTGATAATGTACTCTTCAAATGTTACTATATGCTCTTGAGTATTGTTTTAAAGTCATCTTGCAAAACTTTAATTCTAGCTAGTTGAAATTATGACATATGACTTTTAAATTAATGTTATGTTTTGTCAAGATTCATGTATCTATGTGTTTGTTTATTCAGTCAAACTTCTAAGTATCTCAGCACATTTGGATGTTTCAGCAATCGTTGGCATCTTTTCATCATATTTAATGATAATAGCTGTCAATGGCTATTTTTAGGTAGAGTAGGATTAAAGATGTCTTCGTAATTTATTATTACCTGAAATATATTCTCTTCTAGTTTTTCAGTGCGTTCATGGTCGGCGTGTACAGTTATTCAGTTCACACTGACAATGGACTACTTGCTATCTACCATGGAGACAATTTCGACATTCCAACTGAATTTTGTGTCGCCATTTATTGTGTGGAGTTGATCTTCAACGGAATTCTTATTTATGGAGCTCACAAGGTATTTAAATCACTTGAAAATACGTATAATAATTTATACTTCATTGTTATATCTAGAGTCGTTGGAAATCAAAATTGAAATAGGAAACGAAACCAATGGTTTATTTAAATTTTGGTATTATACTTCAACCAAACAATAATTTGCACCAAGACTGTTATGAATACTTACTTATCAAGCGTCAACTGTCAGCTGTAAATCAGACTAGTCATAATATTATTGAAATGATAGCGACTATAGAGCAACCTTTGTGTAGAAATAAAAAGATTTATTTAATAATTTCCTAGAAATGTATTCAAAACAACTTTAAGTGCAGATAATACTATAAATACCACCCGATATTTCGCAAAGCTCAACGTAAATCAATAAACACAGACGTTCGTTAAGCATGCAAAACAAAACAATTTATAAATGAAAATTTACTTTAAAGTTCTTCAATAAAAGTAGGCATTTGTCCACAATTTAATTGACAATGATGATGTACTTCTAGCCGCTTTCGGCCACGCCGGCCAGTCTTAACGCAGGCCAGCCAACTACGCAAAAGATATCATAGTGCACAAGTGCACAGGTGCAATCTCTGTTCCCTCACTCTCATAATCCGATGGGATGGCTATCTAAGACGACCGCTAAGAAATCAGGTGCACAACCGCCGGCTTAACGTCGTCTCGACGACTAAACAAACTGTCAAAAAAGAATTTTTTGATCCGACCCAGTAGTCAAACCCGAAACTTATTATCGGCAGTTGTATACGCTACCATAAGCACTAGGCCAAGGGAACAGTCAACAATTTAAATAGTACTATTATAAATGGATAAATTTGCCAAGAATTTGTTTAAGTAAAAGTAGATGTACCAAAATCTTTGAGAGATTTGTCTACTTATCGTTAGATAGTCCTGAAGTCCCAGAATCATCACCATCATCATTTATTACGAATCTTAAAGAATAATCAAGTTTCAAAGTATATTGCATGAACATTGCACCAAGGATATTAAGTATAAAAACCACGTTGAATCGAATTAAACTCATTTTTCTTTTCCAGAAAATAATACTACATCTGAAATTATACTACTATTTTTCATTGATGACCATCATTGCTACAGTTCTGCTGCAAATCGGCGACTTTATTTCTGCCATGTCCTCCAGTGTGAGGTTGCATTTGTTCTTAGAAATTGGACCTCTTATATTTGCCTCGACTTGTAAGTTAATAATACGTATTATATAGCTTATTTTGTTTTAGATCTGCAAAGCTTATTTTTTGATCTACAGTTCTATTTCACTTCTTTAGAATTTCTTTTTTTTTTCGTTTTTTGTGTGTTGTGTTATGTTCTTTTACAGCTGATGTGAACTTGTCACAAATCTACGTTGTTTTATTACATTATTATTTCTTTTTTATTTACATACATGCCTCTGCTATCATTTTATTCAAATATAGGCATGTATACATTATCATAACGTAATAACGTAATAAAAAGCACACTAAATAGCAAATATAATAAGCAAACCAACCAAATTTATATCGCAACATACAACACCAGAACTCTATCAACATACGTTCGCCTTATAGAATTAGAACAGGCCCTAAGTGGAATAAAATACGACATTATGGGAATATCTGAAATGAGACGACTTGGTAACGAAATAAACGAGTACGACAACTATATACTATGCCATATAGGACTTACACCAGGCCAATACGGGGTAGGTTTTATAATAAGGAAGTCCCTAAAACCCAACATAGAAAGTTTCAATGGAATTTCAGAACGTGTCGCAACACTTAACATGAATTTTCAAAATTACAAGCTATCTATCATACAAGTTTATGCATCAACCGAGGCGGGAAGCGAAGAATAAATAGAAGATTTTTATACAAGTATAGAAAAAGAACTGCAAAAGGCACATAAAAATATTATATTAATGGGAGACTTTAATGCAAAAATTGGAGTCCCCAAGCAAGAAGAATACTTAATTACGAAACAATATGGATATGGAGAAAGAAATGACAGAGGACAGAGACTCATAGATTTCGCACTTGAACACAAATTAACAATAATAAATACATGCTTTAAGAAAAAGCCAAGTCGAAGATGGACATGGCAATCGCCAAATGGGAAACATAAAAACGAGATAGATTATATACTCTCCAACCAACCAAGAATATTTCAGAATATAGAAACTTTGAATTTAAACTATCCGTCGGATCATAGAGCATTAAGAGCAACAGTAAAACTTGTGAATCAAAAAATAAGTAGAACTAAATTCATTAAAAATCAATTCAGCCCACTAAATAAAATAGCAGAAATAAATAAGTACCAAGAGAATCTGACCTCACTGTTATCAGAAAGACAATTTCCGGAAAATACCTCGGTACAACTTATATATGATACTATATTGGATACTATTACTCAAAGCTTAAAACACGCAAGAACAGAGAGCAAGGATAAAAATAAATTACATAGAATAATGTCAACACGAACAATAAAATTGTTACAAAGAAGAAAAGAACTACAAAAAAACAATAATAAAACCCGCTCTATGAAAATGGAACTGTCCGCTCTCTACAAACTAGTAAATAAATATATAAAAAAAGAGTACGAAATCTATAGAGAAGATACCATAAAAAAACATTTACAATATACTGGAAGTACAAAGAAAGCCAACAAGGATCTCAGAATTAAGAAAAGCTGGATAAATGAATTGAAGAGGAAAGACAAAACTATGTACCAAAGAAAGGATATTATAACAGCAGCAACCGAGTTCTACAGAAATCTATATAGAAATCCACAGACAGAAAAAACCGGCTATTTTAACAAGAATAACGCGAATAACATTGAGATTGAGACAATTAACGAAATAGAAATCGGTGAAACGATAAAGAAATTAAAATTAGAGAAAAGCCCAGGTTCGGACAACATAACTAATGAAGCACTAAAATTAGTACATACGGCTCTAACAACACCTTTAACTAAACTTTTTAATCTTATTTTAAACACATCGGAAACACCAAAACAATGGTCCGAATCAAATATAATACTTCTCTATAAAAAAGGAGACCCAAAGGATATCGGTAACTATAGACCAATAAGTCTACTACCTTGTCTCTATAAACTATTCTCATCTATTATAAATACAAGGATCAGCAAGACAATAGAAACAAAGCAACCAATAGAGCAGGCAGGCTTCAGGAGAGGTTTCTCTACAGTCGACCATATCCACACCCTTGAACAAATTATAGAAAAATATCAAGAGCAACAGAGACCGTTATATATTGCTTGTATAGATTATCAGAAGGCATTTGACACAGTTTCACACATAAGCATATGGGAAAGTTTGTGAGAACAAGGAGTCGAAGAAATATATATAGAAGTCATAAGGAATATATACAATAATAATACAGGCAGAATCAAACTAGAAACTCTAGGCCCAAGTTTTCCTATAGAAAGAGGTGTAAGACAGGGTGACCCGCTCTCTCCAACCATTTTTATAGCCGTTCTTGAATCTATCATTAATAAGCTTAATTGGAACAAATTGGGATTAAATATAAAAGGCACATATCTAACTCATCTCAGATTCGCAGACGACTTAGTTTTACTAACGGAGACAAGCTCTCAGTTACAGCTTATGATCGAATCCTTACACTTAGGTAGTGTAAAAGTTGGTCTGGAAATGAATATCACTAAAACTATGGAAATGACAAACAGCTGGAAAAGACCAATAATAGTTAATAACAAGCCTTTGGAATATGTACAAGATTATATATATCTAGGAAAGAGAATAAGCTTTGATAAAAAAAATAACGAATTAGAAATAGACAGAAGGATACAACGTACTTGGAATAAATACTGGAGCCTAAAAGAAATTTTCAAAAGCAGCATGCCAACGAACCTCAAAACGAAGGTTTTGAACTCAAGTCTATTACCATGTTTGACGTATGCTTGCCAAACATGGAAATTCACTACAAAAATCAAACATAAAATAAATTCATGTCAAAGAGGAATAGAGCGTAGTATGTTGAAGATAAAGAGATTAGACAAAATTAGGCACACTAAAATAAGGTCAATTACCAAAGCAACTAATGCTTTGAGTTACGCTCAAAAACTGAAGTGGAGGTGGACAGGACACGTTGCCAGACTTACAGATCAAAGATGGACATTAAGAACGACAACGTGGAATGGCCCAATAGGCAAAAGGTACAGAGGGAGACCGTTAATACGCTGGGACGACGACATCAAAAGAACAGCCGGCCCTCAGTGGTTCCAAGTAGCGCAAGATAGAGACGGGTGGTCATCTTTGGAGGAGGCCTTTACCCAGACAGGGGTTCTTGCAGATTAATTACTTTAATTATTTTTTTAATTACTTTAATTATTTTTAATTATTTTTTTAGTTAATAACGGAATATCTCAAGCAACAACATAAACTAATACTAACGTTATAAGATACTTATTACATTAAAATTACGATTACTAACACAAATAACAATCAAGTCTTTATAGTTTTTTCGTCTTGTGTAATCCTATATCTTTGTAAAATATGTCAAACAATCTGCATGAAATAAATAGGCTTTTTATTTTATTTTTATTTATTTATTATTTATTATTATACATTAACACAATACATTTGTAGCTGTTGGTTAATGATTACAATTGATTATTTACATTACAGTGATTACTGTTGGTAAAATATGTATGTTGGAATGCTGAAAATTTCATATATTATAACACAACAAAGGTTTAAAAAAAATATATGAATTCAGACTCAACTGCGTTTATTTAAAGCTGTAAATAGTGATGATTCACTCTTATTATTCTATTGAGTCTCGTCTACGTGTTGTTTCTGATCTAAATCTATGGCCTCTTCAAAATTTTAACACAGAATTAACAAGTGTACGGAGAACATATTTTTGGTACTTAATTGTACCTTGTGTTTAGTGTACCACGCATTTTAGGGGATACAATAATTGAAAAATCATATGTGAAAGAAATTTGATCTTCAAGCAGCACTGTTCCGCAGCACCAGAATTCAAACAGAACATTTAAATACCAGGCAAACTCCATAAAGATTTAAAGCAGCATTGATCAGAAGAATATAGGAGTAAAACCATTTAATGCAGATCTAACCAAACTTTATTTATAAGACCTACGTCATTTTCTTAAGACGTTTGAGCGCTGGCTCTTTTGACATGTTATGTCATTTATTAATGCATTTAACTGGTTTATTACAGGTATACAAGTCTACCTAATAATTCTAGTTACTAGTCTTATAAGGAAGATGGATATATCCTCAGCACCAAATGTTTACGACAATCCACTGCAGCAGTTTGTTTATGATGGCAAAACTGAAACAAATGGAGTTTACGACTCAACAGTAGTTCCCGTAGATGTGTAACAAATAGTAAGTGAATAAAGCCAGCCACCTTTGGTATATTTATAAAATAAACGGCAGCAAATTAAACCAAAAATAGATTTAAGTGAACAGATATTAGGTAATGTGAGGATGTGATTCTCTCTAACGTTTCAGAATACTGATGATGTGTGTAGATAAGTGTCATGACCAACAAGTTGAAGTGTTCAGTTTATTTGAAACAGTTAAAAAATCTAAGAGACTTTTTGATGATATATCAACATCAATCAATTTTAGAAATTTTATAAATTATGTTAGTAGGTGCGTTTGACTCATGTACGTTACGTAATAGGATTTACAATTGATATTACTGCTGGTTTCGGATCTATTTTCAGTCCATACATTACAGAACCCAGAAACATTATTATCTGCTTCATAAATATGTTCCTGCACATTAATGAGATTATATGTCAATCTGTACGGCTTATGTTTAACAGATCCTTGTTTGAATTTTCACGAGACATGATTCTACTCATTGCGTTTTAGGAGTACAATACATAATTATCTAAGTGTGATATTAATTTATACTTTATTGTATATAATTTAAGTAAGAATAACATAATTGAAGATATGTTGACTTTGGTAATTTTAATTTAAAATTTACTTGCAACACTACACAGCCTTCTCATCAATTAAGAAGAAAAATTTTTTTTTTGATTTGAATAGTGTCTTTCGAGTGTGTAGATTACTTATACCAGAAATTATTAAAACGTATGTTATCCAACGATATTAAAGTTCTGTCTTGTGTGCTACTTTGTTTTGGTACTGTCAAATCGTCACCCTTGGAACTCATTCATGTGGATGATGTTCTCATTACAACTAAACACAACATTAATTCCATCATTTTTAAAATTAAAATTCTTGTAAATAAGGCAGGTTTTAGTAATGTGTTTTAAATTAATAGTCTATATACACTGTGGTGTTGATAGTAAGTATATAGTTTTAATATAAGATGTAATTAGTGTATTATAATAACTGTTAATAAGAAATGTGATATGGAGTAAATTATAAATATTTTTATCAATTTTGTTTTTGTTATTTACTCGAGTTGTAACAGTTTCTCTATCACTGGTTAAAGTACTTATTTCATCGTGTTTTTTATATATCAGATAAAGAACAAAGAGAGTTTGATCAACCATTTGGATTGTAATAAATACATGTGTCATATTATTAGTTAGTTAAAATATGGACAAACTTCTTTCTGATTTTTTAATTACATACGTTTATTTGTACTTCTTCTTGAAATGATTCTAGGCTAACATGGTTATAAAAAATGAAATGTTTTAGATTCTTAATAAATAACTATTATTCCCTTTGTACGCAGGACACTGTTGCATCACTTGGGGTGATTCGAATAAAACCACCATATCGCACTATATTGTATATTTTACACAAATATAGCAACCAGCACATGTGCCTTGAAAGGTTTTACAAACATTAAATATCTGGTGTATTTAACCCGCTATGCGAAACAAATGATATCGTGATTCAGAAAGTATCACATACGCCATCTATCGATCGATCGACAAACTATGTTTATGTCGCTTCTAAACACCCTTACTGATTGAAACTAGCCTTTTGATGTTTTCTCTCTGATAACACTTACTGTTAGGTATATTATGAAATGATGAAATTGGATTTGATCAGATCAAAGTAATTTATCGTGTGCTGGTAAAATCGAAACTTAAGTACAGCATAATGTGTTATGAAAAAAATTATTAGTATAACACGCAGAAGGCTTTTGTCTCACAAAAACGCGCTATTCTTATTGTTTTTCGAATATCAGCACTTAAACTTTGTAAGGATAATTTATTATTTTAACAGTTTTGAGTAATTTTAGTAAGCACATGAATGAACTCGAAACAGAAAGGTTGGCAGGAAAAAGCACGCGAAACGAAACTATACGAAATAAGTAGCACCTAATTTAAATATTACGAAGCATTGTGTAAGGTATCAACCAGTCGTGATATTTAGTAGACTGCCTGGTGAACTAAAAGAAATTCTTCAAAGCCACTAACACATGTTGAACTAATGTTTATTTTGTATAGCTGAACTAGAAAGTGAGTGAAGTATTTTTGTTAACATTTGATTGTTTTGTTGACGCAATTTCTATTGTATATGAAATAAATCAATCAAGTACAGGATCGATTGTTGTGGAGAGCCTTGAAAGAAGTCAACGTTCCGCAGTAGAAATCTTTTGGCAGAAATGATGAGCAATATGGCTAATAATACCTGAAATAAAAACCATGAATTTAATTATTACCAAATATGAGCATGAATTAACAGATTATTTAAGTACAAATAAACTTTTCTTTTAACGTTGCTATCTAAATTTCAGTCAGGTATATAAAATGTTACATACAGCACAAATTACTATTAAATTTATTGCCAGTATTTGAAGCATACAACTTACAACTTTGTATGAGTAGCACTGAATGTATACTGTAGCGGGTGAATGGGTCAATATAAATAAGTAAACACGAAGAGCAAGGCCTCATTATCTTTAACTGCTACTTCTGATGATTATTAAATTATCTTCCTCACTTATGAAAGGTTGTGGAAAGGTGAAACTAATGAATCATTTATGTTATCTAGACCTTGTATCATCATTTTATCTGCAGTTTTCTGACACTCGGTATTCTTAATCCGTCACCACACGGGCTCACACATTCCAGAACTTACAAGTTAACTTTAAAGTTAAAACAAAGTTTCTGTTATGGTATGTGTGTACCTTCAATATTGTCTTACATTTTTCCCAAATTTATTTAAGATCATTGTATTGTGTTCTCCCATTCTGCTCTATCATTTGTCATTTTAATAGGTATTTACTCCATCAGGAGAGGGCCGATCCCGAGTGAAGAAGATGTCAGCGGCGTTATGAGCCGTTGACGGGACCGTGAGCAACTAAAGAGTGGTGGCTCACGGTCACGTCCCTCTGGTGCCAAATTAGTAGCTGCGGTCGGCGATAGGACAATTTGTTGCAGCTTTGTCATAAAATTGCGATCGGACCGCAACAAATTAAAACAACCAGATTGATAGGCAGTGAAGTCACCGTAGCCTCCCCAGGATAGTGCCTGCCTAGGTGTGGCGTTGATTCTGGTCCTCCTAAAATAATATGGTCCGGGTGCCCTTCAAAGAACGACGCCTGAGATCGGCCGCCGGGGTGTTAGGTACTTACTTCATCTTAAATCTTCTTGGGTTGTAAGCCTTATTTTAATTTTCAGCGTTGTTTTTCTTAAAATTACGAAAGCATTGTACACGTTCATTTAAACAAACTTTTTTATAATAACCTGTTGAACAAAAATCGCCTGTATTTCTTGACCAATGCGAGCTTTATCTGGTATACATGAGTAACGGTAATTATTTACCAGTAAATGACACATCAACTTGAAAACCCGATATGTATGTCGCCTTATACTCATTATATCATAAAAAGCGTGGTCAACATGCCGATTTCATTTATTCTGTGAGATTATACACAAAATTCAAGGACACTAAACTGCAGCTTCTTGTATAATCTAGCCATGAGTATATGCTTGAAAGTGTTTACCATGTTTATTTGGCTATAGAGTAAGCGGCAATGGGTAACCCTAAGAACTGAATAATATTGTTCTTGCTTTTTTAATGTCAATCATAATGAAAATATTATTTTCGTGTATAAGTGATAAAGTGACCTCTCTAAGACAAAATGCGCAATCGTGTTTCTTTTTCTCGGTAAGAACTCTCTGCAAAGTTTTTGTTTGCGCTTATTAAATACTTGTATGGTATAGCGTTCAAACGACCAAGCAGTTGATAGCTACCCTTGCCCAATAGAAACCAGTAACTAATGATTCTTATTTTTTTTCTTCTTATTTTAACAGGCTGCCAAAGTGACTCTACTCTGTCTGATAGAAAGCATGAATAGAATCCAAGAGTTGTGGTCACCGTACTCATTGCCAATGCAGACAATGTAGTATTGTGACCCACACTATGGTGGCCTAGTCAAATGCTTTTTCACGCCTCGTTTGGGTACGTAAAAGGTATGACAGTCATTGTGTCACTGTATTACACACACTTACCACGACAACTGTCACCTCTGAATCAATGGGCCTCCGATCTCGCACTCACCAACGAAACACGACAGCACTTATGCCGTCGTTTTAGGTTGATTTTATGTGTACTGCCTCAATCGAGTTGGCCGAGGTGAAAAGCATTCAAATAATTGCACAGATTTTCTGTGAGGCATGTACATCGAATGTTATGTATACTTAATAATTTTTAAACCCAATTACGATTTTTGCAGTACCCTTAAATTCAAATTAACTGATTTACCAATAATGATTTATTCTAATGTTTTGAAACTTGTTATCACATTGATGTTAGCTGTTATGGCTATATTATACTAGTAGCATTAATAGTTATCATCATGAAAGGTACGGTTTGGTAATTAATCACGTTCATATTTACGCTAAGTACGGGTGAAACGGTAATGATAACGAAACGTTGAACTTACGAAAAACTTGAATTTTACAAAAAAAATCAAATAATCAACCAATACATAAATGAATAAGTCCTAATTTACACATGCGATGTCTATTAGTTTCTTATCAATTTGTGGCCTTACTCTTTTGAATATCTAACATGTCAAACATGTTGTTTTCATAAATTAGACAGAATTCGGCTATTTTATTTTATCATTTCCATTTGACTCACAATTTTAATGTTCTCCGATTCCAGCCCGAATCTTCAACAGCCTTCTCTTTTCATCTAAACTCGCACTAAATAAGTATAAATTGTTATCTTGAATTCATATAAATAAAATGTATCAGTCTGTCAAATGTCACTTCAACTGCGTACCCTCAGAGCAATGGTTAAAAATTCTAATCGCAACAAATACAATCAGTTTTTATTATATTTGTGCTTCTCAATTAAAATAATTAATTCAAGAGGCGTAAAGAAGTGCCGATACTGCAAAGATGTTGCTTCTGCTTACCCTTGAGAGAAGGGCTGTTGGCGTGGGGCTATTTAAAATTTGTAAGTATCAAACAGCATCTCAAAAGGACTAGTTAAACCGAGCATACATAATTTCTTCCCCTACCCCTTCCCGATCAGATTCAACACAGAAATATAGAAATATTTCAACACAAAAAACATAATAAATCTCCAACTGGTCACTACGGAGGATCATGACCGTAACCTTCCAAAAGAAACCACAATCCCTAGAAATAACAGCACCAAACAAAACCATCAATTAAAACCGGCCAGCAGCAGAGCCCTGCAGGTATTACAAAAAGAGGAAGAGCAACACCTCGATGGGAAAAGGATATAATAAAAATATCAAGAAAACACTGAAAAAAAAGCCAGAGATAGGGACAAGTGGAAAGATCTGAAGGAGGCCTTTACCCTCACATAAGAAGGGGTTCTTGCATGTCAGCATAGGAATTAAAACAGAAATTAAATTTGATTAAAACTAATTATAAAACAGATGATTACTATATATACTATTAACAATTAATAGTAAAAATTAAGAAATCCTATGAAATAATAATAATAAATATATAAAGTATTATTAGCAATAAATATATACAGTACTAGCAAACCCGGCGAACTCCGTTTCGCCACCAGATGGCTTCCAAGCTAGTCAATGTTGTTGATGGTAGTCTCTCAGCTCGTTGTGCCGCATTAGCCTCAGTGAAGTAAACTCTTTGTCCATTTTCCAAATGCACTGCTAAATGTACAACTGTGGGATATCTTTCATGAATTTGAAATGACAATAATCACCACAGTGATTCATTTGTACCGACATATCTGCCCATTTGGAAGTTGCTGATTTCGTTATACGCATTTGCCGACGCAATACCAAACACAGCCATATCGCTGCCTTTTGTGACGTAATTGCACAAATATTTGACTGATTTGGCCGAATGATAACTCTCAACGTTCGCATGTGTTTCGAAAATTTGTGATAGCAGCGGGCAATATGGTACAATGAATTCATTTCGGATCTCAATCTCTTGATTTTGATCTTTAACTTTGATAGTTCGACCATTATCTTTTTTTGAACGCCGACGATAGACTGGATATCCATCGTTCCCTGTAACTGTTTCAGCAACTAACGGTCGCAGATATCGTTTTGTGCACTTTCCATCAGACATGCAAGGCGATAATTTATTGATTTAATGCACCGCACGGTCCATGCACTGTGTCGTCACAATGTCGTGTAGATGTGGATCAGTGACTGGATCAGGAATTTCAGCTGATATGATGTCATCCACTTCATTTGAATGTAATTTGTTCAGCAACCAAATTAGGATATGAGCATGGGGTAGTCCATGCTTCTGCCATTCCACCGAGTACATATAACAACGTGTGTCACCAAAAACTCGATACTTAGCAAGCACATCCATCATATCCTTGAGTTTTTGATGAAATACTCTGGCGATTATGTCATGACGATCTTGCGGTTTTTGGTCCGGGTCCAACTCACGTCCAATTTCCGTCCACTTCGGATTGCATGCGAACGTAATAAAAAAATCCGGAGTTCCATAATTTCGCACGTACGTCATAGCGTCTTGAGCGTATTCGTGCATGTGGCGTGAGCTTCCGATATAAGATGATGGGAGAATCGTCAGGCGTTCAATATTCTGAACATTACCATCTGAATGAATAGCATCACGCAAGTGTTTATAAACCTCAGATCGCAGCTTTGCCTGATTGAATCGGATAAACGCTAAACGTTCGGTCTCGACTTTGACATACATGTCGACAGCGAATTGCTGGAATAGCCGACGGCACTTCAGAATGACATTCTCCTCATGTGTACGAATCATCATACGATACGCATAGTAATTCATTGCGCTGAGATTTTTGTTCGTTGATACGCCTGAAAATGCAAAATGAAATGGATTGTTAATGGAAACCAATAATAGCAATAATTAGTGTGTGATTGTTATACCTGTAATTGGATCGACCATCTTCAAAGTGATCTCGTATCCGTCTTGCCCTTGCCAATAAATTATTGGATATTGTAACGCAACGTACAAACGATTTGCACTCGTTTGCACGATACATATTGCTTCTTCGCTGAACGACAATGTCTCGTGATTTAGTTGGATTGCCAACAATAATTGCAGCAACGTCATCAACGGTGGGTGCATTTAATCTTCGCACATGTTCACCTGTTGGGGTTACGATCCGCTCTTATGACAAATTTGTGCGTATCCGATGGCATTCGTTCCAATGCTGTTTTGAACATATTAACCACAGCGTTATTAGCGTGAAAAAATGTTTGAAACTGTTCAATAATTCGTCTCTTTAACTGTTGTGTTCCCTGTAGATTTGCACCGCACATTCGGCTGGTCCATCATCGACGAAATTAAATATATTTGCAGAAATTGATGCGGTTCATCTGGTGTTGGCACCATTGAACCATGCCAATGATATATTTGTCATTATATCTGTAATTGCAAACAATATTTGTTGAAGAATACGGTGTAACTTCTGATCGTGTGATGGTGTAGTGTGTGGTGTATGTGTAGTTATATAGTTAGTATATATAGTTAAAGATATGCAAAAAAATTGTTAATGGGTCTGTTTTATGCATATTTTAAAGCATAAAATGAAGTTGCTTTTAAACCTGTGATATGTATTTTGGTTTAAATACATGAAGTCTATAATAATTAAGTCCTGCCAAGACTCTTCTCTGCCCGATGGAAAGCATGAATGGAAGAGTTGCGGTCACCATACTTATTGCGATTACAAACAACGCAGTATGGTGACCCACACTATGGTGGCTTAGTGAAATGCTGTTTCACACCCTGCTTGGGGATGTAAAATACATAACAGTTGTTATACTAATACTAATGGATAGCAATAAATTTTGGATGGGTAACATGAGAGCAATTGTGGTAACTCGTAAAGACTAGGGTTGCAGTAATAATGTGTATAGAAGATTGGTGAAAACTTGACAAGACTTTAACAAATGAGTTAGCACATTAATTGTGTAGATAATAAATATTAATGATTTGATTTATTACACAGCTTTTGGTGTTAAACATGATCGACAGTGACAACGAAGGTATCAGAACACACTCGATCAAGTTCTTAGAAGAAGTGGTGTTACTCCAAACGCCAAGTGAAGGTGGCGGTGATGAGTTTAGTCTGGACAGTTTGCCGTCTCACTATCCTTTTATCAATAGACGGGCTTTGGATGAGGAGGCCGAGTAAGTTGTTTCTATATGCTTTTAAAACTCCCTTAAAAAAGACCTTTTCCCATCCAGATTGTGATAGGGTTAGTCAATTTCTTTTCTATTGCCAAAAGTTTTGGCATGTACTCTGACTTTAAAATATTTTCTGATTGGTCATGGAGTTTAATACTAATATTTTAATATTAAATATAGTCATGATGGAGTATCACTTAAACTTAAGAATTTAATTACATATTAGGCCACCATGATAAACTTAATTTTATGTGCGTTAACTGTGGTTCAGTTGTTAATATTTTGATATTTAAGATATAGTGGTTTCGAATGCGAATGCTATTTGTTCCAATCGTGTTTATATGTCCTTCATTTTGTTATAGGCATATATTCCAACTACTAGTAAAATTCCACAACTCACAGCACATATCAAGCGTCAACCTAATGGCTTGTATGACAACTTTATGCCTTCTGGCTAAATTCAGGCCAAAATTTATGCCACGAGTCATACAAGCTTTAGGCGACCTCCACACGACGTTGCCTCCTACTCTGTCACAATCACAAGTTAATTCAGTACGAAAACACCTCAAAATGCTGCTCGTGAACCTTATAAGGCACCCATCTTCAAACGATATGCTACCACAACTGACTCAGTTGTTACTTGATATTGGAATGACAACACAGGAGATCAACAAGGCAATACCGAAAGAAAAACGAAATAAACGCTTAGGAGAAATTAAGAACGGGGACACACCTGCGAAACGGTTTAGAGTAGACTCCCCACAGAGTAACAGCCAAAGCAGTGATAGTAACAGTCGGACAGAACTCAATCAAGTTGATGAAGACAGTCAACCTGCTGCGACGCCACAGGTCATAACTAAACAAAATGTCACTGAAGATTTTTTATTCGATGGCTTGAACAATGTTGAAAATGTTGTAAATTTAGTTATGAGTACACTATTAAATAGTCTACCAAGCGTAATGCCAGAGAATTTCACAAACACTTACTAACCTATTCCGAATTCTGGATCTAAAGTTCAGAAGAGAAGTCTAGCTAAAATGATTTTATCATTAATTAAAGATGAACCAATAGTACCATTCCTACCACCGCCAGTTCCGATTGCTCAGCCTATATTAAGTGATTTGGTTGCAAAAATACCTTTACTTAGAGATGAAGAAGAAAAAGTTACTCTGAAAAATGCAGTGGCAAAGTTGCAAGAGTCTACAAAAGCCGATAGACAGATCGTAAATGCTGTGTCTAAATTGATGGAGGAAACAAGAGCTGAGCATTTAAAAGAAGAAGAGAGAAAACAAAATGATAAAGAGAAACCAGTTCCACCTCCAACCCCAACTGTACCAAAGCTCTAACAGAAAGTGAAACTTTTAAAATTGCAGGAGATTACGCGTCCTATACCGAAAGAAATAAAAGAGAAATTAGCACTTCAAGCAGTTTCTAGAATACTAAGAGCAGAAACAGATGCCGCTATTGGTGGAGCTGCGAATATACGCGCCAAGTTCATTACGATATTTGCGTCAAGTTATACTCCTGAACTAAGGGACTTGGTACTCAATTATATACTTGAAGATCCTGTAAATAGAATTGATTTAGCTTTGTCATGGTTGTACGAGGAATATGCCTTTATGCAAGGCTTTAACCGTCACCCAGTGACTCTTCAGCCAAAGGTTCATGAAAAACATGATCAGAATTATAATCAGTTGCTGTGCTCGTTGATAACCCAGATTTGCGAAAGTGGGGATCCAGTTATGGAAGGTTCTAAGGACATGCTGTTGAGGAAAGTCCTTTCTGAGTGCCCTGTAGTGACTGATGATGCTGTGGACTATTTGAAGCACTTAGTAATGGAGGATAAAGTTGCTTTATTGTCATTGGAGTTGTTAGAAGAGCTTTGTATAATGAGACCGCCGCGTGCGCATAAAATTGTTTCGTCGTTGCTATGTCATATTTATTTGATTGTTTTTATGGATTTCTTTATACCATATAGGTATAGTTCAATATGGGAATACTTGTCTAAAGAATCGTGTATTAATTGGAAATTTATTTCTCAAGGATTTTTATTTTTCAACTTTTTTATCACTCAGGTCGAGGTCGATATGTGAATTAAATAAATCGTTAGACGTTAATCTTCCTTATATATTTTCTAACCTTATTATTATGCTTACAGTAAGTGAAAATGAAGAAATTCGTGAAGTAACGATCAAGTCTGCGGTGAAGATTTACACTCGCTGCACAGAGTCTACCCGTAACGTTATAGAGAAGAATGCCTTGTTGTATCTTGGCTTTATATCCTTGCCGAATCCACCTCCAGAGTTGAGTGATCCCCGGACTGGAAGGGGTGTGTGGAACGAAGATTTATATAAAATATGTTTAAATCTTGTAATGGCGCTGTTCTCGGTGAATGAAGGTGAGTTTATATGTAATATATAACAAGATATGAAAGATGCATAGAGTAAAATGTCAAGTAGTATTATCTTATATATAAAATTCTCGTGTCACAATATTAGTTACCTTACTCCTCCAAAACGGCTTTATTGATTTTGACCAAATTTTATATGCATATTCAGTACATCTGAGAATCGGCTACTATCTATTTTCATACCCCTAAGTGATAAGGGTTGCTCTAGAAATAATTTATATGGCAAAACAACGTTTGCCGGGTCAACTAGTAACAAAATAAAAGTGTAGTGATATTTCTGTGAGGGTATGACCTATTCATAAATAGAATGTTCTCAACTAAAAACCTGATGCCTGAATAAGGGTTGTAACACACTCTATTCTTAACTCGTCATCTCACGGAAAGACATCACATGTTTAGTGATAGATGTCTCACCGTGTGGTGATGGGTTAAAAATACAGTGTGTCACTACCCTTATTCATCCCGTGGGTGTCGCAAGAGACGACTTAGGGAGTAATTCCTTATACTATTTGACTGCACGGTTGACCTAGTAGTTTAAGCGGTCGCCACGCCGCTCTCTACTGCGATGAGTGTTGTGGGTTCAAACCCCACATGGGACAACACTTTGTGTGATTCAAAAATTCAAAAAGACAGATAATATTGACAATGATTGAATATTTTAATATTTATTGATATGAAATGCAATTAAAAAAAGTGTTTTGTTTACGAATGCTTCCTTAACTCCGACTCCGACAACTTCCGAGTGTCCGACGTCCGGTTCCTCATACCTGTGCTCACAGGACTCTCAAAGAAAGAGGTGAGTTTAAAAAAAGTTGTAAATAGTCATGAAGACTGTAGTCAGAAGCGAAAATTTAAAACTGTATTTGTATGCACAGCAATATCTATCTCGCCTACTACATAGCTTTTCGTCCCTTCGAGACCGTAACGTCCCACATCGCATACATTGCCCGCAAGCACACACGCCTAAACCAAGACTCTATACAGAGAGCGCCATGTATAACGTACTTTACTTTACGTACGTACGTATACGTAGTATACATATAGTGACGATGACGCGATTTTTGTTCACCCAAAAAGTACTCAACACCCCTAAGGAAATTTTCACTTCAAAAATCTTCGAACATTATGAACTGTCTTTAAGTATATGATCCATATTGGAATAAATAAAATAGATACAAAAAATACTGAATGACAAGAATTGCAAGTTTTATATCTATCATCTAGAGATATGAAATTACTGGCCCTGATTGAATGATTAATAATACTTACAGTACGCGAGACCTCAGCAGTGGCATATACCAACCGCTGGAGCATCGAGGCAGTTGTCAAACTATTATTAATATTGTAATATAATATTTCGGATATCTGACACACAACGCCATCTAGTTTCAAACTAAGCAGAGTTGTACTATCACAGCTAGATTAATTGATGGAATACTTAAATACTTTTTTTTTTGTAAAAACACAAACCACCTCTTCAACTTATAATTTTGACAGCTATTTATGTTGTAAGCCCTAAGAAAAGAGTTTCAGATAATCGACTCCAAGAGGTAAACAAAGGGATGAAGCTTGTATAGAAGTCTGTCATTTTTCAAGAAAAAACACGAAACAAAAAATAAAATAAATAAATATTTCGAACACTTGACACACAAGGCCCGGCCGAACGGAGGCCCATTGATGCAGAGGTGACAGTTATCGTGGTAACTGTGTAAACCTTACACTGTCACGATGACCGTTACGCCACGCCTTTTACGTCCCCAAGCGCGGTGTGAAAAAGCATCTCATTAGGCCGCCATAGTGTGGGTCACCATACTGCATTGTCTGCATTTGCAATGAGTATGGTGACCATAACTCTTGGATTGATGCTTTCTGTCAGGCAGAGTGGAGTCACTTTGGCAGGCTCTTAATACAGAAAAAAAACACAATGTCATCTAGTTTCAAACTAAGCAGAGCTTGTGCTATGATAACTAGACTGACTGATAGAATACTTGTATACTTTTTTTTGTAAATACACACATATTATACATAGAAACACCCTAATTTCGATATAAATATTTACAGATCGTACAAACATTGGGAATCGAATCCGAGACCTGAAGCAGTCGCATTCACTACCGTTGCGCCACCGAGGTAGTTAAATATAATAAATAATTCGCGAAAAAAAGCCGCGAGACAGACATTAACATTTTGATACTCATCCATTCAGGACGGTAAATTGTGATAGTAGATTATATCACAGAAGGTGTTTGCTTAATTTTTTCTTTTTTTCAGATATTAGCAGCATTGCCGAAGTTGATAAAACTGAACCCAATAGTCGTGAAAGAAGTGTTCAATAAACTTCTAGGATTGCAGAGCGCACACGAAGAATATTCTCCAGGTATGTACACAGCAAGCAGATTTTTTTTCGTATGGTAACCCCAAAACTTAAACAATACGGTGTTTTGTCACATTAAGTCAGTGACAAATAGGTCTAACAGCTGTTGCCGGATCCCTCCTACCTCTGCCGCAGAGTGGCACACCGTGTAGTCGGTCCGATTCTGACACACCACCCCGCCGTAAACCCCGGTGGGTTACGGCCCGAGGGTGTTTCCACACATTAAAAAAAGTCACAAATATGTCTCAGGTATGAAAGATCCCTAGTAAGGAAGTAAGTCACTGAGAAAGTGGCGTGTCTAAATGCTTAAGTGAGATGAGGGTGTGAACCCCACTTGAACCCACGTCAAAGTTTACATGGGGCTCGAACTTACATCAATCGTAAATCTAACAACTTAGGCAATAGGCTAGATGACACCTTAGTCAAATTAGTTATTTTTGATCATCTGTCAAAACGACCATTTTGTATGAAAAATGTACTAAATATAAAATTGTGACGTCACTGTTTTAGACTACTCAGTTGAACAATATATTTCACTGTATATTTGATTAAAATTCTTAATAATAATAAAAAGCTATGTTAATTGTATTTTCCGAGATGTTTCACGATATTAGTTTTAATGAAGTGGACGTTGGTATTTATTTACGATAAAGTCATCTACCCAATACCATTGCCTACCTACCTTTACTTACATTTAACTTTTATTAATAATGATGAGTGAAGATGATGACGTCATTATGAAGTGTAAATAAATTCATTTATTTTTATTTCAGAATATAGTATAATGATTTGTAAGTAAATAAAATTAGTTAATAATTTGATAAGTAGCTAATTGTCAATAAATAATTAAATATTTCATTTTTTTTTTAAAAAAAGACAATGCCTGCTTTAGACATATATATCCTGGTCGCGAGGGACTTTAGAAACATACAAGAAACGGACACCCAGACTCAGAACAACAGTTTATGGATCACACCAAGTATTGTCCCATGTGGGGTTTGAAGCCACAACACAGCGAAGTAGAGAGCGGCGTGGCGATCCCGTAAACCGCTAGGTCAACCGTGAAGTCAAATTTTAGACATGTGTTGGTGAAGAGCTATGCTTTAGCAAATATGGGCTGAACACAAGTATCTTGGGTTACACATGTGTACAGTATATAGGTACAGTCCATTTTTTAGATAAACGAATATACACCAAAACTAAATTGAACTAAATGGAATATAATAAATAAGCGTAACGAATTTAAACCTTGATTCTTGCTGATAGAGTTGTTTTTTAATTGTAAGAGCGTGTCAAAATGACTATGTCTTATGAAAAACATGAATAGAATCCAAGGGTTGTGGTCACCATACTCACAACGAATGCAGACAATGCAGTATGGTGACCAACGCTATCACGGCCTAGTGAGATGCTTATTCACGGTCCGCTTGGAGACCTAAAAGGCACGACTGTCATCGTGACAGTGTAAGACACACACTTACCACGACAACTGACCCCTGTATCAACAGGCCTCGATGCTTTAGGTTGTGGTTTATTGAGTACGTTATAGCTAATATTACTGTCATTTGTCAACAGTCTCTCCAGCTGAACTGCTAGTGGCCCTACACCTCATAGATCCGAGTAAAAACGATTTAGTATTCATTATCAAGGCAACTGCATTCTGCTTCGCTGAGAAACAAATCTATACACAAGACGTAAGTAACACTGTTATTTTTTATTCTCAATCTCAACCCAAAGGCAGAAGTATTAGAGACTATTCTTAATTGTAATACTCTTTGACCTTAACATAGGGTGGGCCACGAATTAGCATTTGAAAATATCTTATAAAAAAAAATTTGGTGTATGATGAATTTTTGTTTATTTACAATTAAGCTAGTTAGTTGGAATTTATTTTTTAAAAATTATATCGTCTAAATAACCACCGTTTCGACGTTGGAACTCTTGTAAACGAGCGCCGAAATTTTCAAATACTCGTCAGCAAAGAGACCGCGAAATCACCGACACCTCTGCGTTGATTTTTTTCTTTTTGTAGACATAGTGTATTTGATTAGATAAAAGAAGATAAAAGAAGTCTGCTGGGGATAGATCTGGACTTCTGGGTGGCCGTGGAATATCGCCTCTTCTAGACATCACCTTTCCCGGAAACATGTCTTTGACCACCAGCAGGGATCGATTCCAGTAGCATTGTTTCCAAGAACTCCCGTAACATATTTGCGCGGAAAATTTAAATGTTAACGAATTCTCGGCCCACCCTATACTTAAACTTCGACAAAAATATATAATTTAAGAAATCAAGTCTCACGATGAAATGTGATTTCATCATTATCAACATTCTTTAAAAGTTCTCTCATTTTCCTTAGAAAGAAGGTTTTATATCACTTTCGTATATGTCATTATGGTGACAGATTAAGAATATGTAGCTGTCACCACCCCTATTCGAATGTCGAACTAAACGGTTTGACAGCTCTTTTTTGGTGAGAGTCGCCAAGATTTGAAACGACCTGCCTGGATCTATTTTTCCTAATGACTTGAACTCTGGAGCCTTTAAGAGTAGAGTGAACAGGTTTCTTTTAGATGGGCTTGTACCATCTTCGTCTTCATCTACACTTTCCATCAGGTGAGATGGAAGACAAACGCCTATTCCATTACAACTGTAAAAAACAAAAAAAAACCTATACAACCCTTCTAGCGACCAGCGTGTCCATAGTAGACCAAAACCTCCTTGCTAAGGAGAGGCTTATGTCCAGCAGTGGCCTGTTGAAGGCTGTTGATGATAATTGATGATCTTACTTTACCATTCATACGTAATACATAAAATCACCCGTTTCCCCGGAGGGGTGGGCAGAGGCATATTGAACGACCAATCATCGTCAGTGTTTTGGTCCCACGTAATAGGTGGCGAGCGTATTGCCACTTACGCACACCTTACTATACAACATTGAAATAATACTGCCCAGCATGATACAGTACTTCCCGAATCAGAAGCTTATGGCCAACAGTGCCTTAGTAAAAACTATTGATGTCATTGAGAAAAACGATAAAATATATATCGCTACGCTCCTACCCATACAAGACTTGGAACGACCTGCCTGGGTCTATTTTTCCTGATGAGTTGAGCTCTGGAGCCTTTAAGAGTAGAGTGAACAAGTTTCTTTTGGTTGGGCGGGTACCATCTTCGTCGTCATCTACACTTTCCATCAGGTGAAATAGAGGACAAATATCTATTCCACTACAACTGTAAAAAAAAATACAAGAGTAGATAATGAAACAGTCGAAATGAGGATAAAATGGTTTGATTTCAAAATTAACTGATGATTTTTATCCACAGGTATTAGCAGCAGTTCTACAAAGCTTGGCGGAAGAACCGGAGATTCCAGTCCTGATGATGAGAACCGTGCTGCAAGCACACACGCTGTACCCGAACTTGGGACCTCTCGTGCTTAATATATTAACGCTTCTTATTAAAAAAGTGGTAAGCTTTATTGTTTTGTTTAATATCATGTAGTGATTTTTGTTATTGATTGGTTTGCGTTGAAAATATTTCAACATGTATACATTTCTACATAGTAAAAAATAAATCTAATCTTTGAATTCAATCCTACTTAATATTATAAATGCGAATGTAAGTTTGTTTGTTACGGTTTCACGCGAAAACTACTCAACCGATCACCATGAAATTTTGTACACATGTTCTTGGATGTATTAGAAGTAACATAGGATACTTTTATTAAAAAATAAATAAAAATATATTTATTTAAAATGATCTGTTACGAAACTTAATGTGGCAGGGGAAATTGCATGCGAGCGGAGCCGCGGGCAAATGCTAGTGTCTTATAACATAATATTATAATAATAATAACGTTTTTGTTTTTTTTTAAATGGTCTCGTTTGGTGAGCGGTTAGCCTATGCGACTGCCAGTCAAGCAGTCTCGGCTTCGATTCACAAGTTGGCTCAAAAAGTGTTACAAGTTTTTCTGGTTACAGAAATATTTACTAACAACCTGCAGTTGTGGTCTTATACCCCGTTCCTTTGAGAGCACTTAAAGCCGTCGACCCTGCGTCTAGTCTCTTTTCGTTGGTGTCAGATAGTTGTCCTATCGGATTGTGCGAGTGAGGGAACAGAGAGTGTACCTGTGTTTACGCACACTTGTGCACCATAATATTTTTATGTGTAGTTAGATGATCTCTGTTGAGACTCACCTCTCTGGTATTTGTACGACGGTACTTATATTCCATAATTATTTGAATATTTTGGTATCTATAATGACGAAAACTATTCAAATACTCTGAAAATGTTATGTCATAAACGTTACGTTATGTCCATAAACAAATGCCTAATTTTAAAAAAAGAATTTCATTTTTTAAATAACACTCATTTGAAATTAGAACTCTTAGGTGTACAAAAGATATTTAGATTCAACGTTGCCAGTATTGCAAACGGCAATTTCATAATTAAAGACTTAATATATCTGTGAACCGATCAGAGTGGCGTGCTGTGGGAGAGGTCTATGTCCAACGGTGGACTACAATAGACCGTCGATGACAATGATGATATCCGTAAATCTGTTAATCTCGTAGGTATGGAACAACAAAGTGGCATGGGAAGGGTGGCTGAAGTGCTGCGAGCGGCTGGTCCCGCGCTCGGCGCCACTGCTGACGTCACTTCCGCCGCGCGCCCTCGCCGCCTGCGCCGCCGTGCCGCGCCTGCGCGCCGCGCTGCTGCAGCACGTGGGCGCCTTGCCGCCCGCGCAGCGAGCTGCTCTACCGCCACACGTACTGCATATGGTGCAGGTGAGTCCACAGCTGGGCTAGCTTCTAGTTCTAGAACACTGCCTCACACAAAACTGGGTGGTTCCAAGGCCTCATAAGAAAATAATGTAAAGCTATTCTTGTAAAGAAGAACCAGAGACCGATATCTCTCCCCACTTAATTTGAGGGAGAGAGGAGGCTTAAAAATGGTTATGCTCTTCTGAATTGTAGGTTACATATGTAAATAAGCTATCTATTATGTACACGAGCTGCATGCACTGGTAACGACCAGGACACTTATCAACGTCGTTAATCTACGAAAAGTTTATCCTTTTATCCTTTGAAGTTTAATTTCTTTTGGCACGTAAAAGAAATATGAATAAAATATTTTTTTACGATGCGTGCGTACACCGTCACGAAAAACCGACACCATGAAATCAGCTAGTTAATATTTTACATTTAAAGTTATACTTCTTTTGGTGCGAAATTTATTTAACTACATAATGCATTGTATTATAATAAAACTTTCTTTCAATGTATCTACAAACATAGGATAACGCGAAAGAAAACATTTTCAGAAATTTTTTTATCTTGTTACGCCAAAGAGGTATAATTTCTTATGTGTGTACATAAGTACACACACACACGTATTATTAATAAAAAGAAATTTCCATACAAGGATTTCCAGTGCCGCGGTGGACTCAGAACAACAATTTTTGGATCACACAAAGTATTGTCTTATATTGGGTTTGAACCCACAACGCTCCGTGATCATAAGTGATTAAATATAGACACAACTAAATACATCACTCTTAAGAATTAAGAAAAAGGCACACACACATACTTACGTAAGCACTTCCTTGATATATCAAGATAAAATTCTTTCTAAAAATTTTATCCTTTACGGTGTCCTATGGTTGTAGTTAAAACGAAACTGATAATAGAAAAAAAGGTATTTAATACATTGAAAGAAAGTTTTATTATAGTACATTACCTAGTTAAATAAATGGTACTTAAATATTATTAAAGTATTATTATGTAACATGTTGACTAGCCAATTTAATGGTGTCGGTTTTTCGTGACGGTTTGCACGAACATCGTAAAAATTTCCTCTCAAATTTTTTTCCTAACATACCAAAAGAGGTGTAACTTCAAAAAATGTCTGCATAATTTTAAATTGGAATATGTGTTTAGCCTACAGATGAACAGTTCCCGTCACCGGTACCGATGCCCGTGCCGCCACCCAACCCCATGGAGCCACTCCCACCCGGCATGGACTGTTGAACACCTCCCTGTAGAACTATGGGATACTTACTATTACATTAGCGCAGATTGTAATTCAAACACAACATTGTTTTTTTGAGTTCACGATGTTGACATTATTTTCGCTAGATTTTTTTTAAGTATTTTCCATTTTTAATATTGAATAAATAAGTAATAAGCATTTTTCGGACATTTAACACACAACGCCATCTAGTTTCAAAGTAAGCAGAGCTTGTACTATGACAACTAGTCTGACTGATTACTACTTATTATATACTTTTTTAACACGCTTTTATTAGCTTAGATTGTATCAATGTATGAATGTAACGGAATCTTTGAGCTTAATTTTCACCGGTTTCTAAAAATCTGATCAACTTGAAACTTGGCATACATCTCAAGGACCGATGACAATGTGATAATTTGATAATAGATTTATGAGTTTGTCACAGACTAAAAAATGAAATATAAATAATAGTTTAAAAAAACTAAAAAAACACGCTTTTCTTGCTAATTTAACTAAAAACTAGAAAATAATCTTTAATGACAAAGAGTCTAATATTACAGTAGTAGAAGATAGATAGTTATGAAGCGCAGTAAAATACACCCCACGATTTTTACTCTGAATTGAATTATTCTGTTAATAACTTAAATTTTATTATAATTTTATTTTGAGGCGATTCACTATGATTGATTGTTCGATATTCTACTACTGTAATATTATATATTACTCTTTGTCATTAACGATTATTTTCTAGTTTTTAGTTCGATTAGTAATAAAAGTGTGTTTTTTTAAACTATTATTTATTTTTTGAAAATGCAGACATATTATACATAGAAAACACCCAAACGCCGAAACAAATATTTGCAGGTCATACAAATATTTGGTCCGACCCGAGAATCGAACCTCAGACCTCAAGCACAGCAGTCGCTTTCGCTACCGCTACGCCTTCGAGGCAGTCAATATTCGAATAAAGTTGACTCTGCTGTAATAATTCAATATTATTGCGTGAACAGTTGTGTATTCACTGTATCACAGAGCTAGAATCTTTTTTGCAATGCATTATTAAATACAGCTCCCAGTACCCCCTCATAATTAGGAGGTCAATCTAAGAGAAGCATGCACTTGTCTTTTGTCACTTACCGCGAGGGGACGCGACTTTGTTTAATAACATAGCTTATGTTACATTATTATTTTCTTATTACAGTGAATAACAGTGAAATAATGTTTTAAGTGACAGTTAAGTTAATTAATTTGTGTTTGAAGTAAAATCAGTCAATATTTTAATAATGTTGACTTTGCTGTAATAATTTAATCTTATTACGTGAACAGTTATGTTTTCGCTGTATCCCAGAGCTAGAATACTTTTCGCGATGTAATATTAAATACAGCTTCCAAAGCCTACTCCGTAATTAGGGGGTCAATTAAAGAGGGGCATGCACTTGTCTTTTGTCACTTACCGTGAGGGGACGCGACTTAGTTTAATAACATAGCTTATGTTACATTATTATTTGTGTATCGTTATTAGCTAAAACATAGTTGTGAATATTGATTTCTTATTACAGTGAATAACAGTGAAGTGATGGCTTAAGTGACAGTTAAGGTAATTAATTTGTGTTTGAAGTACAATCGTCGAGAAAGTTCTTCAGTAGGTTTAGATGAGGAGCGTTATTAGTTTTATATTAGGATAAATGCTGTATAAATATTAATAAATATTATAATACAATTAAATGGTGTTTATTTAAATGTAATCACTCTTGATGTATGTATTTAGAAATGTAAGTGTGTTTATTATTAGTCTGGTTATCATGGCAGGCTAGGCTCTGCTTTGTTTAGAGCTACAACGACCGTATGTGAAACATCGATAGGTATTCTCAATATTTTCTGTTATACTTAGCTAGCTGTTGTCCGTTCTTTTGGTCACGTAAATATTTCTTATTTCATGATTTTAACTTTGAAAATGTCAAAGTTCTATGTCACTTCAAAAGAAAACCCTAAGGGTTTAAGAACCCTGAGAATGTAAAATAAGGTAAGCCTTATTTTACATTCTCAGGGTTTAAAGAACTCTTGGTTCCTCGGCTACTGGTACCCGAGACAACTTACGAGTTTTATTCGATTCGAATCCGACATAATCACTTACCGGTGGTATCCGTGAGGATTTCCTTACCGCAAAAAAAAAGGGTTACAATCAACAAAAAATATTTCTTAGTGCTTATATATCAGCTGTTAAAACTGTATAGGCCCAGCAGCTGACTGCGTTGATGACTCAGTGAATAAGGAAAACAACTTTATGTCTATAAATGAAAGTCATTGTTCATATAAAAATTTGTTATATTTAAAATACAATACAAAAATAAGTATTCAAGTTCCAATTTGGCAATTGTGTTTTCTCCTTGCCATTAATTCGCACACTTCGTTTAAGAAACTATATACCACGACGAATCCATAAAGCTCTAACGCTGAAATGTAAAAGGATTGAAACCGTAGAGTATAAATAAAAGAAAAAAAAACCGTGAGAAAATCATTGTAGAGATAATAATAGATATTACGGCTCTAATCCTAGTCGATTTCGGCCACGGCCGCCAGTCTCGACGGAGTCCAGTAAACTACATAGGAGATATATTGCACAAGTGTACGCAAACAACTGTACTCTAAGGTTCTCCATATCAGCTGCTCCTGTGCTGGCAACAACCAGCGGATTCCCGCGACCTTTATTAGATCGTTTGACCAGGGCCTGAGGCCTACCAACGCTTAGTCTTGCAGTACGTGGGCGCCACTTAAGTACTCTATGGCCCCATTAACCATCATTTCTGCGCGCAATGTGCCCCGTCCACTGCCACTTAAATTTAGCAATTATCTGGACAATATCGGTGATCTTCGTTTGTCTGCGGATCTCCTCACTCCTGATTCGATTACGTAAATAAACTCCAAGCATTGTCATTGCTATTTGGGTAACTTTGAGCTTTCTTGTGAGGTCCCTTATTATAAAAAAAAACTGTGACAGTCTTTTGCATTCAGTTGTGAGATTGTTTAAACTGTTCAAAATGCATTGAGTAAAAGTTACTTACTGATAAACATAAGAAAAACTATGAACCATCCTTTTGAATGGTCCTGAATAATTACGATTGATGTCAGCAGAATCACTTCCAAACACCAAGTGATAAACCGAGAAAAAAGGTAATATGTTATGTGAGATATACTTCCCTAAAAGAGCAATTAGATTAGACATCGAAAATGTTTAGATTCTGTAAGTTATAAGTATCTCATTATCGTCAAACCACCCGCCTACAACACTACATTGCTGGACATGGCCTCGAATTAAAAAGTTGATTTTGGCCTACTATACCACGTTGGCCAGACGGGTTATTTGAGGGTTTGTTTCAAAATCTCTTTGCAGTGCTATTATCTTGACCAGTTTGATCCCTTAGTCGGCTCTTGCAATACCTACGGGATGAATTAGCCTAGTATTTTTTTTTCTATATTAAGAACCTACCAAAGTGACTACTCTGCCTGATGGAAAGCATGAATAGAATCCAAGAGTTGTGGTCACCATACTTATCGCAAATGCAGACAATGCAGTATGGTGACCCACACTATAGCGGCCTTGTGAGATGCTTTTTCACACCCCGCTTGGGGACGTAAAAGGCATTGTCATGCCTTTTGTTGTCATTGTGACAGTGTAAGGCTTACACAGTTACCACGATAGCTGTCGCCCCTGCATCAATGAGCCTCCGGTCTCACACTGACCAACGAAACACGACAACACGGATGCTGGCGCTTAAGGTTGGTCTTCCGTGGGAGGTTAGTACTGCCCCGGTTGAGCCTGGACGCTCGTGCTGAAATCAGCTTTGCTTTACTACCTAAGCCGCCAGACGTATAAATTAGAAGTATCTTTAGTTTACAATAATAGTTTAGTCTGGAGAGGTCTTAGTTGGACTGTTATAAAATCGTCTTCTTTACAGAAGATTACAATAATTATTGTTACAGTTCAAATAGCAGGTCAATATTCTACTACACATCATGAACCCAAGAGTAAAGATAATTGAAAGTGAAAGGTCATAAGAAGCATATACCAGTCAGCCGTTACCAAACAGGCTTATAAATAAAGCTGTGCATTTTCTTAACACGCTTCCCAATATGTGAATGCATAGTTTGTAACAATTTCGACAACAATATTTTAAATTAACAAAGATACGACTCAAAATATCTCAGCATTATGACTCGCTCACGACCATTTTCATGTCGCTTCGACAATAATACGAGTAGAACAGACCCTGCAAAACTATGTTGTAATGAAAATAAATCTTATATAATGTATTTGCTAGTAATATTACCAACAACTATCGTTGCAGCCATGACTGTGGTAAAATATTGCCCGTTTTGGTAAAATCATAAATAAACAAAGAGATACACAAAGAAATATACTTACCCTATTAATTCCAATAGCTAATGCAATGCTATACATAAAAAGCATAGATTCAGTGACAATCATGCCAATGTATAGCAGATACAACACGTAAAAATTAATGGTACAGTAATCATCGTCTTGTGTTATTGGCTTCTGACGTACGACGCCTCCTTTGCCCGACGAACAGAACGGTAAGAACACATCCATACTTTTCCATATGAAAAATAAGAAGCAGCAAAAGGAACGTAGCTGAAAAAGAATAATATTATATATGTATAAATATCTAACAATAGACTTTTAAATGTTTCAAGCAGTACAAGATGGACGTGGGTTAATGGTTTATAAGCAGATAATTCATAATGACGTTGTAAGCTAATGGCAAAAACAATATACAGAACTAAAGGGGATGGGCTGGTTAACATTATCGGTTTTATTATAACTAATAAACCAAAACGTGAGCAAGTTGATAGGTTGTGCGAAGAGCAAAAGAAGTATATAAGGCCAGGGCGGACAAGAGTTGAACACATTGACAATGTACTTAGAAATGATCACGTTACAAATTCGTAACTGAGGTCCTGCGTATGTGAAAGGATTGATGAATGCCGTAGAGGTGCAAGCTGTGTGTTCGGATTGTGAAAAAGTACGTGGACGGCACGGGACTTGAATGTATATATAAATTAATAAATAAGAAGATTACCACAGTCCAGTAGCAAACGACTATAGAGCCCTGTTTCAAAGAATACAACAGTAGAAAAGTAACTATGATAGGTAGATTCATATTTATAGTAGCTCCCAGTTAACAATAAATATCTTCTCATGACATTAGAAGATTACTTTATATTTATTACTG
Source organism: Hypercompe scribonia (assembly GCA_949316085.1). Classification (NCBI taxonomy): domain Eukaryota; kingdom Metazoa; phylum Arthropoda; class Insecta; order Lepidoptera; family Erebidae; genus Hypercompe; species Hypercompe scribonia. The sequence continues at coordinate 17,930,783 of OX438981.1, read as the reverse complement.
TATAAATTTAAAAAAAAATCTAAATTTCAATCCCTAACTATTATTGATTACACTTGATGTCAGATTTCGTTATGACAAAGGAGATAGGATAATAAACATTCATCCAACAGCAGAAACAATATCCTTTACATAATATAAACCTTACTAAATTCAGATATGACTGCAAAAAGTATTTATGACAACAGTTTCAATGTGGCGACTTCGATATACACACTTCCATCTACCGAAGATACACTGAACTACCGCATAACGAACTGCAGAGTAACTAATAATCCGGTATAGTGATTTAAAATTCTCGCATGGCATCGTCAGACATGATCACCTCGCTTGGTCGAAGACAGTATCGAGTCTGTAGGAGAGACATGATACGCTTTGCTCCATAGGGACAACGCTCCTCCTATAGACCTTGGTACAACGTGGAACATAGCTTGTAGCTCCTGAGTTGCAGGTCTATTGGTGGCAGTAGTCACCTTAAATCAGATGACTCACCAGTTCGTTTGAACGCAATGTCAAAAAAAGAACACAAAATTACTTTAGTAGTACATTTTCATTCCCTTTACTAGTTGAGAGAATCTTTGTATGTATTAGATGACGTAATTTTTCTATGATAATTTTGTCGGTGGAGAGTTGAGTTTTGGCACAAATGGGCTGTCTCGACTGACGGACGATTACCATAGCCTCATTGAAAAACAAGTAATTCTGACGTTTGTTCACTGAAGATGCAAGGCTGTTCAAGAGTCTACTTGCGAAACGCCTGTTCTGATTCTGAAAAGGTGCCTCGAAGGTGACAACATATTTATGACTTCTGAGTTGGAGGTTTCCACACAAGTTCTTTGATGAATATAACCAATACCGTACAGTCGCGCTTACATCCAAATATTTCATTTTATATACTGATATAGAAGTAGCAGAAATAGAAATAGAACATAAACCTATTAGTGATGTAACTATTACGCATCTGTGTAATATGACAAAGTGTTTACAAATCTAATAGTAAAAACAAAATAATCAAAACACCGACATACGTACATATTGAGGGCTTCCAAAGACAAATATATTTTTTCCGATACTTTTTCTCAAGCTAGGTTCGCCTTAAGTTTACCACTACACGAAACTTCGTTTTTTTTTTCAATTTTTTGTTTTTATTATTCGATTTTTGATACTGTAGAAAGATTTTTTAGGGATCCAATTACTCGTAACGATTGCCAAAGTAGTTCTTATGATAACCGGGACTGACAACATAACGTACTTTCCAAAGCATGTACGGATTTCATGTGATGATTAAGAAACCTCTGGCAAGGTTTTTCTAAATTAAAGCTTTCAATCAGACCATTAGCTTATTACCTACGATACTGTTGAAATACGTAAAATTTATAACGCACCTCGTTTTGCGTCCAGGATTAAAAACAGTCGTGGAACTCTTTCTCACTAATTCAAAACTTTAGCTTTGTTAGAGGAGTTCGATCTGTAAAAGTAACATGTAACTCACACTATTAAATAAAAATATTTCTGACATCTGACACACAACGTCATCTAACTTCAAACTAAGCAGAACATGTACTATGACGGCTAGACTGACTGATAGAATACTTATAATTTTTTTTTGTAAATAAGTACATATTATACATAGAAAACACTCAAACTCTAAAGCGACTATTTGTAGACCATTAAAAATATTTGAGACGACCCAGGATTCGAACCCGAGACCATGTGCACAACAGTCATGTACGCTACCATTGCGCTACCGAAGCAGTCATCTAAATATATAAAACTCTTTACTAAGAAACTCACATAAAATCGGTGTTAAACAACTCTATTGTCACTGAGCGGGGTTACCGGCGGTCAAAACACCTCTTGTTCCTAAGAGGAGGGTTTTAGGGGGAAGCGCCTTTGCTACTTTTGAGTTACATGTGGCCATGTGTGACTGTAGTCACTTTCCATCAGGTGTTCTGACTGTTCAATAGCAGTCTTATAACACAGTATTTTATTAGCTTCAAGTTTACACGAGAAACGAAGCAGTTGCACGGAAGAAACAAGTTACAAAAACCACTTTACTGCACTTATCTCTTGATCCTGCAAATATTCCAAAAAAAATATAATCGTCATCGGATTTACCGAAAAAGTTTTTGTTATTATTGTGTTATCAGACCAGGATGCGATGACCATTGTTGTGGATAAAACACATTAGCGAGAATAAAGTATTTACTATCAAAACACTGATTACTGCGTATTCAGTAACAACGGGATCACTGATAACATTCGTTATCACACTTATCACTGGTCACGGGAACAGTTTGAGCGTCTGTTATATTGAACACAACAAATGACCTTTAGGAAGATTAGGTTATCTACCCACTATACGAAGCTTGTAAATACTGTGATTTACTTTTAAAGCAAACATTTACACTTTAATATGTTAGGTTTTGTATATTAAATAATCATTTTTCACGTGCGCGAAATTGTTAAACACTTAGCATATGCTTTAGAGTTTAGAAAGGACTAACGACACTAATCTTAGCCGCCATTAACAGTTCACTGTTGGACATAGGCCTCTCCTTAGTAAGGAGGTTTTGACTTATTATATCACGCTGGCCGGATGGGTTAGTACAAGGTTTGTTTCGAGTTTTTCTTCTCTTTGCAGTGGTCCTATGTACTAAATGTTATTACTCTTTAAGATAATATTAAGAAGATAATAGTTACGAGTATCTCTATTACCTACAAGCTGTACCCTGTCATATTACGCTTCATATTTTGTTTACATTGATTGGAAATGAGGAATAAAACTGAAAAATAAGTAGAAAAAATATATTGAAAGCGGACAAGTCATTTCTAAGATTATATTTGCCTTGTCGAAAGTGGAGTTTAATCGGTGTAGAGCTTTTCTAGTTTTTGAATTGTACAAACTATCTTAACTATTTTCTATGACATAATAAGGAGTTTTCAAGTAATAGCTGATGTTTTTTCACTATATAGACAGTAATGTATAATAGTACGCTAGAGACAAATGTAGTTGACTGACATTCTCGACTTTTCAAATATATGCTTCGTGATTTACTTTATTTTATAGGCGGTCACATATGTATATATATCAGTGCATCTCACTGTGCCTGGGAGTACACGTTAAGGCGTTAAATAGATACTTAATTAGATTGTAAAAACATAATAATATAGTAGTAATTAAAAACATCTTTGTTGTTTACACATTGTTTACTTATTACCCCGAGATTACCAACGAGGTACAGAAAATAACACATTTGATGTTTACAAATTACCCTGGGCTACCGACGCGCCACAGATAAAAACACGTTTGTCGTTTACAAATTACCCCGGGGTTACCAACGGGCAACACAAAACAACACATTTGTTGTTTACAAATGACCCCGGGATTACCTACGGGCTTCTAAAAACAAACTCTACGACGTCAGGATATAACGATATCAGTTATAGCTGCAGAGATGTCCGGAGAAGTAGGCGTTCACATTAGATAAATACAATGACGAACAGACTGATTCATGCAGTAAGACGACACAGTTAACGGACAGTGTACAGTGTACTCACAACCAAAGCGGTTGTACCTCAATTTTATTCATCTCAATAGTTTCAATATAAATATTATCGAAAATGTACTGTGATTGGCCACTGCTAGGGCGATGCTGTTTCTGCATACCTCTGCGACGAGGTGTGCTAACTTTCGGCTACATAAATCTTGTAAGTACAGTTTTTATTCGGATATCCTAATTAGTGTGGACGGTTACATCGCAACGATGTTTTTCTACGTATTTCTCTTTGATTTTTTTTTGCAATTCCTCTATTTTTATTTGATTTTGAAGAAGGAGAAGGCTCTCAAATTAGGTACAATTGATATTATAATGGGTAATGCGAATCAATTTACGTCAAATCCTAATTCTTAAGAAATAAATATTGTATTATACATTCAGATTCATAAAGGAATTTAATGACTACTACAAAAGTAAATTATATGTAGAATATAGAGTAAACTTTATCTAAAATTAGTTTGGTTAGTAATTATGATTACAAACAAAAGAAATAATATCAAAATTAGTTTACAGTTGTAATCACTGTACTCACTAATCACTGTAATCACTTACACAAATGTTTTAATCATAACAAATACAAAATTGAGCGAATTGAGAGCCTCTTTTCGAGATTTTGAAGTGGATTTAAAGGATTTACTTAAGTTTTTATCTGCTTGAAAAATAAAGTTTTAAAGTTCGCCTATGTGTGGATCGCGTAAATCAAATTACGAGAATGGAAAATTAAACCACCAGTTTTGTCATGCCGGGAATCGATTGCCGATTCTTTCAATCACATGCAAATTTGCATAGCATAGTAAATGCTATCGACTATCGTTGTTGGGTATAGCTTACTCGTACATTGTATAGTTTTTATTGTATTATGAAATTTGATCAATTAGACGCTTATTTTTAAGAGTATGCTCAAGAAGTCATTGCTTAAGTTTGCTCATAGAAATAATTGTCACCAATTGTTTTGATTTCGTTTTAAGATAATATTAAGGCATTTTTTGGTATTGATATTTTTTGTGTGTTGCATTTTTCTTGTTGTTTTCTTTTTTTATTTCGCTTATGAACGTAAAAAAACGCTTAACTTTCAAATTTTTATAAATTGAAACTTAAACTTAGTAAAGTACCTTTATCTATAAATAATAACTAACCGTAAAAAAATCTCATCATGAAAATAAAATGTTTTGTAATGTTTGATTGACATTCCTTTCATAGTACTTAAACATATTAAAATAATGATATAACTACCTCCTATTAAAATAAACAAAGATTAAATATAATGACAAAATATGTAATGAGGTAACGATACAATATAAAAGAAAACAAAACGATGTTGATAAAGTATGAAACTATACAGTAGATTATATGATTGAAAGGGCTACCTTGATACTGTAGTGGGATTGGGTAACGTCAGTCTTGCTAACTTTTACCCTTGCAATACACGAGATTGTCTGTTTTCTATCATTTCTAATTTTGCTATCAATTTCCAATGCGATGCTTCTTATCCTTACAATTACACTTAATCTCAACTTCAGTCAAAAAAACATGGAGTAATTTCGAAAGTCTAAATAGCTGTTTAATCTCTAAACTTTGATCTTTGGTTTGATTCGAACTTGCATAATGTATAATAGCCACCTTTGGAATGATTTAGCTGTTGATTGAAGAGCTCGATCGAGGAGTAAGCTTATAAGTGATAATGTACTCTTCAAATGTTTAATATATGCTCTTGAGTATTGTTTTAAAGTCATCTTGCAAAACTTTAATTCTAGCTAGTTGAAATTATGACATATGACTTTTAAATTAATGTTATGTTTTGTCAAGATTCATGTATCTATGTGTTTGTTTATTCAGTCAAACTTCTAAGTATCTCAGCACATTTGGATGTTTCAGCAATCGTTGGCATCTTTTCATCATATTTAATGATAATAGCTGTCAATGGCTATTTTTAGGTAGAGTAGGATTAAGGATGTCTTCGTAATTTATTATTACCTGAAACATATTCTCTTCTAGTTCTTCAGTGCGTTCATGGTCGGCGTGTACAGTTATTCAGTTCACACTGACAATGGACTACTTGCTATCTACCATGGAGACAATTTCGACATTCCAACTGAATTTTGTGTCGCCATTTATTGTGTGGAGTTGATCTTCAACGGAATTCTTATTTATGGAGCTCACAAGGTATTTAAATCACTTGAAAATACGTATAATAATTTATACTTCATTGTTATATCTAGAGTCGTTGGAAATCAAAATTGAAATAGGAAACGAAACCAATGGTTTATTTAAATTTTGGTTTTATACTTCAACCAAACAATAATTTGCACCAAGACTGTTATGAATACTTACTTATCAAGCGTCAACTGTCAGCTGTAAATCAGACTAGTCATAATATTATTGAAATGATAGCGACTATAGCGCAACCTTTGTGTAGAAATAAAAAGATTTATTTAATAATTTCCTAGAAATGTATTTAAAACAACTTTAAGTGCAGATAATACTATAAATACCACTCGATATTTCGCAAAGCTCAACATAAATCAATAAACACAGACGTTCGTTAAGCATGCAAAACAAAACAATTTATAAATGAAAATTTACTTTAAAGTTCTTCAATAAAAGTAGGCATTTGTCCACAATTTAATTGACAATGATGATGTACTTCTAGCCGCTTTCGGCCACGCCGGCCAGTCTTAACGCAGGCCAGCCAACTACGCAAAAGATATCATAGTGCACAAGTGCACAGGTGCAATCTCTGTTCCCTCACTCTCATAATCCGATGGGACGGCTATCTAAGACGACCGCTAAGAAATCAGGTGCACAACCGCCGGCTTAACGTCGTCTCGACGACTAAACAAACTGTCAAAAAAAATTTTTTTGATCCGACCCAGTAGTCAAACCCGAAACTTATTGATCGGCAGTTGTATACGCTACCATAAGCACTAGGCCAAGGGAACAGTCAACAATTTAAATAGTACTATTATAAATGGATAAATTTGCCAAGAATTTGTTTAAGTAAAAGTAGATGTACCAAAATCTTTGAGAGATTTGTCTACTTATCGTTAGATAGTCCTGAAGTCCCAGAATCATCACCATCATCATTTATTACGAATCTTAAAGTATAATCAAGTTTCAAAGTATATTGCATGAACATTGCACCAAGGATATTAAGTATAAAAACCACGTTGAATCGAATTAAACTCATTTTTCTTTTCCAGAAAATAATACTACATCTGAAATTATACTACTATTTTTCATTGATGACCATCATTGCTACAGTTCTGCTGCAAATCGGCGACTTTATTTCTGCCATGTCCTCCAGTGTGAGGTTGCATTTGTTCTTAGAAATTGGACCTCTTATATTTGCCTCGACTTGTAAGTTAATAATACGTATTATATAGCTTATTTTGTTTTAGATCTGCATAGCTTATTTTTTGATCTACAGTTCTATTTCACTTCTTTAGAATTTCTTTTTTTTTCGTTTTTTGTGTGTTGTGTTATGTTCTTTTACAGCTGATGTGAACTTGTCACAAATCTACGTTGTTTTATTACATTATTATTTCTTTTTTATTTACATACATGCCTCTGAAATCATTTTATTCAAATATAGGCATGTATACATTATCACAATACATTTGTAGCTGTTGGTTAATGATTACAATTGATTATTTACATTACAGTGATTACTGTTGGTAAAATATGTGTGTTGGAATGCTGAAAATTTCATATATTATAACACAACAAAGGTTTAAAAAAAATATATGAATTCAGACTCAACTGCGTTTATTTAAAGCTGTAAATAGTGATGATTCACTCTTATTATTCTATTGAGTCTCGTCTACGTGTTGTTTCTGATCTAAATCTCTGGCCTCTTCAAAATTTTAACACAGAATTAACAAGTGTACGGAGAACATATTTTTGGTACTTAATTGTACCTTGTTTTTAGTGTACCACGCATTTTAGGGGATACAATAATTGAAAAATCATATGTGAAGGAAATTTGATCTTCAAGCAGCACTGTTCCGCAGCACCAGAATTCAAACAGAACATTTAAATACCAGGCAAACTCCATAAAGATTTAAAGCAGCATTTATCAGAAGAATATAGGAGTAAAACCATTTAATGCAGATCTAACCAAACTTTATTTATAAGACCTACGTCATTTTCTTAAGACGTTTGAGCGCTGGCTCTTTTGACATGTTATGTCATTTATTAATGCATTTAACTGGATTATTACAGGTATACAAGTCTACCTAATAATTCTAGTTACTAGTCTTATAAAGAAGATGGATATATCCTCAGCACCAAATGTTTACGACAATCCACTGCAGCAGTTTGTTTATGATGGCAAAACTGAAACAAATGGAGTTTACGACTCAACAGTAGTTCCCGTAGATGTGTAACAAATAGTAAGTGAATAAAGCCAGCCACCTTTGGTATATTTATAAAATAAACGGCAGCAAATTAAACCAAAAATAGATTTAAGTGAACAGATATTAGGTAATGTGAGGATGTGATTCTCTCTAACGTTTCAGAGTACTGATGATGTGTGTAGATAAGTGTCATGACCAACAAGTTGAAGTGTTCAGTTTATTTGAAACAGTTAAAAAATCTAAGAGACTTTTTGATGATATATCAACATCAATCAATTTTAGAAATTTTATAAATTATGTTAGTAGGTGCGTTTGACTCATGTACGTTACGTAATAGGATTTACAATTGATATTACTGCTGGTTTCGGATCTATTTTCAGTCCATACATTACAGAACCCAGAAACATTATTATCTGCTTCATAAATATGTTCCTGCACATTAATGAGATTATATGTCAATCTGTACGGCTTATGTTTAACAGATCCTTGTTTGAATTTTCACGAGACATGATTCTACTCATTGCGTTTTAGGAGTACAATACATAATTATCTAAGTGTGATATTAATTAATACTTTATTGTAAATAATTTAAGTAAGAATAACATAATTGAAAATATGTTGACTTTGGTAATTTTAATTTAAAATTTACTTGCAACACTACACATCCTTCTCATCAATTAAGAAGAAAAATTTTTTTTTTGATTTGAATAGTGTCTTTCGAGTGTGTAGATTACTTGCACCAGAAATTATTAAAACGTATGTTATCCAACGATATTAAAGTTCTGTCTTGTGTGCTACTTTGTTTTGGTACTGTCAAATCGTCACCGTCGGAACTCATTCATGTGGATGATGTTCTCATTACAACTAAACACAACATTAATTCCATCATTTTTAAAATTAAAATTCTTGTAAATAAGGCAGGTTTTAGTAATGTGTTTTAAATTAATAGTCTATATACACTGTGGTGTTGATAGTAAGTATATAGTTTTAATATAAGATGTAATTAGTGTATTATAATAACTGTTAATAAGAAATGTGATATGGAGTAAATTATAAATATTTTTATCAATTTTGTTTTTGTTATTTACTCGAGTTGTAACAGTTTCTCTATCACTGGTTAAAGTACTTATTTCATCGTGTTTTTTATATATCAGATAAAGAACAAAGAGAGTTTGATCAACCATTTGCATTGTAATAAATACATGTGTCATATTATTAGTTAGTTAAAATATGGACAAACTTCTTTCTGATTTTTTAATTACATACGTTTATTTGTACTTCTTCTTGAAATGATTCTAGGCTAACATGGTTATAAAAAATGAAATGTTTTAGATTCTTAATAAATAACTATTATTCCCTTTGTACGCAGGACGCTCCTTGACACCACTGCTGTCGCGTCACTTGAGGTGGTTCGAATAAAACCACCATATAGCACTATATTGTATATTTTATACAAATATAGCAACCAGCACATGTGCCTTGAAAGGTTTTACAAACATTAAATATCTGGTGTATTTAACCCGCTATGCGAAACAAATGATATCGCGATTCAGAAAGTATCACATACGCCATCTATCGATAGATCGACAAACTATGTTTATGTCGCTTCTAAAAACCTTTACTGGTTAAAACCAGCCTTTTGATGTTTTCTCTCTGATAACACTTACTATTAGGTATGTTATGAAAAGATGAAATTAGATTTGATCAGATCAAAGTAATTTATTGCGTGCTGGTAAAATCGAAACTTAAGTACAGCATAATGTGTTATGAAAAAAATTATTAGTATAACACGCAGAAGGCTTTTGTCTCACAAAAACGCGCTATTCTTATTGTTTTTCGAATATATTCGCACTTAAACTTTGTAAGGATAATTTATTATTTTAACAGTTTTGAGTAATTTTAGTAAGCACATGAATGAACACGAAACAGAAAGGTTGGCAGGAAAAAGCACGCGAAACGAAACTATACGAAATAAGTAGCACCTAATTTAAATATTACGAAGCATTGTGTAAGGTATCAACCAGTCGTGATATTTAGTAGACTGCCTGGTGAACTAAAAGAAATTCTTCATAGCCACAAACACATGTTGAACTAATGTTTATTTTGTATAGCTGAACTAGAAAGTGAGTGAAGTATTTTTGTTAACATTTGATTGTTTTGTTGACGCAATTTCTATTGTATATGAAATAAATCAATCAAGTACAGGATCGATTGTTGTGGAGAGCCTTGAAAGAAGTCAACGTTCCACAGTAGAAATCTTTTGGCAGAAATGATGAGCAATATGGCTAATAATACCTGAAATAAAAACCATGAATTTAATTATTACCAAATATGAGCATGAATTAACAGATTATTTAAGTACAAATAAACTTTTCTTTTAACGTTGCTATCTAAATTTCAGTCAGGTATATAAAATGTTACATACAGCACAAATTACTATTAAATTTATTGCCAGTATTTGAAGCATACAACTTACAACTTTGTATGAGTAGCACTGAATGTATACTGTAGCGGGTGAATGGGTCAATATAAATAAGTAAACACGAAGAGCAAGGCCTCATTATCTTTAACTGCTACTTCTGATGATTATTAAATTATCTTCCTCACTTATGAAAGGTTGTGGAAAGGTGAAACTAATGAATCATTTATGTTATCTAGACCTTGTATCATCATTTTATCTGCAGTTTTCTGACACTCGGTATTCTTAATCCGTCACCACACGGGCTCACACATTCCAGAACTTACAAGTTAACTTTAAAGTTAAAACAAAGTTTCTGTTATGGTATGTGTGTACCTTCAATATTGTCTTACATTTTTCCCAAATTTATTTAAGATCATTGTATTGTGTTCTCCCATTCTGCTCTATCATTTGTCATTTTAATAGGTATTTACTCCATCAGGAGAGGGCCGATCCCGAGTGAAGAAGATGTCAGCGGCGTTATGAGCCGTTGACGGGACCGTGAGCAACTAAAGAGTGGTGGCTCACGGTCACGTCCCTCTGGTGCCAAATTAGTAGCTGCGGTCGGCGATAGGACAATTTGTTGCAGCCTTGTCATAAAATTGCGATCGGACCGCAACAAATTAAAACAACCAGATTGATAGGCAGTGAAGTCACCGTAGCCTCCCCAGGATAGTGCCTGCCTAGGTGTGGCGTTGATTCTGGTCCTCCTAAAATTATATGGTCCGGGTGCCCTTCAAAGAACGACGCCTGAGATCGGCCGCCGGGGTGTTAGGTACTTACTTCATCTTAAATCTTCTTGGGTTGTAAGCCTTATTTTAATTTTCAGCGTTGTTTTTCTTAAAATTACGAAAGCATTGTACACGTTCATTTAAACAAACTTTTTTATAATAACCTGTTGAACAAAAATCGCCTGTATTTCTTGACCAATGCGAGCTTTATCTGGTATACATGAGTAATGGTAATTATTTACCAGTAAATGACACATCAACTTGAAAACCCGATATGTATGTCGCCTTATACTCATTATATCATAAAAAGCGTGGTCAACATGCCGATTTCATTTATTCTGTGAGATTATACACAAAATTCAAGGACACTAAACTGCAGCTTCTTGTATAATCTAGCCATGAGTATATGCTTGAAAGTGTTTACCATGTTTATTTGGCTATAGAGTAAGCGGCAATGGGTAACCCAAAGAACTGAATAATATTGTTCTTGCTTTTTTAATGTCAATCATAATGAAAATATTATTTTCGTGTATAAGTGATAAAGTGACCTCTCTAAGATAAAATGCGCAATCGTGTTTCTTTTTCTCGGTAAGTACACTCTACAAGACAAATAAAATATTTAATAACAATGGTTTGATATTGATTAATTCTTAAAAATATTAAGTTAGTACATAAACATACAACATCTGTAAAGTTTTTGTTTGCGCTTATTAAATACTTGTATGGTATAGCGTTCAAACGACCAAGCAGTTGATAGCTACCCTTGCCCAATAGAAACCAGTAACTAATGATTCTTATTTTTTTTCTTCTTATTTTAACAGGCTGCCAAAGTGACTCTACTCTGTCTGATAGAAAGCATGAATAGAATCCAAGAGTTGTGGTCACCGTACTCATTGCCAATGCAGACAATGTAGTATTGTGACCCACACTATAATGGCCTAGTCAAACGCCTCGTTTGGGTACGTAAAAGGTATGACAGTCATTGTGTCACTATATTACACACACTTACTACGTCAACTGTATCTGCATCAATGGGCCTCCGATCTCACACTCACCACAGCACGAACATGACAGCACGTATGCCGTCGCTTTAGGTTGATCTTCTGTGTACTGCCCCGGTCGAGCTGGCCGAGGTGAAAAACAATCAAAGAATTGCGCAGATTTTCTGTGAGACATGTACATCGAATTTCATGTATACATTTTTATTTTCAATTTAAACCCAATTACGATTTTTGCAGTACCCTTAAATTCAAATTAACCGATTTACCAATAATGATTTATTCTAACGTTTTGAAACTTGTTATTACATTGATGTTAGCTGTTATGGCTATTATACTAGTAGCATCAATAGTTATCATCATGAAAAGTACAGTTTGGTAATTAATCACGTTCATATTTACCCTAAGTACGGGTGAAACGGAAATGATAACGAAACGTTGACTTACGAAAAACTTGAATTTTACAAAGAAAATCAAATAATCAACCAATACAAAAATGAATAAGTCCTAATTTACACATGCGATGTCTATTAGTTTCTTATCAATTTGTGGCCTTACTCTTTTGAATATCTAACATGTCAAACATGTTGTTTTCATGAATTAGACAGAATTCGGATACTTCATGTTATCATTTCCATTTGACTCACAATTTTAATGTTATCCGATTCCAGCCCGAATCTTCAACAGCCTTCTCTTTCCATCTAAACTCAGTTCTAAGAATATAAATTGTGATCTTGAATTCATATAAATAAAATGTATCAGTCTGTCAAATGTCACTTCAACTGCGTACACTCAGAGCAATGGTCAGAAATTCTAGTCGCAACAAATACAATCAGTTTTTATCATATTTGTGCTTCTCAATTAAAATAATTAATCCAAGATGTGTAAAGAAGTGCCGATACGGCAAAGATGTTGCTTCTGCTTACCCTTGAGAGAAGGGCTGTTGGCGTGGGGCTATTTAAAATTTGTAAGTATCTTGGGGTGCGTTAATGTGCCACGGTTCACAACGGCTCTGTTAAAAGCATCCAAATAAAATATTTAAAAAATATATTAACCCAAAATAAAGTGTTAAGGTGGAAGCAAACTTGATAATTTTAGTGATATATTGAAGAAACCAATAAAGACACAATTCGAAGAAAGTTAAACGATAAACAAGCATCAGCGACTGTGAACTTTTTTTATGTAGATTTTTCGTGTTTACTACCTATAAGAAAACATTTTGGCCGGTTTATGATCATTAATTCAGTGCTCAAGAGTGATTAAGAACGAACAATAGTGCTATTAAATACATTTAAGATAAATTATTTACATAGCCTCTTTGACAATAAGGAACCATGTTTTGGAAAGCCATCTAACAATATTATAAAATTAGTAACGTTATCTGTTGAAAAAAGCACGAAACACCTCAAAGTTCAACAACACTGCTTGAGTTCTGTGACAGCAGCGCATCAATCTAACGCTCAGCTCAAAAAATACTAAGACAAGCCACTAGAGGGCGACATATACAGGTAAATAAACTATTACTCCCTCACCAATAAAATACATCGAGGACATGCCAAAGAAAAAAAACATAAGCAAATAAGAAGAACAAATCACAACAGCCTGACTCCCCTGTGAGAAGATCAAACAGCATCTCAAAAGGACTAGTTAAACCGAGCATACATAATTTCTTAATAAGTAAAAACAGTGCACTACCCCTTCCGATCAGATTCAACACAGAAATATAGAAATATTTCAACACAAAAAACATAACAAATCTCCAACTGGTCACTACGGAGGATCATGACCGTAACCCTCCAAAAGAAACCACAATCCCTAGAAATAACAGCACCAAACAAAACCATCAATTAAAACCGGCCAGCAGCAGAGCCCTGCAGGTATTACAAAAAGAGGAAGAGCAACACCTCGATGGGAAAAGGACATAATAAAAATATCAAGAAAACACTGAAAAAAAAGCCAGAGATAGGGACAAGTGGAAAGATCTGAAGGAGGCCTTTACCCTCACATAAGAAGGGGTTCTTGCATGTCAGCATAGGAATTAAAACAGAAATTAAATTTGATTAAAACTAATTATAAAACAGATGATTAATATATATACTATTAACAATTAATAGTAAAAATTAAGAAATCCTATGAAATAATAATAATAAATATATAAAGTATTATTAGCAATAAATATATACAGTACTAGCAAACCCGGCGAACTCTGTTTCGCCACCAGATGGCTTCCAAGCTAGTCAATGTTGTTGATGGTAGTCTCTCAGCTCGTTGTGCCGCATTAGCCTCAGTGAAGTAAACTCTTTGTCCATTTTCCAAATGCACTGCTAAATGTACAACTGTGGGATATCTTTCATGAATTTTAAATGACAATAATCACCACAGTGATTCATTTGTACCGACATATCTGCCCATTTGGAAGTTGCTGATTTCGTTATACGCATTTGCCGACGCAATACCAAACACAGCCATATCGCTGCCTTTTGTGACGTACGAGGGGGCGTTTTTAAGTTGGCGGAATGGAGGGTATTGAGTAATAATAAAAACACAAAATTATTTTTCTTTTTCTATATATTCCCCTGCAACACGAATACATTTTTCAGATCTTTCAATTAGTTTTTTTATTCCCTCGTAAAAAAAAGTTTTATCTTTGTCTGAAAAATACGCCGAAACCGCCTCCTTAACCTCCTCATCAGTTGAAAATTTCTCACCACGTAATTCTTTTTTCATTTTTGGAAAGAGATAATAATCACTCGGAGCCAAATCTGGACTGTAGGGTGGGTGATTCAAAATATCGAAGCCCACCTTATGCAGGGCAGCCAGTGCGACTCGGCTCTTGTGAACGGGAGCATTGTCATGCAATAGCAGGACACCTTTCGTTAATTTTCCCCGTCTTTTTTCTTTGATGGCTTCTTTTAACTGTTCTAAGATTGAAGCGTAGTATTCCCCCGTTATAGAAATGCCTTTATCTTTATAATCTATCAATAATATTCCTTCTGAGTCCCAAAAAATCGTTGCCATGAGTTTCCCAGCCGACTGTGAAACCTTAAATTTCTTGGGTGGTGCTGTGCCCTTTTTGTGCCACTGCATGGAGTCTTGTTTGGACTCGGGTTCATAATGATGAACCCAAGTTTCATCCCCAGTAACAATTTGATTCAATACGCCATCCTTGTCTTCATTGCAGAGGTCCAAAAACGCACGTGAACATTCCACGCGCTGTTGTTTTTGCAATGGCGTGAGCATTCTCGGCACCCACCGTGCGCTAACCTTAGTCATGCCAAGATGATCGTGTAAAATTTTAAAAATTGTTGTATCCGATACTCCAACCATTTCTGCGAGTTGTTTCTTTTTTAGTCGAGCATCTTCCAATACAATTTTTTCTACTTTTGCAATAACTTCTGGCGTAGTCACCTCAACGGAGCGCCCCGGCCTCGGGTCGTCTTCAAGTGATTCCCTGCCTTGTTTAAATAAACTATGCCATTTGTAGACCATTGTTTTTCCTGGGCAAGAATCCCCGTAAACCGATGACATCTCATTGAGTATGGTTTGAACAGACTTTCCTTGCTTAGTAAGGAACTTTATCACCGCACGGAATTCAATTTTCTCCATTTTTTTCACTTCGTTCCCGATTAAAATACTTGGTCAACGATAGTTTAATAACTAATGATCCAATCACAACAAATTTTACTATGCAGACTAATTATGAGTCACTGAATACGGTAGGCATCAAAAAAGGGCGTTTACCCGCCTTTTTCACTGTCATTCCGCGAACTTAAAAACTTACCCTCGTAATTGCACAAATATTTGACTGATTTGGCCGAATGACAACTCTCAACGGTCGCATGTGTTTCGAAAATTTGTGATAGCAGCGGGCAATATGGTACAATGAATTCATTTCGGATCTCAATCTCTTGATTTTGATCTTTAACTTTGATAGTTCGACCATTATCTTTTTTTGAACGCCGACGATAAACTGGATATCCATCGTTCCCTGTAACTGTTTCAGCAACTAACGGTCGCAGATATCGTTTTGTGCACTTTCCATCAGCCATGCAAGGCGATAATTTATTGATTTAATGCACCGCACGGTCCATGCACTGTGTCGTCACAATGTCGTGTAGATGTGGATCAGTGACTGGATCAGGAATTTCAGCTGATATGATGTCATCCACTTCATTT
Source organism: Hypercompe scribonia (assembly GCA_949316085.1). Classification (NCBI taxonomy): domain Eukaryota; kingdom Metazoa; phylum Arthropoda; class Insecta; order Lepidoptera; family Erebidae; genus Hypercompe; species Hypercompe scribonia. Next base: position 17,914,508 of record OX438981.1, on the reverse strand, counting down.
GAATGTAATTTGTTCAGCAACCAAATTAGGATATGAGCATGGGGTAGTCCATGCTTCTGCCATTCCACCGAGTACATATAACAACGTGTGTCACCAAAAACTCGATACTTAGCAAGCACATCCATCATAACCTTGAGTTTTTGATGAAATACTCTGGCGATTATGTCATGACGATCTTGGGGTTTTTGGTCCGGGTCCAACTCACGTCCAATTTCCGTCCACTTCGGATTGCATGCGAACGTAATAAAAAAATCCGGAGTTCCATAATTTCGCACGTACGTCATAGCGTCTTGAGCGTATTCGTGCATGTGGCGTGAGCTTCCGATATAAGATGATGGGAGAATCGTCAGGCGTTCAATATTCTGAACATTACCATCTGAATGAATAGCATCACGCAAGTGTTTATAGACCTCAGATCGCAGCTTTGCCTGATTGAATCGGATAAACGCTAAACGTTCGGTCTCGACTTTGACATACATGTCGACAGCGAATTGCTGGAATAGCCGACGGCACTTCAGAATGACATTCTCCTCATGTGTACGAATCATCATACGATACGCATAGTAATTCATTGCGCTGAGATTTTTGTTCGTTGATACGCCTGAAAATGCAAAATGAAATGGATTGTTAATGGAAACCAATAATAGCAATAATTAGTGTGTGATTGTTATACCTGTAATTGGATCGACCATCTTCAAAGTGATCTCGTATCCGTCTTGCTCTTGCCAATAAATTATTGGATATTGTAACGCAACGTACAAACGATTTGCACTCGATTGCACGATACATATTGCTTCTTCGCTGAACGACAATGTCTCGTGATTTAGTTGGATTGCCAACAATAATTGCAGCAACGTCATCAACGGTGGGTGCATTTAATCTTCGCACATGTTCACCTGTTGGGGTTACGATCCGCTCTTATGACAAATTTGTGCGTATCCGATGGCATTCGTTCCAATGCTGTTTTGAACATATTAACCACAGCGTTATTAGCGTGAAAAAATGTTTGAAACTGTTCAATAATTCGTCTCTTTAACTGTTGTGTTCCCTGTAGATTTGCACCGCACATTCGGCTGGTCCATCATCGACGAAATTAAATATATTTGCAGAAATTGATGCGGTTCATCTGGTGTTGGCACCATTGAACCATGCCAATGATATATTTGTCATTATATCTGTAATTGCAAACAATATTTGTTGAAGAATACGGTGTAACTTCTGATCGTGTGATGGTGTAGTGTGTGGTGTATGTGTAGTTATATAGTTAGTATATATAGTTAAAGATATGCAAAAAAATTGTTAATGGGTCTGTTTTATGCATATTTTAAAGCATAAAATGAAGTTGCTTTTAAACATGTGATATGTATTTTGGTTTAAATACATGAAGTCTATAATAATTAAGTCCTGCCAAGACTCTTCTCTGCCCGATGGAAAGCATGAATGGAAGAGTTGCGGTCACCATACTTATTGCGATTACAAACAACGCAGTATGGTGACCCACACTATGGTGGCTTAGTGAAATGCTGTTTCACACCCTGCTTGGGGATGTAAAATACATGACAGTTGTTATACTTATACTAATGGATAGCAATAAATTTTGGATGGGTAACATGAGAGCAATTGTGGTAACTCGTAAAGACTAGGGTTGCAGTGATAATGTGTATAGAAGATTGGTGAAAACTTGACAAGACTTTAACAAATGAGTTAGCACATTAATTGTGTAGATAATAAATATTAATGATTTGATTTATTACACAGCTTTTGGTGTTAAACATGATCGACAGTGACAACGAAGGTATCAGAACACACTCGATCAAGTTCTTAGAAGAAGTGGTGTTACTCCAAACGCCAAGTGAAGGTGGCGGTGATGAGTTTAGTCTGGACAGTTTGCCGTCTCACTATCCTTTTATCAATAGACGGGCTTTGGATGAGGAGGCCGAGTAAGTTGTTTCTATATGCTTATAAAACTCCCTTAAAAAAGACCTTTTCCCATCCAGATTGTGATAGGGTTAGTCAATTTCTTTTCTATTGCCAAAAGTTTTGGCATGTACTCTGACTTTAAAATATTTTCTGATTGGTCATGGAGTTTAATACTAATATTTTAATATTAAATATAGTCATGATGGAGTATCACTTAAACTTAAGAATTTAATTACATATTAGGCCACCATGATAAACTTAATTTTATGTGCGTTAACTGTGGTTCAGTTGTTAATGTTTTGATATTTAAGATATAGTGGTTTCGAATGCGAATGTTATTTGTTCCAATCGTGTTTATATGTCCTTCATTTTGTTATAGGCATATATTCCAACTACTAGTAAAATTCCACAACTCACAGCACATATCAAGCGTCAACCTAATGGCTTGTATGACAACTTTATGCCTTCTGGCTAAATTCAGGCCAAAATTTATGCCACGAGTCATACAAGCTTTAGGCGACCTCCACACGACGTTGCCTCCTACTCTGTCACAATCACAAGTTAATTCAGTACGAAAACACCTCAAAATGCTGCTCGTGAACCTTATAAGGCACCCATCTTCAAACGATATGCTACCACAACTGACTCAGTTGTTACTTGATATTGGAATGACAACACAGGAGATCAACAAGGCAATACCGAAAGAAAAAAGAAATAAACGCTTAGGAGAAATTAAGAACGGGGACACACCTGCGAAACGGTTTAGAGTAGACTCCCCACAGAGTAACAGCCAAGGCAGTGATAGTAACAGTCGGACAGAACTCAATCAAGTTGATGAAGACAGTCAACCTACTGCGACGCCACAGGTCATAACTAGACAAAATGTCACTGAAGATTCTTTATTCGATGGCTTGAACAATGTTGAAAATGTTGTAAATTTAGTTATGAGTACACTATTAAATAGTCTACCAAGCGTAATGCCAGAGAATTTCACAAACACTTACAAATCTATTCCGAATTCTGGATCTAAAGTTCAGAAGAGAAGTCTAGCTAAAATGATTTTATCATTAATTAAAGATGAACCAATAGTACCATTCCTACCACCACCAGCTCCGATTGCTCAGCCTATATTAAGTGATTTGGTTGCAAAAATACCTTTACTTAGAGATGAAGAAGAAAAAGTTACTCTGAAAAATGCAGTGGCAAAGTTGCAAGAGTCTACAAAAGCCGATAGACAGATCGAAAATGCTGTGTCTAAATTGATGGAGGAAACAAGAGCTGAGCATTTGAAAGAAGAAGAGAGAAAACAAAAGGATAAAGAGAAACCAGTTCCACCTCCAACCCCAACTGTACCAAAGCTCAAACAGAAAGTGAAACTTTTAAAATTGCAGGAGATTACGCGTCCTATACCGAAAGAAATAAAAGAGAAATTAGTACTTCAAGCAGTTTCTAGAATACTAAGAGCAGAAACAGATGCCGCTATTGGTGGAGCTGCGAATATACGCGCCAAGTTCATTACGATATTTGCGTCAAGTTATACTCCTGAACTAAGGGACTTGGTACTCAATTATATACTTGAAGATCCTGTGAATAGAATTGATTTAGCTTTGTCATGGTTGTACGAGGAATATGCCTTTATGCAAGGCTTTAACCGTCACCCAGTGACTCTTCAGCCAAAGGTTCATGAAAAACATGTCAGAATTATAATCAGTTGCTGTGCTCGTTGATAACCCAGATTTGCGAAAGTGGGGATCCAGTTATGGAAGGTTCTAAGGACATGCTGTTGAGGAAAGTCCTTTCTGAGTGCCCTGTAGTGACTGATGATGCTGTGGACTATTTGAAGCACTTAGTAATGGAGGATAAACTTGCTTTATTGTCATTGGAGTTGTTAGAAGAGCTTTGTATAATGAGACCGACACGTGCGCATAAAATTGTTTCGTCGTTGCTATGTCATGTTTGTGAGTATTTATTTGATTGTTTTTATGGATTTCTTTATACCATATAGGTATAGTTCAATATGGGAATACTTGTCTACAGAATCGTGTATTAATTGGAAATTTATTTCTCAAGGATTTTTATTTTTCAACTTTTTTATCACTCAGGTCGAGGTCGATATGTGAATTAAATAAATCGTTAGACGTTAATCTTCCTTATATATTTTCTAACCTTATTATTATGCTTACAGTAAGTGAAAATGAAGAAATTCGCGAAGTAACGATCAAGTCTGCGGTGAAGATTTACACTCGCTGCACAGAGTCTACCCGTAACGTTATAGAGAAGAATGCCTTGTTGTATCTTGGCTTTATATCCTTGCCGAATCCACCTCCAGAGTTGAGTGATCCCTGGACTGGAAGGGGTGTGTGGAACGAAGATTTATATAAAATATGTTTAAATCTTGTAATGGCGCTGTTCTCGGTGAATGAAGATGAGTTTATATGTAATATATAACAAGATATGAAAGATGCATAGAGTAAAATGTCAAGTAAATAGTATTATCTTATATAGGTATATAAAATTCTCGTGTCACAATGTTAGTTACCTTACTCCTCCAAAACGGCTTTATCGATTTTGACCAAATTTTATATGCATATTCAGTACATCTGAGAATCGGCTACTATCTATTTTTATACCCCTAAGTGATAAGGGTTGCTTTAGAAATAATTTATATGGCAAAACAACGTTTGCCGGGTCAACTAGTAACAAAATAAAAGTGTAGTGATATTTCTGTGAGGGTATGACCTATTTATAAATAGAATGTCACCTGATGCGTGAATAGGGGTTGTAACACACTCTATTCTTAACTCGTCATCTCACGGAAAGACATCACATGTTTAGTGATAGATGTCTCACCGTGTGGTGATGGGTTTAAAATACAGTGTGTCACTATCCTTATTCATCCCGTAGGTGTCGCAAGAGGCGACTTAGGGAGCAATTCCCTATACTATTTGACTGCACGGTTGGCCTAATAGTTTAAGCGGTCGCCACGCCTCTCTACTGCGCTGAGTGTTGTGGGTTCAAACCCCACATGGGACAACACTTTGTGTGATTCAAAAATTGTTGTTCTGAGTTTGGGTGTTCTTTGTGTCCAGTTCTTGTGTTCGCAAAGTCCCCCGCGATACAGGATTTATTCCTAGTGCGGGCGTTGTTTGTTTAAATAGAAATAGACACCAATCCGTTTGGCCAGCATGGTAGGTCAAAACCTTTCTACAGAGAGGTCTATGTCCAGCAGTCGACTTTTTAGTGGTTATTGATAATTGATGAAATTACCTATTTCTTTATGATAATGAAAGAATCGGTGGGTTTGTGATATACGAAATCAAGGTGATAAAGACAGATAATATTGACAATGATTGAATATTTTAATATTTATTGATATGAAATGCAATTAAAAAAAGTGTTTTGTTTACGAATGCTTCCTTAACTTTATAGGTGTTTTGTGTTTATTTCTCCAGAATCACTATTTGACCTTGAAAGTTGGGCAATTGTTAAATGGTTTATTTACAATGGTTTTAAGATTACGAAAAGTCAATAATCGTTTTAAAATGTTTGAAAATTCAGTTCCAAAGTACTCTCGACCTCGTAAAGATATTTTGAGTATTTTCCTACCCGAATTAACCTTTAGAATAATTTCACAAGTTTAAAAATGTCTTTGAACAAGTTAATCTCTATATTGTAACTAACATTATATACATTGTACAAAGTGCATATATATTATAAAAATAATAGCTGTAAGAACAAAAGCGTAATACTAAACAATTAAATCATTATCATGATTATAATTCCAGAATTAATTATCAAAGTAGCCCGTGTGTACGGGTGCGCGGGGCCCGAAGCGAAACGAAGCGTGCTACGAGTCATCGAAGGGCCTATGAGAGCCCTCGCAGCCTCTGGAGACCTCAGTCCTGCCTTCGTGGCGCTTCTAGACGAGTGTCCATCCGGAGCAGAGACCCTACTCACTAGGCTCGTTCATATCTATACTGAAAAAGGTAATTAGACTTTTCTGTGCTGTGACGGATTAAGATTTCGAAGTGTCATCACCCCTGTTCATCCTGAGAGTGTCGAAAGCCCACAAACGGAGCAAACTACACAGGACACATTGCAAAGATAAGGCAAACTTAAAACAACCGTTTTTCTTTTTTATAACGTGTTCGAACTCCCTCGAGTATAGTTCGCCAAAACTCTTTTAATACAGAGAAGTCTATGTTCAGCAGTGGACTATTAAAGGTTGATGATCATGATTTGATACTTATAAAAACAGCTCTGCACAAATGATAATAAAAAATGTAAAAGTTTTGAGTTTCAAAAGCTAAAGGCACGGTTTTTGTAAATTTACAAATTGGAACTTTGTAAATTTACAAATATCTGTTTGTAAAATAAAATAAAACCTAGTGCAAGGAATTGACCTCTTTTAATATTGTGATAATGGATGGAAGAGTGAGTCATCAAAATATACATTTTGGCCAATAAATATTACAGAATGGTCACTATGAGTTATCCGTCAGTCATAATTTTAAATTTGGCGAACTGGTAGTAAGACCTTCCGTATTAGACGTTTTAAATATTAAGCCAAAGTAAGTAAGTAAAGTACACTATTATAACTATCTAAAATTGCCTTATTTATTATATCAAACAGATATTTTTAGATACAAATAAAATGTACGTAAAATGTTAATGTATTCTATTGTAATAAAACAAAGAGAAGACACAATTTCTGTTTCTGTGTAATATTTTAAGAATTTGAAAAGGTTTAATTATCAATTTTTTTAATATTCCGCAGCTCCTCCAACCCCGGAATTGGTGTCGAAGGTGCGTGAACTGTACGCGACGCGAGTGTCCGACGTCCGGTTTCTCATACCTGTGCTCACAGGACTCTCAAAGAAAGAGGTGAGTTTAAAAAAAGTCGTAAATAGTCATGAAGACTGTAGTCAGAAGCGAAAATTTAAAACTGCATTTGTATGCACAGCAATATCTATCTCGCCTACTACATAGCTTTTCGTCCCTTCGAGACCGTAACGTCCCACATCGCATACATTGCCCGCAAGCACACACGCCTAAACCAAGACTCTATACAGAGAGCGCCATGTATAACGTACTTTACTTTACGTACGTACGTATACGTAGTATACATATAGTGACGATGACGCGATTTTTGTTCACCCAAAAAGTACTCAACACCCCTAAGGAAATTTTCACTTCAAAAATCTTCGAACATTATGAACTGTCTTTAAGTATATGATCCATATTGGAATAAATAAAATAGATACAAGAAATAATGAATGACAAGAATTGCAAGTTTTATATCTATCATCTAGAGATTTGAAATTACTGGCCCTGATTGAATGATTAATAATACTTACAGTACGCGAGACCTCAGCAGTGGCATACACCAACCGCTGGAGCATCGAGGCAGTTGTCAAACTATTATTAATATTGTAATATAATATTTCGGATATCTGACACACAACGCCATCTAGTTTCAAACTAAGCAGAGTTGTACTATCACAGCTAGATTAATTGATGGAATACTTAAATACTTTTTTTTTTGTAAAAACACAAACCACCTCTTCAACTTACAATTTTGACAGCTATTTATGTTGTAAGCCCTTAGAAAAGAGTTTCAGATAATAATCGACTCCAAGAGGTAAACAAAGGGATGAAGCTTGTATAGAAGTCTGTCATTTTTCAAGAAAAAACACGAAACAAAAAATAAAATAAATAAATATTTCGAACACTTGACACACAAGGCCCGGCCGAACGGAGGCCCATTGATGCAGAGGTGACAGTTATCGTGGTAACTGTGTAAACCTTACACTGTCACGATGATCGTTACGCCACGCCTTTTACGTCCCCAAGCGCGGTGTGAAAAAGCATCTCATTAGGCCGCCATAGTGTGGGTCACCATACTGCATTGTCTGCATTTGCAATGAGTATGGTGACCATAACTCTTGGATTCATGCTTTCTGTCAGGTAGAGTGGAGTCACTTTGGCAGGCTCTTAATACAGAAAAAAAACACAATGTCATCTAGTTTCAAACTAAGCAGAGCTTGTGCTATGATAACTAGACTGACTGATAGAATACTTGTATACTTTTTTTTGTAAATACACACATATTATACATAGAAACACCCAAACTTCGATATAAATATTTACAGATCGTACAAACATTGGGAATCGAATCCGAGACCTGAAGCAGTCGCATTCACTACCGTTGCGCCACCGAGGTAGTTAAATATAATAAACAATTCGCGAAAAAAAGCCGCGAGGCAGACATTAACATTTTGATACTCATCCATTCAGGACGGTAAATTGTGATAGTAGATTATATCACAGAAGGTGTTTGCTTAATTTTTTCTTTTTTTCAGATATTAGCAGCATTGCCGAAGTTGATAAAACTGAACCCAATAGTCGTGAAAGAAGTGTTCAATAAACTTCTAGGATTGCAGAGCGCACACGAAGAATATTCTCCAGGTATGTACACAGCAAGCAGATTTTTTTTCATATGGTAACCCCAAAACTTAAACAATGCGGTGTTTTGTCACATTAAGTCAGTGACAAATAGGTCTAACAGCTGTTGCCGGATCCCTCCTACCTCTGCCGCAGAGTGGCACACCGTGTAGTCGGTCCGATTCTGACACACCACCCCGCCGTAAACCCCGGTGGGTTACGGCCCGAGGGGGTTTCCACACGTTAAAAAAAAGTCACAAATAGGTCTCTGGTATGAAAGATCCCTAGTAAGGAAGTAAATCACTGAGAAAGTGGCGTGTCTAAATGCTTAAGTGAGATGAGGGTGTGAACCCCTCTTAAACCCACTTCAAAGTTTACATGGGGTTCGAACTTGCGACAATCGTAAATCTGACAACTTAGGCAATACCATTGCCACGTACATCTGACTTTTTATTGCAGTATTTTCCTAATAATGTGTGTGTGAAGGTGATGACGTCATTATGCAGTGTAAATAAATTCATTTATTTTTATTTCAGAATATAGTATAATGATTTGTAAGTAAATAAAATTAATTAATAATTTGATAAGTAGCTAATTGTCAATAAATAATTAAATAAGTCATTTTTTTTAAAAAGACAATGCCTGCTTTAGACATATATATCCTGTGTCGTGAGGGATTTTAGAAACATACAAGAAACGGACACCCAGACTCAGAACAACAGTTTATAGATCACACTAAGTATTGTCCCATGTGAGGTTTGAAGCCACAACACGGCGAAGTAGAGAGCGGCGCGCGTGGCGACCGCCGACCGCTTAAATCACTTGGTCAACCGTGCAGTCAAATTTCAGATATGTTTTGGTGAAGAGCTGTGCTTTAGCAAATATGGGCCGGCTGAACACAAGTATCTTGGGTTACATATGTCCATAGACGTTTAGTTTACACTCTATTAAAAAACTACAAATACTAAATGTATATTATACAGTCCATTTTTTAGATAAACGAATATACACCAAAACTAAATTGAACTAAATGGAATATAATAAATAAGCGTAACGAATTTGAACCTTGATTCTTGCTGATAGAGTTGTTTTTTAATTGTAAGAGCGTGTCAAAATGACTATGTCTTATGAAAAACATGAATAGAATCCAAGGGTTGTGGTCACCATACTCACAACGAATGCAGACAATGCAGTATGGTGACCAACGCTATCACGGCCTAGTGAGATGCTTATTCACGGTCCGCTTGGAGACCTAAAAGGCATGACTGTCATCGTGACAGTGTAAGACACACACTTACCACAACAACTGACCCCTGTATCAACAGGCCTCGATGCTTTAGGTTGTGGTTTATTGAGTACGTTATAGCTAATATTACTGTCATTTGTCAACAGTCTCTCCAGCTGAACTGCTAGTGGCCCTACACCTCATAGATCCGAGTAAAGACGATCTAGTATTCATTATCAAGGCAACTGCATTCTGCTTCGCTGAGAAACAAATCTATACACAAGACGTAAGTAACACTGTTATTTTTTATTCTCAATCTCAATCCAAATGCAGAAGTATTAGAGACTATTTTTAATTGTAATACTCTTTGACCTTAACATAGGGTGGGCCACGAATTAGCATTTGAAAATATCTTATAAAAAAAAATGTGGTGTATGATGAATTTTTGTTTATTTACAATTAAGCTAGTTAGTTGGAATTTATTTTTTAAAAATTATATCGTCTAAATAACCACCGTTTCGACGTTTGCACTCTTGTAAACGAGCGCCGAAATTTTCAAATACTCGTTAGCAAAGAGACCGCGAAATCACCGACACCTCTGCGTTGATTTTTTTCTTTTTGTTGACATAGTGTATTTGATTAGATAAAAGAAGATAAAAGAAGTCTGCTGGTGATAGATCTGGACTTCTGGGTGGCCGTGGAATATCGCCTCTTCTAGACATCACCTTTCCCGGAAACATGTCTTTGACCACCAGCAGGGATCGATTCCAGTAGCATTGATTCCAAGAACTCCCGTAACATATTTGCGCGGGAAATTTAAATGTTAACGAATTCTCGGCCCACGCTATACTTAAACTTCGACAAAATAAGGACGACATATCACAAAATCAGCTGACCTAAAATTCTTTCTCGAAAACGTTGCTAGCTCCTATACTAAGAAGAGACTAGACGCAGAGTCGACGGCTTTAAGTGCTCTCAAAGGAACGGGGTATAAGACCACAACTGCAGGTTGTTAGTAAATGTTTCTGTACTAGAAAAACTTGTAACACTTTTTGAGCCAACCTGTGAATCAAAGCCGAGACTGCTTGACTGGCAGTCGCATAGGCTAACCGCTAACCAAACGAGACCATTTAAGAAAAAACGAAAACGTTATTATTATTATGTTATAAGACACTAGCATTTGCCCGCGGCTCCGCTCGCATGCAATTTCCCCTGTCACATTAAGTTTCGTAACAGATCATTTTAAATAAATATATTTTTATTTATTTTTTAATAAAAAGTATCCTATGTTACTTCTAATACATCCAAGAACATGTGTACAAAAATTTATGATGATCGGTTGAGTAGTTTTCGCTTAAAACCGTTACAAACAAACTTACATTCGCATTTATAATATTAAGTAGGATTGAATTCCACGATTAGATTTATTTTTTACTATGAAGAGATGTATACATGTTGAAATATTTTCAACGCAAAACCAATCAATAACAAAAATCACTACATGATATTAAACTAAACAATAAAGCTTACCTCTTTTTTAATAAGAAGCGTTAATATATTAAGCACGAGAGGTCCCAAGTTCGGGTACAACGTGTGTGCTTGGAGCACGGTTCTCATCATCAGGACTGGAATCTCCGGTTCTTCCGCCAAGCTTTGAAGAACTGCTGCTAATACCTAAGGAGAAAAATCATCAGTTAATTTTGAAATTAAACCATTTTATCCTCATTTCGACTGTTTCATTATCTACTCTTGTATATTTTTTTTACACTTGTAGTGGAATAGGCGTTTGTCCTCTATCTCACCTGATGGAAAGTGTAGATGAAGACGAAGATGGTACCCGCCCAACCAAAAGAAACCTGTTCACTCTACTCTTAAAGGCTCCAGAGTTTAACTCATCAGGAACAATAGACCCAGGCAGGTCGTTCCAAGTCTTGTATGGGTAGGAGCGTGGCGATATATATTTTATCGTTTTTCTCAATGACATCAACAGTTTTTACTAAGGCACTGTTGGCCATAAGCTTCTGATTCGGGAAGTACTGTATCATGCTGGGCAGTATTATTTCAATATTGTACAGTACGGTGTGAGTAAGCGGCAATACGCTCGCCACCTATTACATGGGACCAAAACGCTGCGGAAAATTCGTCGTTCAATATGCCCACCCCTCCGGGGAAACGGGTGATTTTATTTATTACATATGAATGGTAAAGTAAGATCATCAATTATCATCAACAGCCTTTAACAGGCCACTGCTGGACATAAGCTTCTCCATAGCAAGGCGGTTTTGGCCTACTATGGACACGCTGGCCACTAGAAGGGTTGTATAGGTTTTTTTTTTGTTTTTTAGTTGTAATGGAATAGGCGTTTGTCTTCCATCTCACCTGATGGAGAGTGTAGATGAAGACGAAGATGGTACATGCAAATCCAAAAGAAACCTATTCACTCTACTCTTAAAGGTTCCAGAGTTTAAGTCATCAGGAAAAATAGACCCAGGCAGGTCGTTTCAAATCTTGGCGACTCTCACTAAAAAAGAGCTGTCAAACCGTGTAGTTCGATTTTTAGGTATGTCAACAAAGTGTGGATGAAATTTTTGCCTTGGTTTATTTCAAGTTTTCCTTGAATAGTTCCTCTTAGTAGCTCACCCATGGGATGAATAGGGGTGGTGACAGCTACATATTCTTAATCTGTCACCATAATGACATATACGAAAGTGATATAAAACCTTCTTTTTAAGGAAAATGAGAGAACTTTTAAAGAATGTTGATAATGATGAAATTACATTTCATTGAGAGACTTGATTTCTTAAATTATATATTTTTGTCGAAGTTTAAGTATAGGATGGGCCGAGAATTCGTTAACATTTAAATTTCCCGCGCAAATATGTTACGGGAGTTCTTGGAATCAATGCTACTGGAATCGATCCCTGCTGGTGGTCAAAGACATGTTTCCGGGAAAGGTGATGTCTAGAAGAGGCGATATTCCACGGCCACCCAGAAGTCCAGATCTATCCCCAGCAGACTTCTTTTATCTTCTTTTATCTAATCAAATACACTATGTCAACAAAAAGAAAAAAATCAACGCAGAGGTGTCGGTGATTTCGCGGTCTCTTTGCTAACGAGTATTTGAAAATTTCGGCGCTCGTTTACAAGAGTGCAAACGTCGAAACGGTGGTTATTTAGACGATATAATTTTTAAAAAATAAATTCCAACTAACTAGCTTAATTGTAAATAAACAAAAATTCATCATACACCACATTTTTTTTTATAAGATATTTTCAAATGCTAATTCGTGGCCCACCCTATGTTAAGGTCAAAGAGTATTACAATTAAAAATAGTCTCTAATACTTCTGCATTTGGGTTGAGATTGAGAATAAAAAATAACAGTGTTACTTACGTCTTGTGTATAGATTTGTTTCTCAGCGAAGCAGAATGCAGTTGCCTTGATAATGAATACTAGATCGTCTTTACTCGGATCTATGAGGTGTAGGGCCACTAGCAGTTCAGCTGGAGAGACTGTTGACAAATGACAGTAATATTAGCTATAACGTACCCAATAAACCACAACCTAAAGCATCGAGGCCTGTTGATACAGGGGTCAGTTGTTGTGGTAAGTGTGTGTCTTACACTGTCACGATGACAGTCATGCCTTTTAGGTCTCCAAGCGGACCGTGAATAAGCATCTCACTAGGCCGTGATAGCGTTGGTCACCATACTGCATTGTCTGCATTCGTTGTGAGTATGGTGACCACAACTCTTGGATTCTATTCATGTTTTTCATAAGACATAGTCATTTTGACACGCTCTTACAATTAAAAAACAACTCTATCAGCAAGAATCAAGGTTCAAATTCGTTACGCTTATTTATTATATTCCATTTAGTTCAATTTAGTTTTGGTGTATATTCGTTTATCTAAAAAATGGACTGTATAATATACATTTAGTATTTGTAGTTTTTTAATAGAGTGTAAACTAAACGTCTATGGACATATGTAACCCAAGATACTTGTGTTCAGCCGGCCCATATTTGCTAAAGCACAGCTCTTCACCAAAACATATCTGAAATTTGACTGCACGGTTGACCAAGTGATTTAAGCGGTCGGCGGTCGCCACGCGCGCCGCTCTCTACTTCGCCGTGTTGTGGCTTCAAACCTCACATGGGACAATACTTAGTGTGATCTATAAACTGTTGTTCTGAGTCTGGGTGTCCGTTTCTTGTATGTTTCTAAAATCCCTCACGACACAGGATATATATGTCTAAAGCAGGCATTGTCTTTTTAAAAAAAATGACTTATTTAATTATTTATTGACAATTAGCTACTTATCAAATTATTAATTAATTTTATTTACTTACAAATCATTATACTATATTCTGAAATAAAAATAAATGAATTTATTTACACTGCATAATGACGTCATCACCTTCACACACACATTATTAGGAAAATACTGCAATAAAAAGTCAGATGTACGTGGCAATGGTATTGCCTAAGTTGTCAGATTTACGATTGTCGCAAGTTCGAACCCCATGTAAACTTTGAAGTGGGTTTAAGAGCGGTTCACACCCTCATCTCACTTAAGCATTTAGACACGCCACTTTCTCAGTGATTTACTTCCTTACTAGGGATCTTTCATACCAGAGACCTATTTGTGACTTTTTTTTAACGTGTGGAAACCCCCTCAGGCCGTAACCCACCGGGGTTTACGGCGGGGTGGTGTGTCAGAATCGGACCGACTACACGGTGTGCCACTCTGCGGCAGAGGTAGGAGGGATCCGGCAACAGCTGTTAGACCTATTTGTCACTGACTTAATGTGACAAAACACCGTATTGTTTAAGTTTTGGGGTTACCATACGAAAAAAAATCTGCTTGCTGTGTACATACCTGGAGAATATTCTTCGTGTGCGCTCTGCAATCCTAGAAGTTTATTGAACACTTCTTTCACGACTATTGGGTTCAGTTTTATCAACTTCGGCAATGCTGCTAATATCTGAAAAAAAGAAAAAATTAAGCAAACACCTTCTGTGATATAATCTACTATCACAATTTACCGTCCTGAATGGATGAGTATCAAAATGTTAATGTCTGCCTCGCGGCTTTTTTTCGCGAATTATTTATTTTATCGGTATAATTTTGTCGGTGGAGAGTTGAGTTTTGGCACAAATGGGCCGTCTCGACCGACGGACGATTACCATAGCCTCATTGAAAAACAAGTAATTCTGACGTTTCTGTTCACTGAAGATGCAAGGCAGTTCAAGAGTCTACTTGCGAAACGCCTGTTCTGATTCTGAAAAGGTGCCTCGAAGGTGACAACATATTTATGACTTTTGAGTTGGAGGTTTCCACACAAGTTCTTTGATGAATATAACCAATACCGTACAGTCGCGCTTACATCCAAATATTTCATTTTATATACTGATATAGAAGTAGCAGAAATAGAAATAGAACATAAACCTATTAGTGATGTAACTATTACACATCTGTGTAACATGACAAAGTGTTTACAAGTCTAATAGTAAAAACAAAATAATCAAAACACCGACATACGTTCATATTCTCTTCTTCTCTTCTCTTATATGCTTCCAAAGACAAATATATTTTCTCTGATACTTTTTCTCAAGCTAGGTTCGCCTTAAATCTACCACTACACGACACTTCGTTTTTTTTTCAATTTTTCGTTTTCATTATTCGATTTTTGATACTGTAGAAAGACTTTTTAGGGATCCAATTGCCCGTAACGATTAGCAAAGTAGTTCTTATGATAACCGGAACCGACAACCTAACGTACTTTCCAAAGCATGTACGGGTTTCATATGATGATCAAAAAACCTCTGATAAGATTTTTATAAATTAAAGCTTTCAATGGTCTGCATTTGTTTATGAACCACGATACTGTCGCAATACGTAAAAATAACGCACCTCTTTTTGCGTCCAGGATTAAAAACAGTCGTGGAACTCTTTCTCACTAATTCAAAGCTTCAGCTTTGTTAGAAGAGTTTGAACTGTAACAGTGACATGTAACTCAAACTACTAAATGAAAATATTTCTGACATCTGACACACAACGTCATTTAACTACAAACTAAGCAGAACTTGTACTATGGCGGCTACATTGACTAACAGAATACTTATAAGCTTTTTTTGTAAATAAACACATATTATACTCGTACATAGAAAACACCCAAACTCCGAAGCAAGTATTTGTAGACCATTAAAAATATTTGAGACGACCCAGGATTCGAACCCGAGACCATGTGCACAACAGTCATGTACGCTACCATTGCGCTACCGAAGCAGTCATCTAAATATATAAAACTCTTTACTAAGAAACTCACATAAAATCGGTTTTAAGCAACTCTATTGTCCCTGAGCGGGGTTACTGGCGGTCAAAACACCTCTTGTTCCCAAGAGGAGGGTTTTAGGGGGAAGTGTATTTGCTACTCTTGAGTCACACGTGCCCCTGTGTGATTGTAGTCACTTACCATCAGGTGCTCTGACTGTTCAATAGCAGTTTTAAACCGCAAAAAATAACACAGTATTTTATTAGCTTCAAACTTACACGAGAAACGAGTTGCGCGAAAGATCCAAATTACAAAAACCACTTATCTCTTGATCCTGCAAATATTCCAAAAAAAATATAATCTTCATCGGAATTACCGAAAAGTTTTTGTTATTGTGTTATCAGACCAGGATGCGATGACCATTGTTGTGGATAAAACACATTAGCGAGAATAAAATATTTACTATCAAAACACTGATTACTGCGTATTCAGTAACAACGGGATCACTGATAACATTCGATATCACACTTGTCACTTATTGATCACGGGAACAGTTTGAGCGTCTGTTATATTGAACACAACAAATGACCTTTAGGAAGATTAGGTTATCTGCCCACTATACGAAGCTTGTAAATATTGTGATTTAGTTTTAAAGGAAACATTTACACTTTAATATGTTAGGTTTTATATATTAAATATTCATTTTTCACGTGCGCGAAATTGTTAAACACTTAGCATATGCTTTACATTTTAGACCGCACTAACCACACTAATCTCATTAACATTATCATCACTCATCACTAACAGCCATTAACAGATCACAGCTGGACATAGGCCTCTCCTTAGTAAGGAGGTTTTGACTTACTATATCACGCTGGCCAGATGGGTTAGTACAAGGCTTGTTTGGAGTTTGTCGGACGGCCAATTTGGTTTTCGGGCGGGGCGTTCGACGGTCGATGCCGTGCTGCGCCTGAGGGCCGTTACAGAAGAGGCGGTGAGCTGTGGCGGCGTGCTGTTGGCGGTGTCGTTGGACATCGCCAACGCATTTAATAGTCTGCCATTTAGCTGCATCAGGGAAGCACTCCACTACCACGGGGTGCCAAAGTACCTGAGGCGGCTTGTGGCAGACTATCTTGAGGAGCCCGCCGGCCGGGACCGAGACGGTGTTCTAAGGCGGCGGCTCATGTCGTGCGGTGTTCCACAGGGGTCTGTCCTCGGTCCACTCCTGTGGAACATGGTATACGACTGGGCCCTTCGAGGTCGTCTTCCCCCCGGGCTGGGCGTACTTTGTTACGCAGATGACACATTGATCACGGCCCGGGGGATGAACTTTCAAGAGGCGGCGCGCCTGGCCACCACGGGTGTCTCTCTGGTGGTCGGGCGAATTGAGGCGCTGGGTTTGCGGGTGGCCCTGGACAAGACGGAGGCCCTTTTGTTCCATGGGCCCCGTCGTGGTCCACCCTCCAGCGCCTCCATCGTGGTCAATTCGGTCCTCGTACCGGTTCAGGCCCAGATGAAGTATCTGGGCCTGATCCTCGTCGGAAGGTGGCTCTTCGACGAGCACTTCCGACAGCTTTCTCCAAAGCTGGTCGGCGCTGCTTCTGCCCTTGGGCGACTTTTGCCCAATCTGGGTGGAGCTAGCGTCGCGACGAGACGGCTATACACGGGGGTTGTCCGGTCAATGGCGCTGTATGGTGCACCGGTGTGGGCGGCGGCTCTGACCGCCCAGAATAGGGCTCGCCTCTGGCGCCCTCAGAGGATATTGGCGGTTAGAGCCATACGTGGTTACCGCACCGTATCGACGGAGGCGGCGTGCGCCTTGGCTGGAACTCCCCCGTGGGATTTGGAGGCGGAAGTGCTCGCCGAAGTTTATCGGCGGACGGCTGACTTCCGGGCGCGTAGCGGCATACGGCCCCCGCCTGAAGAGATACGTGAGTGGCGAGAGGCCGCTCGTCGAGCCACAATGGCTCGTTGGTCGTCCCGGCTGGAGGCTCCACGTGCTGGTTTTGCCGCCGTGGAGGCTCTCCAGCCGGTCATCGCCGACTGGGCAGGGCGGCAGCACGGGACCCTTTCCTTCCGACTGACGCAGGTCCTTTCCGGGCACGGTTGCTTCGGGAAGTATCTGCACTCGGTCGCCAGGAGGGAATTGAGTCCCGCCTGTCACCACTGCGACTGCAGTGAGGACTCGGCTCAGCACACGCTAGCGGTTTGTTCCGCTTGGGCGGCGCAGCGTGGGGTCCTCACTGCAGTTATTGGAGGAGATCTCTCGCTACCGGCCGTCATACGCTCCATGGCCGGTAGCGACAGTTGTTTTACCGCGGTCGCAACCTTCTGCGAAGACGTAATTTCGCGGAAGGAGGCGGCGGAGAAGGCCCGAGAGGACGATATCTACTCGGACCCAATTCGCCGTCGGCGAGCCGGGCGGCGGAGGCGCGCATACCAGCGCCTCATGCCGCCTTGAGTGTGGCCGCGGATGGACGGGACGGGTTTTCCCCTCCATCCGCTATAGTGGCCAGCCGCGAGGAGGTGACGTGTGCGTGTGCCGGACGTCGCCTAAATGGAGAGTTTATCCGCAGATGGCGCCCGCGAAAGCGGGCAGGCGCTAGGAGGGATTAGGATGTCGTAATAACAGCTGTTCCCGGATCCCTCCTCTCTCAGGCGCAGAGTGGCACACCGTGTGGTTTTAGTCGGTCCGATTCCGACACACCGCCCCGCCGTAAACCCCGGTGGGGTGACGGCCCGTGGGGGTTTCCATACGTTAAAAAAAAAAAAAAAAAAAAAAAAGGCTTGTTTGGAATTTTCCTTCTCTTTACAGTGATAGACACGTAATTTACTCTCTTAATCACCTCTTACGACACCCATGGGATGAGTAGGGGTGGTGACACTCTGTACTCTTAATCCGTCACCACACTCATCATACAGAAAATCTCATTATAATTTATACTTTTGCGGCATTTCTAGAAATGGCGACTTTTGCCCCATCTCAGAGAGGGGTAGGATAAAAGTAAGAGGTATTATTAGGCGTTGTTGAAATAGTAGCAGTACTATATAAACAGAAAAAAAGCATAGTGTTGTACTAAGTGAACGTCACTATACATCAATACATTAAATGATAAAATTTGGGAGACATAATTGCAACGATGCAAAAGTAGAAATATGTGGCGTTGCCATAAAATTTCATCCAGGACGGCCTGCCTAAGATGCTCTAGTCTAGAAATTACTAGTTTGCTAAGTTATATAATATATTAAAAGTTTGCAAATTTTATAACTCTAATACTTTGATAATATGTCTTCAGGAACTGTCAGTAGCGAAATGAAAAACTCTTTGAGATAATATTAAGAAGAGGATAATTGTTATATCTAGTACCTACAAGCTGTAATCTGTTATCTCAACTGACATAAAAATAAATAGAAGAAAAGCTACGAGTATAAACCGACAACCCATTTCTAAGATTATATTTGCGTTGTCGAAACTAGAGTTTAATCGATGTAGAGCTTTTTCAGTTTTTGAACTGTAACTATACAAACCAACTTAAATATTTTCTGTGGTATAATAAGAAGTTTTCAAGTCTTTGGAGCACGCTAGAGACATATGCAGTTGACTGACATTCTCGACTTTTCAAATAATAAGCTTCGTGATTTACTTTATTTTATAGGGCCTTCTCACCGTGCCTGGGAGTACAGGTTAAGGCGTTAAATAGATACTTAATTAGATTGTAAAAACATCCTAATATAGCAGTAATTAAAAACATCTTTGTTGTTTACACATTGTTTACTAATTACCCCGAGATTACTAACGGGGTACAGAAAATAACACATTTGATGTTTACAAATTACCCTGGGCTACCGATGCGCCACAGAGAAACACATTTGTCGTTTACAAATTACCCCGGGGTTACCAACGGGCTACACAAAACAACACATTTGTTGTTTACAAATGACCCCGGGATTACCTACGGGCTTCTAAAAACAACAGCTACGACGTCAGGATATAACGATATCAGTTATAGCTGCAGAGATGTCCGGAGAAGTAGGCGTTCACATTAGATAAATATAATGACGAATAGACTGATTCATGCAGTAAGACGACACAGTTAACGGACAGTGTACAGTGTACTCACAACCAAAGCGGTTGTACCTCAATTTTATTCATCTCAATAGATTCAATATAAATATTATCGAAAATGTACTGTGATTGGCCACTGCTAGGGCGATGCTGTTTCTGTATGCCTCTGCGAAGAGGTGTGTTAACTTTCGGCTACATAAATCTTGTAAGTACAGTTTTTATTCGGATATCCTAATTAGTGTGGACGGTTACATCGCAACGATGTTTTTCTACGTATTTCTCTTTGATTTTTTGTGCAATTGCTCTCTTTTTATTTGATTTTGAAGAAGGAGAAGGCTCTCAAATTAGGTACAATTGATATTATAATAGGTAATGTGAATCGATTTACGTCAAATCCTAATTCTTAAGAAATAAATATTGTATTATACATTCAGATTCATAAAGTAATTTAATTACTACTACAAAAGAACATTATATGTAGAATATAGAGTAAACTTTATCTAAAATTAGTTTGCTTAGTAATTATGATTATAAATAAAAGAAATAATATCAAAATTAGTTTACAAATATTATGATCATAAGATAACAAACATAAAATTCAGCGAATTGAGAGCCTCTTTTCGAGATTTTGAAGAGGATTAAAAGGATTTACTTAAGTTTTTATCTGCTTGAAAAATAAAGTTTTATAGTTCGGCTATGTGTAGATTGCGTAAATCAAATTACAAGAATGGGAAATTAAACCACTAGTTTTGTCTTTCCGGGAATCGATTGGCGATTCTTTCAATCACATGCAAATATGCATAGCATGGTAAATGCTATCGACCATCGTTGTTCGGTGTAGCTTTCTCGTATATTATGTTTACTGTATTACGAATTTTGATCAATAAGATAGATTATTTTTAAGAGTATGCTTAAGAAGTCATTGCGAAAATGTAAAAAAGAATGTCAGCTTAGCTCATAGAAATAATTGTCACCAATTGTTTTGATTCCGTTTTAAGATAAAATTGATGCGTTTTTGGTATTGGTATTTTTTTGTGTTGCATTTTTCTTGTCGATTTCTTTCTTATGTTTTGTAATGTTTGATTTACATTCCTTTCACAGTACTTTAACATATTAAAATAATGATATAACTACCTCCTATTAAAATAAACAAAGATTAAATACAATGACAAAATATGTAATGAGGTAACGATACAATGTAAAAGAAAACAAAACGATGTTGATGAAGTATGAAACTATACAGTAGATTATATGATTGAAAGGGCTACCTTGACACTGTAGTGGGATTGGGTAACGTCAGTCTTGCTAACTTTTACCCTTGCAATACACGAGATTGTCTGTTTTCTATCATTTCTAATTTTGCTATCAATTTCCAATGCAATACTTCTTATCCTTACAATTACACTTAATCTCAACTTCAGTCAAAAAAATATGGAGTATTTTCGAAAGTCTAAATAGCTGTTTAATCTCTAAACTTTGATCTTTGGTTTAATTCGAACTTGCATAATGTATAATAGCCACCTTTGGAGTGATTTAGCTGTTGATTGAAGAGCTCGATCGAGGAGTAAGCTCATAAATGATAATGTACTCTTCAAATGTTGACTATATGCTCTTGAGTATTGTTTTAAAGTCATCTTGCAAAACTTTAATTCTAGCTAGTTGAAATTATGACATACGACTTTTAAACTAATGTTTTATTTTGTCAATATTCATGTATCTATGTGTTTGATTATTCAGTCAAACTTCTAAATATCTTAACAGATTTGGGCTTTTCAGCTATCGTTAGAATCTTTGCATAAATGATGTTAGCTGTCAATAACTATTTTTAGGTAGAGTAAGATTAAAGATGTCTTTTATCATAATTTATTATTAACTGAAACATATTCTCTTCTAGTTCTTCAGTGCGTTCATGGTCGGCGTGTACAGTTATTCAGTTCACACTGACAATGGACTACTTGCTATCTACCATGGAGCCAATTTCGACATTCCAACTGAATTTTGTGTCGCCATTTATTGTGTGGAGTTGATCTTCAACGGAATTCTTATTTATGGAGCTCACAAGGTATTTAAATCACTTGAAAATACGTGTAATAATTGGCAATGTTGTTGTATAACGATCAATAGTTTGTACTTCATTGTTATATCTGCAACCAGGGGATCAGAATCGCAATAGGAAACGAAACCAAGTTATTTTAATTTTGGTTTTATAATTCAATCAAACAATAATTTGCACCAAGACTGCTCTGAATACTTACTTATCAAGCGTCAACTGTCAGCTGTAAATCAGACTAGTCATAATATTATTGAAATGATAGCGACTATAGCGGAAACCTTTGTGTAGAAATAAAAAGATTTATTTAATCATTTCCTAGAAATGTATTCAAAACAACTTTAAGTGCAGATAATACTATAAATACCACTCGATATCTCGCAAAGCTCAACATAAATCAATAAATACAGACGTTCGTTAAGCATGCAAAACAAAACAATTTATAAATGAAAATTTACTTTAAAGTTCTTCAATAAAAGTAGGCATTTGTCCACAATTTAATTGACAATGATGATGTACTTCTAGCCGCTTTCGGCCACGCCTGCCAGTCCTTACGAAGGCCAGCCAACTACGCAAAAGATATCATAGTGCACAAGTGCACAGGTGCACTCTCTGTTCCCTCACTCTCATAATCCGATGGGACAGCTATCTAAGACGACCGCTAAGAAATCAGGCGCACAACCGCCGGCTTAACGTCGTCTCGACGACTAAACAAACTGTTAAAAAAAATTTTTTTGATCCGACCCAGTAGTCAAACCCGAAACTTATTGATCGGCAGTTGTATACGCTACCATAAGCACTAGGCCAAGGGAACAGTCAACAATTTAAATAGTACTATTATAAATGGATAAATTTGCCAAGAATTTGTTTAAGTAAAAGTAGATGTACCAAAATCTTTGAGAGATTTATCTACTTATCGTTAGATAGTCCTGAAGTCCCAGAATCATCACCATCATCATTTATTACGAATCTTAAAGAATAATCAAGTTTCAAAGTATATTGCATGAACATTGCACCAAGGATATTAAGTATAAAAACCACGTTGAATCGAATTAAACTCATTTTTTCTTTTCCAGAAAATAATACTACATCTGAAATTATACTACTATTTTTCATTGATGACCATCATTGCTACAGTTCTGCTGCAAATCGTCGACTTTATTTCTGCCATGTCCTCCAGTGTGAGGTTGCATTTGTTCTTCGAAATTGGACCTCTTATGTTTGCCTCGACTTGTAAGTTAATAATACGTATTATATAGCATATTTTGTTTTAGATCTGCATAACTTATTTTTTGATCTACAGTTCTTTTTCACTTCTTTAGAATTTCTTTTTTTTCATTTTTTGAGTGTTGTGTTATGTTCTTTTACAGATGATGTGAACTTGTCACAAATCTACGTTGTTTTATTACATTATTATTTCTTTTTTATTTACATAAATGCCTCTGAAATCATTTTATTCAAATATAGGCATGTATACATTATCACAATACATTTGTAGCTGTTGGTTAATGATTACAATTGATTATTTATATTACAGTGATTACTGTTGGTAAAATATGTATGTTGGAATGCTGAAAATTTCATATATTATAACACAACAAAGGTAAAAAAGAAATATATGAATTCAGACTCAACTGCATTTATTTAAAGCTGTAAATAGTGATGATTCACTCTTATTATTCTATTGAGTCTCGTCTACGTGTTGTTTCTGATCTAAATCTATGGCCTCTTCAAAATTTTAACACAGAATTAACAAGTGTACGGAGAATATATTTTTGGTACTTAATTGTACCTTGTTTTTCGTGTACCACGCATTTTAAGGGATAAAATAATTGAAAAGTCATATGTGAAGAACCAGAATTTAAACAGAACATTTAAATACCAGGCAAACTCCATAAAGATTCAAAGCAGCATTGATGAGAAGAATATAGGAGTAAAACCATTTAATGCAAATCTAACCAAAATTTATTTATAAGACCTACGTAATTTTTTTAAGACTTTTGAGCACTGGCTCTTTTGACATGTTATGTCATTTGCTAATGCATTTAACTGGTTTATTACAGGTATACAAGTCTACCTAATAATTCTAGTTAGGAGTCTTATAAGGAAGATGGACATATCCTCAGCACCAAATGTTTATGACAATCCACTGCAGCAGTTCGTTTATGATGGCAAAACTGAAACAAATGGAGTTTACGACTCAACTGTAGTTCCCGTAGATGTGTAACAAATAGTAAGTGAATAAAGCCAGCCATCTTTGGTGTATTTATAAAATAAACGGCAGCAAATTAAACCAAAAATAGATTTAAGTGAACAGATATTAGGTAATGTGAGGATGTGATTCTCTCTAACGTTTCAGAATACTGATGATGTGTGTAGATAAGTGTCATGACCAACAAGTTGAAGTGTTCAGTTTATTTGAAACAGTTAAAAAATCTAAGAGACTTTTTGATGATATATCAACATCAATCAATTTTAGAAATTTTATAAATTGTGTTAGTAGGTGCGTTTGACTCATGTACGTTACGTAATAGGATTTACAATTGATATTACTGCTGGTTTCGGATCTATTTTCAGTCCATACATTACAGAACCCAGAAACATTATTATCTGCTTCATAAATATGTTCCTGCACATTAATGAGATTATATGTCAATCTGTACGGCTTATGTTTAACAGATCCTTGTTTGAATTTTCACGAGACATGATTCTACTCATTGCGTTTTAGGAGTACAATACATAATTATCTAAGTGTGATATTAATTTATACTTTATTGTAAATAATTTAAGTAAGAATAACATAATTGAAAATATGTTGACTTTGGTAATTTTAATTTAAAATTTACTTGCAACACTACACAGCCTTCTCATCAATTAAGAAGAAATTTTTTTTTTTTGATTTGAATAGTGTCTTTCGAGTGTGTAGATTACTTGCACCAGAAATTATTAAAACGTATGTTATCCAACGATATTAAAGTTCTGTCTTGTGTGCTACTTTGTTTTGGTACTGTCAAATCGTCACCGTCGGAACTCATTCATGTGGATGATGTTCTCATTACAACTAAACACAACATTAATTCCATCATTTTTAAAATTAAAATTCTTGTAAATAAGGCAGGTTTTAGTAATGTGTTTTAAATTAATAGTCTATATACACTGTGGTGTTGATAGTAAGTATATAGTTTTAATGTTAGATATAATTAGTGTATTATAATAACTGTTAATAAGAAATGTGATATGGAGTAAATTATAAATATTTTTATCAATTTTGTTTTTGTTATTTACTCGAGTTGTAACAGTTTCACTATCACTGGTTAAAGTACTTATTTCATCGTGTTTTTTATATACCAGATAAAGAATAAAGAAAGTTTGATTGACCATTCGGCTTGTAATAAATACATGTATCATATTATTAGTTAGTTAAAACATGGACGAACTTGTTCCTGATTTTTTAGTTACATACATTGATTTCTACTTCTTCTTGAAATGATTCTAGGCTAACATGGTTATAAAAAAATGAAATGTTTTAGATTCCTAATAAATAACTATTATTCCCTTTGTACGCAGGACACTGTTGCATCACTTGGGGTGATTCGAATAAAACCATCATATCGCACTATATTGTATATTTTACACAAATATAGCAACCAGCACATGTGCCTTGAAAGGTTTTACAAACATTAAACATCTGGTGTATTTAACCCGCTATGCGTAACAAATGATATCGCGATTCAGAAAGTATCACATACGCCATCTATCGATCGATCGACAAACTATGTTTATGTCGCTTCTAAACACCCTTACTGATTGAAACTAGCCTTTTGATGTTTTCTCTCTGATAACACTTACTGTTAGGTATATTATGAAATGATGAAATTGGATTTGATCAGATCAAAGTAATTTATTGTGTGCTGGTAAAATCGAAACTTAAGTACAGCATAATGTGTTATGAAAAAAATTATTAGTATAACACGCAGAAGGCTTTTGTCTCACAAAAAACGCGCGATTCTTATTGTTTTTCAGCACTTAAACTTTGTAAGGATAATTTATTATTTTAACAGTTTTGAGTAATTTTAGTAAGCACATGAATGAACACGAAACAGAAAGGTTGGCAGGAAAAAGCACGCGAAACGAAACTATACGAAATAAGTAGCACCTAATTTAATTATTACGAAGCATTGTGTAAGGTATCAACCAGTCGTGATATTTAGTAGACTGCCTGGTGAACTAAAATAAATTCTTCATAGCCACAAACACATGTTGAACTAATGTTTATTTTGTATAGCTGAACTAGAAAGTGAGTGAAGTATTTTTGTTAACATTTGATTGTTTTGTTGACGCAATTTCTATTGTATATGAAATAAATCAATCAAGTACAGGATCGATTGTTGTGGAGAGCCTTGAAAGAAGTCAACGTTCCGCAGTAGAAATCTTTTGGCAGAAATGATGAGCAATATGGCTAATAATACCTGAAATAAAAACCATGAATTTAATTATTACCAAATATGAGCATGAATTAACAGATTATTTAAGTACAAATAAACTTTTCTTTTAACGTTGCTATCTAAATTTCAGTCAGGTATATAAAATGTTACATACAGCACAAATTACTATTAAATTTATTGCCAGTATTTGAAGCATACAACTTACAACTTTGTATGAGTAGCACTGAATGTATACTGTAGCGGGTGAATGGGTCAATATAAATAAGTAAACACGAAGAGCAAGGCCTCATTATCTTTAACTGCTACTTCTGATGATTATTAAATTATCTTCCTCACTTATGAAAGGTTGTGGAAAGGTGAAACTAATGAATCATTTATGTTATCTAGACCTTGTATCATCATTTTATCTGCAGTTTTCTGACACTGGGTATTCTTAATCCGTCACCACACGGGCTCACACATTCCAGAACTTACAAGTTAACTTTAAAGTTAAAACAAAGTTTCTGTTATGGTATGTGTGTACCTTCAATATTGTCTTACATTTTTCCCAAATTTATTTAAGATCATTGTATTGTGTTCTCCCATTCTGCTCTATCATTTGTCATTTTAATAGGTATTTACTCCATCAGGAGAGGGCCGATCCCGAGTGAAGAAGATGTCAGCGGCGTTATGAGCCGTTGACGGGACCGTGAGCAACTAAAGAGTGGTGGCTCACGGTCACGTCCCTCTGGTGCCAAATTAGTAGCTGCGGTCGGCGATAGGACAATTTGTTGCAGCCTTGTCATAAAATTGCGATCGGACCGCAACAAATTAAAACAACCAGATTGATAGGCAGTGAAGTCACCGTAGCCTCCCCAGGATAGTGCCTGCCTAGGTGTGGCGTTGATTCTGGTCCTCCTAAAATTATATGGTCCGGGTGCCCTTCAAAGAACGACGCCTGAGATCGGCCGCCGGGGTGTTAGGTACTTACTTCATCTTAAATCTTCTTGGGTTGTAAGCCTTATTTTAATTTTCAGCGTTGTTTTTCTTAAAATTACGAAAGCATTGTACACGTTCATTTAAACAAACTTTTTTATAATAACCTGTTGAACAAAAATCGCCTGTATTTCTTGACCAATGCGAGCTTTATCTGGTATACATGAGTAATGGTAATTATTTACCAGTAAATGACACATCAACTTGAAAACCCGATATGTATGTCGCCTTATACTCATTATATCATAAAAAGCGTGGTCAACATGCCGATTTCATTTATTCTGTGAGATTATATACAAAATTCAAGGACACTAAACTGCAGCTTCTTGTATAATCTAGCCATGAGTATATGCTTGAAAGTGTTTACCATGTTTATTTGGCTATAGAGTAAGCGGCAATGGGTAACCCTAAGAACTGAATAATATTGTTCTTGCTTTTTTAATGTCAATCATAATGAAAATATTATTTTCGTGTATAAGTGATAAAGTGACCTCTCTAAGATAAAATGCGCAATCGTGTTTCTTTTTCTCGGTAAGTACACTCTACAAGACAAATAAAATATTTAATAACAATGGTTTGATATTGATTAATTCTTAAAAATATTAAGTTAGTACATAAACATACAACATCTGTAAAGGTGGCAAAACTGAAGCAAATGGAGTTTACGATTCAACTGTAGTTCCCGTAGATGTGTAGCAAATAGTAAATGGATAAAGGCAGCCATCTTTGGTGTATTTATAAAATAAACGGCAGCAAATTAAACCAAGAATAGATTTAAATGAACAGATATTAAACAATGTGAGGATGTGATTCTCTCTAACGTTAAAGAATACTGATGATGTGTCTAGATAAGTGTCATGACTAACAAGTTGAAAAGTGTTCAGTTTATTTGAAACAGTTCTAAGAACTAAGAGACTTTTTGATGACATATCAACATCCATCAATTTTATAAATTATGTACTAACATAATTACTACTAACCTACTAAGGTACGTTTGACTCCGGGCGATTAGTTCCCCGAGTGCGAGGGATAGCAGGTGCGCCGCATCGTTTGCAGCCCAATCTCGGGGGACCACGGGAAGAATTGCGCTGCGAATTGGTTGTTAGATCCATGGTCCTATGGGGCACCCGTCTGGTTTAATGATCTGGCAGGAGCCTCCCACTGCCGGGCCCTACTCAGGAGCCTGCAGCGGTTGATGGCCATACGGATCGTGCGGGGCTACCGCACAATATCCTATGAAGCGGCGACGATCCTGGCACGATCTCCACCCTTCAACATTCTGGCCGTCATAGATGCGATGGTCTACGACCAAATTCGTTCTGTTGGTCGGAATGCTGAAGAGGCCGCACCAGATCATGCGCCCGGAATGTTACGGCAGAACGCACATAAGCAAGCTCTGGTGGCTTGGCAGGCACGGCTTGAAACTCAGGGCTGTGCTAGCCAACACGCCGTCGGAGCCGTTCTGCCGAACTTCGAAGCGTGGATAGAGAGGACCTATTGTGTCTGAGACCGCAGAGCGAGATCGGGAAAGGGCCGATCCCGCTCGAAGGAGGCGGCGAAGGAGACGCGGCAGAGGTCGCTAGCTCCCTAATCGCCGCCTAAGGGTCGCTGCGGTCACATCTTGGGGCGATGTGACTGTTGCAGACGTCCCGAGACAGGTGACACTCCGGCGCGGCCGGGGAGTGTCGTCTGGGGCGGGGTGCTGTTCTGCCGCTTACTGCGCAGGGCGGTGAGGGGTGCGATAACGTCTTGTCTCTGGGGCATGATGTGCCCGGGATGTACTTCACTTGTGAGGTACGGCAGGGAGGGCTCTAGAAGCCGCTAATGCTAATTGGTTTGGCTCATGTACGTTACGTAATAGAATTTACAATTGATGTTAATGCTTGTTTTGGATCTATTTTCAGTCCTATAGCAGAACCTGAAAACATTATTATCTGCTTTATAAACATGTACCCGCACATTAATGAGATGAAGTATCAATCTGTAGGGTTTATGTTTAACAGATCCTTGTTTGAATTTTCATGAGACACGGTTCTACTCTTTGAGTTTTAGGCATACAATATATAATTATCTAGTGTGATATTAATTTATACTTTATTATAAGTAATTTAAGTAAGAATAACATAATTAAAAATACATTGACCTTGATAACCTTAATTTGAAATTAACTTGCGACGCTGCGTAACCCTCTCATCAAAAAGGATGATATTAAAATCTTTTGATTTGATTGATGTCTTTTGAGTGTGTTGATTGCTAATGCCAGAAACTATTAAGACTCAAGTGATCCAACGATATTAAAATCGCGTTTTGTAAACTATTTTCTTTTGGTACTGTAAAATAGCTACGGTTGGAACTCATTTATGTGGATGATGTACTCGTACAACTAACCGCACCGTTAATTACATCATTTTTTAAATTAAAATTCTTGTAAATAAGGCAGGTTTTAGTAATGTGTTGTAAATTAATAGTCTACGTACACTGTGGTGTTGTCAATAAGTATATAGTTTCAATATTAGATGTAATTAGTGTATTATAATAACTGTTAGTAAGAAATGTGATATGGAATAAATTATAAATATTTTTACCAATTTTGTAATTAAAATGCCAAGGTATTTAATGTTATCAGTTCTAACTAGAGCTGGACAGTTACAAAGCTCATTAACATTAAATTGACAGTTATGAGCTTTTAATATAAATGTCTCCGAATTTGGTTGCGTCCTAGAGGTGGCTGTAAAGGCCAGATACATGGTTTTATTTAAGTAAATAGTTAAAAAATTACTTGAGAGCCATACCATCACACTCCGCAAAGCTGACTCGGCTGAAGACAATGTCTCAGACCAGCTAGATCCGTGAATAATTAGGGCTGTGTCATCTGCATATGTATAGATAGAACAGTTTGGTATGCGTAAGTTGCAGAGTGAGTTAATATATGGGGTGATAGTCATCGTTGTAACTGTGTAAGCCTTACGTCACGATGACTGTCATGTCTTTTACGTCCCCAAGCGGGGTGTAAAAGAGCATCTCGTAAGGCCGCCATATTGTGGGTCACCATACCGCATTGTCTACATTTGCAATGAGTATGGTAGAAGAGAGAAAGTTCGTTAGTTTTAGTTCTTGGATTTTATTCATGTTTTCCATCAGGCAGAGTAGAGTCACTTTGGCAGGCTCTTAATATAGAAAAAAAACGTAATTTTGCCATTGTTTGTCTAATGTCTTGATTATCACTATTTTGTCACGATATATTTTGTATCTAATATGTATCTTGTTTATCAATATTGTCATCACTTGAGCTTATTTTTTCTTCGTCTGGATATTCAAACTTTACAATAATTGTAGTTTTTAATTTGCTCGTTCCAGGGTTCTTGAGCTTTACGATTTCTCTTCTTACGAGTAGAAGAAAATACAATTGGATTGCTGAAAGAAAATAATAAATTGGGATTTATATAATATTTTATAGGTGTACAAACCAGTGGGTCTTGTGGTTAAGGATGCTGACTTTTAAACCAGAGGCTGTAGGTTCGATTGCCGCCCAGAGAACTGTTTATTCTGTGATTGTGTGTAATTTATGAAAAACAGGTATATGTATATAGTTATCAGCAGTCTGGTTACCATAGTAAAAGGCTTTGCCAGGCTTTGCTTAGTTTAGGATCAAACGTTCGTGTATGAGAGGTGTAAGAATATTATTATAATATACTAGCTTACTCCGTGAAGTTTGTTCCACCTTAGTGGCAATAAATAAGCAGTTTTTTTTTTACTTAAACCCTTTCTAACGCGATATAAAGTATCCTATATCCGTCTCCTGATTCTAAGCTACCTCCTCACCAGTTTTCAGCTAAATCCGTTCAGCCGTTCTTGAGTTATAAGTGGTGTAACTAATACCACTTTCTTTTATATATGTAGATTAATATTATATGGAATATTTTAAGATATAACAGACTAAACTTGAAGACGCGTGGCCTCATGGTAACTAAACCACAATCTTACCGTCTCACTTAATACATATCCGTCAAGAACTTACTATGACCAACATTCAGCTTAGCAAAAAAGTATTAAACATATGTTTAGTGTTTAACAAACCCCATAGACGGTCTGGTCCTAAACAATCTAGAGTTTGTACCGTGATAACCAAATAAATCAAATATATTTTATGTACATATTATATTATTGTCCATTCGCACAATCTAGTTTAGCAGTTGGAATCATTAATTACTAAACTAACAATAACATATGGTAATAAATAAATAAATAAATATTCAGGACATTGGACACACAACGTCATCTAGTTTCAAACTAAGCAGAGCTTGTCCTATGATAACTAGACTGACTGATAGAATACTTGTATACTTTTTTTTGTACATATATATTATACATAGAAAACATCGAAACTTCGTAATAAATATTTGCAGATCATACAAACATTAAGTTCAATTTAGAAATCGAACCCGAGACCTCAGGCACAGCAGTCGCATTCACTACCGCTGCGCCACTGAGGCAGTTAATTAAGTAGAACAAATCACTACAAAATAAACTCTTTTTTTTAATGTCTATGAAATAAGCGAAAGTTACCAGAATCTACCTTACCTTAGGATATAAAATACTTACTCAAATAAAAGAAGAAAGTGAATACAGCAGCGAGCAGTAACAAAGAGAAATACGTAGTGTAAGAAATAGATCTATTCTTCAACAGTAGACCAAAATAAAAAAATCCTTGTAGCAATGTCAATGTTAATACACATACAGTGTATAAATAGTAGTATTTGAAATACTTCAAATACTTCTGAAAAGAAAAGAATGATTATACACCAGAATGATTCAATTCATAATCATTTTCTTGCAACATACAATAACTACACAGTTATAGGTAGAAAAAGGTACTTTTTGTAAATACCTATATAAACTATAGGATGGGCCACGAATTAGCTAACATTTGAAAAAATCATATAAAAAAACATTTGATATATTTTAAAATTGTTTATTTACAAGAACGCCAGTTAGTTGGCATTTATTTACGATGTAGTGTATTTAGTTTATTGGTGTAGACACAACTCTTCAAATAACCCCATAAAAAAAAGTCTGCTGGAGATAGAACTGGATTTCTGGGTGACCATGGAATGTCGCTTCGTCTGGAAATTAGTTTTTCCGGAAACATATCTTTGACCATCGGCAGGGACTCATTAGATGTATGACAAGTAGCTCTATCTTATTCAAACCACGTGTTACGATTGTAGCCAACAAATTCCAGTAACATCGGTCCCAAGAACTTCCGTAACATGTTTACGTGGTGTGTTAGATTCAAATGTTAACGAATTCTTGACCCACCCTAGCTAATACAAAGTCCTAAAGAAAGAAAGATAATTTTACTACATACTATTTTTATTTCTTCCTAGCTGGGTCTATGAGAGGATGCTTCTCTCTTTGAGTACAGTAAAAACTCTATATTCGCGGTGTATATGTTCCATAAATATGCCGCGAATACAGAAACCGTGTATATGGAATGGTAATTTATATGAGGTTATAGGGGACACGTTCCTAGGCGAGGATATAAAAATAGCAGAGACATAAAAAATCGGTTTAATTTAAACTTTTGACCATACATTTTGATAAGTTACATATTATCTTCAAATTTAGGCAATGGTTTAAAAAATTTAGTATTTTTTAAAAGCTCCGTGAATTCAGACTGATATTCAGCAGTGGCATTGACAATTTGCCTCTTAAAAATAAGACTTCGTTCCATTGATGGATCAATTTTCATAAAGAAATTACAAAGCTCATTTGACATTCTTACTAAGATTTTTCAGATTAAATGTCACGTTTTCAGTGCTTGTCGAAGCCTCTTCTTCAATGGGTTGTGAATTTATCATTTCTTCTAAGTCAGTTTCAGTTAAATCTTCACCTTGCGATTCAAGCAACTGCTGAATGTCACTTGATTCTATTTGTTCGAACCCATCTCGTCCTATTCCACTCGCAATTTCGGTAATGTTTGCAGTTAAAGTTTGAATTTGCCGACGCGTTGACAAAAAACGCCGAAACTTACGTACCTAAATAAAAAGCATAAAGTATAATATGTATGTACCGATTCGATCCGCGAATAAAGAAATCTTAGACCGCGAATATAGGACTTGAGTCGCAATTTTTTAATCCGCGAATAGTGAAACGCGAATGAAGGAATAAAGAGCTTCTACTGTACTGTTTTAACATAGCTTTTCAATCTGAATCTTAGCCTAGATGTAGTTTTAGCACTTGCTGTAATCTCAGTCTCGTTTACTACCAGGGCTTGACGACCTATATTTATCAAATGCCACCTAGATATAAAACAAATGATCGTGTCCATCAAAACCCGCGACAAGTGGCTTAGTAGTCAGGGCCACTGACCACTAATCCACAAAAAGTAACTACTCATTACTCATTCATTAATATTTTTTAGGCATATACCAAAAATCCACTTCCATTGAACTGACCTTATAACTTCCAACGATGAAAATTATGTGTATAA
Organism: Hypercompe scribonia; assembly: GCA_949316085.1. Classification (NCBI taxonomy): domain Eukaryota; kingdom Metazoa; phylum Arthropoda; class Insecta; order Lepidoptera; family Erebidae; genus Hypercompe; species Hypercompe scribonia. The sequence goes on along the minus strand of OX438981.1, from coordinate 17,880,614 downwards.
CAAAATCTAAAAATAAAATTCCCAGAATCACAGCGAATATTATAACATCGTCAATGTAGTACATATTTTCTAATGCAACAATCACTGCTATCACCTCGACGAGTATTATTATAAGGTACGAAAGCAGTAATGCAGTTATCATCTGTAAAATAAATTTTGTTTATTATATTTTGGGGAAATACTTTATGTCGTAGGATAGTCAGGTGTCGGTGCAAATTGTTCATCCAGGTTGTTGCCACAGCCCCACAGGAAATGATTGTTAAACATTTTTTAGTACTTTAAATCGAATAAGTAAGGTGAGTACCCCTCTCATCCTCAATTTCTACGAAGGGTAAGAACTACTAAAAAGGTGGTAATTCACTCGTTATTAATTTTTAGGTGTCTGTAGGCGATTGATGAGAAATGGCTTGCAAACACTTGAGTAAAATTGAATTTTAAGTACAAAACATGGGTATCTCATTTCTTCATGGACATAAGCGAGACTATACTCGTATGTATGTATGTCTGAAATCTTACTACACATACATAATCTGTGAGTTTTACTATTTAAACTAGTGTTTTAGGAGTCATATCAAACATGTTAATAACTTGCAGGGACAATTCGTTATTTCTTCTATAGTCAAAAGTTTGACAGAGTGGATAAACGTAACATTTATCGCCATAAGTTAGGGTACTTACTTACACGTTTACCGACCTTGCCTAGCTACTGGCAAAAAAGTCGCGACTTATATTTGAGTGTTACCAAGTGACCCTTTTTCGAGAGGTTTAGCAGTCGTTAGGCAGTCACTACAAGACACCGACACGAATGGACAAGAATAAAACTGCATATTTGTATCATATAGAGTTGCGAACGAACGAGCGAGTCACTTGATGGTATGTGATTATCGTCACCCAAGCACACTTGCAACTCGAGAGTTACAAAAGTTTGCTGCTCTTCCAGAGTCTCTCCTCCTTCAGAACCAGGAACCCAGAAACCTATTCTGAGTTTGGGCTCTGGTAATCTCCCTCACTCGGAACAACGAAAGAATCGCCTGACATTGGTTATCCAAGAAATCGTGGAATCAGTCTAATAGAGCCGGCCCATTAGTGCCTAAGTATATATTCTAATTCCGTTTTTAAACAGCTCCAAGGTACCGTATTAATGCATTGTCATTCAAGATAAATATGTGTACGAAATTTGTGTCCAATCAAGTCTGGACATCGGGTAGTGGATCTTATTTAGCTTCTCAGATGCACATGTCATACATACAAATATTACAAAAGTAAAATAAAATAAAAGTGTCTTAATATGGCAATTATTATGATGATGATGAAGTGACGCAATTATTTCTAATTAACCTTCGTTTTTTATTAATGTACCTGCTCCTGTAGCCAAGATGCAAGTGTTTTGAAACAAATCATCTTCTACAATCGCTTACGCCTCTATTCTCTTTTATTATTGGCTAATATTTTGTTTTGATCACGTGACTTGGCGACCTACGCGGATCGTTGACTTTTCTAATAACGTTCACGCCCGTATATTGTCAGCTTCATTAAGAAGTGTATAATAACAGTACCGTATATGCATGAAACAATTAAGAGGTATTATGATTAATGTGAACATTTACTCACCAACTTAAAGCATCCCCACGTTATTAAACTACATCTTAGCGATAAGCAGAAGTAACATGGCTTGAATATCAGTGCTTCAGAATGCATGTTGTAAACTTCCTTCTTCTAAACTTTTCAATTCGAGCAAATTAATGTCTAGTATTTAAAAAGTCACATTTTGAAAAACACTCAATAAAAAGTTGAGGTCATCATGCTACAATTACCTCTTATCAGTGTATATACGACTATAGCCAAGTAATGTGGCCTTTGTACTAATATAACACGAATAAATCTCGTTTATACACATTCCTTAAGAAAACAACAGATAAATGAGTTGGTTGCTTGATAACTTACAGTACTTAAGTGACTATAGCCGTCTATTACACCTGTAAATCTAGAGTCGAATGTGTGTTCTTGACTATTGAAGTTACTTCCAATATGATCAATCCTTGTAAGTTTGAATGAGTTCAGAAATATCGCAGAAGAATTATTTCTGCCTCGATACTATTGTTTAATTTGCTTTTAAGCTTTAAATAATTGACAGATTTTAATGAAATTTCATACAAATGCATTTCTAACGATTAAATTAAGTTCATAATTTTAATTTTCCATGATATCAAAATCTATGAGGGTTAAGAAACTAGACGCTCGCTCTAGTTTAATCGTGTAAAAGAAATACAGTCATAAGGTTCACCTAGAGTCAAGTTTATAATTATTTATAACAGTATGTTATCTTTTCAAAGTCAATAGCTGTACTAATTACACATTTATTAAAAACTTACTGAATTAACAAAACAAGCTCACTTAGGACCATAAATTTGAACAATTACGTATTTGTATTGCTATCACACTATATAGTGAGTAAACAACCTTATCTATGTATGTGAAAAAATTATTAGACTTTTCAATTTTTTATGAAGAGACAATTAGTAATGTTTTTTTTAATGCTGGCAACTTTCCTATAATTAAAAACCAAATGCTGAAGTGACTACCCTCTCTCTCGCTCTGCAATACTGTCAATGTCTCTGTAGACATCGTTCTTTGCTTTTCGCTTAGTTTTTATTTATCGAAAATGAACCAAACGAAAATAGTACATGAAAAAAGTAACAGTAATTAATTTAAAGTTCTCATAATTATGCACTCAAAATCATTGAATGATTTTTTTAAGTACTTACTTGATTGGTTTAAGAGAGAACCTTTCAGGTGTTGTGGAAAATATTCACGGATTTTTATAACTCCGTAATAGGCTTGTGGTGATTCCACATTACAGCACAAAGAAAAATATACAACAGCGCCATCTAGCGAAGATACATCGAACTACGAAGTATGAACGAAACGTATGAATGTAATGAACTACAATGCAACTACTAATCCTGTATCGCGATATAGGGATTCGCGTGGCAATTAGCATATATACAACATCCCAACATCAACCGTTGGGCCGTGGCCCGCCAGGCATGATCACCTCGCCTGGTCGGAGTATCCTCCCTTTGTGTCGGAGGGACATGACACCTCTTCCGTCTACAGGCTCTTTGAAATTTCCTTTACAAAGGTAACTACACCGGAATAGGAGGTCTTAAAGCGTATCACAGAGAGATCATGCATTGCTATCTCCGTAACAAGAGAAATACTTAAGATTTAATAAGAATAGTCGGCGTTTAATATGTGCCTGTTTACAGCTCCGGGGAGACAGGAGTGTCTTTATGTATGTATATACATATGTAAATAAATAAACTAAACAAAACAGTTTTATCTTCCATTTCTTTAAAATATCACATGAAATATAAATATTGTTTCTAATTTAGTAGTGGTTTTCCTCTCCTCTGAGATACTGCAGTCTTTGGAATATCGGCCCCTCAACAGGTGAAAGTATCTTTGTGCATATTAATATTATAAAGTGGGCAAGTCAGTGGGTTTGTGTGTTTGGTTGTAGATTTTACAGATACTTAACAAATTTTTATAAAAGAAATGAAAACTTTATGCAATTAAAGTTTACTTTTTACATATTAATTGATGTAGTCTGTAGATAACGAAAAATAAGAGATAAAATTATCGCACTGTTACTGTAAGGGTCGCTTACTACCAACTTTTTTCATATGTGATGATTTATTGAACAAAACAAAAGTTACCCAAACAAATATAACATCCGTGTGAAGCGAATGGAATTGCACACGCGGCCTTTATGAAGTCAACTTCAATATTAAAAGATAGATGCACTATTTTTAAAATTTGTCGCCCTGAACTAGACAATAGTTTCATCTCATTTAGTTAGTACTTAAAACTAAGTAGAAAACAAAACTTTAAATAACTAAGAACATTTTTTTTTCTTTTATTACTTATTTTTGCATCACAATTATCATCAACTTCTAACTTTATCAGAATCAAATATCTTCTCTGCGCTCTGTGTCTTCAATAATTAGGGTACATTTAGCTTCAGCTGCGTTATTTACAAATCTAAGAGACGTAGTATTTTTAATTTTCATTATCTCACTCCTCACAAGTAGAATAAGGTATGAATTGATAACTGAAAAACAAATAACGTCTGTTTAATTTCTTCTCGCGTTCTTCTCTTCTCTGTCCTTTATTCTTCTTTTTTATGATTTAAAAAGACAACGCCCGCGCTAAGAATAATTTCTGTGTCGCTGGGGACTTTACAAACATACAAGAAACAGACAAAAAGAACACCCAGACTCAGAGCAACAATTTGTGGATCACACAAAGTGTTGTCTAATGCAGGGTTTGAACCCACAACACTCAGCGCAGTAGAGAGCGGCGTGGCGACCGCTTAAAGTACTAGGCTAACCGTGTAGTCTTTTAAAAGACAAAGTTTGATTGTGATAGGTAATATATGTGAATGCTGTTGCAGATATTTGCTACTTATAATTTAAAAAAACAGATAAAAATACGTACAATTCTTTTTTTTTAAATAAATAAATCATCTTTCTCACTCCTGCTAAGCCACATTGCTGTGCCCGACAGGGTTCACAATTGTTACTAGTATTTATATGTCTAACACCTGTATATAATATTTTGAAATGCAATAAAGAATTGAGAAACGAAAATTTAATTGAGAATCTTTAAAATGTAGTATAGTATTTTTTTTGCAATAATCTCACACACGGACGTCTGATTCAGATATTTTCAGATATTTGATTTGAGGAAGAATTCAACCAACGACCTTTTGCTTAGTAGCCAGGATTGTTAACCATTCGAAAGATAGGCTATTTTATAATAGTATTAATTAAATCTGAATCGAATTTGACTGCCTCGGTGGTACAGTGGTAGCGTATGTGGCTGCTGTGCTTGTAGTCTTGGGTGCAATTCCTGAGCTGGACCAAATTTAAGTATGATATACAAATATTTGTTTCGTAGTTGGGGTGTTTTCAATGTAAAATAACTATGTATGTGTGTATGTACAAAAAAAGCATGTAAGTATTCTATCAGTCAATATAGCTGTCATAGTACAAGCTCTGTTCAGTTTAAAGCTAGATGGCGTTGTGTGACATATGTAAAAAAATAAAAAAAATACTCACAAAAATTAACTAATAAACCCGATAATTCAGAGAAAACTTTAACTACTAGGGGGCTATTAGCTTTAATAAAAATCCTATTTATCATTATTCCGGTGCATATAACAAAAATCAGAAAGCCAATTACTGCCAAGATGACGCTGTAGACGTAATACACCTTTAACAGCTTTATATCTTTCTGAAACAATAAATTACTCTTATTAGATTAGTTGATATTAAAGAAAAGTAACAAAAATCTAAGTTCTATGGGCAAAGTTTAGTTTTTGCTAAGCAACTATGTATTTGTAGCGTCAAAGTTTAGTCTCGTTAAACTGAATTAATGCAACATTGGCCAAAAAGTAAAATAATATTGCAAGTCATACCAGAGCTGATAATAAACTGTTTTTAAAATCACATCATCATCATCATCTCAACATCTTATAACAGTCCTTTGTTGGATATAGACCTCTTCTTAAAAAGGAGATTTTGGCCTACTATACCACGTTGGCCAGACAGGTTGGTATAGGATTTGTTTCAAGTTTTCCTTCTCTAAGCAATGATGTTCTCTTGCGTAGTTTCCTCTCTTAGTCACCTCTTACGATATCCGTGGGATGAACGGGGAGGTGACACTCTATATTCTTAATCCGTCACCACACACAATTTTCATCACCATACAGTTTTCACAATAACATCTAATATAAAGTCATGAGAGGCCTTCTCGTGTCGCTTCGGCACATAATGGCCAAGCTCAACCGGAGTGATATTAAAAGCCTCAAAAGATCAGTTTTGATTATTTCTTTCTTTGCTTTTCGCTAAGCTAACCTCATGGGGTTAGCAGAGCTAAAACCCTCGAACTCTATGTAACTGCACTATTTCCCCTGAGCAACACACTTGTGATTTTTAAATGTCAAGCTTCCATATACGGCGGTAGTTACCTACCGTTAGGCGACTGGCTGCGAATTTGCCCTCCTTTATCATAAAAATACAAATTTTACGCCAAAAGAAACTTTAAATAAAACTAACCGAGTGAGTTCCGACGACGAAAATTATGTGCAAAATAAAATCAGCTGTGACGAGTAATAGGATGGCAGCGTATATTGAAACGTTAATGTCCACATATACATGGCAAACATTTAAGTATATTATAGTGCTGTATAATACTACTAATAAATATAGGAGCAACAGCGAAGTTATTGCCTGGAAAAAAAAAAAGATAAGTATATCTTTTGCAAGGGTGCATAGGGTTTCCACGAGGAACTTACGGCCCCAGGTCAACGTCACCTGCAGGTGCTGCACCTGCTGATCTACAGATGAGGCTCTGGGAAGCAAAACATTTCAATTAGCGGCAATAAGCTCAGCACCTATTACATGGGACTAAAACCTGGCGGAAAGTTTAAAAAAACAAAGGCGTATAATATGCCTTGCCCTACCCCTACGGCGAAACAGCAGGGATTTTGAAGAGCCTGCCAAAATGACTCTACTCTGCCTGATGAACAACATGAATAGAATCCAAAGAGTTGTGGTCACCATACTCATTGCAAATGCAGACGATGCAGTGTGGTGACCCATACAATGGCGGCCTAGTGAGATGCTTTTTCACACCAAGCTTGGGGACGTAAAAAGCATGACAGTCATCGTGGCAGTGTAAGCCTCATATAGTTATCATGATAACTGTCACCCTCGCATCAAAGGGTCTCCGGTCTCACACTCACCAACGAAACACGACAGCACGGATGCTGGCGTTTTAGGTTGGTCTTCTGTGGGAGGGTAGTACTGCCCCGGTCGAGCCGTCCCGTTCGTGCTGAAATCAGCGTGGCTCTACTACCTTAAAAATACTGTTATAGCTTAACGTCCATATACGATTGGAATATATTCACAAACTGTTTCTATAGTATTTACCGTGCTAGACATGAAATGCAAAAATGCACTGTGAAATAGGATTTAACTAGGTCGCCATAGTGTGGCCACCATGCTGTATTCACATTTTATCAGCGTTCGCATTAAGTATAATGACCATACTTTTCATTAGGCAGAATGGGCTCATTTTGGCAGGCTCTTAAAATATATTTTTCTTTTTTCGTTTATATTGGTCCAATGATCAACATCAGCTTTTATACTTTAAAGCAGGACAGAGGTCACTACGTAGCAATAATTTTTTGGCCGATTATATCACGCTGCTAAGTGGAATTGGTATAGGATTTATTTAAAGTTTTTCTTTATTATTGCTGTCGTTCTGCGCAGTTTGTTTCCTCAGTTTGTTCCGTAGTTTTAACCTTAACAACTTTCACAAATGTGAATGAGTTTGATTAAATCAAAAGTAAATAGTAAATGGTTATATCATCTTGGTGGGTGTTTTTCACAGACATCTTTTACAAAAAAAAATATTCGAAACATTTTGTATTCCCTACTAAGTGCTTACCAGTGCTAACTTGTAGTCTATGTATGTATGCCCTATGTATACTTTATATTGTGATTGTAAAGGTGATAGACGGAAAACAAAAGTGACGCAAAAAGTGGATAAGAAGCTTTGGTCTAGCCGTTAGCGTATGCGACTGCCGATCAAGAGGTCTCAGGTTCGATTCCCTGGTGCGGCCAAAAAAATGTTATTATTTTTTTCTAATTATAGAACTGTTTATTAACAGCCTGAAGTTAGGAAATTGGGATCTCAACCCCCGTACTTCGGAAAGGACGAAAAGCTGTCGGTCGTGCGCCTAATCTCTCCCCGATCTGTCGGATAGCCATCCCATCGAATTGTGAGAGTGAGGGAACAGAGAGCGCATTTATGTTTACACACATACTTTTGTACTATAGTATTTCTTGCATAGTTGGCTGGACTCGGTTGAGGTTGACCGCCGTGTCCCAGAATGGCTTGGAGAGTATCATCATATCATGTGAAAATTTGAGCGCATTCAGTGCAGAACTTTTTGAGTTATTAAAGCATATTAATTAAGAATACTTACCAACTTAAAATATCCCCATATAAGTAAACCATGTCTTAGCGGTAAGCAAAAACAACATCTTCTCAGAACAGGTACTTCGGTACGCATCTCCGTCTTTTCGATTATAATATTAAGTCGTTATTTCTACGAAATTTGATAACACTCTAATGAAAACAGTTTATTTTTTTATTACGTATGTTTTAATGCCACAGTTGATTATTGACTAAAGTATTATTGCCACGAACTACAATATCGTGAAAGCCAAAATAAGATAATTTATGTTTTAACGCAGATAAAATTAAATTTATTATCCATACACTGTTATGAAACTGATAATAATTAAAAACATTGCCGAGTTCATCGAGAGTTTATGTTGACTCTAAATGGTACATGCAATTACTATTTTTTAAGAATATACGAGTATATTGTGACACTTACATACGTTTATAAATACGAATACACACATAAGCATACATACAAACACTTACTCATATAGTACACAATTACTACAGCGACAAGGGTTCTCCTTAGAAAGGAGGTTTTGGTCTATCATACTACGAAGGCCAGCCGATTTGTTTCAAATTATAGTAGTCTATTTAGTGCTACTAAAATTATAGACTAAAATGAATAAACTCATATTATGTGTATATATATATGTTAATTAGAACGTGGTAACGCACAACTTAAACGTTAAACGATAACAACATCTAAAAACCCAGTTCAGCTTCGAACCAAACAAAACAAGATCATTTATCAGAAATAATAACAAGAAATAACCTCAGATATCTCACACATAGCTGTCTGATCCCAAACAGCTGATAACATGCTTATGTGTTGCCAAATACGTACACGTTTTATGTAAATTACACTCAGACACACAACAAATGACCGTAGTTTTCACGCATTCATTAGTCCTGGGTGGGAATCGAACACTTAT